>OX465289.1:182111269-183311269 GCA_949987695.1 Merzomyia westermanni
TCCTTTTGAATGTAACACTCTCCATCACTGTTCACTTATTTATCGCAGCTGTGCAAGACAAAAAATAGATAAAAATTGCATTAATCAATGCGCGAATAGCAAATGAGCAAATCGTCGAATCACTGAAGAAGCACAAAGAGTAATTGTAAAGAGTTTCGAATTTAGAAAATTAACTCGCTTTACAAAAGATTCCTGAAATTAATTTAATGGAGCGGAATCGCTTGGCAGGCTAGTAGTGCATTTCCAAACTGAGTGGTGTTTTGATACATTGATAAACTAAATAAATACTAGCCATACAATAGGAAAAGTTTTCTTCCTAGGTACTAAACAAGTTCTTTTTCAACTTAATTTGTTTGCTTTTAAAGTAGAAGTTAATCAATTGCAAAGCTCTCGCACTAATGAAGTGATCCTGTGGTTGATGGCACAACTTCTTGTTAGTAAAGTGCATATACTAAAAAAACTGAAATTCCAAAATAGCTAATATACTTCCCTACAAAAGTATTACGAAGGAGAGTCAAGTTTTTGAAGCTTTTAAAATATTTTCATTAGCACAAACTACAAGTCCGTCAACATCTGTATAATTTGGTATTATCAGTAGGAATAACACTACAGAAACCCTTACGTCAATCATTGCTGTTGTTAACCCGTCTGTTTCCAAAATTGTCACCATGCTCTTACGGAAATTCTAGGAAACTAGCTGTTTCCTCGGTAGACTGTAATGAGCTTACCGTTAGAAGAGTCTCCTCATTTGGTGATTCAAAAAGTTGGTTCATGTAACAAGGATAAACACTACATGACGCACAAGCTTTTGCCATGTCGGAATTTAGTCCAGAGAAATGACAGTTTAACTTGTTACAGTTTCCCGACCGGTGTTAACTCAGGGTAGCTTGTGTCATTAATTATTACAAGCTTCTAGACGTATTAATGAGTTTGACAAAAACAAAAAAGGAGACTTTTATTCTTTACATCTAATTGGACACACCGTGCCAGCCCGAATCATCGTAGATCAATTTGTGCGCAACTCAGTTGATACCTTTTTCTCTTTGAAGTCACAGGGGGGTGCATAGCCACAAGAGCGAAGAAAAGTAAAGTAGTTAGGTATATGTGTGTGTCTCCCAAATTGGTCTCTGTTGTAGCTAGGTAGGTATTTTGTAAGAATAGAGCTAGGAAATATTACTTTGCAAAGTACTAGAACAATTGAGTTCTCAGCGCTCGCAGCTTTAGTGTAACTGTCTGACTTGTAACCCTGAAAGAAGTAACCCTAACCTGACAATATGTAACATAGAAACAAATTACAAAACATAACAAAATTGCGCAGCAAAAAAATACGCACCACAACTTAATAACTTGTTGTAATATAAAAATGCATAAGGAAACATTACAACATATAAAATTACAATATATAAAATTAATTAATTTAGTTGTATATAAATAGCTTTCCTACCAATCGCTGCTAACCACATTTTTTCAAAATTCCTAGACGGAGAGACAGACATGGATAAATCGCCTCGGCTTATCGTCCTGACTATTTCAGTATACTTACTGATGGGGCCATCTCTTCTTCTTCTCATACCTTTAAACCTTTCATGTTCATGAAAGGTATGAAAAGCAAAAAGGTATATAACTTTCCTATTTCAGGGGGTATTAACTACTTGGCCGGACATTTTGCTTGTGTGTTATTCGATTTGCCTAATTTTCATTGTAATATCTAGCTGAAATAACAAGCAGTCGCTTTTGAAAATAGCAGAATTTTTATGCTGAAAAGTGGGCGCCTCCACGCCTACTTTCCTTAAAATTTTTTTGCCGTCGAGTTTTGATTAAAAAGGATTTTGCGTGTGCACGATCTTATTGATATAGCTTGCATAGTTATAGAAAAATATCGCGTTTTACATTGTACAAACAAATTTTTCAGAACTATGCGAACAAACTGGGCGTGACCGTAGACCGATTTCGCCCGTTTCTACAGCAAACGTTTACCTTTATATATTCAACATTTTCGGCAAATATCGCTTCGATAAGTCGATTTTTGCCGGAGTTATGGCATAAAAGGTTTTGTGGGTTAATCCACTATAAAAGGGGCTGGACCACACCCATTTTCAAAAATTTATATTTATCGAATTTATTCGTTCATGGACACTTTGAAAGTAAAATAGAAATGATATAAAGCTATTGTACGCAAAGTCCTTGCCTATTAAATATATATATATAATCCTTTTCAAAATCTTTCCTATAAAAGTGGGCGTGGACCTTAACTGATTTCAGCCATTTTTACCGAAACATTCCTTGTATTAATGTAAATATGTATGCCGAATTTCGTTGCGAATCTTGAATGGTTTTTGATTTATGATTACTAATATTTCTAAATTGGACTTAATCAAAAGTGGGCAGAGCCACTCCCATTTTCAAAACTTTCTTTACAAATTTATTGTTTGCCTTAATTTTAATGTAACACTAAATTGTATCCTTATAATGAATAATCACTTTTTTTGTATTATAGAAAATAGTCTATGAATAAAAAGTGGGCGTGGTTGGCGAAATCGGATGCCCATTTTAAATAGCGCTCGGAGATGAGTGCCAAGGAACCTGCATAACAAATTTCATTGACATGGCTTAATCAATATCTCTTTTCGTCCTGAACGTTTTGATATCTATAAGTCAATATCTAAATCGATTCGTTTACGCCCTTACATACAACCATTAGGCGAATGAAGTTAATATACCTTGTGTGCGTAGCACTACTAGCTATAAAAATTATATAACATAGCACAACACAGACAAACTTAAGACAACGTAATAAAATTAAAAATACATAACAGAACTAGAGGGAAGGGACTTATGCAAACATATCAACATAACGATACACAAAAGAACATAACATAAGATATCGTAATAAAATATAATATCACATCGAAGAGGAAAATATAACATAAGATACGACAACAACATAACTTAATATAAATTTACATTACATAACATAAAACAACATCACATAACATAATATAACATAATATAACATAGCATAACATAACATAACATACCATGACATAACATAAAATAACATAACATAACATAAAATAGCATAACAACATAACATAACATAATATAACATAGCATAAAACAACATCACATAACATAATATAACACAATATAACATAACATAATATAACATAACATAACATAACATAACATAAAACAACATCACATAACATAACATAACGTAACCTGAAACTTGGGTTCTAAAATTATTGCCGAAGAGACCACAAGTTTTACAAATATGTACAACGCATTTCCATCCCCAGGAAAATGTTACCCATACAAATTATTCCATTTATAAACCTGGTCCGTTTTGAGTTCAAATTTAGTTTTATGTTTTGTCTTTTGTTACAATAATGATGACTAATTGAGCAAAACACAGAATACATTTGCTGCATGAAGTCTATCTGCTCTTCTAGTTATTTGCGACTGAAACAGAGAACCTTGAAAGTGAAAATCAAATATTTAACCTGTTTCGGAGCCTATCCCTGCTCTAAGAAAAAAATTGTCTGCAAATTCTGTAAATCTTTCACAACACATTAAACCAAAAAAATTAACAATAACTACCAATTCTTCGAAATAACTCCAACCAAGTAGTTAGTAAAATATTTACCAAAAAAAATACAAGCTAAGCCTCCAGACTGTCATTCAAAGCTACCTCCCTGACACATACAACTCCTGCCCGAAAAGCTCATTGTTTATGCAAAAATTTCAAAAGTCTGGTCGAAAAGTCGACTTAATGCCAAAGTCGTCGACAATACAGAGCAACAGAAAAATAAATAAAACAACAACAACAAAAGCTATAACATAATTTACATGCATACAACAAAACGACAAATTGAATCCTGCTTGACTAGCATATACGAAGAGTTGAGTATGGAAACCTAAAACTCCGAAAGCCAATTGAGTGTCTATGTGTGAGTAAATGTGTGTGTCTGTGTGTGAGTGCGCAGTCTAAACATAAATAAACAAATTTCCCCAAAAAATAAAACCAGAAAAAACATGCATGTCTGCTTGCATACGCTTTCAGTTCAGACATCATCAAGTAAAGCAAGAACAATAACAACAGTAACTTAACAGGCCAGTCAATATTCGTAAGTGGCTCACTGGTTCGTTGTTTACTAGCTGACTGGTTCGTTGTTTACTAGCTGGCTGCCAGGCTGGACCAATGTATAGGACGTCAAGGTAACAACATGTAAAGGAAACAGCTGTACAAGAACAATAACAACAATATTTGTAAACCAATGGTTATAAGCTGCAACAGCAACGAATCGTAGTTGTTGTTGGTTGCATAGGTAATGTGCACAGGAAATGAAATCCGGTAAAGCTTTGTATGTGTGGGTGTGTGTATGCATGTGAGAGATCGCCTTAACTCCCATATTTATGTTAGCGTTATTTTGGCTACTTTAAAATTGATTGTTAAGCCAAGTTTATACAGGGTGTTTGATTTGCATATATAAGATACTAATTGACCCGGCAAACTTAATTCTGATGTCGTATATCCTATACTAAGCCTTGATATTCTGCGACGAATAGCTTTCAATTGAATTGAAAATTGAATAGTTTTAGAAATATAGGGTAAGCATATTTTAGTGTACATGGAAAGTGGTACGCCCCTTTTTGCAAAAAACCCCATTTTTTTCGGGAGTATAGTACTGATATCGTGTACCTCTTTCCAATTTCTACCAGGCTGAATTTTAGATAAAATCTCAGTTACTGCGATCAAAGTCTTAGACTGCATAATCAAAAATCCTTAACGTACCTTAAGGCATTTTCTTATATGCTTATTAAGCTGCTGTGATACTAAGTTTACTTTGCTGGAGATTGCATAGAATGTCCCACACTTCCACTTGAAGACAAATATGAGTATTGTGAATACGCTTAAGTGAGTACCGGCTGAAGGCAGCGTTACTATTTCTCAATTAATATTTGTCAAGCATTAGCTTTCCTCTATAAACTTAAGTCTTAATGCCGGATCTCCTTCACTTATCTAAGTCAGATGATAGAGCGTGATGAAGCGATTCTTCCGCTTGATTCTGCAGAGGGAAGTTCTTGATATACCCCATTCATGGAACGGTGTCCGAAAGTAGTCTTACTACAAACTTGTTGAGTTCGTGATGAAAACTCGTTCTTTTTCTTTTCGAATCATAGCAATTGATCCATAGCAAGCTCAAAAAAACTGTGGGTTTGGGTGTAATGCTTTTGACCTCTTATTACCCATATTGCTGGTGCATAGTGGGTAGTCTGCGGTTGAAGTTGTAGCTTAAAGATTAGTGAGCTTGCCTTTCGAATCAAAGTTCACAGATTTTATTGTCCTAGCTGTAAGGATTCCGACATGATGTGTTCCAGAAAAGTTAAAGAAAAGCAGCAGCAACTGTGAATGCCCTCATTCAGGCACAAGCTCCGCCATAAGAGTCATACTGGCCCAAGTTTGATCTGGATACTATAACAGCTTAAACTCTTTCCTACACAGACTGAACCCTGACATGGTGAATATTTGCCCGGCATGTCAGGTGTCTCATCATGGCACCAAACATCTGTTAACCTGTTCGACAGAGTAGATTCTTCTAACCTCAAATTCATTCTGGTCAAACGCTATTGATGCATGTGGGTACCTGCGACTCCTGTTAGAAGATATCGATGACAACGTTAGGTATGAAAAGTGAGGACTAATCAGGGGGAAGCATCGCTACAACAACACCATAAACCCTCCAAGTGTATATGAGCTTGTCTCAAAAGCTGCACTGTCCTCAATTTCTATTAGCGATGGTATAGCAGAATGCACCACAGTTGGGGACCAGCTCATCGAGGATATATTTGAAGACAATATGGTAGCTGGAGAGGGTGGGACGAAATATATTTTTCCTGCTCAAGCGAGCAGACTTACATAACAGCAAATTCTATACCAGCCAACAATATTGAAATTCCTCCTTCCCTAGTACTGGCATTAGAAGAGTGTGTCTATTAGGCAGGTCGAAGTACTGCTACAACAACAAAAACTTACGCGCGCACCTGTGAAACCTGCGAGCAGGTCACAGCTTCTTTAAAGATCCGGCAGATATTGCAGAAATGGACGAGGGCGGGTCATAGTCAATTCCAATCTTTCGAGAAGCCCAGACTTGCCAACACGGCAGCAAAGAAGCCAGTCCATATATCCATTTGTGTGCATTTCATAGCGAGGTTAGACAGTAGAGTTACAGTACACAATCACTATGAGAACAGTATTTCGACGACGACATGCAAATGGCAGGTTCGTGTTAAGAAAATGTTTAATCTAAACAGTAATTATAATGATAAGAGTCTTGAAGCTATAAGTTGGAGAGGAAAAATAGAGATTTAGGCTATTGTCCTGTATACCACAGAATTTGTACTGCTTGAGAAGACAGCACTCTGTGGAAAGTTAGGAATCAATTCCATTGTTTTCATTTTTCAGTGAATTGGTCTGTCCCAACTTGGGAAGTTTGGAACTTCGTCGGAACGTTGTCCATAAAATGTAAGGAGAAACAGAGCTCGCCAAAATTCAAGAGTATAAATGCTTTAGTACACCGATTTTAAGCATTTTATCTCCGAAACCAATTGAGATATGTAGCTTAATTACAGCAGTTATTGCAGCACTCATTAGCAGCTTTCGTTTCATAACCATATTACACTAACACATTTTGGGTTACCCTGGTCCACATATTGGTTGATAACTCCCACACTGTTATAGTTATCGAAATAAAGGATATTTAAAGTGTTAAGTGAGACCTCTAGCCGTACCACGTTGGAAGTTGTTTTGAGTTTCTTTAAGCGATTTTTGACTGATGCGCGAACAAACATACAGACAGGCAGACAAAAATCCTAAAAACTGTTGCTTTGTATGCTATTAGTTCAATAATGATCCCTCCTATAAATCTTTCTTAAATATTCGCAACGTGCAATTACAATTTTAATATATGTAGAGATTGTGAATGTTTAAGTTTTGGTCAAATCACTTGCATGACTCCGCCATATACAGTTGTGTTGAAAATAATAGTAGTGAAATTAAATTGCATAACGTGCGACGAAATAAAAATAAGCCATGTTTTTAATAATTTTCATTTAAAATGTAGCGAATACCATAACAGAAACAACATAAAAAGAACTTTCAAAGTTTACACAAAGTTCAGAAAAGTTAATTAAACTTTTAAAAATTTCAATAAAAATTTAAATATTTGTGGCCCGAATTTTTCAGAAAATTTTTGTGTACAAAATTTTACAGCTCCTTTTTAGCTTGATAATGCGCGAGTTAGAAGTACCGCGAAATTTCCTCTTAATTTTTAGAATTTTTTTTTGTGGAGGATGTTGGGTATTTTTTCCGATACAAATTTCATTTTTCTTCATGCGTTGTATGGAAGAAATCACTAAACACCCTTGACGAAAAAATTCTGAAAATTCAGGAAAATTTTTAAACGAGTTTTAACTTCCACAATGTTACACTAAAATTAATTGGTCTGCAAAACTGCGTACTCAAACATTTTCTAGAAATTCCTTCAAAAAAATTTGAAGATTTTGATGGCCATTTACAAAGTTTTATTAACTTTCCTAAACTTTGTGTAAACTTTGATACTACTTCTTATGTGATTTCTGTTATGGTATTCGCTATATTTTAAATGAAAATTATTAAAACCACAGTTTCTTCTTCTTTCGTCCAACAATATCCATTTTAATTTCACTACTATTTTATTGCACACAGTTGTACACACATATGAACATATCTGTAAAATATTTCTCGCACCCTGTTCGAAGCACTCTAATTGTATTCACATGCTTCTATGCATGCATCTGTGAATGTGTCTACTCGACAAGGTCTGAGCCAATGACATAGGCCAAACGTACTTACCGCTTTTCAGCCGTACAACAAAATATTGTTGCCGACATTTGACCTAAGCGGCAGTGCGCTTCACCGGTTTCTTACTGTAAATTGTATTTATTGTTGTTGCTGTTTTTGGTTTTGTTATATAAAGTCTAGCATGTTAGTCGTTTGTTTATTTATCTATCTAGATGTGTATGTCTATTAATAAGTTTGCTTCTCTCACCTCCGTTTTCAATACTCTGGCTCACCTCACTGCCGCCTCTGACTCTCCATTGAATTCCTTTGGCGTTTCTCAAAAAATAAACATTGCTGATTGTACCAGTTTGCATAAATTTAAAATCACACATTTTCAGTTATTTACAACAAAAGTTGTGTTTTTTGTATTGCAGTCGACGGCAAACATGAAAACTTGCTGACATCTGGTTTCTGCTGCATTTATTGGCTTTCCTACTTTGATGTGGAAGCGGAGTTTAAGTTTAAAGCATTTATTTTTTTTTTCATTTTTTTTTTTTTTTTTTTGATTTTGTTAGATATTTTGAGTACATGGAGTAGCACCGGTCTCTGCTACACTTAAACATTTTTCGGCTTATATTTCCTTAACTTATCTAGCTTATCTATCTAGCTCCATTTCACTCTTCTTTTTCTGTCACATTCTTTTTTTTTATCGATCGAACACTTACTTTTTTCTTTTCCCTCCTCCTCCTTCTGAGATCTTCCACTCTGTTTCGCTCTGTATTCATATGCTCCATTTTTTTTCTCTCTCTCTATCTCTCTATGCTTGTTTTTGCTGGCGTCTCTTTCCCTCTATTTGTTTTCATATTGTACTATTTCTCTTACTTCCTCTGTTGCTGTTGTTGTTATGGTAACGACAAAAACACTCTCCGAAGGTTTTAGGGAGTGTTGTCGAGTTAACAGTCCTTGGCCGGATTTGAACCTTGCGGTACTGCCTGAATGTCGTGGTAGCGATTTATGACCAGTGAAACCTTCTAGGTCATGCCACGCCTCCTTCCGTAAGGATAAGATGGGTATTGAGAGGTGAGAGGCATCATATCCGTAGATCAACCATCGAGTTCCACGTCATTACCTTTGTGCATATTAGTCGCCTCTTACGACCGGTATGCCTACCTCGGGCATATTCAGGGTTTTCTTATTTTCTCTCGTACTGGCCACCTCTCACTTTATGTCTCACTTCATGTTATATTTCCTATCTCTTTAAACTGTGAACTTTTCAGCAAATCTTTAAGCTTTTTTTTTGAACATGTCGACTCCCAAAATCACCAAAAGCTTATTTCGTTCGTAGTAAAAGCAATACAGTCGTTTGTTCCAAGAAGCAAACAAAAAATTTCAAACCCGTAGGAGAAGCAAGCGCAGAACGACAAATTAGAGACAACATGTAGCAAACTCAATACACCAAAGGCGCTCAGGAAAGTATACTACCAATTTGGTATTTGTATGGAGATGTAATTTTAGGTGCAGGTGAGAATGTGAGACTCTACTCGTTAGTTGCCCTCTAGGAAAAACTTAAATAAAAGATTTCAACAATCACGAGCTATGGGGAACAGCGTAATAAAGTGAAATGGTGATTTCCCAAGGAGACGGAGTATGTGAAATCCAAAGGAATAAGATAAAGATTAAGAGAAGAAGGAAAGGAAAACTGATAGAAAAATGAAAACGAAATGGAAAGGAGATACATTATAGGCAGAACGAGAGGAGGTGGAGATAGAGCTTTGTGGATAAGTAAAGGAGGAGAGACAAGCATTTGGACAGGAAGAGAGATAGGGAGATTTGAAGGGAGCAGAGTGAGGGGGAAACGGTGATGAGAGGCTGATGAAATAGGTACGAGATACTTATATTAAGATGGCATGGAAGACGAGGGAAAGATGGAGAAGGTAATGCATAAGTAGATGTACAACGAGATGGGGAAGAAAACTTAACAGAAAAAAATAAAAAAAGTCGAAAAACGACAAATACAAACACCAAAAAAGGGAAATAAAAGAAAAGTGAAAAAAAAATATTGGAGAAGAAAACGTCCGATGGAAAAGAGTAAAAAAAATTGGAAATGAAAAGCGAGAGCAAAGGGAAAAAGGTGAAAAGTTTACTAAAAAAAAGGAAAAAAAGTAAAAAAAAAACACGAAAAAAATTTAACCGGAAGAAAGGAAGAAGGTGAGGAAGAGGGACTGTGTTATGGAGAAATAAAAGGAGACAGAGAGTGAGTGGTAGCAGTAGAGTGAAGGGTACAGAGAGAGAGAAGTAGAAACCTTTATAATACTAATTGCCCAGACTTTCCCTGCTTGCATAGAAAAGGAATAGAAGAAATGTGAGAAGACGTAAAATAATTAAAAACCGAAAAAGATAACAAAACAGAAACAAAAGGTAGGAAGGATACATCAATTAGAAAACGGAAAAAATAAGAGAAAAAACAAAAAAAAAAACAAAAACAGGAAAACAAGTAAAAAGAAATGGGGCAAGAGGACAAAAAGGGAAACAGGAAATTAAAAAAGGAAAACAGGAAAAGGAAAGAAGGTAAAAAATAAAAAATAAGAATGTAAAAAAAAGAGAAAATTAGAAGGAAAAACAAGAAAAAAAAATTTTTATTAAAAAAAAAAGCAAAAACAGGCAAAAGAAAATGGGGCAAGAAGACGAAAGTGAAAGAGGGAATTAAAAAGGAAAACAGGATAAAGAAAAGAAGGTAAAAAATAAAAAAGGGTAAAAAAAGAGAAAATTAGAAGAAGAGACAAAAGATGTGGAAAAGGGATCAGGAGTTGATGCTTGATTGGGAGAGCGAGAAAGTCGGCGAGCGTGATCCTAGGAAAAATAAGTTAAATGAGATTACATTTAGAGCTAAGGATAAAAAGAGAAAAAAACAGAAACCATGCTACGACTTAATTACAAAGATTTTCTATTGGAAAATTTTTCAAATATAATTTGGGTGAAAAAGAGTTTAGGATACATTCTTCCATGTCTGATAATTTTCCATTATATAGACGAAACCTTCTGATAAATCAGTAAGCAGTTAAGTTTTATTTTTTAAACTTGTGGTTTTGCACTTTTTTATATAGCTCTAAGCTTAACTAATTTCCGCCTTTTACAACTTTTTTTTACTGGTAACCGTCTATAGCCCGAAATAACTATGTGAGCAACTTTAAGAGAAAGGAGATTTCAGCGTCTGTATACAGCCAGTGAAGATATATTTAATTTCGAACTTTCACATACCTACATTTCGTGAAACGCGCTCTGTTGCGGGACAACAATAGAGTAATAGGGATTTCGCACTTTTTGAGCACCTACGGACAACTTCAACTAATTTTCACTGTTGGGTATATTTCCACGGTACTTGGACTATTTTCCACGGTACTTGGACTCAACAAAAAAAACACAGAACATACTATTTTCCATTATTAAAAATTCTTAAGATTCCTCACATTTAAACACACATTTTTGCTACAGGTATGCTCGCCAGTTTAGAAGCTTAGCTCATGCCAGCGGCTAGAGAGTAGCCAGCCCAAGCGAACACAATGTACAGCTGTGTTCAGAATAATAGTAGTGAAAATAAAATGGATGTCGGTCGACGAATTAAGAAGAAGATGTGATTTTGAGAATTTTTATTTAAAATATATTGAATTCTATAACAGAAACCACATAAATAGAAATTTCAAAGTTTACACAAAGTTTTTTAAAGCTAATTAAACTTTAAAAAATGGCCAACAAAATCTTTAAATTTTTTTGGTAGAATAAGCTAAAGCTCGCTCTAAAATTTCGCTGAATTTTCAGAATTTTTTTCGTCAAGGGTGTTTAGTGATTTCTTCCATACAACGCATGAAGAAAAATTCATTTTCTATTGAAAGAAGTACCCAGCATTCCTGACAAAAAAAAATTCTAAAAAATCAGTAGAAATATTGAGGCACTTATGGCGCTAAAATTGAATCATCTATTAAACTGCGTACTCAAAAATTTTTTTAAAAGTCTCCACAAAAATATTAAATTTTGATGTAAATTCTTAAAAGTTAATTTAACTTTCCTGAACCTTGTATAAACTTTGAAATTTCTTTTTATGTGGTTTTTGTTATAGAATTCTTCTTCTTTTTATTTCGTCGAACGATATCCAATTTAATTTCAATGCTATTATATTGAACACAACTGTATGTATTCACGCATGTGTGCAGTTGTTGTGAATTGTGCGCTCACCTGGGCGTATGAGTAACTTTAAGTTGTATGATGGCAATATTTAGTAGCAGAATTCACCAACCAGTGTGCTATAGTAACATAAGCTAACTGCTCAATATATGTATGTAGATGTGAGATGTGTGCTTTTATGTGTGTATATTCGTATGTACAGAATCCACTATTGCAACTTTTGTGTGCACCTGTTCTTGGCAAGTTTTGTATTACCTAACATTTCAGTTACTTCTTTGCCAGTTTTTATCCGAATTTTTTTTTTTTTTCTTTTTTTCTTGTTCCACATTGCTCAATTTTTCTCCCTTTGAATGCTGGCGGTCATATAGCAGCAGGTAGCTTCTGTTTTCGTGCTCCCTCTTCCGCTGCTCTTATGAAACGTTGTACATTGTTCTTGAAGTCTCTGGCGTACAGATTTTAGAATTTTCAATACCGGCGGCAAAAATGGATATCCGTTTTGCTGGACTAGATTTTTGTTTTGCTTGAATGTTTTTTTGTGGTTTTCTAATATACTATACAATACCCAACTGCGCTTAGCATAACATATGTCTTCAACTAGCATGAAAAAATAATTTCGGACAGTTTCCGCAAATGCTCACATAATAGTTTCTGTTAGATCACGGAAATCATCCCGAAAATGTCTAGAATATCATCTTAAATTCAACAGAACAAAGTAGTTTAAAAGTCATGCTGACATCGTGCCGCCGTGTTTCCGGAACAGAAACCATTCCCATATGGGTCTTTCCACGTCAAATCGTTACATACTTGGAATCGACCTCTTCCGATTTGAATTAAATTTTTTACAGAGTTTCTTTGTATCATAAGACAGGCCTAGAAAAAAATAAAAACTTTTATTCAAAAGTAATGCAAATTGATTAATTTTCCTGTTTTGTTTAGTTTTTTTTTTCAATATTTCGGAAACAGTTGTAGTTAAAAAAATAAACTTTGTCACATTCTAAGCGAATCCTTAGAGGCATACAAAATATTTTGAATTTAAAATTTCTAATTCTAGAAAATTTTCGATTTCTCAAAACCGTCTGCAATCAAATTTTGAAACACGTGCTGGAGTTTGCAGAAGGGAGATTTTTGTTATTTCCAAAAAATTAATTTTTCAACTTTTTCCAAAATTTTTTTTTTAATTTTTTTAACTTTATAGTCGATAGTGAAACA
The DNA here is from genome assembly GCA_949987695.1 of Merzomyia westermanni. Lineage (NCBI taxonomy): Eukaryota > Metazoa > Arthropoda > Insecta > Diptera > Tephritidae > Merzomyia > Merzomyia westermanni. Next base: position 182,124,480 of record OX465289.1, read on the forward strand.
TTACTCAAAGACACAATTATTCCATTTTGGTCAATAAAAAATTTGCTCGGTGCGTGTAAAAACAGAAATGTGCTTAACAAATTTTTTTTTACTTTTTTGCTTTTGAATTCCACTAGCACCAACAAAATTTTTAAGTAGACAAATTTAAGTATCTTCCTTTTTATTATTACTGATGTTTCCGACAGGGTAGAAGTATGTCTCCAAACCAAAATTGACAAGGAATGATGGAAAATCGTTCCAGAAAAATTTAAATTTAATTAGTTTTGTGTTCGACTAGAAATTTGAAAAAATCAAGAAATTTTTTTTGGAAAATATGCTTAAATTTTTTTTTTACTTTTTTGTTTTTGAGTTCTACTAGCACCAAAAAAAATTTTCAGTAAACAAAATTAAGTACATAACTTTAAAGAAATAAAAAAAAAATTTTTTGGAAAAAATTCAATAATTAATACTTTTTTTTGAAAAAAAAAAAACAAACTTTAGTCTAAAAATGCAGGATATTCTTAGATAAATCAGAGGTATAGTAAAAAAAAAAAATTTTGTATAAAATTTAATAGCAAACTTTAATTTTTTCGATTTTGAAATTATTTTATTTAATTATTTTTTTTTAAGTATCATACCTATGAATGAGCTCAAGGCCACTAATAATTTTTCAAAAAAATATTATTGTTGTTTGATTTTTTATATTATTTTTTATATACGTGTATAATGCCAAAGTAAATTTTTTTTTGTCTGCAGGAGTTTCCGAAGTTTTTAAAAAATATCTAAACTTTACAAAACAGGAAATAAAGAAATAAAATTTAATAACTTAAAAAAAAATTGTTTGAAGCCAAATTTTATTGAAACCGAAGGAGGTCGACACCATTTATGCGACGATTTGACATGGAAAACCCCGTATGATACCTCGAAACCGTCACAAACTGCTCTCAAAACGATTCGGGAAATATTTCTAGAAACATCGATAACAGATATTAAAGTGGTACTGAAAAGGTCTCGATCTAAGCCTACAAAATCAGTCTCTCGGGCAGAACAAAAAAAGAGTTCGATCAGAGCTTTTTCCAGTAAAACTAGAACGAAGATAGAGGAAAAATTTGCTCGTCTCGAAATTGTTTTAAACCTTGAGTGGAAATTTTTTTTGTTTAAAGTTAAATTGATTTGTGATACTCGATTTCTAAAGAAAACAGCTGACGTGATTACATCAGTCAGCATAGCAGCCTAGGCCCGATCGCTGTTGTGATAATTAGCTAAATTCCCCGTTTTCCCTATTTTTCCATTTGTTAGTTATTACTCTAACCGTACCTAAATACTTTTGTAAGAAACTTGAGCTCATTAAAGACTCGTCAACTAAATATCCATATGCACTCAAAGGATGCAGGAGTTATACATTGCGCTCAACAAAACCGTAAATCCCTAAAGATATTTTCACCCAGTTTAACTTCAATAAATCGTAACGCTGTTCATTGAATCTAAAGTTTCGTCTATCCTTGATGGTCACAGCTGGGTATATCAAGCTTTGTTTCACCTATCTTTGAAATTCTTTCCCTCCTTACAGCAGTAGCTGTAGCTTTACTGCGCCCTTATGTTTCCTCTACTTCCTATCTCCAATTTCTCGTTCATATTTTTTCGTCGAATTACGAAATGAAGTTTTTGAAATTTGACATGCCCCAGCAACGTTAGTCTTAAATGCCTTGTCCCATACATATGAGCATATTTACTTTTTTTTTTGTTAGTGCATAGCGCTTTGCTTTCAACTTCTCTTTGGCCTTTGGTTCTTCATCTGTACGCCAGTTTTTTTTTTTTTTTTTTCATTATCTACATTTCAAAACTATTGCTTAGCCGTTGGGTTGCTGAGGCCTGCTGTTGCTTTCTGGCCAGGATGCAGGTAGCTCCTCCTCTTATTTGATTGTTCTCTTTTGCTTCAATTTACTTATCGTATTGTTTCTCTTTTTTTTGTTCTGTGATATTTCTTGACGAGCCTTTCCATTATTTATTTTGTAGAATTTACAAATTGATGAATTTTTCTCTTTTCTTATTTCTTTTCTTTGGAACTTTGCTTTGCTCTTTGTCTTGTATTGTAATACTTAAAGCTTTCATTAGCTCTTATAACACAGATCACACTGAATGTGAGCTTTACACATTTACCCAAAAATGGCATGTTGGCAAGAAGAAGCGAATTTAAGGGGCAGCAAAAGGAAAATCATTCGGCTTAGCAAGATATAAGAGTTTAGAGCACGCCTATGGTTGCGCAGATCAAAGGGGAAGGTTATTTGGCGCCAGATGTCTTTATAGTCCTTGCGGATTAGCCTCCTTTAATCTCTAGGAGGCGCAGCTTCATCCAAAATATATCGTTTTGTATGACTGGTAGTTCAGTAAAAACTGTCTGCTCAACAGTTCCGCGTACTCAAGATGACATAGAAAGACATCCCGTAGCAGTTCTAATGCCGGTGTTTCGGCAGACTTTCCTTTATTTAACTTTCACCGAAGTGCTGCCAGAAATTGACTTGACGATCTTGTTGCGGCTCTGTACTTTTATGCTTATTCCAAAGGTAATGGAGGCTTTTCGTTGCGCTTGGTGGAATTTAATAGGGCCTGAACCGTTGACCATAGTTTGCGGACACCGCCGCAGACATTGCAGGTCTCAAGATATTTTGTCCACTTTGTCTTCCTTGACTCTCCGTCAGATTTCCCCTTGGAAATCTTTTATTCCGGGTTTGATATCTTTTATTCCGGGTTCTGCAGGCTTGATAAGTCGCACTTGGTCACGTTCTCTTACAAGAGCTAGTGCTTCTGCTGGGAAATTCCGACGAGCTTCACGTATTCTTCTAGTGGGAATTGAAGATAAATCAATAACCTTGGAAAACTCTCGTTCACCTTAGTGTACGTCTGTCGGTGTGGGTAAGACAGCGATAGAGCTCTCTGTATACTCCGTCAAACGGCCTCAGTCCGTCAGGCGATTTAAAAAAGATTGCAAACAACCACGAGCTTCCTTTTGAAAACTACTTTTGTATTAATGTTTCAGCCGAATAATTAAGGGACACCAAAGATATTTAGTGCCCTAACATCTGTCCAACTTATGACACCCGTAGGGCTCTACTGAAATCCTTATTGTAGCCAGATCAAGTGACTATCCCTTGTACAGCCGAGAATGCGAAATACTTTATTTGCTCTATGCAACGGAAATAATTTTTGCTGGGTCCTTGCATCCTCCTTCTAATAAGTTGGCTTCTGTGCACTGCAATGGCATGCTTATTTCTGATTTCATCGAATTGAGGGATAGAGATAAGCAGTGAACTTCTAAGAAAAAATCGTACTCTTCACATTCAAGATTGCTTGTATTTAGTTCGAATCCAGGTGTTAACTTCGTCTGTCGAAGTAGAAGAAAAATGCTTGCCTTCCTAAGACAATGGATCTAACTGGTGAACTAAAACTGCTGAAAATTTTTTGCAACCCCTGAGGCTATGTACTACTCCCTCCCAAAAAAAGGAATATAGAATAATAGAATATATCCAAAGTAAATTATTCCTGGTGTAAAAGCTATCAAGTGCCTGTCCACATCGGTAGTATTTGGGTTAAACTTCGAAGAAAGTGTCTGATACGCATATTACAGGACGGCAGACATCCAAGAGAACGGCAGCTGGTTTTATTATTATTCTCTTCAAAATATATATGGCAGTACTCATCACGTTTATACATGCATACATATTTTTATTACATAATAATTTTTATATGATTTTTATTTTAAAAGCTGAGGAAGGCTCCTCTATACTTTTCTAACCGGAAATAGCCAAACAACAAAATCCCATTTAAACGCATATAAATTGTAACCCGCATACAAACTTGTCCATGTTAATATACAAATATGTATGCATGTATGTTGCATTTGGAAAACAATCTGCATTTCTTCAACCGCAAATCCCATAAAAGTCCTTTAACATCATCGCAGCTTGGAAGTTTTGAGTGCCACAAATAAAACAGACAAAAACCAAGCGTTAAAAACAGCGTGGCACATCTGAAGGACATGTTCTTTTGAAAACGAGTTGCAAAAGGAAATTTGTTAGAATACGGACAAGCATACAGAACAACAATACCCACTTTAGTACATGAGCGAAGCTTGTTTAAAAAAAAAAAAAATTTTAACAAAAAAAATTTAAATTAAAAAAAAAAAGAATGTTGGTAAAAGTATTGTGAACAAAATGCGCTTACACTCAATGGGAAAGTGTGCACCCTCTATTGGTGAACAGTGCAGCGAACGTGCTTATATGCTGGGTTAGAAAAAGTTAAAGCAAGAAAGTTTGTGTATTTTTGCAACTCGTTTACAAAAGATTGTTTCTATATACATATATTATTTAGAATTGAAAATGAAAATGTGAAACTGCTGCTTGTCAAAAAGAATTGTACATGTGCAAATGGTTATTACACATACGTGTGCTCACACATACACCCCCACACGTACCTATATACAAGGTGGCGCAAAAGTAAGCTTCCGATGTTCAGCATATCGGTTGTGGCACGTGCAGTGTGTGCTGTTGCACCGTCTTGTTGGAACCACATGTTTTCCAATCCCAATTCATCAAGTTGCGGGAAAAATAACTCGTTGATCATTGCTCTGTAGCGCTCACCATTCACAGTAACCGTTTGGCCTCGACCGATTATTGGTCAAATAAATAGTCAGCAAATATTCCGCGTTCTGGAGCAGTGTAGCGTAACATTGTTTATTAACGTGTATTTCGCATGTGTTTACTACACAAATGTCAAAACAGAACTGACTTTAGGGGCCAATCGCAAAATTTTTAGCATTTTCTGATAGGAGGATTACTTTTGCGCCACCCTGTATATATATGCAACAGCAACACCCGTGAAGTGAAATGAAAATGAAGCATAAATGGGATAACTGTAATGGAAAAAGTCTACGAAACAACTGCCAAAAGTGTATGAGAAGAGGAGAGATGAAAAATAAGAAAAAAAGGTTTGTGGGATTTGTTCCGCGGAACAAAAAGAGAAGCCGTTACCAGGCACAATAATATTTTCATAACTTCCTATTGTCTATTGCTATCTCACTTGGTCTGCTTTGAGAGAGTTTGAAAAGTATGTAGCATGAAGTAAGCAGGTACTACGTTAAGGTGATTCATATCTCATAATCAAATGTTTTGATACCGTTGGCTGTTACTAATCATAGGTTTGGATGACACAGACTCAGACCGTGTAAATTATAGGTTATTTTCTAGTTAATCTCTAGTACGAAGAAATGTCGCATGCTGGTGTTCTAAATCACCTCGGGTGCAAATAAGTCTGGGGGAAGTTATATGAATCGCTCTGGGTTTAAAAAACAAAACGCGTGAATCTCAACAAGTACTAACTCGACTTTAACGGTTGCCCAGATAATAGTCTGAGAGATTTCTTTATTTTATTTTATTTCATTTTATTTTATTTTATTTTACTTTATTTTATTTTTTTAAATTCAATATAATGCAATTTAATTAGATTTTATTTAGTTTAATTTTATTTGATTTTATTTTATTTTATTTCATTTTATTTTAATTTATTTTACTTTATTTTAATTTTTTAAATTCAATTTAATGCAATTTAATTTAATTTAATTTTATTTTATTTGAGTTTACTTTATTTTAATTTGTTAGATTCAATTCAATGCAAATTAATTTAGTTTAATTTAATTTTATTTTATTTTACTTTATTTGATTTTTCTAAATTCAATTTAATGAAATTTAATTTAATTTTATTTTATTTAGGTTATTTTAATTTTATTTTATTTTTTTTATTTTATTTTACTTTACTTAATTTGAATTTTTTAATTCAATTTAATGCAATTTAGTTTTATTTTATTTTACTTTATTTTATTTTTTTAAATTCAATATAATGCAATTTAATTAGATTTTATTTAGTTTAATTTTATTTTATTTTATTTTATTTTATTTTATTTTATTTTATTTTACTTTATTTTAATTTTTTAAATTCAATTTAATGCAATTTAATTTAATTTTATTTTATTTTATTTGAGTTTACTCTATTTTAATTTGTTAGATTCAATTCAATGCAAATTAATTTAGTTTAATTTAATTTTATTTTATTTTACTTTATTTGATTTTTCTAAATTCAATTTAATGAAATTTAATTTAATTTTATTTTATTTAGTTTATTTTAATTTTATTTTATTTTTTTTATTTTATTTAACTTTACTTAATTTGAATTTTTTAATTCAATTTAATGCAATTTAGTTTTATTTTATTTTAATTTTTTAAATTCAATTCAAAGTAATTTAATTTAATTTAATTTTATTTTATTTAGTTTATTTTAATTTTATTTTATTTTTTTTATTTTATTTAACTTTACTTAATTTGAATTTTTTAATTCAATTTAATGCAATTTAGTTTTATTTTATTTTAATTTTTTAAATTCAATTCAAAGTAATTTAATTTAATTTTATTTTATTTTATTTTCATTTATTTTAATTTTATAAATAAAATTTAGTGCAATTCAATTTAATTTTATTTTATCTCATTTTATTTTATTTTCTTTTTTTTATCCTACGAATATTGCAAAAAAGAGAAAATACAATAAACAAAAAAGAAGACACTAACAATATATCCGCCGCTTATTTATTATGCTTACAGTTTAGTTTTAGTACAACAAGTTTACCTCATGAAAGTGGTAACTACTTGAATATATATTATGTGTGCATTTTATGTAAAAGTCATATTGTTTTTGCTCTTTGTTTATTTAAAAAATAAAACAAATACAGTGTCACGCCCCTGAAAATGCCAAGGAAAATTGGCGAAACATCGGGCTGTAAGGTGGAATAAAGTCTTTTATTTGCAGCATAGATCTGGATAGCTTACAAAAATACAATATTTTATTTTATTTTATTTTATATTATTTTATTTATTTATTTTTTTTTAATTTTATTTTTTTTATTTTATTTAATTTTCTTTATTTTGTTTTATTTTATTTTACTTTTATTCTTGTTTTATTTATTTATTTTTTTTGATAATTTTATTTTATTTCGTTTTATTTTAGTTTATTTTATTTTACTTTCTATTGTTTTATTTTATTTTATTTTATTTATATATTTTCTTTTTTTTATGTTTTATTTAATTTAATTTTACTTTATTTTATTTTATTTTTTTTATATTTAATTTAATTTAATTGTTTGTTTTGTTTATTTTATTTTATTTTAAACTATTCATGAACCGAGCTCAAGGCCAAGAATAATAATTTTTCACTTTTTGAATTTTTATGAAAATTATTATTGTTTTTATTTTTTAATAACCATTTTTAACAAATTGTTAAAAGTTTTTATTTTATTTTATTTTATTTTGTTTTATTTAATTTTGTTTTATTTTATTTTATTTTTTTGATTACATTTTTTTTAATTATTTTCTTTTTCTATTTTTATTTTTTTTATTTTGTTTTTCACATTTTTTTTTACTTTTTTATAATTAATTTAATTTTTTTATTTTTTTTTGTTTTATTTTATTTTCCCTTATTTTAATTTTTTTAATTTATTTTATTTTAGTTTATTTTTTTTTTTTTGTTTTTGGTTTTAATTTTTATTTTTTTTATATTTAATTCTTATTCTTTATTTAATTAAATTTATTTAATTTTTTTTGTTTTGTTTTATTTTATTTTATTCTATTTTACGTTGTTTTATTTTATTTAATTTAATTTATTTTTTGAACCTCGCAATACTACCTGAACATTACATCCACATATAGCAATTAAACTGTACAGCAATTGACGAACCGAAAGTTTTTTGAACAGATTTCGGCGGCTTCTGATAGATATAATTCGGCTTTAGAAAATTAGCTCGAAAAAGTGAACTACCCTAGTGAAGAAATAAGTTTATATCAAACACGTGTTTAAAACTTCCCTTTAGGAACTTGTGGTATCACCACTTTGTCGACCATTTCTTTTCATGTTTTGGTAGCATAAGCTACTAGTCACAAACTCGAAGAATAATCTTTTTATTCTTCATATTTCCTACAGCGCTTTTACGCCTGATGTGCGTGAACAAATGTCAGTGTGCATATGCGAATTTGCAAAGTGGAAAACTTTGAAAGCACAAACATGTTATAATTTTTAATTTTTCTATTTTTATATAAACTTTTTGTAATAATATATCATCGTCCTTTTCTCAGCCAGTATATTTACTGTTGCTTCGCGACGCGTCAACCTCAGCATCAGGTGCTGCGTGGTGTGAAGTGCAAATGAACACACACAACTGCTGCTTGCACACATGAAGCTTTCTGATGTTTTTCGCATTACTCGTTGTATCCTGAATCATATACGTATTTGTGTAGTCATATATCCTTTTTGCGGCACAAAATTTTGTTTGTTTAAATTTGCATCAACAGTTTTGGCATTTTTAGTTTTGTGTATATATGTATTGAAGTTTAAGCGTTTTATTACTACAAATCCATTTGTTAAATTACAAGCGTACAATCCTTTTAAAGCGAACGATAAGAGAGGGAGGACACCACAAATTTGTATACCCAGCTGTGTTTACAATAAAAATATTTTATTTTATTTTCTTCTATTTTTCTCTATTTATTTTATTAAATTGTGTTTTGTTTTATTTTAGTTAATTTTTTTTACTTTTTTTTATTTTAAATTATATTATTTTATTTAATTTTCATGCTTTTATTTTAATTTATTTTATTAAACTGTGTTTTATTTTAGTGTTTTTTTTATTTAATTTTTTATTTAAATAACTTAACTTTATTTTATTGATTTTTTTAAAGTTTATTTTTTTTTAATTTGTTTTGTTTTATTTAATTTTTTTGATTTTATTTTATCTTATTTAATCAAATTTTTTTTATTTAATTTTTTTTTTTTTTTATAAAATGTGGTTTATTTTAACTCATTTGAGCTTATATTATTTTATTTTATTTCAAGGTCATTTATTTTATTTTAGATTAACTGATTCCATTTAATTTAATTTTATCTTATTTTATTTTTAATTTAATTTTTATTTTAATTTTATTTTATTTCATTTAATTTAATTTGATTTTATTTTATTTTATTAATTTTAATTTTATTTTATGTTATTTTATTTTACTTTATCTTATTCTATTTTTTTTATTTTATTTAATTTTATTATACTTTATCTTATTCTAATTTATTTTATTTTATGTAACTTTATTTTATTTTATTTTATTTTGTTTCATTTTATTTTATTTTATTTTATTTTATTTTATTTTATTTTATTTTATTTTATTTTATTTTATTTTATGTTATTTTATGTTACTTTATGTTACTTTATGTTACTTTATTTTATTTTATTTTATTTTATTTTGTTTTATTTTATTTTATTTTATTTTATTTTATTTTATTTTATTTTATTTTATTTTGTTTTATTTTATTTTATGTTATTTTATGTTACTTTATTTTATTTTATTTTATTTTGTTTTATTTTATTTTATTTTATTTTATTTTATTTTATTTTATTTTATTTTATTTTATTTTATTTTATTTTATTTTGTTTTATTTTATTTTATTTTATTTTATTTTATTTTATTTTATTTTATTTTATGTTATTTTATGTTACTTTATTTTATTTTATTTTGTTTTATTTTATTTTATTTTATTTTATTTTATTTTATTTCATTTTATTTTACTTTATTTTATTTTATTTTATTTTATTTTATTTTGTTTATTCTATTTTATTTCATTATATTTATATACAAACATATGTGCTAAACATACTGCCTGGTATATAATATGCGTTTCCACCCGAACTTAAACTTACTAACTTGCATTTTATTTTGCATTAATGTGCAATTTTCTCGCTTTTTCTTTTATTGTGACGTCTGTTGTTTTCTTTTGGCTTTGCGAGTTATACCTTTCAGGGAATAGGAATATATATATTTTGATGCCACTGCCGTCATATATTTTTATGGATACATAAATATGGATGTATTTTGCCATAAATGTATTGCGTCTGTATGTGTACTAACACTTTTTTACCCTTTCTAAGCCATTTCAATGAACTTTTTTTTCATAAACTGAAATGTAAGCTCACTGCCTGCTCCTCACAGCTTTTGCTTATCACTAAGAAGCGCTCGCAGTTCATTGTACCACCAGTCCAAAATAATAATCAGCCAGCTTCCTTTGTGTAGCGCTTTGCCATTTACAAATGTTGTTCTCTGTCTGTGCGATAAAAGCATCCATTGGTATTTTTAAAATTTTGCCAAATTAATAAATAACAACTATAGAGTTCAATGGCTCACGGTTGTAGTATTAATGTAGTAGTATCAGTCAGTACTGGTCTGGGTAATAATTTGTTGATGCTATCTGAAAAGAACTCACAGACAAGGTCATTAAGGAGAGAACAAAGCAATATACAGCTACTATGGTGCTGAGACTGCAGGAAAGGGATATATAAGTTTGTTTTAGACTTTTAGTATTGTCAGAAAGCTGATCGGGATCATCCTAAGCAGAGCAAGGTATTGCTTAATCAACATAAACTCTGAAGTAAAATACTTAGCTGGGCCAGATTTGTGTGTGTGATCAGTGACGATCGCACCACTGGTACTCTTAGGAATTGCATGAGCTTACCATGGAAATCACATCATTGTAAAGAAAAATTCGTCAGTCGAGTTCAACTGTGTCCCTAAAAGATGTATGTATTTCGAAAGTTCGTATTTTTAGAACATACCGACGGCTGAGTGGAAGATCGCTTAACTTCCAAATGTTTTTTTAAAAACGGTCTACCTCAGAATTTGATTAAAGACCCCTCTATCTTAGAACGAGGTTCAAACTTTCGCCTCTCAAATCGAACTCCATACTTTTTTTCAAATGTGATTAACCATTTTGGAACTAAAATCTAAGATAGGTCGTTGTTGAATAAAATTTTGAGAGGGAAAGTTCTTCAAACAGATATAAAAATATTTTGGGAAATCCTAATCTTACAGTCAGTCGGTCATGCATAGGTGTTCAAAAGAAGTGAAATAGAACTTCCTCATCTAAATTAAATGGACCACAGTGTGGACGCATCCTATGAGCGAAAATAGTTTATAGATGTAGCCTTTCAGGATATAGAAGCGCTTTTCAAAATGTTCGCCTAGGAAGGACAGAAGATTCCCGCTATTGCCGACAGCTTTGCAAACAAGACGGGGCTATGTAGTTCAGCATTATAAGCGAAAGACTGTAAGCTAATGGGGCTAACTATGCCACACAGGGCCATGGTTTACTGCATACTTCCTCAGCTAAGATGTAGTAGCGGTATTTGTATCGGGCATGCATCGATTTCGTGCATGTGGAATCGTGAGTGGATGGACAGAGACTCAGGCCTTAGCTTAAGTCTTTCGATTTATTAATTATATAGGTAGGCATATTGGAACTATAATTCTATAACATCGTGTGTTACACTTTCTCTGCTTCAACGTTCCACCAATGGATTTTTTTATTATCAAAGAAACAAAACAGAGGCTTTTGCTTCTCCTATGAAATTCTTGGAAGGTTTTATAATATTAAATGACATCAAAAACTATCAAAACAAAAATTTAGTCAAAACAAAAATCATTAAATCAATAAAAAAAATTATTTTTAATTTTTCGTTATTTTTTTGATAATATTTTGGTTTTTATTCTTTTTTTTTCTTTCAAAAGTAATCAAAGTCAACAATTTTCACAAAACCCACATTATTAATTTAATAACAAAATTATTTATTATTTTTTTTTGACAATTTTTCTTATTTTTTTTTTTTTTTTTTGATTGCAAAAAAAAAAAGTAATCAAAAGTAATAAAAAATATTTTTTGATTATTTTCAACTTTTCTTGATTTGTTTTTAATATATTTACATAAATCATTTAAAACTACAAACAATTGGTACTCAATCATTTGTAGGATTTTCCAAAAAGTAGGCAATAAAACCGATAATCATTACGATTAGTAATCATAGTAATGAGGGTCGTCATTTCCCCCTTTAAAGACGGCTTAAAACACGTTTGAAAAATTAACATCCGATGGCAATAACTGCACTCTTATATTTTGTGCTAAATCATAGACTCGATACTTTTTCAGTTATGTACGCCTAACTGAAAGAATGTCAGATGTTAGAAACAATTAGAAATATGAAAAAAAATACATTTCGGTATGAGTTACGTTCACTGACCATACTTTGTCTCGACGCAGGTGAACTTCATTGAAAACAAATCATGTGCATTCGTAACTTTAAACCCTCAAATTGCAACCTTGTGTATAACTACAAACATACCTACGCCTTTACAAAGCTACATTCATCATGTCCATTAGTTGCTCCCTAGCTGCTCATATATTTTCATAGACAAACATTCTCCTATCCACAAGTCCCTTTATGTGCTTGGCAATGTAATGAGCGCAAGGAACGAATCAAATTCACCAACAAACTGCACCAAATTCTAAACTAAAACTGAAATTACTGACATTTTGCAATAGCACTGACTACAAAGTAAGTAACTATAATATACGGTTCGAGTGTATATTGCACTCATAGCAGCGGCACAACAATAACAATCAACGAGTAGTTTCATTTAGCATAGAAACAACGCTCCATTACAGTTATTTGTGCTTGTGGTTGATGTTGCTGGATTGCCGGATTGCTTGAGCTGTTTTCGCTGGTGGGTGTATGAACGTAGGATGCCAAATGAGATGAAGTCACATAGTTCAGAAGTGGTATAATTTGCAGAAATAGTATGGTACAGTGGTTTGAATAGAGTGAATGATAGTTGAGTTTGACAATGCTTTTCAAAAGCTTGTAGATCAAAAGGTATTCAATGAGGTTCTGCCCACTTTTCGTGAAGACTCACTAAAGTGAATATCTTACTAAGGAAAGGATTTTAGAATCAGAAAATACGAGTTTATAGCCAACAAAAGGCTTTGAGCTTTAGGTACTTTCGGAAATAAAAAGAGGAACACCTACCCCCACTTCGAAAGGCCTCTACTTGATGATCTTAGATACAAAAAGGGGAGTGAAAAAAATGTATACAGTTAGTCTTTTATTTACGCAGAATAATGAAACGTGAACTAAGGCAACTCAGAAATTAATAATGAAAGGAAAAGAGGAGTTAAAAGAAAACGAAAATATTAAAAGAATAACAAAGAGATGAGTTATAGCGGAAGTGAAGGAAAACCAAATTAGAGAATAATGAAAAGCAAAAGGAAACAGACAAGGAGAGTATAATCAAGGAAGAAAAAGATAACAAAATAATATCACGGAATAGCGGAAAATAAAGAAATCAATAAGAAGATGAATATAGGTACTATTCTCAGTCGAGAACGAAACTAAACACTGAGGATGGCGGAACGCCGAAACCGGTTTGTTACAAAACCAAATTTGACAAGAGATGACAGAAAATCGTTCAAATATACATCAACTTTCCGCCCTGTCGGAAAATCCACAAAGCAAAATAAATCAAAACAACAAGAAAATAAAAACGAATATTAAATATATGAGAATAGGAAATATCAAAGTCAGGATTGTAAAAACGAAACAACAAGAAAAGCAGATATTTATGAACTAAGATCATTAACAATAAGAACGTAGATGATAAATAGGAAACAAATACATAAAACGGGAAAGGAGAAAAGTAAAATACGAGGTAAGCTAAGGAAAAAGATTGAAAGAGCAACACAAGAAAAAATTTAAATGATGGAAATTAATATAAAAAAATAATGTACCATTAAATGATATTGCAAAAAAGGGGATCAGCAATGAGAAAAACTAATAAGAAGGAATCATGCTATAGTTAAACTTATAAGAAGAGCAGAGAAAAATAGAGAGACAACTCCGTTTAAAGATATATGCAAATAAACCAAATAGAATCAAAAGTAAAACAGAAAACAAAAAATTGAGTTCAAAGGGCGAGATGAATATCGAGAAAAAAGATAAGATAAATCGCAGGAGATAAGAAAGGCTAAAAAAAATTAATGATTAAGGAGAGATGAAGAAGAAGAGAGAAAAAAGGTCGAAACCGACAAGCAATTACAGAAAGAGTCAAGAAAATATAAGAAGTTAAAAGACAAATATAAAAATTGGAAATGAATAAATGTGCAGAAAATAAAGAAAAGAACAAAAGCGAATTACAGCAAGAAAAATAAGAAAAGAAACATGACTAAACTGAAACGAAAGCAAAGAAGAATAAAAGATAAGCTAAAAATGCTTTAAAAAGGGGAAAGAAGACAAGTAAAATATTTAATTGAAAAAAGGGAAAATTAGACTAAATATCAACTAAACCGAAAACTCAAATTTTCACAAATGTAAGGCTGAGTGAAAGTCACCCTATTTCAAAATATTTTACACAAACGTCCTCTTTCTGAATTTTTCCCAATAACGGTCTTATTCGGGATTTTGTTTAAATTTGAAATTTGATTAGTAATTTGTAATCAAATTATTAGACGGTTTTTTTTTTAATTGGTAACTATTATTTCAATTGTTTTTCAAGAAAATGCCATTATTAATTCATTACGATTAGAAAAAAGCAAAAAGAAATAAAAGATAAAGTGGATTTGATTACTTTTGATTGTTTTTGATTATATATTTTTTTTTTTTTTTATTATTTTTGATTTTTTTCAGTATTGTTGATGTCTTTATTAACGTGCTTCTACAAAAATACTGAAAAAAATCAAAAATAATCAAAGAAAAAATTTAAAAAAATCAAAAGTAATCAAAACAATTTTTTTTTTTTGATTATTTTTGATTTTTGTTAATAATCGTTAAAAAAGCAGTTTCTTTTGATTTTTTTTTAATTAATTTGGAAATAATCATTTAAATTTGAAAGTGGTTGGTAATCAATCATTAAATGGATTCTTAAGTTAGTAATTAATCAAGCCGGTAATCATTACGATTAGTAATCATTATTTAACAGGTCTGTTTCAAAGTGAACAAAGTCACACGCTTTTAAAGTAACAGAAACTATTACCACAAATTGGACTCCAGACACACTGTGCTCAACAACTTCTCATTGTCTTCACACGGGCACACTCAAACACCAACATTGTGGCGCTTTTGTTATAAAGAAGGTAAATTTTAAATGCGAAAAAATTTAAAAAAGTAAAAAAAATCCTCTGCAGCAGGTGTTTCATTTCATTTTGTGCAATTCTAGGCGCAAAACTGCTTTTTACAACGAGTCCGGCTTGTCTTTAAGCGCCAACTAGTGCCGAGTGGATATGCTGCATAGCACATTGTGACTGAATGAATGACTAGTTGGCACTAAGTGTAGCGGCTGCATGTCTATCTGTTTGCCTATACAATGCTTACCTGCTTGTCCTCCCGCACTGCCCATTTGTCCTCCACAGCTTGTCTGCATAGCCACAAGCCCAGTCTGTCTGCAAGTATTCGCTTTCCCATGACCGACTGGCTAGATAAATGAGTGGGCGTTCTAGGTGTTGTTGCTGGACCAACTAGTTGCCTACAAAAACAGCATAAAAGGACAACACAAATCAACCAACAAGCGAACACGTTTGCGCGCAGCATACGGCTGCCACAACAACAAAGCACGAGTATGCGGGCGAATATGTCGATATGGGAAGCTGGCGGCTATGTGTGTTGGTGTTTTGCTTTGTAGTCGATTGGTGTTGCCGTCGTCTATGCATTCATGCTATTCGCACGTTAGTTTAGGGAATTGCAAATAAATATTTCATCTACAGTTTTAGATTACTTTATGGCAAATGGAAAAACAAAAGAAAATTAGCAGCAGAAATGAAAAAAAGGTAGTAAAAATATGCGATATTTATAACTATGAAAGATATGCGTTAAACTGAGTGTGGGTATGAAGCAAAATAGTTGAAAGATTTATGTTCGTAGTTA
Organism: Merzomyia westermanni; assembly: GCA_949987695.1. Lineage (NCBI taxonomy): Eukaryota > Metazoa > Arthropoda > Insecta > Diptera > Tephritidae > Merzomyia > Merzomyia westermanni. Next base: position 182,140,279 of record OX465289.1, read on the forward strand.
TTTATAAATAGCCATACTATGTAACTATATGTTATATGAGTGTAAAGGGGTATGGTTGTACGTTGGGAAAGCAGCCTCATTGGCGGCGACTTTGTCATACCCAACAAATGTACAACATCGGTATTTGCAACGACGATCTTCCAATCCTATCCGGGTTATCAACTCGCGGATTTCAACATTATTAAGCATTATATTCTCGGCCACCCCTGCTCACGCCTGATTTTTGAGCCGACATAAGCTAAAGCTTTTTTCTTTCATTCATTTAATTTCTTTGCATGCTCTTGTAATTCGCAACCGGTTTATGAAATATTGTAAATACAGGGTGGCTGATGAATTTTGCTACATTAAGAAACTCAAATAATTTTTTTTTTCAGTGTATGGAATTCATTTTTCTTTTATTCATGTTAAAGCTTATTAAATTTTATTAAATATAGCTTAATTAGTTTTAAAAATAATGGAATTTAAATGCCCCCCCTGATCGTCGATGCATGTGCGGCATCTTACCAAAAAGTTGTTCATTACTGCTTGGAGAGTTGAGACAGGAATAGCCGCAATTGTTTCTCGAATGGATTGCCTTAGTTCATTCAAATTTGTTGGTTTTGCTTTGAAGACTTCCTGTTTGCAATAACCCCACAAGAAAAAGTCAGGTGCATTAAGGTCAGGCGACCTGGGTGGCCAACGGAATGTGGAGTTTCTGGATATAAGCTTATTGGGAAATTTTCGTCGCAATTCTATCATAACAGGTTGGGCTATATGAGGAGCTGCACCATCTTGCTGAAACCACACAGAGTTGAAAGAAATTCTCATTCGGTGTAATTCTGGATAGAAAAACTCTCTCAACATGCTCAAGTAACGGTCTCCAGTAACCGTAACGGTGTGACCGTTTTCTTCGAAGAAGTAGGGCCCGACAATGCAGCGTGATGAAACTGCACACCACACTGTGACACGAAGTGGATGCAATTCCGTCTCATGGAGTATCTGTGGGTTGGAAGCACTCCATATTCGACAATTTTGTTTGTTTATGTTGCCGTTTAAATCGAAATGGGCCTCGTCAGACATGAAAAGACAGTTCAACATGTTTCCATCCTCTTCCACCATTTGAAGCATATTCTGGCAAAATTCCAAGCGAATCGGCAAGTCTGCAGCGTTCAGTTTGTTGGCCATTTGAATTTTATATGGGAATAAGTCCAAATCTTTGTGCATAATTGACTGTAATGACTGTCTGCTTACACCCATTTGAGCAGATAAGCTTCTTGTCGAAACACGTGGATTGTTTTGTATGACAGCAGCTACAGCAGCGATTGTTTCCTCCGTTCGAACTGAAGGGTTTCGATGGCAAGGTCTTCTGTTGACTGTCCCATGCTCGGCAAAATTGTTTACAAGTCTTATTATGGTCCATCTGCTCGGAGGATTGCCGCCAAACGCCTATACTCTCTTTGAAGCGAAACTACGGACTCCAGTGCGTGATAGCGGCGGACAATCCAAATTCTTGTTTCAGTGTCCCAGTTATCCATTTTTGTTAAATGTAAAAGTCAATCTGCAAAATAAAAAAAAAATTTACCAGATTCATTAAATAGAAAAAAAGTTATTTAATTTTTTTTTGGTAGCGGCTTTCATCAGCCACCCTGTACATAGCTCATGCTTGAAATCCCAAATAAGGGTTTTAACATAGCAAAATGAGTATAGCCCATCGCACTGCCAGACATGCATATAAGGTGTAGCAGGTTAATAGAGAAACTGTCCAATTGTATATTCCTCCTTGTCAACCCTGTAGCTCCTACAACACCTCGGGGAATGTCACGTCCGCTCTCTCTGTGTGCCCAATAAAGAAAAATTGGCCGTCGATGCATCAACCACTATCAAAAGATGTTCCCCTTAAGGAGGAATATATTTCGAAAGTGTTTCCGATCCCACATCGAAATAAAAAATTGCTTAACTCTCCAATAAGCTGCCATCCTTTACAAGCAAAGAGCGAGGAAGCTAATGTCCAACCCTTGAGCCTGTCATTGTCCTATAGCTTCCGTTAGAAATGTTGAGGGGCATTGACTTGCTGATCAGAAAAAGATTAGTAATGTTGCAACAAGAAGGATTTAAAATAAGTTGAAAATCCTCAAAGTTAAGCTTATCTAAGCCTACTCGCCAACAACGGAGACTAACGACTAGTATTAGAACTAATTATATGATATTCAAATCGTTAAGGGCCTTTCAAATTTAACTGAAAGGGATTTGCTGAGCCAATTAACAGCTCAACTATTTTTTAAACGAATTTGGAGTTGGCTGAGCTGATAAAACTGAACTGCAAAGATGGCTCGAAGAACTGCAAGGATGTACTCGACGTCAGATTTAGCTGCAACTTCCTTAAAATGCAAAGTCTATGGTGTCCTAATATTGGCTCGGACAATCTTCTTACGCCCTCTGGAATGAATCGTAAGCAATCACTCGGATGCAAGCAATGACTGGGAGTCTTTTTATACCCAGTAGTGCTACGCACACAATGTATATTAATTTCATTGACTTATATATATCAAAATGTTCAGGAGGAAAAGAGAAATTGATTAAACCATGTCCGTCCGTCTGTCAACGCGATAACTTGGGTAAATTTTGAGATATCTCAATGAAATTTGTCCCGCCCGCTTTTTATATATAGAGTATTTTCCAAAATACAAAAAAGTGATTATTCAGTACATAATACGCTTATATGGATAAAATTTGGTGTGTACAATAACATTACGGTAGAAAACAAAGTTTTCAAGAAACTTTGAGTCGATTGAGTCAAATTTAGAAATAATATTAATCATAAATCAGTAAATAATTGGTTGAGAACCACGCCCACTTTTATACGAAAGATTTTGAAAAGGATCATAGATATATTTATGCAATAACTTTGCGTACATTAGCTTTATGTTATTTCTATTTCATTTTTAAAGTGTACGTGAACGAAGAAAGTCGAGAAATAAGATTTTTCGAAAATGGGCGTGGCCCCGCCCGTTTTACAGTGGACTATTCCACAAACCTTTTTATGCCATAACTCCGGTAAAAATTTATTTATCGAAACGATATTTGGCGAAAATGTTGAATATATAAATGTGGCTGTTCATTGTAAAAATGGGAGAAGTCGGTTAAGGGCCACGCCCAGTTTTTCGACATAGTTCTGAAAGATTTGTTTGTAAAATGTATAACTTTGGAAGCTATATCAATAACATCTTGGACGCACAATAAGATTTTTAAGCAAAACTGGACCGCAAAAAACTTTTGTGGATTTTGGGGAAGTAGGCATGGCGCCGCCCACTGCTATTTTCAAAGGAGATTGGTTATAATTTCAACCAGATATTTCAATGAAAATTGGTCTGTTGCTTCTCAATTGTATGTAGTATGCTCCCGCCATTAGGCAAATCGGATAACACACGAGCAAAAAATCCGGGCAAGTAGTTAATACCCCACTGCAATAGTGAAGTTATATATCTTTTTGATTTTCATACCTTTCATAAACTTGGAATATTTGTATTTGTAAGTATGAGAAGAAGAAGAAATGGGTCCATCAATAAGCATATTAAAATAATCAGGACGATTAGCTGAGTCGATTTAGCCCTGTCCCTCTCCCTGTCCGTCTGTCTATTTGAACGCAAATTTTTCAAACATAAAATGTGCATGTATTGGAATTTTGAAAAAATATGGTAAGCAGTGATTGGTAGGAGAGCTATTTATATACAAATGAATTAAGTTAACCCTCAAAACTCATAACAGAAGTGTTGTTATTGAAAACAATCAGCGAAAAGTATTAAATAGACCTGCGTAAATTGGGATGCCATAACACAGTGTGGCGCAAAAGTAATCCTCCTATCAGAAAATGCTATAAATTTTGCGATTGGCCCCTAAAGTCAGTTCTGTTTTGACATTTGTATAGTAAACATATGCGAAATACACGTTAATAAACAATGTTACGCTACACTGCTCCAGAACGCGGAATATTGCTGACTATTTATTTGACCAATAATCGGTCGGTGAAAAACGGTTACTGCGCAAATGTAATCCTCCTATCAGAAAATGCTATAAATTTTGCGATTGGCCCCTAAAGTCAGTTCTGTTTTGACATTTGTGTAGGAAACACATGCGAAATACACGTTAATAAACAATGTTACGCTACACTGCTCCAGAACGCGGAATATTGCTGACTATTTATTTGACCAATAATCGGTCGGGGCCAAACGGTTACTGTGAATGGTGAGCGCTACAGAGCAATGATCAACGAGTTCTTTTTGCCGCAACTTGATGAATTGGGATTGGAAAACATGTGGTTCCAACAAGACGGTGCAACGGCACACACTGCACGTGCCACAACCGATATGCTGAACATCGGAAGCTTACTTTTGCGCCACCTTGTACATCACTACTAGGTATATAATGTTCGGTTCCACTCGACCTTAGACTTCCTTACTTGTTCTCACTAACTTCGTACCACCGATGGGAGCACTGTATTTTTAGAGGAAGGCCGTAAGAAAAAAATGTTTGATAAGAAATGTAGGTGCGCCTCGGAAAAGGAGGACTCTAACTACATGTGCGTATTTTGTCAGCCTAATTGTAATTCAGCGCTTTCTCCAGCCTAACAAGTGTTACTTTAAGCTTCAAAAGACCACACACCTTTACTAATAAAATCTTTGATTTCACTAAGGTAAAGATATTCCGCCTTCAACTTAATACATCAGAAAAAAATATGACTTGGCTACTTTTATTTATTGTTGCATTATTGATTAAAACGTGTTCACCACAAGTACTCGAGAGTAATCACTTTTTATTGAAATTGTAGTTCCTAAAAAAGAAATCGGCAACCTCTTCCTGTAGTCGTCTTTTTAACTGGTCTCGCTCCAGTAGCTCCTGCAAATCATTCTGACCTTCGGATTTAGATAAATTTTCAAGTACGGTCTGAACAATAACACGTTCTCCAGTTGTAGGAGCGCTGTTTGTCCCCAAGGAGACAGGAATAGGCTGAATTTCTAAAGCTGGAACAGAAGCAGTTGGTTTGCCGAGTTGCATATTCTCCAAGTTCGGTACTTCCTCAGCAGTTACCAAAGGCTGCACTAAATCAGCTGCGTTAGAAACTACACTTGGAAGTCTGGAATTCGTGATCGGATAATAATGAAAACTGGGATAGGTTGTTGGATTGATGATGATATACGATGGTGCGTTCGCTGGCGCATAATGTTGAACAGGTACTGGGCGTGATGGCGTAGCTACCAACTGATTAGCTAATGGATTAGTTAGCGCAAAGAGATTTGATAAAGAAGTGGTTTCAAAGCCAGTAGGCTTAACCTCAGGAGCAGCATTATTGATTTGAGGTTTCGGTGTAGGTACAGGTTTTGGAGAAATCAATAGCAAAGCTGGAGGTTTGGCCTGTGCATTGGTTAGCGCGCTTTCAACTGTGTTTGGCTTGGGCTGTTGGGCTAAAGCTTGCAAGCCAGCAAGTGCCTGCTGTGCCGCCTGGGTGAGCGCTGGATAACTTTTGGTCAAATGAGCAACGTTGATGGGTTTCACACCGCTCAGCGTATCTTTGTTGGGTTTTGTAGCAGGAGCACGCTGTTCATTTGTGGTTTGTTGTGGCAACAAAGTGTGCTCAACATTTAAAGGTTGCACGGGATAATGAGTTTGTCTTTCGCCTTGCAATGTAAGACGCTCATTCTGCGCTAAGTACGGGTATTGCTGTTGAAGTGCCGAAGTTGCTGCGTTCGCGCCTTGCGTTTGCTGTGCTAGAACCAAAATGTTTTTGAGTGCTGGAAAAAAGGGAATTTTTGTTGAGCAAGTGAGGTGCGTTAGATTGGTCTAGATCAGGACACTTACCATTTTCATCAATAAAGCGCGCCTCTTTAACATCTGTAGCTCGAAGTCCACTAAGCAATTGGGCGAGCGCACAAATTAATAATAAAACCTTCATCTCGCTTAAATTTGTAACTACTCTGGTGCGTTGGAGTTTGCAGCTCTTTATATTGAATTTCGACGACATAAATCAGGCGCGAAATTTAGCGAACTTATAAAGAAAGTTCAGCATCACGACCTACTTAGACGGAAAGTTCATTCAACCTAATTGAAAACCACTTCACTAGAAAAATATCAAAACAATAGCAAATGAATCTACGTCAGGGTATGTTAACAAAAATTGCGCTTAGCGTTGCGATAGGATTTGTAGAAAATGGTAAAACAAAATAAAGTAAAATAAACAAAAAAAATAAAAAATAAAAATAAATAAAATAAATTAAAATAAAATAAAATAAAGTAAAATAAAATATAATAAAATAATTATAGATAAAATAATTAAAATTAATTAAATTGAATTAAATTAAAAAAAAAATGGAATGAAATGAAATGAAATAAAATAAAATTAAATTAAATTAAATTTAATTAAATTAAATAAAGTAAAATAAAATAAAATAAAAATTCAAAAAGTGGAAAATTATTATTCTTGCCTTTGAGCTTTTTTCACGAATATCTTAAAATAAAAATTAAATAAAATAAAATATAGTAAGATAATATAAAATAAAAAAAAATAAAAAAAAAAAATTAAATAAAATGAAATAAAATAAAATAAAATAAAATAAACCAAAATAAAATAAAACCAAACAAAATAAAATAAAATAAAATAAAATAAAATAAAATAAAATAAAACAAAATAAAGTCAAATAAAATAAAATAAAATAAAATTAAATTAAATTATATTATATAAAATAAAGCAAAATATAATAAAATAAAATAAAATAACTATAGCCTGTATATGTTTGTTGCTTTAAATTTTTCCTCTAATCAAAAATAATAATAATTAACCAAGAATTATTATCAACTGGTCTTGAGCTCGTTAAAACTTACAAAAATATGTAAAAATGAACAGACCATAAAACCAACAACAAAAAATAAAAATTATATTAAATAAAACAAAATAAAATAAAATAAAATTAAATTAAATTAAATTAAATAAACTAAAATAAACCAAAGTAAAATAAAATAAAATTAAATTAAATAAAGTAAAATAAAATAAAATAAAATAAAATAAAATAAAATAAAATAAAATAAAATAAAATACAAAAAAAATATAATAAAATATAAAAAAAATTGAAAAAAAAATTAAATGAAATAAGTAAATTAAAATAAAATAAGGAAATTAAAATAAAATAAATCAAAAAAATATAAATGAAATAAAGTAAAATAAATAAAAAACAAATAAAATAAATTAAAAAAAAAATTTTATAGAAAAAAATAAATGAAAAAAAAAATAAATTAAATAAAATCAAAGGAAAAAAATCACAAAAAAAAAATGTTGATATTTGTTGGCTTCTAAGCGAATACCTTACAGAATTTAGAACACCTTTAAAAAATTTTTTTTTTCATTATACGAACCCTATTTTAATTTTTTGGAAACAATGTTTGGCGTGGGCTGTTTTCATAAAAATTATTATTCTTGGCTTTGAGCTCATATATATTCTGAATACTTTAACAATACACAGGCTGAAAAAAGCAACAAAATTGTTTTTTCTTCAACCCACCCCAATCTTTATATATATATATTAGTTAGTTCGCGCTAACTCCAATGCTGCAAAATTCATACTATTTTGCTAATTTAAATTTACTTTTTATAGCCGATCATAAAAGTTTGTATTTTGATTCACTTTGAATCTCCTGGCTTTTGGTTTCCTTCCCTCATTTATTTCACAAGACCACCAGTGTATTTTAATTGCGTTTAATGAATTCTTAGCTGGTAGTTAAAATTTTTAGCCATAAGCTGACCGTTAATCTAAATTTATGCTCACATCTTCATTTGGGTTTTTGTAGAAATATCTAGCGAGAACATAAAACGGGTGTTTTTTGAAGTAGAACAAATGCTTTTCTGTGGTCGAAGTAGATCATAAAGCCGTCGGCAGATGTTGTCATTCCCACTTTGTCGTAGTCTGCCAGTGATACTAGCTGAAGACAGCGCTGCTATACTTGGATTTGATTTCATTAATGTTTTTTTTTTTTTTCAACATGCTTCACTTTTTTTCCTTATTTCTGTTTTATAATTCTTGCTTCTTCTTTCCACTTCTCGGCACTTCACTTCTTCAGCTTCTCTGGCTACACTTCTTCACACACTCTATTTTTACGCACTAATTTTAACGATCCCATTTTTTTTATTACCACTATAATTTCGATCTAGTCGCTGTCACTAGATCGTTAGCGCTTAGTCTAATATGAATGCTAAAATAGAGCACAATTCAAATGAAGATATCATTAATGGCATGGGTGGCTCATAAAAAGTTTGCGTTTTACTACAATTCAGCTCATTATTCGAGTGGTCTCGTTTTTCTCATCAAACGCTCTTTTTTATTTTTATCAGCTTATAAGCAGCGTAATATACTTAGAGATGTAAATTAACTTACGCTAATTGTATTTATGAAATCGTTCACATTTTTAATGAACGGTTCTGGCAGTTAAGTTAGCAAGTTGTTATTATTCCGTTATTATTTCAATTCGTATTCATCTATATAGTATATCAAAATGAATTGTGGTTTGTTCGTTACGCTAAAACTTTGAATTGACTGAACCAAATTAAATTCTTTTTTTTGGGGGTTTGTTTGTAATTAATACACGTTAGTTAAGGAAAAAAAAATGTTAAAGAGGCTTACTTAACCTTTCAGTCTGAATATTTTTAAATATGTTCATGGCAAGGACGTGATTATTAGTATAGAGATATACGATATCACTACCTTAAAATTATTGCACAGCCTAAATTATAGCTACATAATTTTAAGAATGTATTTTGCTCTTAAAATACTAATTCAATTAAATGCGTGTTTCATTTCAGATGACGGAGTTAAGACCGCTCAACTTATAATAAGGTAAAAATTGAGTGCAAAATTAAACTATATTTTGGTGACTTTGGCATCAACGTCACTGATGACACTTTCAATTTGGCAGTTAATAATTTGAAACTGTAAGCGACCCAGCCAATAAATAAATTTGATGATGACGATAATGGCTCACTTAAGATAGTAATATATTTTATGTCAAATCGGCTCATAGTTGAAATCGACCCCTTCCGATTTGAATAAAATTTGGTGAAGAGTTTCCTTCTATCATGAAACGAAGTTCTGCCACAGAAAACACACATTTAAATTTTTTTTTTTTTTTCAAAAGTTTATCTAAATTCAAAGTTCGTTTCGTTTTGTAAAGTTAATTTTTTTTATATTTCGAAAACTACTGTAGTTAAAAATAATAAAATTTATTGATTTCAAATTGGGTACTTAGAGCTAAAAAAAAATTTTGTGAAAAAAAATTTCAAGTTTCTAATTTTAGAAAATTTTCAACTTTTAAAATCAAAAAAAAATGTAAGCTCGCCATTAAATTTTGGACTAAAAATTTTTGCAATATTTCGGAAATTATTGTATTTAAAAAAGTTTACAAGTATTCATGAAACGAGCTTAAGGCCAAGAATAATAATTTTTCACTTTTTAAATTTTTATGAAAATTAAATATATGAAAATTAATTAAATATTACCATTAAGCTAACAATACGCTGGTTTTGATGTCATCTAAACTCCCAGTTTTATTCTTCTTTTTACCATATGCATGAACCACTTCCGCCATTTGACAGTTAGTAGTGTGATCATGATGACGTGATGGTTAGCAGTGCGTGCCAAAATTTCTCTGATGAGTGAAGTCTAGCAGCTTCCGAAATGGATCTATAAGAAAAGCTATGGCAGTTGTCTCTAAACATTTTTCCTACTCTATTCAATCAAAAAACTTTTAATAATTAATTAAAATGATTATTAATAAATAAAAACAATAATAATTTTCATAAAAATTCAAAAAGTGAAAAATTATTATTCTTGGCCTTGAGCTCGTTTCATGAATACTTGAAAATGTACAGGCCGTAAATCAACAAAAATTGTTAGTATAAAAAAGCTAAAAAAGTTTACTTTGGTGCTTTTAAAGGGGGTAGGATAATTGTAAAAAAACATTTTTATAATTTCTAGTTTTAGAAAATTTTCCATTTTTTAAGATCAAAAATAGTGAAAATTTTAATTTTGCATACCTTTTTGAAAAAAAAAAAAAAAATTTTAATTTAGTAAAGTGAATTTTTTCAATATTTCGGAAGCTACTCTATTAAAACAAATAAACTTTGGTGCTTTCCAAGGGAGTAGTTATAGATATGCATAAAACAAAAATTGCAAAAAAACCATTTTTTTCATTTCTAGTTTTAGAAAATTTTCCATTTTTAAAATCGATATAACTAAAGTTGCCATTAAATTTTGAATTTTACTGTTTTTTTGTGTTATACCGTTGATATATCTAAAATGTCCTTAAATTTTAAGAAAATGTTTTATTTTTATTTATTTTTTTTTTTTTTGAAGAATAAATTTTTGAATTTTTCGCAAAAAATTAGGCTTAATTTTTTTAACTCTCTAGACGAGTTCAATTAGTTAATAGCAAAATTACTCAATTTTAATAACCAAAAATTTTTCTCGAAATAGTGGAGCGTGAAAACAAATATGTAAAAAAAAAATATAATAAGCATATACCACTAAAACCACCAAAAAAGTTTTTTTTTGTATTCAATTAGTACTCGACTAAGAAAATTAACAAATCAAAAAAAAAAAATTTGGGGCAAAATTTAAAAATTTACATTAAAAAAAAAACAACCTGAAATTTCAGGATATCGTTAGATATATCAGGTATAATACAAAACAAAGTGAAAGTGCAAAACTTAATGGCGCACTTTTGTTTTTTCGATCCTAAAAAATGGAAAATTTTCTAAAACTAGAAATAAATTTTTTTTTTACAATATTTTTTTTATATGTACCCAAAAGTACCCTGAAAGCACCAAAGTTTATTTGTTTTAATACGGTGGTTTCCGAAATATTGAAAAAATTAACTCTACTAAATTTTAAATTTTTTTTTTTTTTTTCAAAAAGGTATGCAAAATTCAAAATTTCACTTTTTTCCTGGTTTTTAGAGTTAGTTTTTTCAATATTTCGGAAGCTACTCTATTAAAACAAATAAACTTTGGTGCTTTCCAAGGGAGTAGTTATAGATATGCATAAAACAAAAATTGCAAAAAAACCATTTTTTTCATTTCTCTCTCTCTATGGCGCGATATACAACAGGCATATCATCATAAACCTCCTAAGAAATTTTTGCGCCAAGCTTCTCTTCCAATTTGTGGTGTGCCGATTTGAATTTTTCCCTACAAATTGGTGGGACCTACAGTTTTTTGCCGACTCCGAACGGCATCTACAAAGGAGACGAATTTTTGCTGAGAAGCCTGTCATGGCAGAAATACACTCGGAGAGTTTGCCAAACCACTGCCGAGGGGCGACCCCGTTTTGAAAAACTTTTTTTTCAAATCACTTTTGATGTTACCTGTACCAGGGCTGGAACCATGGACCTTCGGTGTGGTAGGCCGGCAACACTACCTTCGCACCACGGCGGCCGCAAAAAATTAGGCTTAATTTTTTTAACTCTCTAGACGAGTTCAATTAGTTAATAGCACAATTACTCAATTTTAATAACCAAAAATTTTTCTCGAAATAGTGGAGCGTGAAAACAAATATGTAAAAAAAAAATATAATAAGCATATACCACTAAAACCACCAAAAAAGTTTTTTTTTGTATTCAATTAGTACTCGACTAAGAAAATTAAAAAATCAAAAAAAAAAAATTTGGGAAAAAATTTAAAAATTTACATTAAAAAAAAAACAACCTGAAATTTCAGGATATCGTTAGATATATCAGGTATAATACAAAACAAAGTGAAAGTGCAAAACTTAATGGCGCACTTTTGTTTTTTCGATCCTAAAAAATGAAAAATTTTCTAAAACTAGAAATAAATTTTTTTTTTTACAATATTTTTTTTATATGTACCCAAAAGTACCCTGAAAGCACCAAAGTTTATTTGTTTTAATACGGTAGTTTCCGAAGTATTGAAAAAATTAACTCTACTAAATTTAAAAATTTTTTTTTTTTTCAAAAAGGTATGCAAAATTCAAAATTTCACTTTTTTCCTGGTTTTTAGAGTTAATTTTTTCAATATTTCGAAAACTACCGTATTTTACAAATAAACTTAGGTGCTTTCAAAGGGGGTACCTATAGGTATAAAATTAAAAAAATAAAAAAAAAAATGTTTTTCCAATAGACAGTACTGCGTTTTATGAATCAAGCGGGCTTGTCATTAGTTCTTGACAATTGGTGCAAGAAGGAGGGAGTCTACGAGCTTCTCCAATTAGTTCTAAAATTTATTTTGTTGAAGTGGGTCTACCAGTCTCTTGATTTCCCTATTCATTTCCATAAAGGCGCAAGCTCAGGAGTGAATAAGGAGGTATTTTCGATATTCTACTTTTTGGTTCAAATACAGGAATAAAAGGTTTCCTCGAAAGACGCGCAAGATTTGAAGGTTCTTACTACTTGAATATATACAAAAAAATCTCTATTTGTCCCTTTCTCACCATTTTCGTAAATTCGAATTTTTCACGCTCTCCAAGGCCCAAAAAGGATATAGCAAAGTTGAAGTCACCTACAATGTATGTTTGTATTAGTATATATGTACATATTTTGTAAAGCACGAAGCATTAATGCCCAGTTACATGCACTTAACTACAGTTTGGCTATATGGATTACTGAAAGTTGACCAATTCATTCAAGCAGCTGTACGAGAAAGTGGAACTAACGAACAAACCAACTAACTAAGCTGAGCTGAGCTAAGAAAACGAGCGACAATTTTCACACTCGAGTTGAGCACATAAACTTTGCTGTAAAAGCTGTGTATGTATGTGTGGCATACACACACACACAAATATGTATTTATGTGCCAACATAAAAAAGTGCCAGCTTAATTCTTTTTGCTGTGCTCAATGGATTTGCGCAGGCATCGTAGATCAATAAGGATTTCCGGTTCAATTTGTATGCCCGTCCGTTTAAATTTTCGTTTACTTTTTAGTCTTTTTGTTTATTGTTGCTGTTTTTTGCACAATTTTCTATAAACGAATTGCAAGTAGACGAAATAGGACAGTTACTCGCCTTTTTTTGAACTTGTTTGTAGTTTTTTTTTTTTTTTGCTGCTGGTAACTGGTTGGTTTAACAGTTTTCATAGAAAGTGTTTTGAATTTGTGTGTGAAACGTTGTCTGCTTTTAGGCTGATGCGCTTGCTAAAATCATTTTCAATTTTGCCTTTTGTTGCACCCATCATTGCTCACACTTTTAGCAAATTTCAGCACTTTTTCAAACGTTCTCGATAAAACAATTTTTCAGGGTTTTCTCTTGTTCCTCGTTGCTTTTGTTTTGGAGTTGAACTGAAGTTACTTTAGCATATCCTTTTTATACCCCGCGGTGCGCAAGTATATATAACTTTATATACCAAAAAGGTGACATAAATTTAACTTGTAGTTGTTAGAAATAAATTTATAGAGCAGAGGTTGAAAAAATCGATTATTGAGTAAACTATTTATTTTGTTAAGAGATAGCTCGATTTGCGAAAAATCGATTTTTAAAAATTTTTTTGTTTTCACAAATAAATTTTTTATACCCGAAATGCCTGTTCTGTGATTTAGTAAAAATACGTTATAAATAACTACCATGAAGGAATCATGGGAATGAGTAACACTCAGTCACCACTAGTTCTTTCCATGGCAAATCGTCATATAGTAGTTGGAATCGACTCTTTCCGATTTTAGTAAAATTTGTTGAAAAGTTTACTTTTATCAGAAAACGCAGTTCTGTCAAAGAAAAAATATTTTTAAATTTTCAAATTTGTTTTCACTTTTTTCCTGTTTTGTAAAGTAAAATTTTTAAATGTTCCGGAAACTGCTGTGTTTAAAAATATGAGCTTTGGAACTTCCAAAGTGGGTATTTAGATGTATCCAAAAAGAAATTTAAAAAAAAAATTGTTGAATTTCTAATTTTAAAAAATTTTAAATTTTTCAAAATCGGAAAATATAAGCTGATCTGATATATCCTGAAATTTTCAGAAGGTTTTTTTTAGTTATTTCGAAAATATGATTTTCTTAATTTTTCCAAACAAATTTTTCTTTTTTTAACTTTCTAGTCGAAATCAATTAGTTAACCGAAAAAATAACTAAATTTTGATGACTGAATTTTTTTCTAATAGAATGTAAAAAAAAACCAATATGTTTAAAATTTTTTCGCAAAGTATTTTTTTTTTTTGTTTTTTGATACCTCTGATTTTTTGTCATCAACTTTCTAGCCGACTTTAATAAGGTAAACACAAAATAACTCAATTTGAAAATTTTTTTTTCTCAAAATATTGTTTTTTTTTTTTTTAACTCTAAGTAACCCCTTTGAGAGTGCCAAAACTCATTTGTTTAACTAAAGTACATAGTTTTGAAAAATTAAACTTTACAAAAAATTTTGTGTGTGTCGATTATTTCCAAATATTTTTAAGGTAATTTTTAGTTATTTCTTTACTACCCGAGGTTATTAGGTTTTAATGTATTAAACATTTTATTCTTCGAGATTTTCGCAATCAATACGACGTTTTTTATCTCTTTTTTGATTGGTGTTTCCTTTACTAATTTCTAAACTTTGCTACTGAGTAAATTTTTAGTTGGTTATATAAGTTTTCCAAGTTTGTCAATTTTATTTTATCACTTTCCTGAATATCATTTTAAACAAGTTTTATATAAACATTATACATCTTTTTTTTATTCATGTCTTTACTACTTTAATCAATTTTTTTATTTGTTTTAGTTTTACAGATTTAATAACATTTTTATTAGTTTATTTTGATTGAAATAACTTTTTTTTATATAATTTATTAATTCATTGATCTTTGATTAATTTTTATCTATTACTGTATTCGTGACTGTAAATATAGTGATAATTAGCAAGCGTCAGTTTCGTTTAGGGACACGGTTGCGGTTATGTCTATGGGTAGAGTTACGGCAACGTTCACGTTTATGACTATGATTACGGTTACGACCACGATTATGACTATTGTTACTGTTACGCTCATGGGTTTGGTTATGGTTATGCTTAAGTTTATAGCTACGGTACCGTTATGGTTATAGTTACGGTTACGGTTTTGGTTACGGTTATGGTTACCGTTATGATTATAGTTACGGTTACACTTATAACAAATGTCTATATATCAAGTGGAGCGAATACTTGATGTCCATGCCTTTTTTCCTAAGACTTTGGCCGTTTCCTGCGACAACGAATCGGCAAGCTTCTCAAGATTCCGCTATGATTCCTTCAGTTACATTTGTGTGTGTCCACGCCTTTGTTTAAGGCTCGCAAATGTGTATGAAATATTGTTTCTCAATCGAGATTAAACTTGTCTCTATTTTGCTTTGTTTTTGTAATTTCATTGCGCGACATATCCTTTCATGCTTTTTTGTCTACTCTCGGTTGTCCCGTCCACTTGTCAGTTGTGCTGCAGGATTTAGTATGCCATTTGATTTTTGTTTCAACCACATTTATTCTTTTATTTCACACTTTTCGATTTTTTCAGTTTTTTGTGTGTCCTTTTTGATTTTGCTTTCAAATCACTTTGTCGTCTATCTCTTTCGTACCACAGCAACGAATTCGCCTTCTCTCTCCCTCTCTCTCCCACTTACATTACTTTCTTGATTTTCTTGCTTGATTTCTTTTCCAATTTCTAAAGTGTCACTTTGTTCGCAATGCCATTAATCAAAAATTGCTTAAACAAGCGTGATTGCGTAGAGTGCGTAACGTGTGTTAAAAAAGTGTTCAAGAAAAGGATTCCCAAGGATATGCTCTTGTTAGATGTTACAATAAAAACGCTTTTATATGAATTAAATATGAGCTTTTAGAACAAATAAACCATTCAAGGATGAAAAAAGAAATTGATTCTCGAATATATTTGGGCCAAAAACAGACAAATATACATTAATAAAAACTTACACAAATACTTACGCATGCATAATAATCTTTTTGTGATAGAAAATATAACCTTTTTTGGGTTACAATAAATAGGAAGTATAGGAAGTCAAAGATTTCGATGTGCTCTTTGTTATTTATTCAAATTTCTCAGAAAAGTTAAAGGCCTTTTAAATATTCAAAATGTAGAGATCATGCACTTAGAGTAAAATTTTAAAAATTTTACGAACAGTTTTTGGAAACGTAAATAGAATATATTTTGAACTATTGTAGAGGAATAAGTCATATGTTCTAAGAAATTTTTCTTTAAAAAGTTAGTCATGTTGACTTATAACATCAAAACGCACATTTGAGTTGTCGAACATTTTGTTATGTTTTTGTTATTTGTCAAACAAGAACGTCTGCTCCTAGAAGTATACGAATTTGAATAGCATCTGTCCCAATTTGAATGCATGCTGTCATATTTTCAGGCAAATTTTTAGGCGCATCATTACTATTTAAATAATATTGGCTGAACCAAGAAGTATGCCCAGTTTAATACTACACCTCCGCTTATAATAGGGCTGTATGCCTGTTGATATTTATCGCATAATTTTAGGCGCATCATCCTGCTTTACGGGGGAAATTATATCTTCTGTGCCTAGAAGTATGCAACATTTTGTAAACTGTTTTCCGAACTGAAGTCAAACTTACAGAACAGGTTAGGACTATATCACTACTTGTTGCATATTTTTAGGCGCTATCTCAGAATTTGATTGAAGAGCCGTTTTTCTCAAAATTCAAATAATTTCAGACCAGACCTGTTAAATAATGATTACTAATCGGAATGATAACCGGTGTGATTAATTACTTTCTTGAAAATCCGTTGAAAAATTGATTACCAATTACTTTCAGTTTTTAATGATTATTTCCCAATTAATTAAAAAAAAAATCAACGGTTGGTAAAAAAAAAATTCCAAATAGTCAAAAAAAAGTTGTCTTGATTACTTTTGATTATTTTTTATATCAGTATTCTTGTGGAAGCACATAAGTATACACATTAACAATACTGAAAATATCAAATAGAATCAAACAAAAAATTGTAAAAAATCAAAAGTAATCAAAACAACTTTTTTTGATTATTTTTTATTTTTTTTTAATTATTTTTGATTTTTTTTTAAATTATTTTTAATTTTTATAAATTTTTTATTTTTTTTCTAATCGTAATCAATTAATATTTGCCTTTTCTTGAAAAACAACTAAAACGATCATTGCCTATTAAAAAAAGCCGTCTAGTTATTTGATTACTAATTACTAATCAAATTTAAAAGGCCTGTTTCAGACTTTCCTACCGCAAAAGGCCTCAATCTAAAATTTCTTTTAAAACCGCACTTTCTCGTAATTTGTCTGCAGAGGATCCCATCTCTAAATTTCGCAACTCGGTTCAAGCACGTTTTATCACAGAATTTGTATAAAAATGAACTTTTTCAGAATTCTTTTTTAATATGTCTCTATCTTAAAATTGGGTTAATTTTCGCCTTTACTTCACTTTAATGCATATTTATATATTTTTATTTTTTTTTTTTTCATTTTAATTTCCAGCAATTTTCTCTACTCATTTGTCATTTCTCTTGCTCTCCTTTGCTTGTTTGCCCATCTAATTTTATTGCCTGTATGAATTTTATTTGTTCCTCTTCCATTGTCAATACTTTGCTACTGCAAATTGCGTCCTGTCACTGACAATCAATAAATATTTGTACAGCACCCCCAAATGTTATACGGTTTTATTGTGCTCTGCCACTATACAAGTCCATCATGTTTCTCGCCCCCATGTCCTCATATTTACTTACGCACACACACCTTCGTTAGGTTAAGTGGATGAATGTCAAAGCAGCTGCTGTACGTTTTGACGCCAATAAAAAAGAAAGCTTTTTCAAAGACAAGCTAGGTGGAAGGGAACGAAAATGGTTTAGGCGTGAGAGAAAGTATCGAAGCTCAGTTCAACGGTCATTGTATGGTGCATTTCGTTATATATGGATGTGTATGTGTGAGTGCTTGTGTACCTAACATTGAAATATCGAAATGTTGTCTATAATGGAATTTTACATTTTCTCCAATATTCATGCCCTTTTGTGTGCCAATTTTGTAGAGATGGCGGGTGTGAGCGGCGGCAAGCGTAACTGACAATTTGCTTTGGTATTTGTACTAAATACATTTATCCTTGAGCATAGATTCGCCGATTACAGTAATGCGCTGAGTAGTTTCGTGAGGCTGCTCTACGAATCGAGTAAGCTAAGGTACAAGACTTTTGCAAACTAACCCAGTTTGCTTTTGTACTTTATCCAATCATATTGAAAGTAACTAGAAACCCCGTCCACACTGCACTGCATCTTAGAACTTAGAATAGACTGAGCCGGGTTTTCGTCAATATATATCCGAAAACAGTTGAGATATGTAACTTAATCACTTCGCTTACTGTAGCACTCATTACCACCTTTCGTTTGACACTCATATTGTACTAACACATTTTGGTTCACCCTAGTCCACATATTGGTCGATAACTCCGGTAGCGGCCGAGTTATCGAAGTTAGGGCTATCTAAAATTTTAAGTGAGACCTCTAGTAATGTAACAGAGGAAGTTCCAATAATTTCCTTTCATTAGTTTTTGAGTGATACTCGAACATATATACAGACATACAGACACATATTCTAAAAACCGTTGACTTGTAATCTTCTGACTCAAAAATGATCCCTCCTATCAATTTTTCTTGAATATCTGCAATTTACAGATATCAACCTGCCACTACGAGTTCGTGATTGAATTGGAAACCGCTTTGAAAGCCTTCTTAACAACCAGATTCTGAGTGCGAAATCCTGTTCCATTACCAAGAAAATAACGCTTCAGGCTTCAGCTGATTCAAGTTGGCTCGTCTGAGTTCCTCTCGCATTCACAAGGTCCTTTCTAGATTCAACCTTTGCAATCTCACAGTCGGCAATTCAAATGAAACCTCTAAACCTAGTCGCTAGGTTGGTAGTTATCCTACTCACAACCTCAGAGGTAATAAATACGCTTGTGATCTCTAGAAAGACGGGTATACTGACAGCCTGTTGTTGTTGTTGTATTAGCAATATTTTCCTGCCTAGTCGTCACTTCCCTTACCTAACATTGTCATCACGCTCTTCTAACGGAAGTCCCAGAAGCCTCGCGACCTCAGTAGGGTTGGACCATAGTGAAATTGCTTCTAGAAAAGTCGGCTCAGTTGAGCAGATGAACAGATGGTTAGTATCGTGGGGAGACACGCCGCATGCCGGGCAGATATTTGGCATGTCGGGTTCAGTCTGGATAGGTAAGAGTTTAACTTGTTACAGTGTCCAGAACGAAAGTGGGCCAGCATGACTGTTGTCTCCCTAGGCAGTTCGTGTTCATCTTCGGCAACAGGTGGAGCTTGTGCCTGAATGTCGGCGTTCACTGGACAAGAGCTGACAAAGGAGTTTACCGACTGTGTATGGACAGCTTTTATGACTATTCAAAAAACTTTTTGAAAGGCTGGGGATTGACAGCGATTTCTATTAACGTAATCCCATTATGTCTCCCACACGTCATAAGATATATGTAATATCGCGGTCTTACGTCTGATTGTTTCTGCGGAGAATCGAAGCTACGCGTATAAATAGAGATATCAATCCTCCGGCCATTCTTTCTCAGATGTTGTACTTCATACCGCGAACTAATTAAGAGCTATATCTCTAAGGTAGGAGAGTACCTATCTTGCAGTAGTTTATAACGTACACTACAGTTCTAGTAACATACCCAGTTGGAGTATAGACTCTTTGGCTTGTCTTTGCTCTAGTCAGTCCATCCCGTGTCGCATAAACTGGTTCTTCTCCTATTTACTCATGGCCTCCCTTACGTGGCCTTTAGTGAGGTCGCAGAAAGGCTTCAGGCTATACAATTCTCATACGGTACCAGGATTCGTCTCGCCGTTCATAACCTTCCTATCTCTTATAAACGGAAGGTATTCGCAATTAAACATTGGTTTTTCTTCCCAAAATGGTGGGAGACTGGTGGGTGAGTAGCGAACGCTGCCTGGCTGCCTGACATAAGACATTCTCTGTTGCATGAATTTGTGCTATTGAAATCGATTAACTGAAAGTCGGCTTATAGACACAAGATCCCATTTTCTGCTCATCCAGTTTTGACCCATAATATTTTCCACATTGACATGTGTACCATTAATAGCTCTTAGTTCTGTGAAGTCTTCATTTTTCCTTTACCAGCAAATTGCATGGTGGTACTAATGTCCTAACTTAAACAGCAGAGAAGGAGTACTTTCTCATTGCACTTCCTCCGGGTTAGGGATTTATAATATGCCCGAGGTAGTCTTGCCTGTATCCATAAAGTGTAATGACTTGCAACTCGATGGCTGATCCATGGATATGATGTCTCTCACCTCTCATTACCCATCTTCTTCTTCCTAGTTCACAAAAACACACCAGCAACTATTGTGGATATAATAGGACCTCTGCCGCCCTAGAGCATCACTGACCTACTACACATTTGTTTAGGTAAGATATTTGTATTGGTCAAGAATAGATTTTAAATCTATTAAATCCAATGACATGACAGTTCCTAGTATAACGTTGTTTTGCTATTGGATTTAGATTTGCTGTAGATACTTTCGTCTTTCAGTCGGCATACGCACACGTCCTATCCTTGTACATATACTCAAGTACTTTGTAGATGTTTGTGGTCAAGGTCACATTGATTGTCGGTAATTTTGTGGACATCTACGTGATTTGTATTCGAATGATTTTACTAACAAATTCTTTATTACTTTTCCAATAATAAGTATTAGCGTATATATTGAGATATACATATATCATTCTGACAAGTGACAGCGGTTGCTTAAGCGATACATGTTTGACCTTTGACATATCGATTATGAAAAGATTAAGTACATCAAATTCATCTCTATAGACTTCCATAACTCCAAACAAGATGAATGTAAGAAGTTAGGTTAAATCGGGTTAGGTTAGGTTAGGATAGGTTAGGTTAGGTAAGGTTAGGTTAGGTTAGGTTAGGTTAGGTTAGGTTAGATTGGATGAGGTTAGAATAGATAAAGTCTTGTGTGAAGTTTTATCATAGCAGTCCAAACTTTTTATTCTAACGAGTTTTGATCCATACCTAATTATAAAACCAATAACAAATATACTACCTTTTGTAAAATAGCAACAGTCCCACAAAGGTTTTTGGATTGCATAAGCATCTGCTTTACAAGAAATGCGTTTTATATCCCTTTCATATAAATCTATTTGAATGAAAATTTTCACTCTAGGTACCTCACTTTAAATATATATAAAGGGTGTTTTTTTTAGGGGTATAGAACTTCGAATGGAAATAAAACACAAGAAAATCGTTTTAAGGTCCATAAATTTGGCTTTATTGGAAGGATAATTTTATGCCATTAATGTTTAAATATGATTTCGGGCATGTGGCCGCCGCGGCTGGCTCGAATAAAGCCAATTCTACAGGTCCAATTTTCAACCACTTTTTCGAGCATATGGGGCCGTATGTCGGCAATAACGCCACGAATGTTGGCTTCCAATTCCCCTAACGTTTCTGGTTTGTTGGTGTAGACGAGCGACTTCACATATCCCCAAAGAAAATAATCCAATGGTGTCAAATCACACGACCTTGGTGGCCAATTTACAGGTCCATTCCGCGAAATTATGCGCTCATCGAATGTTTCCTTCAATAAATCAATTGTGACGTGCGCTGTGTGGCATGTAGCGCCGTCTTGTTGGAACCACAACTCATCCACATTCATGCCATCCAATTCGGGAACAAAATAGTCGGTTATCATGGCTCTATACCGGTCTCCATTAACGGTAGCTGCCTCTCCAGCATTATTGCGGAAGAAGTATGGCCCAATGACTCCACCAGCCCATAGAGCACACCAAACAGTCAGTTTTTGTGGATGTAATGGCGTTTCAAGGGTCTCATGTGGATTCTCTTCACTCCAAATGCGGCAATTTTGCTTGTTGACGTAGCCATTCAACCAAAAATGAGCCTCATCACTGAACAAAATTTTGCGATGAAAATCAGCATCGAAATCAATCTCATTTTCGACCCATACACCAAAATCACGACGCATTGCATGGTCTCGCGGCTTTAATTCTTGCACAAGCTGGATCTTGTAAGGTCTTTGCGCAAAATCTTCCATAAAGTTGATGGACAAAGCTCCAATTGCTGTGCACGGTGGCGAATCGATTCATTCGGGTCCTCTTCAACACTTTGCTCTACAGCGGCAATTGTTTCTTCGGTGCGCACTGTTCGACGTCTCTGCGGATGCGTATTATCACATAGAGTAAACGTAGTGCGAAAACGATCCATGGTTAACCGAATTAATTGCTCTGATGGACGATTATGTCGACCATAAAATGGACGGAGCTCACGGTAAACTTCGCGAACTGAACCATTATTTTCGAAATAAATTTGCACGATTTGCAAGCGTTGTTCTTTTGTCAACCTATTCGTGATGAAATGGCAAACCAAACTGAACATAAATGACATTAGAGTTGCCAGATTTGACCACAAAATGCCAGTTTTATCTCTATTCGAAAAACAAACCTGTAAAAAAAACACCCTGTATCTTTTTGGTTTATCACATCATTTTGATAAAGCAAAGTTTTGCAAACGTCATAAATTACAGGCTATCCAGCAGTGAAAGTCTCATAAAAATTCATTTCTTAATTACCGAGATCCTTGAGTTCAAACAAACAAACAGACATACAAAAATTTTTAAAATGGCTCGGGAGAACTCTACAACATACCCTGCGTCATCTTCAGTATTTTTTTCAAAGAAATATTCAAAGTACAAACACGACTTTTCTAGCGTGTTATTATAGTATAGATGAAATTTCTGTTAATGATATTTTTTTGTTTGCTTCAATTTTTTTTTTAAAAATAACAAGAATTCTCTCAAAGCCATTAACAGCATAAAGCATAAATATTTAGACAACAAATCACAGTTTTAAAATTAGTTAGTTTGTGGTTCCTAAAATGTATTCTGTGACATACATTTCTCCACTACCTACTTAAAGTTTATAGCGCTACTGGCAACACTGAAGCAAATAAACATTAACATGCTTGTATGTATTAACATCAAAGCATCAAAACATAGCAACTTTACTTTTGTTGTTGAAATGTGGGAGGTGTTTATAGTTCTGAAAACAAAAGAATTCTAAGAAAACAGAGTTAACAAGCCGAGCAATGTTACATGTGGCATATGTGACTTTTTGTTGCATGAATATCAACACCTACAGACAGCAAAAGCAACATAAATGTCGCAAGCTAAAATAACAACAGTAAGTAACGCAAGAGGGAGAGCAAGTGCTGTACACAAAATACACTGTAGGGAAAATATATAAATCAGAACGAAATGTTTTATTTTATATTTTTTTGCCTTGCGTCTTTCCATGTCAAATTTTCAAAGGGTTGGAATCAAGCCCTTCTATTAAAAATGAAATTTGGTGGCGAGTTTCCCTTTATTATAAAAAAGGAAGCTCTGCTAAAAACAAAAAGTTAAAAATTGTATTTCTTTTTCGAAATTTATGCGATTTAAAAAAAATTTTTTTTCTCTACTTTTTGTTTTGTAACTTTACAATTTTCATATTGCAGCACTTCCGTAGTCAAAAAAATAAACTTTTTCAGATTCGAAGGTCGTACTTAGAACTACCAAAAAAACTATCCTGAAACAAGTTTAAAAATTCCTAATTAAAAAAAATTTTTTTCAGATAAAAAAATTTAGTATATCGTAAGTATTTTGAGGTAAATAAATAATTTGTCAAATGAGGTGGAAATTTTTTTTTCAGGCGACAGTCAATGGATTCAAAACTGAAAACCTGTTTTTGTATAATTTTTGTAATGTAAGCGAAAAATCAAAAAAAGATACATAAACTTTGTTTTGTATTAGAATAAAGGATGATAAAAAAATAAAATTGAATTCCTTTGTTTTCTACGATTTCCGAAAAAAAAAAATTTTTTTTTTTTCCATTCAAATTCTTTTTTTTTTAATTTTCTTTTTAAAATTTTTTTTTTTATAAACCTTAAACTTTTTTCTATAAAGCTCTTACCTACCATCCCTATTCTGAATTTGTTATAGCTAACACTTGTTAAAGTTCAATAAACATAACTTTGTCACTCGAAATTGTTATAGATAGCCAACAATGACAATCGAAAAACTTTTCTAGTTCACCATACAAAAGGTGAAAAGCTTTCAAAAAAATTGTCAAAAAAAATGTTTTTTTTATAATTTTTACTTCTGATATGAATATTGGTTGGTTGCTGGTGCGAGTCCCCCGACTAGCCCTAAAGAAGAAAATTTGATCGCCAAAGAAGAATGAACTTGGCATGAACCAACCAAGATGATTGTGGGGCCTACTTTTTTTCTAAAACAGGCAAACCGTCATCTCTGCAGACCCAACTATAGCAAGGATGTTTAGACGATTGCGTATGCTGCTAGGAGAAGGAAGAAAATGTCATCCCAAGTCCAGGACTGCATGAAAGCACCTCAGATTTCAAGGGGCAAGTTGTCTTGGCTTTTGAAAGTAAGGGAAACTGAAATTTTTGGGCCTACTTAGGATACCACATCTCTTAAATTAGCCAATGCAATGCATTATAAGAAAACTAACGAAATTCTCAAGGGACATGGTAGGACTCTCATCCCATAATGACCGTGAACTTGAGTTTCTAAATTTCAGAAGCTTGACCCTGAGTTCCGAGAACGTCCGAAAATGGGTTTTCCAAAAAAAAGTTATTCTTCTACGGCAAAGGTGTTGTATTCAAATCCTGGGATGGGTACATACCCTTAGACTCTGTTCAAGACTGCAATCGCTTCCAACTAATTACATCCTTTCTAATCCAGTGCAACTTTAGAGTCCTAAGTGAATGCTCAGATGCCGTTTTCTTAATAAATAAAATTTTCTCTAGGATGTGTTTCATGTAGTTAACCTTGACTGCCTTCGACTACACCACTTCTCCATGGGCTAGGTTCGGTCGAATAACTGCTGTGCGTAACTTCTGGACTCAAACCAAACTTTCTACCTGCCATTCCTTTACAGCATCTGTATTTTCTTGACTCTGAACTCCGTAGCAGGATACCGGTTAAACGAAGGTGTTAAAGGACTCCTATCAAAAAGACGCAGCCTTTTGGCATTTTTGGCTTAATGGTGAGGAGCACTAGCTCTGTCTTTGTGTGCTCCCACTGAGCAAAGTGGGTTAAACCAGAGACTAGATACTATTGGTACTATATGACATCCCTAAGCCCCTACATTACCTCCATGACTGCATACGAATTATGCTTTATATCTCCAATTATCTTATCTTTTTTACTCTAAGTTCGCAATAGAGTTTTTAATGCCATTGGCATAGAGAGCATAATCTAAATTATCCAGAGCAAAACATTGTTTTCTGTATTGTCACAACAATTAATAGGTTATAATGAATATGAAAATAGATGTAGCGGTGTTTTGGCAGACTTACAATATCCTCCAGTTGGTGGCAGCAGGATTGGGCGACCATATCGGCGCAGAGTAATCTATAGCCAGTTTATCATATCAAAGAGTTCGTTAAATGGAAGGGTCCTTGCACGAAGACTGTATGAGTAAACGGAGACTCCATCTGTTGAAGTAAGAAGCCTCGAAATCAGACCTGTTAAATTTTATTAGTAATTAGTAATCAATTAATTAGACTGATTTTTTAATTGGTAATGATTATTTTAATTATTTTTTAGGAAAAGGCATTAATTAATTGATTATGATTAGAGAAAAAACAAAAAAAAGTCAAAAAAAGTTCTTTTGATTATTTTTGATTTTTTTCAATATTGTTGATGTGTGTATTCATGTGCTTCCGCAGCAATACTGAAAAAAAAAATCAAGAGTAGTCAAATATAATAAAAAAAATGTAAAATAATCAAAAAAAGTTGTTGTGATTACTTTTGATTATTTTTGATTAATTTTCATTATTTTTTGATTACTTTTGAGTCAGCATTGTTGATGTGTGTATTTATGTGCTTTTACAGCAATACTGAAAAAAAATCAACAGTAGTCAAATATAATAAAAAAAATGTAAAATAATCAAAAAAAGTTGTTGTGATTACTTTTGATTATTTTTGATTAATTTTCATTATTTTTTGATTACTTTTGAGTCAGCATTGTTGATGTGTGTATTTATGTGCTTCTACAGCAATACTGAAAAAAATAGTCAAATATAATAAACAAAAATCAAAAATAATCAAAAAAAAGTTGTTTTGATTACTTTTGATTATTTTTTGATTATTTTCGATTTTTTTTTCAGTATTGTGGATGTGTGTATTTATGTGCTTCTACAGCAATACTGAAAAAAATTTTTAAATAGTAAAATATAATAAACAGAAATCAAAAATAATCAAAAAAAAGTTGTTTTGATTACTTTTGATTATTTTTTTTTTTATAAATTTTTGAATTAATGGGAAAATAATCATTAAAATTGAAAGTAATGGTATTCAATCATTAAATGGATTCTCAAAAAAATAATTAATCAAACAGGTAATCATCACTACTAGTAATCATTATTTCACAGGTCTGCTCGGAATATAGAAATTGAACAGAATGGGGCATAGGACACCACCATGTGGCACCCACTGTCTAATCTTCGCTGTCTTGACTTCGTGTTCTTAAACTTACGTTGCTCATTGTTATCCATTTCCCTACAAGGTATATTTTAGTATGGAGATATATCCACACGTATGTACTCGTACCTACATAAATGCAAACGCTCTATGTTGGCGCCGCTTGTTGCACACTCACTTAATTCGCTGCAACATTTCCTGCAAATGTTTAACACACTATCAACATGGTTGCATGCAACGCCTTTCACTTGCTTGTTGTGCAAAAATTAAGACATAAAATTGTGGATGACAAAAAAAATACATAAAAACTAAGGACAGCATTTTTTGTTTAAGATAATAAACCAAACTTTTTGGGCTAGAAAAAATTGCCTACACTTTTTGCCACACTTGCAACATGCAATGCATTTGAAAGTAATAAAGCATTTTGCCATTTTAATGGGTTGTTTGAAAATAAACGAAGCGTAAAAACTTACTAGCTGCATAGGTGCCTATTAATATACACCTACAAAAAAAAATTTTTTTTTAAAATAAAAATAAAAAAAAACAAAATTAAAAAAATGTCGAATGTCGCAAAAAAAAGTTAAAGTGTCAGTGACCGAGAGGAAAGCACATTAGCAGCTGGATGATAACTGACAACTTTGCAGTCTTAGCAGGGGTGGCGAATTTGATGGACTGTGGATGTAATTATTAACATAGGTTTCATGTTCGACTTTCAGGCTAGAAATACTGCATAGAAAACTCAAGGTCGCTCCCGCACAGTCGCTAACGGAACTGACCTTCACTGGTCACAGTGGTGTACCTGGACACCGCATACTTGGCACGGAATAGATGGACATAGACCAGTTTCTAAACATTGCAACTCCTGCTCCTGGGAGTGAACGCAAGGGGATTCCCATGACTGACTTCTGTCGTCTCTGTAAAGACGAGGAGGAATTAGAAAGTGTTCAACACTTCCTTTGCAGAGGCCCTAAACTGACTAATACTCCCACGGAATGTCTCAACAAATACGTAATCATCAGTTCAGCGGAGAAGCGACCTGCTTATTGAAATCTGAAAGAACTCAAGCGCATATCACTAATACCAAAATGGTCTAGCTAAACTAGTTATGCTTCTACGTTATGCGGAACTACCATAACGAAACTTCACCTAGGGTTTTTACAAGCTATTTCTCACAATGAAAAATGTTTGAGCTTTATTTGACTTATCAGTATGCCTGTCGCCGGTTGCGACATCAACATGGCTTCCGCAACAAAACAGCACAAAAACTGCTCTTAGCGCCAAAACAACAAAAACTACTATGGTTTGAACCAACGGCTTCCAAACTATAGGACGGGCTAGTATAGCATTTGATCTGTCAAACGCATCTGACACTGTCAAACATGCCACACTCCTAAAATATCTGGAAGACTCACCGCTACCTGCCAGCCTAGAAATGTGATCCCCTAATTAACTCAACGGTCGACAGGCGTCAGTAAATTTCAGGAACGCTAAATCCAAATCTTGAAGGATTAAACAGGGGGTGCCACAGAGTTGTGCCCTATCCCCCATTTTATTTAATTTCCACATTTCGAGGCTTTTTCCTCCTCCAGAAAGAGCCTCCATTACCTCCTACGCTGAAGACTGTACGATTTTGGCTTCTTGTAAGGCCCTTCGAACTCTGTACTGGGATTATTTGATATATTCGAGACCTTTCCTGCTTCTTCCCCGAGCGAAATCTGACCATATATTCTACCAAATAGACGGCGGCTCTATTTACTACTTGAAATGCGCAGATGAGACGTGCGTTCAACGTTCACGTAGATGGAGTTACTCTACCTGCTGTCAATCGCCTCTAAATCTAAGGTGTGACTTTTGACGTCACCTTCGCTAGTCATGAAACCGCAAAGCCTTAAAAGGTACAGAGCCAAAACAAAACCCTCAAGTCACTTGCTGGCAGCACTTGGGAAAAGATAAAGATACTTTTCTTGCTACATATAAGGCTATCGGCCGACCGGTTATTGATTATGCTGGCACGATATGGTCACCCAATATTTTCCGAAAAAAAATATATATATACGAGTACGTCTGTCTGTTTGTTCGCAAACTAGTCCCTCAGTTTTTGAGATATCTTGATGAAATTTGGTATGGATCCGCCATTTTGCATGAGATTTGTCATTCGTCGGAATCAGCAAGATCGGAGGAAAACAACGCATAGCTCCCATACAATCGATATTTTCGATAAATGGGTTTTGGGCTATAAATTTTGCAATTAAAAATCTAGGAGCGTAAAATTTTGCAGGTTGGGTACATATTATATATGTAAGGTGTGTAGTGAAAATCAGCCAGATTGGACCAACATAACATATAGCGCCCATACAATCGGTTGTTTCGATAAATGGGGTTTGGGCTATGTATCTTTAAATGATCAGTTTTGCAGAGTTTGTGCTAATTGTGAGTAAGGACCGGACACTTAAAACCGTGATGCGTATTCATTAAAAGTATAAAGTCTTCGGCACAGACGAAGACAGCCCTTTCCTTACTTGTTTTTATTTCAGTTAGGTGTCAGCTCGATACAAACTTTTTTAATGGCATCATTAATTATATGTAAAAGCGCTTAGATTGTAGCAGTTAACACACATACAAAATTTCATATAAATGTATCAATACATTTTCGAGATCATAGCGGATATTCTAAAAAATTAATATAATGTGATTAGGTGGCAACCCTAGGTTATAAAACTGTCTAAAAATATTGTTTTGTAATACGATGCAAAATACCTCTCATTTGATACCGATATTGGAATATCTGATTTCCATACAAAAATAAAGGTGGCAACCCCATAAAAGTATACTCAGTGGCAGCACCTAGGTAGAAGTACTTAGGTAGTGTGGTTATACCAATATACAAGGAAAATACAGGCTAAAATGTATGGCTCGGAGTATTCCATGACTCCATAGCTTTAGGTATAACCACACTTTTACTCAAGTTTGGG
The DNA here is from genome assembly GCA_949987695.1 of Merzomyia westermanni. Lineage (NCBI taxonomy): Eukaryota > Metazoa > Arthropoda > Insecta > Diptera > Tephritidae > Merzomyia > Merzomyia westermanni. Next base: position 182,169,770 of record OX465289.1, read on the forward strand.
TTCACAAGTATTTACTTAACAACCTATCCAAGTACACAATTATATTTCATCCTCTCTTCAAGAATAAAAGTCATTCCTTAAACCAGCACATCAAGCTACAAAGCGATTATTAAGTTTTATGGCCGCGTGGCAAGGACATTTTGGCAATCATAAATTTAGCAATAGCAGACATTTCTGGCAAAAACATTTTCGCTGAGCGCAGCAACATGCTGTGTGGCTGGCTTGTGACTTTTAATAAATTACAAGTAATTCCGTAACAACACAATTATGATTATTACCAGTTTAGCAATAATTTTTGTACCATTTGAGATTGGTTGAAAAGGCAAGAGGGTGATGTAAGGCAAATGTAGAAAAAAAGTAAGATCTTCAGAGAATGGAAGAGTAAAGAGAAAAAAATAGATTTATAAGAACTACCCAACAACGAAGATGCTTTAAGTATAGAAGAGCTGGGAAAAAATATTGCTAACATTTTTCAACAACTTTTTATTAAGAAAAAATAAAAAAAAGAGAGGCAAACAACAATATGTCTAATAAAAGAAAACCCGAAAACGGAACGACATAATTTATTGCAACAAAATGCGGCAGCATTAAATGCACACAAATCAATTACGCTCGAAGTGGGCAGGCTACGACGAGTGAACAAACAACTCAAGCAACGGTAAATAGCCTAGAAACTGCAAAGAGCGGGAGTAAAAGAGAGCAAGAGTAGTGAAGAAAATGTGTGTGCTTGACGACAAAGTAAGCAAGTATAAGAAAAGCTAAAGTCAACTGGCGCACGGTGAAAGTACATAGAAAACTTTAAGTGGCAAGTATGAAACGAGCAGCAGCAAGCGCAGGGTTCGAAGTTCTCAATTGATATGCCATCTATGTTTCGTAGTGTAGGCAAAGTGACGTAGCAGGTGGAGACATTGCTAATAGTTAGCTAGCGCGGGTGCGGGTGCTGAGCGGAAAGCGACTGGTTTTTTGGTAAAAAAAATTTACTCACAAGCAGGCAACGTCTCGTGATGTGGATAACCCGAAGTAACGTAAATAAGTTTTGCGACAATTTCTTTTTCAAAGTCAGCCGAAACACCCACACCGGTTGCCACAAACAGCAGTGAAAATAAAAACAAGCAAAAAGAAAAACCAGACAGCAAGTAAGTACCAAGAAGCCAAGACGCTGCACCATGTGGAATGTAAGAAAAATAGTCAGCGAAAATGAAAAATTAAAACAAGAAAAGAACTTCCGCAACTGGGAAAACCTAAGGCTTCGTACGACTATACAGCTCAAAAGCAATGCAGAAGTTTAGGCAGTAAAATATTGTTATGCTCTGGGAAAACGGTTTTCGAGATAATAAATAGCGAGTTTCTAAAGGTTGCGAAAATGAGTGGAGGAGAGATCTGCCAAGAGATATATTTCTGATTTATATTGGAACAATTTTTCTTCAACGTTCCAACGAAACACTGAAGATGGCAGAATGCGGAAAACAGTTTGAAACAAACCCAAATTTGACCAATAATGACGGAAAATCGTTCCAGTATACTTCAACTTTGTTGGAAAATCAATAAAACAAAACTGAATTATATCTAGGCCGAAGGTGTGTGGCGGTAGTGTTGCTGGCCTACCACACCAAAGGTCAAAGGTTCGAGCTTTACAGATGCCGTTCGGAATCGGCAAAAAAAAAGCAAGGTCCCGCCAATTTGTAGGAAAAATTCAAAAGCAGCACACCACGAATTGGTAGTATTATATCCTCGGAGGTATATATAGCGCCAGTTATGAATTTTTTTAGGCCAAAGTTTTACCAATTAGCAAGCGGTATCTCGGGTAAGTTCACGTTTTTCCTCTTATAAGTAGGCTACGGATTTCACGGGACAGAGAACATCGTCTATGGACTCTTCAGCATCATCCTCCAATTATGGAGTTCATTGGACTTGCCTCTCATTACCAAGTACCATGTACACTTCCCACACGAAAGAATATGTGATCGCCCTTTTAGTATTCGAGTTCACCATAAGTTCACCGGAAGATTTATGGTCCTTCCCGTGATGGAATCGTCTAATGCCGAAGCAAATTTAGCAATGAGGTACGAGGTTTACGCAGATGTGAGCATAGTGCAGCGTACAACCGCTTAAATGATACTCTTCGGTCCAAAAGGTTCTCCTATCGACAGCCGGATTCGGTTGCAGAGGAACTAGGAGGCATCTGGTTATTATTGTGCCCTCATATGTAATTTGAAACGCGCTGCAGAGATTCTGTTCTGAAGTACGAAAGTTATTTCATTGGAGACCTACAACTTCGTCCACAGCGCTTTCTTATTCCCGATGACCTTTTTAGCGATTTTCTTGTATGGTACCAGTAAGGATCAAATAAAAAGTTTCAATATAACTTCTCTTAATGGTCAAGAGTTGTATAATGCGAAATACCTAGGGTTCCTTTTGACACTTAAGTTGAACTGGAAGCTTGTGTTCTATACAAGGTCAAACGGGCATATGGAGCTATGTATGCGTGTAATAGAAAGTCAGGCAGACAGTGAAGCTTGAGCCCAGAACTCCCAGCATGGATTTACAAGGCAGTTAATCAACCGATCTTAGCTAGGGGGCAATAGTGTGGTGGAATACAGTCGAGGTAAACTACATCAGCAAAATGCTAGGCAAAAAGTTCATCGAGCTGCCTGTGATACGATCACCAGTGCCATTGGATCATGCCCCACAGAGGCCCTGAACGTGTTATCGGGAAATGACATCCTAGGACGCACTTAAGTTTCGGAATTTTGGGACTCTGGAAAGCCGTTTTCTGCTGAATTTTTACGACTCCTATATCAAAACTAAAACGGACTACATTTGTTCCAGGACAAGTTTTGATACAAATTTTGTTGTGTTGATCTTCCGACAGGGTAGTAAGCTGATTTTTGTTGGAACGATTTTCCGTCATCCCTTGTCAAGTTTGGTTTTGTGACAAACCGGTTTCGGCGTTCTGCCATTTTCAATGCCTAGCTTCGTTCTGGTCTGTGTCTATCCGCTGTGTTGTTTTTATAGTCCGTGGGTGCTGTGGCAGGTAATGTCAGTCTATGTTTTCGTGGTAGGTAACGTTAATATGCGTGTGTGTGTGCGCGATATTGATACGTCAGAATTGTTATCTGTCCCAAGGGTTGTTTTTGTAGGTATGTAGACATACCGCTTGTTAGCTAAGCGGTAGGTTGATGTAGGTAGAAATCGGTGATTTTTGCAGATTGGTTCATATTTCGTTTTTGCTTGTTCATTGTTACGTGTTTGGTTGCTGTACCTGCTGGCTTGTGCTGTTTTTTGTAAACTAGTTTTAAGGGTTAAAATATTTCGTCAGAGATAGTGTTGGTTTGTTCGTTTATGATCCTGCCGTCAAATGTTTTTAACTTGTATATCTCCATGTTCTCAAGTACATTGAGCCGCCGGCCTTTTCCTTGTACGTGAAGTATTCGAGCCGTTGTTTTTATGTTAGCTGGGGTGCAGTTGTTTTCAAACATGTGGTTCGCGAAATTAGATTCTGGTATTATGGTGGGTTTTCGTGTTTTTTTGTTGTAGTCCCTGATATGCTCTCGGAATCTTGTGCTTATTTTCCTTCCTGTTTGTCCTATGTAGCTGTATTGACATTCACAAGTAAGCCTATACACTCCGTGTCTGTTGAATGGGTCATCAGAATTAGTGTCGGTTCTTAGTTTTTGTCCGACGTTGTTGGATGTTCTGAATGCTGTGTTAATGTTATATCTTTTAAAGAACTTTGCTAATTTGTACGTCGCTTTTCCAGTGTATGTCATTGCCGTCCAAACCATTGGATTTTCCTCTACGTTTACTCTTTTTTGTGTTCCATGGCTACTTCTGAGTTTATCCACAAGTGCTTTCTTGTATCCATTATTTGCCGCTATGTTATATATTGTACTAAGCTCTCTCCAGTATGCTTCCTGTGTGAGCGGCGTTCTCTGAAGCCTATCCACTAAGTGCCTCAATGCTGCATTTTTGTGCTGTTGCGGATGGTTTGATGTAGAGTGTATAATGGTGTCCGTGGCAGTCGGTTTTCTATAAATGCCGTAGTTGAACCTATTTGTTATTTTGTCAATCCCTATAGCAACATAGAGTTCACAATGGAAGTAGAAAAAGATGGAATAATGAACTACCTGGACCTAACTATAGGGATTGACAAAATAACAAATAGGTTCAACTACGGCATTTATAGAAAACCGACTGCCACGGACACCATTATACACTCTACATCAAACCATCCGCAACAGCACAAAAATGCAGCATTGAGGCACTTAGTGGATAGGCTTCAGAGAACGCCGCTCACACAGGAAGCATACTGGAGAGAGCTTAGTACAATATATAACATAGCGGCAAATAATGGATACAAGAAAGCACTTGTGGATAAACTCAGAAGTAGCCATGGAACACAAAAAAGAGTAAACGTAGAGGAAAATCCAATGGTTTGGACGGCAATGACATACACTGGAAAAGCGACGTACAAATTAGCAAAGTTCTTTAAAAGATATAACATTAACACAGCATTCAGAACATCCAACAACGTCGGACAAAAACTAAGAACCGACACTAATTCTGATGACCCATTCAACAGACACGGAGTGTATAGGCTTACTTGTGAATGTCAATACAGCTACATAGGACAAACAGGAAGGAAAATAAGCACAAGATTCCGAGAGCATATCAGGGACTACAACAAAAAAACACGAAAACCCACCATAATACCAGAATCTAATTTCGCGAACCACATGTTTGAGAACAACTGCACCCCAGCTAACATAAAAACAACGGCTCGAATACTTCACGTACAAGGAAAAGGCCGGCGGCTTAATGTACTTGAGAACATGGAGATATACAAGTTAAAAACATTTGACGGCAGGATCATAAACGAACAAACCAACACTATCTCTGACGAAATATTTGAACCCTTAAAACTAGTTTACAAAAAACAGCACAAGCCAGCAGGTACAGCAACCAAACACGTAACAATGAACAAGCAAAAACGAAATATGAACCAATCTGCAAAAATCACCGATTTCTACCTACATCAACCTACCGCTTAGCTAACAAGCGGTATGTCTACATACCTACAAAAACAACCCTTGGGACAGATAACAATTCTGACGTATCAATATCGCGCACACACACACGCATATTAACGTTACCTACCACGAAAACATAGACTGACATTACCTGCCACAGCACCCACGGACTATAAAAACAACACAGCGGATAGACACAGACCAGAACGAAGCTAGGCATTGAAAATGGCAGAACGCCGAAACCGGTTTGTCACAAAACCAAACTTGACAAGGGATGACGGAAAATCGTTCCAACAAAAATTTTGATACAAACTTTACGATTATATTCCCTTCTAGGAAGGACTGAAAAGAAACGGAATTCACCCAGAAATTCGACATTACAGTTTGCACGGATAGATCAAAAAAATGGTTTGTAGAGTAGGAGCAGGCATTTTCGCAACACTCCCGGACGTGTCTCTATCTATGCGTCTCCCAGACTCAGCGAGTGTATTTCAATCCGAAATCTACGCTATCCAATAGGCATGCACTGTGTGCAGACATCACCGGTAATAGGATAGCGATTTCCTCTAACAGCCAGGCAGCTCTCGGTGCAGGAACGATTACATCGAGCCTGGTTAGTCAGTGCAGAGAGTGAACCATGAACCTGGCAAGTCGACTTATCGTTACTCTAAAATGGGTGCCGGGGCATCGTAACATACATGGAAACGATATAGCCGATAAGATTGCACGGCATGGATCAGCTCTGTCACAAAGGCGAAGGAGGCCCTTGCACCCCTGGGACTTATCAAGGGACAGATCGCTCAGCACTGGCTTAACAAGTCCAAGGGTAGGTGGAAGCGTTTGCAGTCCTGCAGAGTGTCAAGGGGTCTGTGGCCCTATAACAACGAAAAACGAACTTCTAACCTTCTGATAGTGAATATAAGGGACTTTTTTAGACTACTTGCGGTGCTCACTGAGCATTGGACTATTGGAGCGCACGCGGCACGGATGGGTCTGGAACACGTGGCGGAAGTTGCAACCTTCCGGGGACGGAAGAAATGGTGATGCACCTGCTATACGATTGTCAAGCGCACTGCCGGAGCTGAATGAAATTTCTAGGGAAACCCCTCTTCGGGAGCCTCTCCGAACTTGAAAATTTTCAAACTCAACAGCATGGATATAGTGGGACGCGAGTCCCACGACAGTCTTTGAGATCTTGCCAGCTTTCTTCTTATACTTTTCATTGGTTAATTCAAGAAATGTGGTGGTCCATAGATAGATTTAAATGCGAATAAAGGTCTATTGTTGCCCCATCCCATACACAACACCTTACCAAAGTGATGGCCCCTAAAGATTTGACCTTGATGGTAAGGTGCTATGTATATTGCGACATCTGGTCGGCGAAAGTTTTCCGTATAGTAGATGTGCGTTCTTTCCATCGCCTGAGCTACTACCACGTCGTATAGCAAATAGCAATTTGAAATATTCTTTAAAGTTTTCTTGAGACCTTTAAACGTAGCTTAAAGTGCAATGTCGCAAACTGAAGAGGAATCATAAGAACAAGTGAGTCAACAAAAATTCGTGCAACAAATTTCGATAGGCCAGCAAGCAAGCCGACGTAAACTTTGCCAAATAAATGTGCGACATGAGGAGCACATGTGACTATGTCTACCAAATGGTTTCGCCTGTGCACAACCCAGCGAGAGTGTCAAGTGTCAACGACAAAAATGATTACGAAGGCGTGCCAACGACACGTCACACAACATAGTATAGCCGCAGGCGCAACACCCCAAACTGACAGACTTTGAATCGTAAACAAGCAGACGCAGCACAAACGTCTTGTGTGTGTATAGAAGGCGCTATGGTCACAAGCGGATGACAGAGTGACATACGGTACACTAACAGCCTGCGACATTGACGTTCTTTCCTTCTGATAATCGTAAAAGACGATGATGAAGATGCGACGCGCCTAGAATTGCAAAATTTTATGTGACATCTACACACGAGCGACATCTACACCCGCGCTCAACAAACGGCACTTTTATGGGCAATTTGCGCAATCGTTCGTTTTTTATTTGTCTTTCAGTGGGCGTACACGAGTGGGCGGGTCGCCCCAGAGAGCTTATTAAATGTACAAAGTGTCGCCGTCAATTGCTTTGGTTAATAAAAAATTACAGAAAAAAAATGTAGTAGGATATTGAGAGAGTAGAAAAGAAGTGGCAGAATTTTGCAGAAAAAAAAACCATAGCCTCTCCACGCTTAGCTTAGAAAATTTTCAGCTAATAATGCTTAGCGCTGCACAAAATAAAATTGTCATCTAGCCAACGCGTTGACATTGAATAAACTGTGGCTGGCCTAGTACACGATTATTTTTTTGCATTCATAAAGCAGCCAGTTGATTGCTCGTTTAGGCACTCAAAAACGACGCCTAAGTGTATGCTGTAACAGCAGTGCTTGACAATTTATTAGCTACTTAGTAGTCTTGGTCGTAGTACAAAATGGCGCGAGGTGTGAAGATTAGTTGAATGAGCGCCGGAAAGTGTACAAAGTGGTGTGAGGCAGGGAGGCGCCAAAGTCGAAAAGTGCAGGTCATAAAATATTGGTTTACTAAAAGTTAATGGTGTCATTTTGAAGGGGGAGAAATATGAAATTCAAGTGCCTCAAAGTAGGCTACATTTATCACTTTAAAGAAATGGTACAGCTAGTGTGAGTCTGTTCCGATTCCGAAGGTACGAATTTTACAGGAGGTGAAGCAGTGTATCACTTAAAAACAAAGCAGAACAAGTGAGGAAAGGGCTGTCTTCGACTGTACCGAAGACTTTACAACTTTCATGAATACGCATCACGGTTTTAAGTATCCGATCCTTACCCATAATTAATACAAACTTTGCAAAACTGCTAATTTAAGGATACATCGCCCAAACCCTATTTATCAGAAAATCGATTGTATGGGAGCTATATGTGATGTAGGCCCGATCTCTTTGATTTTCACTACACACGTTACATACATAATAAGTACCAAACCTGCAAAACTTTACGTTCCTAGGTTTTTAATTGGAAAATTTATAGTCCAAAACCCATTTATCGAAACTATCGATTGTATGGGAGCTATATGGTATGTTGGTCCGATCTGGGTGATTTTCACTACACACATTATATATATAATAAGTACAAAACCTGCAAAGTTTTGGGTTCCTAGCTTTTTAATTGGAAAATTTATAGAGCAAACCCCATTTATCGGAACAATCGATTGTACGGGAGCTATGCGTTGTATTGGTCCGATCATGCTGGTTCCAACAAATGATTAATGTTCTACAAAATGGCTGGCCCTTACCAAATTTCATCAAGATATCTCCAAAACTGAGGGACTGAGGGAGACGGACATGGCTAAATCAACTCAGCTCATCGTCCTGATCATTTCGGTATACTTATTGGTGTTCCCATCTCTTCTTCTTCTCATACTTACAAACATCGGAGCAAAGTTATAATAACATTTCATGTTCATGAAAGGTATAAAAATAATTCTACCAAGACTATGTTGAGCTGTAGCACCTATGAGAGCAACTAACGAGCTAAAGCTTTGTGCAATCTTTTTTATGATCGAAAAAACGTGCAGTCTTTTGAGACTAAGCAGCCTGCGAACATTTCGAACTTAGTAAAGCTGCATAAAAAATATCTGCATACTCCTTGTTCTGAAACGACGTGGCTCAGGGTAACACAAAATACTGAGCCTGTATCAAAAAAGTTGCACCTAACCTTGTTTTAAGAAACTCAAAATCTTTCTTCGAATTTGGTTTCACTTCACATTCGTAGGAATACTTGTTGAGTTGTCGATGGACGGAGCCTGCCAAGCAAAACCAGCATTCGAATACTCCTTTTCTTTAGATGTCGTTTTTTCTAGTTCTCACAAGTTGAATACTAAGTACACCTCCAAAGATCCAACTCACGGCATTTAGAGACTTATTTGGCGTGAATTTCTTTGAGCAAGACTTTTCTTTTTAATTCCGTACTCAGTCGAGTTTTCTCATGTTTGAAGCCGCACTAATAAGATCAGATAAATCTGTCAAGGATGGGCTTCAGTCTATAGCACAATACGCTTCATCGCATAGTTCGACTATATTAACATGAGCTAAAGATTGGTCAGTACTTTTATTAGCAGAGGCATGACCTATAAAAAACCTGCGAAAAATACAAAGTGGCGCAAAAGTAAGCTTCCGATGTTCAGCATAACGGTTGTGGCACGTGCAGTATGTGCTGTTGCACCGTCTTTGGAACCACATGTTTTCCAATCCCAATTCATCAAGTTGCGGCAAAAAGAACTCGTTGATCATTGCTCTGTAGCGCTCACCATTCACAGTAACCGTTTGGCCCCGACCGATTATTGGTCAAATAAATAGTCAGCAATATTCCGCGTTCTGGAGCAGTGTAGCGTAACATTGTTTATTAACGTGTATTTCGCATGTGTTTACTACACAAATGTCAAAACAGAACTGACTTTAGGGGCCAATCGCAAAATTTATAGCATTTTCTGATAGGAGGATTACTTTTCCGCCACCCTGTACGATGACTTCAGGATGAATCCGGGATAGGTCGCAAATTAGCATGCGACTAATGCCACCTTAAATCCCTTTATATAGGTTTAGTATCTCCTATGAAGAGACTAACTGGTCCAATTTGTGTCTGAGCGGGTAGTGTCGGACTGATACCACTTTTTTCCTCACGATTACTGTCGGACAAGTCTAGATTAATCGCACAGCTCTTTGCGAGGATTGATCGAAGGTGTGTAAAATCAACTAACGACTGTAACAACAGTCAACAGGGGATGTGGGGCTCTATAGATGCAGGGATTGATTTAATAGAAGCTTAGAGCTAGGATCGACAAATAAAAAAATGTACACTGGCTTGGAGAGCAAAGTTAATATGAGAGGCACCCCCAATGGCGGGGTCCCATCGCCCCTTCGATGGATACTGGACCTTTTTTGGACGAAAAAGAAAAAGATGGTCACATAGCTAGGTGAAACTGATAGCGGGTCAATGTCCTCCATTGATCGCTGGTTTTTTTGGAGACAGCACTTTGCGATATTTCGCGATGGGCAGCTAAAACCGGGTCGGTTTTGAACGAGACTAAGACGAAACTCGCCCTATACACGAAAAAAAACAAAAACTACCTCCTTCAATTTTCCCCGACATCGTGACGTCTTTTAATCTCTCTTCTGAAGTCAAATATCTCGACGTAATTCTCGACGCCATACTAAGCTGGAGAAAAAAATCGAGCAAAGATCAAAAATGTTCTGTCTGCGTAACACATCCGCAAAAGAGGTATGATGAAAGAGGTTAAGAAAAGGCAATCAAGTGAAAGTTGAAAGGCTAACTCGCCTCGAATATTAGGAGCCGTAAGCAGCCAGGAATGGATAAACGTAATTTTCAACCAAGTTCCACTACATCAGTTCTTCCAGGATTTGGCCGCAAAAGGAGCTCTCATACTGAAGGAACCAGACATGTAGGAGTCAGCCAATAATTCGTAGACAACGATATTTGATGAAATGATGAAGAGACTAAATGGTCAAACTGGCTAAACATCCGGCATGGACTATATTACATCACTTATTAACCTCCAAGCGAAGAGCGCAGAGCATCCTTGAAGAAAAAATGGAATTAGGGTTAAGTCACTTTTAAAAAAATTACAATCTACGCGGACTGCTCAAAAATATAAAATGGAAGGGGGGTGGTCTATAATCTCGGTATGTCAAACCAGGCAATCACATCGACTCCTTGACTCACAGGTCCTTTGACACAGAAATATTGGTAGAAACTAAATATCTGACCGTTCCAGGAAAAGGGCCCAGTTATATAAAAACGATGCGGATAATTCCGTAAAACCAGCACAAAAGCAAAAGCCGTCAGGATGAGGAGGAGCAGGAGTCGTTCCACCAACGTCGATGTCCAGGACTGTATACAAGGTGACTACAATTTCTGGAAGCACGCTTTTTCGACAGTCTGGCCAGGAGGGAGTTTAATGGTCTTTAAAAATCACTTTGGTACTATCATTAACTCAAAAAAGTTAGAATAAATCTCTGAGAAATTTTCTAAAAAGTTTAAAATTTGTTGGCTCGAGGGTGAAGTTTATCGTAGAAAAGCATCTTAAACTGCAACCTATTCCAACTCAATCCAACTTAATCAAACCATAAGTGCAATTAAAAGTTGTTAAAGCTTACAACCCCATTCTTCTGACAAAAAAGCTATCCCTCCACCTCTTGACTTAGAAATTTATATCAGAATTGCCATCGGTTTCATATATCCAACCATTTTAAACAGGACGAATTTCATTTAATTTTTCCGCCGTACATCTGTTGACGTTTGTCGGCCCATTTCGTTAGACCAATAGCCACACGGCCATTCATTGTGGATAGATAAAGTTCTAGAATAGAAATGTGAAAAAACGGACCAAAACACAAACGCTTAACAAATGGGTAGAGGACTTTTAATTCGCACTAGCAATAACACTTAAAAAATGAAAACACAAAAAAATGGTTTCGAGAGAGATAGAATGGCAGCAGTGTTAAATCCTCAGCATCATTTCCGCGTACAAACCAAACTCACATTCAATGTTACCCCCCCCCCCCCCCCATTCTGTATATTTGGAAAGTTGGTGTTTAGACTTTTATTACAGTCGCTGACGCTTCTATGTGGTGATAGCTGTAATAGTCGCTTATTTGTTGTTACTGCAAATTTGTTGTTGTTGTAACAATGATGATGAAGTGTTTAGATGGCCGCAATAATGGTTTGAATGAGACAAGGAGACAACAAGAAGAAAAAAAAAACCTTGGAAAACAATGCGCCAACTGGCATTGACCAGAAAAAATAAAGAAGGCACAAATTCAAAAAAGGACAAAAAAATTTACCCAACTGAAAGCAAATAGTTTGATTTTCGAATGCAATCAATCAGTGTATGCCCAGATGCGGGTGACTGATACCATTTTGATTTTATTTAATTCAATTTAATTTTCTTTTATTCTTTACTTTATTATTTTTTATTATTTTATTTCATTTTGCGTTATTTTATTTTATTTTATTGTATTTTATATTATTTTAATTATTTTTTTTTTTATTTTATTTTGTTATAATTTATTTTATTATATATTTTATCTTATTTCGTTTTATTTTTTACATTTTTTTTTGTTTTCTATTTTTTTTTTAATTAAATTTATTTTTATTTAATTTTTTATTTTTCTTAATTTAATTTAATTAAATTTTTTTTGTTATATTAGTTTATTTAGATTTTTGTTATTCAATTTTATCTAATTTTTATTTAATTTAATTTTTTTAATTTTATTTTATTTTATTTCATACTTTTTTTATATTTTATTTATTTTTATTTTATTTTCTTTTTTTTTTATATTAGTTTATTTAGATTTATTTTATTCAATTTTATTTTATTTAATTTTATTTTATTTTATTTTATTTTATTTTATTTTATTTTATTTGATTTTATTTTATTTTATTTTATTTTATTTTATTTTATTTTATTTTATTTTATTTTATTTAATTTTATTTGATTTTATTTTATATTATTTTATTTTATTTTTATCTTATTGTATTTTATGTAATTTAAATATTTTTTACTTGGTTTTGTTTTAATTTATTTTATTTTATTTTAGTTTTTTCTGTTATATTAGTTTATTTAGATTTATTTTATTCAATTTAATTTTATTTAATTTTATTTTATTTTATTTTATTTTATTTTATTTTATTTTATTTTATTTTATTTTATTTTATTTTATTTTTGTCTTATTGTATTTTATGTTATTTAATTTTTTTTTACTTGGTTTTGTTTTAATTTATTTTATTTTATTACATTATTATTTTATTTTATTACATTTTACTTTATTTTATTTTATTATATTTTATTTTATTTTATTTTATTTTATTTTATTTTATTTTATTTTATTTTATTTTATTTTATTATATTATATTTGGATTTTTTACGAAAACTTGAGAGCCCTATCGATAAATATATAATAAGGTACAAAATATTCCTAATACCGACGAACCCTCATAAAAACTTCAACTATTGCAGTTAGGTATAGAATTTGAAATTTTGCCTGATTTAGTCTTTACTGCGCTTTGACTGCCCTTCCGACTCCAGCCATTGCAGCCTTGGCGTAAAATAGTTTTTCACTTATGCTTGGTTGAAGTCTATTTCGCTTTTTTTTTACTGCCTTTCTCCCCTCGTTATTCCGCACCATATTTCTATTCCGAAATTTTCATATTTTTCCACAATTTTAGCGCACATCTGAAGCTAGTTTTCCTGGCGCATAACTACGCTGATAGGATGACTATTTTTGGTGATCTAGCGTTTGGCGGAAGCTATCGCACTGTAAAAGTTTATCGCACTTTACAACGGCGCACACGCATACACACATACATACGACAAATACAAGCACACACACACATAAATTCCTGTCGGTCGTTTCATAAACAAATGCAAACGCAGGCAGTGTTGCGTTGTCAGTGAATCTGGAAAAACCCCACAAAACTGGAAGACAAAAATGACAAAAATTTTGTGATTTCAATGACGACAGAAAAAAAGTAAAAATGCTCATCAAGTGAAACATACAAAAGTAAGAACAAAAAAACTCGTACAGTAATCGGACAATGGCAGCAACATTTCAAGGATGTCATCCATTGTACAAACATAAATTCAAGTCCGCAACCTAAAATTTGACAGAACAATGCTGTGAAGCCTTTTTTGAATACGATACAAAAATCGCGTGAATTTAAAAAAAGTAAATGGCATTCATAAATTGAAAAGAATCAGTGAAAAGTGCCATTGTATTATCTAGTATTTATAATAACGACAATTGTTTGAAGGTCAATGCGCCCTAAAATATGCAACTTTTTTTTTATAAATTTTTTTCTTACTTTTGAAGGATGCGTGGCTTTAGAAGTAATATTTTGTGACATTTCAATAAATGCCAAGTTATGTCTGTAATTTTCTAACACCTATCGAGTTTTTGTAATTTTGGAGTAGACTGCTAAATACGGATTTCGACTCTACAAGACTATGGAAAAGATTATATCATTAATGACTGATCTACTGATTTGAAGCTAACTTTGTATCTCTCGTCCGTAACTGTGGTTGCTGCTTAGTTGGTAAGGCTGCTAAATCTCCATATGAGTAGTCCTTAATGAAATGCAGTTCAATTCCCATAACCCTTTGAACCCAGAATCAAGTCGTCTTAGTAAGGTCTGAAACTTTTAGAGTATTTTTTTTTTTTTTTTCAAATCATCGTAGGAGCAAAGCACCAAATCTACTGTCTCGATTTCTGTAACTCGAGTCTTAAAATAAGAGAAGGACATAGAGGCACCCGTTACTAAAATAATTAATCTAAAAATTTATATGCACCATAAAATTAAAAAGCGAAATCTTCGTAGGAACAAAACACTCGATCTACTGGGCCGATTTTTCTAATTTAAGTTTTAAACTGGCATCTTTGCACCACAGAAGGATATGGGTGTGGGTGTTGTTTAAAAAAAGTATGTTTATTAGAATTAATATTTTTGCCAATGAAAGTAAGGGGAAGAGAAAAAAATGGAAAGAGATATGGTATGTTAAAAGGAAAGAGAAAAGATATACTCGTAGATGAAAATATAAGATCAAAGCAAGAGGAAGCATGATGGGGACGGGAAGTCTGCCATTGCATCGCTTAAGTAGGAATCGAGATCGAGATGATATAATTGTGAAACAACACTGAAGAAATTGCTGAGAAATTATATACTGAGTCGGCGATAAGAGACTTCATGCTCTAATGCGTAAGTCTGAGAGATATTTCTAATAAGGTTTGTGATTGGTCTTTTAGCAATTAGGAGCTCACAGCCTCTGCGTAAGTCTTTCAATTCCTCATGCAATCAATTTATCAGTCAGCTGGCGCTATAATTGCAATGGATTTTTTTTCTTGCAGCCTTTAGTTTGCAATGCCAATGGACGACAACAACCGACACTCATTGACAGACTGACCGACAGAAGTGTGCCGCCTAGTCTGTTGTGCGACTAGTCATTTGGACACTAAGAACCAAGAAACTAACATTCAAAAAGCATTGAAACCGCACAAAATGAAAATAGTAAAAGCAAATCAGCAAAAGAAAAAAACTTGTCGCCGTAGTGTCGGCACATTTTTCGCCTTGAAGCTAGCGGAAAATGTTGATAGAAGCAACAATTCACAAGTTTTTGTTTCTGTTGTTGTTGGTAAATTTTTTTTTTCTTCTTTTTCTCTCTGCTTTTGTGCTTTACGTCGCTCGCCACTCAGCGCATTTTCTTTATTGCTTTTACACCCGCCAATATTTTTTGTATCTTCTTTTTTGCATATTTTCTATCACGCGATTTACTAAGTCTATTCAATCTTGCCTTCTCCTTTGTAATGCTTTGCTGCGCTTTTGTTGTTTGCGTATTGCGGTCTCTCCTCACGCAAGGTTTTGTTGTCGTAGCATGAAGGTGAAGGTTCGTTGCCGCCTTTGAGCAACCTTCGGCCATTAGTTGCTTCTTTTTCTATGCCTTTCAACGTCTATTCTCTACCTCGCCACCAACAAATCTATGCTTACTATGTCCACTAGGGGCTATGTAGTAGCCCACATGGAAATTATCCAGACACAACTTTTTCACATTACTTGCATAAATGTTTTTTTTTCCTTAGATTATTCACCATTTTATTCATTTGTATTCGTATTCGCACCACCCACCCACACACGCACACGCCTCCCTTTTAACACATGTTAGCTGCCTTGAAATATGACCATGGCATGTCCGCCGCCATCGGCAAAAAAAAAAAATGATTTGCGACACTGTAATTATGCGACGTGGGATTTGTTAATGGAAATTATAGTCCAGTATGTAATTGCTGGATTAGAGAAAGTGTGTGGAACATAAATATGAGCTGACATATGTATTTGCCTAAATAAAATATATAAAAGTATTTAGGTTTTCTAAAGAGTAAGGTAGCTTCGTCTTCAATTGTATGTAAATTATTTTGTAAGCAACAAACCCAACAAAGGAAAAATTATGTTACACTAGCATGGTACCCGGCGCCACTTATGTGTGGACACAACTTTTCTAGAGTTTTATTAAAGATGTGTGGATGGATTGATAAACTCAAAAAAATTTAATTCTTAAATTTTTATAAATTCTTAAATTTTTTTGGTACGCCACTGTATCTATACTCGAAATTCATTTGCAATTTAGCTGAAATTGACAAAAAAAAATAAACAAAAATTTTACAGAAGCACGCTTTAATATTTTTTTTGAGAAGCTAAATGCATTTTGCTTCACATAAATATATTTTGAATGGAAATTTTTCGCCTAGATACCTCACTGTAAATATATATATATTCTTGGTTTATCACACGATTTTAACAAACTAAAGCTTTATAAGCAACCTAAATTACATGCTATCCGGCAAGGAAAGTTTCCGAGATCTTTGAGTTCAAACAGATAAACACACAAACCGACAGACAAAAATTCAAAAAGTGGCTCAGATGAAATCTGCAGCATTCCCATTTTTAATTTAAAAAAAAAATTCTATGTACAAACACTAATTTTCTAGAGTACTTTTATGGTATATGTAGATGTGCCATGGGGATTTGATTTTATGTAAATGCTTTCTATATATTCATTTTGATACCGAAAAATCAGATTTTGTCTAACGTTTAACAGTATTCAAGTATTCATGAAATGAGCCCAAGGCCAAGAGTAATAATTTTTCACTTTTTGAGTTTTTTATGAAAATTATTGTTTTTATTTTTAATAATCATACTCTTTTTTTCATTCGCCTTTTCTAAATATGACCTTTCTGCACTTTTTTTCTTTTTCCATATATCCTTCGTAGTAAATTTTAATTAATTATTCTTATTCATTTATTTTTATTTCCTTTAATTTTTTCTTACAGTTTTATATATATTTGATTTTTTTTTGCGGTATTTCTTTCTTTTGAGCTTTTTTATTTGCATAGTATTTTCCTCTTTTTAGTTGATTTATTTTACCTATCTTCTATTTTTAGCTCTCTAACTTTATTTATGATTTTTCTGTTTCTTTTCTTTTGCTTTTTATGCTCTCATTCCCTTTCATCTTTGATTTTTATACTCTTGTACCTATTCATTTTTTGCTTTATTATTTTAATTTTATAAGTTTGAAGAGCTCAAAGCCTTAATTGTTATTTTTGAGTTTATTAGTTATTATCAACTAGCCTGAACTTGTAAAGCTTACAAAATATGTAAAATGTCTGGACAACCAATAACAAAAAACGTATTACCTTTACTTTTCTCTTCCATTTTCCCTGTTTGCCTTTTAATTCGTCATGTTTCCTTCATATACCTATACTTTCTTTTGATTTTTCGTTTCAAATTTTTTGCTTCTTTCTTCTTCGTTTGATGTCCTTGATTTCTCCTTTTTCGTTTATTACATTTATTATTTTTTAGGTTCCCTTTTCTTTTTGCTAATTCTTAGTACTCCCGCTTTTATCTTGGCTTTCTCCTTTCTTTCTTCTTCATGTTGAATATTAATTTATAAGTTTCTTTCTTTTTTATTGCTATTTACCTTGCTTTTTCTTCTTCTCTTTGTCTTGATTTTTTATGAATGAAGACATTTTTCTTTCTTTTTTCAGTTAAACTCTTTTAGTTTCTCTTTTTCTTTTACTAATTTTCTCGCTTTTATCCTCTTTTTTCTCTACCGTAAATGTATGCTTCTTATCTCTCTTCTTCTTCTAAGGTTTTTTAATTTTTTTTTTTCATTTTATGTTTTGTTTATTCTTTCTTTTCTTCTTTTTTTCATTATGGTGTCGTTTATCTTTTCCTTTTTTGGTCTTTTCCCTTTGTTTGTTCTTAGTATTATATTCTTCGTGTTCTTTTTGCTTCATTGTGTTCTTTTCTTTTCTTATCTTTCTTATTAAATTTATCATCTTTATCTCTTTCTTTATTTCCCTATTTTCTTTCCGATTTTTATCCATATCTGTTTTTTTATTTTTATTTTCCTTTTATTTTATTTTTCACGAACACACTGTTTCTTAATTCTTAAACCTTTTTTTCTCCTTTCCGTGTTTTTTTTTTTTTTTTTTTCCCTTTTCCTCTTAGCTACATTTTTTCTTTACCTTTTCCCGTTCATTCTGACTTTTATATTCTGCTTTTCTGCTCTCAAATTTTACTTTTGTTTGTTATTGCTACTTTTCTCCTCATTTCCTCTTCTTCATTTTTATTATATTAAGATTTTGTCCACTTCTCTTTGAGTAGGGGATCATTGAATTAAACGAAAGACTCAGGGAAACAGAGCCTCTTATATCGGATGCAGTTTAAACAGGATTTATTTTCCTATTCAGACTACGCATTGAAGAACTTTGAAAGAAGATTGATTTAACTCAAATCAAATATCTTTTTGCAAAACTTACCATTGCGAGACGTAAAAAAAACACTCAATTCTAATTTCACGCCAGATTTTTTTTAATAATTCCACCCGCTGCAACGAATTGCAAAACATGCCCCCATTAATCCAGAGCCGACACCGTTGCCGCCGTCATTCCCGGAATGCGTAGCATAAATTAATTGAAGGAAACGCGCCAGACACTGTGTGGCCTGTCATTTCAGCGACAAAGTAAAGGAAGCGAACTAGTAAAAGGAAAAAAAATAAAAAAACAACAACAAGCTATAGGCCATATACATACAATGCATTCAGTTAGAAGAACAAATGCAGAGGCAGCAAGAAATTTACAACAAAGCGGCAATATGTGGCAAGTGTAAGCGAACGCCTATTAAAGCTAAAAGTAGCGTAGCACTCGTTGCATATTCATTTAGTTGGAGCACACATTTTCATATAAACTGACAAAGATACAAACAGACACAAAAAAAACGGCTCTTCATACCTAGAGACAATGTGCAACAAGCAAAATTGAAGCAAAGAAAGAATACTAATTTGTGGCAACGAAAAACAAGAAAACTTAAAAGCGGAAAGCGGCAACAGGAACAACAAAAGCAATATTGAAAAACCCAGATGACAAGGTTAGAGAGTGTTACACTGTGAAACACGTTCAGAGTAGGGTCACATAGTTGGAATCAACCCCTTCCGATTTGAATAAAATTTAGTGAAGAGTTTCCTTTTATTTTTTATAAAGCGAAGTTCTGCCAAAAAAAATTTTGTTTTAAAATTTTTGCAATTTCGAAATTCCACTTTTTTCCTGTTTTGTAGAGTTTATTTTTTCAATATTGCGTAAAATACATTATTTAAAAAAATAAACTTTGGCTATTTTAAAGGGGGTACTTAGAGGTATAAGGAAAATATTTTGAAAAAAAGATTTTAAATTCTAATTTTAGAAAATTTTAGATTTTTTCAAAAAAAAAGTTTTTATTTCTAATTTGAGAAAATTTTCGATATTTCAAAATGGAAAATAATGAACTTTTTCATTAAATTCTAGATCTAAATACTTGTGTATTATACCTCTGATACATATAGAGATAACTTGACATTTTCAGAAGGTGGTTTTTTGGTTTTTCAAAAACATGAATATATAAATTTTTTCCAAAATTTTAAATTTTTTTTTTAATTTTTTACCTCTCTAGTCAAGTTCAATTAGTTAAACACAAAATAACTCAATTTAGATCAGTGAAAAGGTTTTCTGGTGCTAGTAGAATGTAAAAATTAATTTTTTTTTTTAAATTCCACTACCACAAAAAAAATGTTTCAGTGATCAAAATTACACATTATTTAGATATATCAGAGGTATAGTACAGACATTGGGTCCATTTAAAATCGAACTTTAATTTTTCGATTCTGGACAATCGAAAATTATCTAATATCAGACTTTAAATTTTTTTCTCAAAACTTTTTTTTTTGTACCTCTAAGTACCACCCTGAAAATGACAAATTTTTTTTTCACGAATTCCGTACAAGTCTTCGGTGTCTAAATGTTGTTTTTATTGACTTTCTTCCCTGCTTAGTCGGCATATCCATAGATACTAATTAAGCAAAGCATTACAAACATAACGGCGCTAACCAAAGGCCACTGGATTTGTTCTCGGTATTGTTGTAACTTCATGAGAACGGCCCGGTACTAGGACCTTTTGACAGATGACCTATTTATAAGAGCGCGTAGAATGTCGAATCATGAATTTTATTCGCCTTGCAATCGAATCCAAAAACGAATGAAAAACCGGAGAATTTTGAATATTAAACCAAATCAAAATCTGTAAAAGAGTCTGGCACAATAGAGTACCGAAACGGAACAGAAACCGAATCGAAAACTTCAATCCATAAACGAATCGCAAACCAGAGCAGATTTAGGCAGAAATAAAACGGAACCGGAAATCGGAACTGGGTCCAAATCAAAAACTGGAATCAAACCAAAAAGGAATCGCAAAGCGAAACAGAGCTAAATACATAGCTGGGACATAATCTCAAAACGGAATTCCAAGTCAGTACCGAAACGCAATCCCAACCGATAGCGACTCAATAGTTCAACAGAATTTCGTAGTCTACTCTTTTGGGACTGTTCAGTTTCATGAGGCACTCGCTATCATCTTAGTGTTTAAGCTTTTTCAGTACGACAAGCCAAATATTTGGGGAGAGAACTTCGCATTGTCGAGTTCCTTCTCTTAGCTGGCTGCTGTCATAAGCGATCGCAGGACTACATGTATTTATATAGAAACATTTTGGGCATATTGCGTGTAGTTTCTGGATTCCTTTAAAGTACCTATGCCC
This sequence comes from Merzomyia westermanni, assembly GCA_949987695.1. Lineage (NCBI taxonomy): Eukaryota > Metazoa > Arthropoda > Insecta > Diptera > Tephritidae > Merzomyia > Merzomyia westermanni. The sequence goes on from OX465289.1 coordinate 182,190,512, forward strand.
TGTTGTCAGCAGGTGCCCTCTTGTGACAGATAAAACCTATGCGATGCTAGTTAAAATGGTCAAGGACAGTTTCTTAAATTTTAAAACTATAATACTAAATTAAACCTGATAAATAATGATTACTAATTGTAATGATTACCGGTTTGATCAATTACTTTCTTCCATTTAATGATTGATTACCAATTACTTTCAATTTTTAAGAATTATTTTCTAATTAATTAAAAAAATAATCAAAAACAAGTAAGGACGGCGCTGTCTTCGGCTATGCCGAAGGCTTTATACCTTTCATGAATACGTGCAAACTTAAATACGCATTGTTTAAAGTTCTCTAAAACTTTGTCAGCAATACATTTAATTCTCTTTAAATTCCAAAATGAGGGATAAATGGACTAATCCTCTCATCTGAACGATCGGTTGTATGGGATATACACTATATATAGCTCCGATCTTGGTGATTTTTTTACGAAATCTTTTGCTATCCATAAGAAAATATCTGACCAAGTTTCAAGTTTTAATATTTCAAAATGAGGGAGAAATGGCCATAATCCTCTTATCTGAACGATTGGTTGTATGGGATGTATACTATATATGTATAGCTCCGGTCTTGGTGATTTTTTTACCAAATCTTTTACCATCTATAAGCAAATATCTGACAAAGTTTCAAGTTTTAATATTTCAAAATGAGGGAGAAATGGCCATAATCCTCTTATCTGAAAAATCGGTTGTATGGGATATACACTATATATAGCTCCGATCTTGTTGACTTTTTTACGAAATCTTTTACTATCCATAAGAAAATATCTCACCAAGTTTCAAGTTTTAATCTTTTAAAATGAGGGCGAAATGGCCATAATCCTCTTATTTGAACGATCGGTTGTATGGGAGATATATGCTATAGTGACCCGATTATACCGGATCCGACAAATGTCTAATATAATACAAAAATACATCCGTGTGCCAAATTTCAAAGAGATATCTCAAAAATTGAGGGACTAGTTTGCGATCAAACAGACGAACGGGCGGACAGACGGACAGACGGACGGACAGACGGACATGGCTGTATGAACTCAGTTCATCGTCCTGATCAATTTCGTATACTTAATGGTGGGTCTATCTCTTATATTTCTAAACGTTACAAACATCGGACCAAATGTTTTGATTAATTTTGATAATTTAAAATTTTTTTTTTGATTATTACTTCTTAATTTTTTTTATTCTATTTATTTTTTCTTATCTTAATCAATTAATAATTGCCTTTTCTTGAAAAACAATTAAAAACCCGTCTAATTAACTGATTACTAATTACTACTCAAATTTAACAGGTCTGTACGAAATATATGTTCGTCTTAAAACCTTTAAGTGATGTTCACCACAAAGAATTTATGAGATATGAAATTGTGGTCTTAAATATTGCCATGGGATCTTCTAGCTGTGTGATGCTTGCTCTGAAGACTTTTTTCAGAAACTGGATTGTTGTTGTTGTATTTACAATGCTTCGCCCTGCCCACTAAGCTGTTGGCTCACAGAATTTTTGAAGCATCGATTTTATGATACCTTCTGTACTTAGTGATTAGCTAACCCAGCAGATTAGAGATTTGAGCTCCAAATAAGGTCGGAAAGGTATCAGAATGAATGAAGACAAAAAAAAATATAGATCCTTGATAAAACTTCATGTCACTGCCGGAAGCACTTTGAAACAGGGCCAGATACATTGTTATCAACAAACAAACAACTGGTGACAATTTAAGAACACTTCCTGAAATAGAGCTTTCATCTCTGTAGTATGTTTAAATGCTGCTTGACTTGGGTTTAAACTTTTCTTGGTTGGATGCTTGGAAGAACCCTGTTTAGACAAACATCCAGAGCTAGTTACCTTATGGAAGTTTACCTTACAGTGTTGTATGACGGCTGATGCTTTCCTCTATAATTTGGGATTCTGTTGTCTGTCTGAAATAAAAAAATATGGTCGGAAGATCATTACTCAAAACTATGATGGATTAATGGACGAGCGTTTGTATTGCATAACAGTTTTGGGTGCCTAGAGCTAATAGATATTGGATAGGAAAGTGTGTTAGGAGCTAACAGAGAAAAAGAGGGCTAAAAATCGTTAGCTCTTTTAGAGTTGATTCCTCCTAAGATATAAAATACATTATTAAGACAACATTCTCATATTCCCGTTTGACGTCGAAGCCCACAAGATTGCAAAGCCTATTTCCAGTGTTGCGGATTCTTTCTTTATATCTGAGTTCACATCATTTCGTCCTGTTACATTGTTACACAGTATTTTTGGAATAGAAGTGCGTGTAATAGGCCAGTGAAAACAGCCAGACAACCTCTCTTATGAAAAACAAATTTAAAGAAGGCTTTGAGTGGCATATTTTTTTTTTTTTTTGTTTTTGTTCTCTTTTTTTTTTATTTTTTTATTTTGTTCTCTTTTTTTTTGCAAGTTTTTGCCGCTATATCTAATAGCCACTTTGGGGTTCGCAATTCAGCCAAATGGCATAATATTAATTTGCGCTCGACGCACAGTCCCACAACAACCATTTCTTCCAATTCCAGCGGCATTCCTTTTTTTGTGTCCATCCGCAAGTGTGTGTAGATTGTTTTAGCCAGCATCTGCCTCTGTCTATTGTCGCCTTTTATAAATTGGCCATATCCACTGGCAAGTATATGCCATAACAGCGACGAGTACAAATGAATATGCATATATTTATTTTGCTCACAAGTAGAGTACTCATCTCTGTCTCGGCGGCACCTACCCTAATATTTTGCGCGTTGTGCCAAATGTTTTATTTGTCTGTCCGCTATTTTAGTGTCGGTTTTTTGTGCCTGCAAGCGGTCCAACAGTAAAATGTCTGTCCTTCATTTTCATTTACTCATTTTAAATGGTAAACGTACAGATGTTCCGGTTTTGGCACTTGCTTTTTTGGAAGACTTAAGCTACAGTGGGGTTTTTTTTAATTTTTTTGAGGTAAAGTATTAAATTTTTGGTTTCTGAAAAACTTTGTCATCAAAACTATACACCTAAAAATTTCTGTAATGTTTTATGCGCCTAAAAGTATGCAATGTCTACTTACACAAGTTAGGATCCGAGAAGTCTGACTCTGCAGCAAAGAGCAGCGACTTAGTTGGGTTTTTAGATTTTAAAACGTAGCACCAGTACCTTCGGGTACTTTTTGACCGTCTTGCGTGGTATTTGATATGACCACGTCAAGCTTTCTAGGTAATCCCTCTCTTTAAGCAGGAAGCTTAGTGTAGCTAGAGCCTCACCAGAAAAATACTCCCACAAAAAGTTAAGTGGAGTACTATAGCTGTAGGCTGTGCTTTACCGAATATAGATTGAATAAGCTCCCGAAGTAGCACCTTCCGGTACCAGTGGAATTGCTGCACATTGCAATTCGTTTGATCCCACTGAACGTTTGGGTCATTAAATTTAGGCGTTTCCCACCACAGGCGTTCTTTAAAGCGCATAATGCACGTGAGCTGTCGTAGACGTATCTTGAAGCACCGAGGTGGGTCATGATGTCTCCACTTTCTACTCCAACCTATTTTTCGAAGCGGAAATTGATTATCTGAAAAAGTTTCATGCAGCAGAAATCTACGAAAAAGAGTTCATCCCATTGAAAGAACACTGATACTTAGAGTTTAAATTTGGCAATCGTTTTAGGAATCCAACTTCCGAACTCTGAGTATAGAGCCATAGCATTCCTAACTAAGATTAACGACGACGGTCATATAGTACATTATAACATTTTCATGAGCTATTCGTCTCCGTGGCTACTATCCGACTATCCGACAGTCCTTGTCCGCTTATTCATTGCATCAAAGACCGATCAAGGCTCTCCAGGGTATTAATACTGCATCAAAAGTAGCAACAGGTTCCTAGTAGGCAGTAGTTAAACGAACAAATCTAGGTGTCTACTACAGCAATGACGTGGCTCCGAGGTCACAGTGGTGCACTGCCAACGAAACATTGAGGAAAACTCAGTTGAGTAACGTTGCTCCTCCTCTAGTAACATGCAGGTACTGGCTTCTATCCGAGTCCTTACAAAAGTCTATTGGCGTGGGCACCGGAACCCATCGTAAATTACCAGGCTTAATTCACATCAGTACTTCTTGCCATTTCTAAACCATACAGCACTCTCTGCTGCAGACATTTTGAGGAAGGAGAAAGAAATTATTAGGAAAAGAGAAAAAGGAATAAAGGAATTAGGCAAAGATATTGATAAACAATGAGAGAGGAAAGAGGGAGATAGTAAAAGAAACAGAGACAAGGAAAAAAAAGAAGAAGGGTATGACAGTGAGAGAAATATAATGAAACCAGGAGAGGAAGTTAAAGGTAGATTCATACAGGGAGTAGTAGTAGAGGATGTATGTTATGAGGAAATATATTAAAAGAGTGAGAAGGTAAAACGTAAAGCAGGAAAAGGTACGCGAAGAAAACATGTGTAAGTGAAGAGAGATGTGATAGAATAAATTAAGATGAAGCAAGAAAGAGCAAGATAGATATATGGTGGTTTAGAGCAATGGAAACAAGAAAGAATTAAAACGCCGGTTAGGAGCGTAGAATATGCCAGAGGTAGGTAAGCGCGGACGAAAGAGACGACTAAAATCCACAAAGGGTAATGACGTGCAATTCGATGGTTGATCTATGATTCACCATGACCTAGAAGGTTGCACTGGTCATATCAAATCACTAACGCGACAGTCGGGCATGTACAGCAAGGAAGTAAAGGAACATACCGGGTTCATATCCGGCAAAGAACTGTCACTTTCGACAACACTCCCCAAAACCTGCGGGGAGTATTTTTGTCGTTACAAATAACAACAACGCATATAGAGAAAGGTTTGAGGACATTGAACGTGAGAATGTATATCTGTTGAACTTCAGTGGCATGATCCAAATTTAATTTGTATAATCGGAAGGTTTGTATCGATGCCACTATATATTAAGATACAAAGTTTGACAACTTCGGAACACTGTTTCTTTTGTCATACAGGACCTCAGTGGCGTTGGTGTTATTACACTTCCTTTTTTATGTGCCATAATTCGAATACACAAAACGCCGGCTGAATAAAAATTGTTTCTTCTTCAATGCTTTAAAATTTCTTGCGGCATAACTTTCGTAAACTCTCAACATTTTTTTTTTTTTGTTTATGCGTGACTTCATATTGCACCACAATCCCACATACAACATTTGCTTTTCGGAAAGCATTTTTCTATTTCGGCGCATGAAATGCAGACGGCAACCCAATGCTAGTCGCACTAACTAACATTTGCCACCACAAACTGTGCCAAAACTCAGCGTAGGCGCATTTTTATAAATTAGCAAAAACCATATGAATGACTGAGTGAATGGAAAAATGAATGTTTGTTAGTTGCCGGCTGCCGATTTCGGCTTGTTTGGGCACTTTACCACACGCTCCCAACTAAAAAAACAGCACAATATGAAAACTCTTAACATGGGCCATGTGGTTGGTTAGTTGGTTGTATATTTGAGACAGCCCGTGGTATGTTGTCAGAGGTCAACGCGCATTCATTTGCAGGAAAATATTTTTTTCTGGCTATTATTTAGTTTCACTTCTTCTTTTGAGGGCTGTATGTTGATGGCAAAAGTTTTTGTTTAAATTGAAATGAGAAATCTATAGGTTGCAGAGCTTTTACTGCTGTGCAATTTTGCTTGTGGTAAATCTAAATTAAAAACTTGGTTTATGGGAAATATATGAATGAATTTTTTTTTTCTCTCTTATTTTTTTTTTTTTTTGCTTGGTGCTCCGGAAATGAATAGTTTGGTGCGCAATTGTAAGTCTGGTTTTTCTTTCCAAGGCTTGAAAGCATTTTTTTGTTATATTTACACTTAGATAATATTTCTTTTCTTAGAGCTCGTAATTAATGTATGAAATAGGACTGCTAAAAACGTCCAATTATGAAGTGGCGTATTCTACTTAGTCGGAGAAAAGAAATTCATTTTTCATTAGTAAACAAGATATTCTTCCAACAGGTTTACAGAGAGAGTCTGAGCCTACAGAGCTATTATGTTATGTTGATAACAGACCTGTTAAAAAATTATTACTATTCCTAATGATTGCCAGTTTGATTAATTACTTTTATGAAAATCCATGTAGTGATGCATAACCAATTACTTTCAATTTTTAAGATTATTTTACAATTAATTAAAAAAAGAATCTAACAAAATAATGATTTTTACGATTTCAAACAAACATTTTAAAAAGTTTTTTTGATTACTTTTGATTATTTTTGAATTTTTTCAGTATTTTTGTAGAAGCACATAAATATACACATCAACAATACTGAAAAAAATTAAATATAATCAAACAAAAAAAAAAATTATTAACAAAAATAATCAAAAGTAATCAACAACTTTTTTTGATAATTTTTGATTACTTTTTTTTTCTAATCGTAATCAAGAACTGCCTTTTCTTAAAAATAATTAAAATAATCATTACGAACTAAAAATGTCGTCTGAGAATTTTATTACTAATTACTATTACTATAAATACTATACCAAAATTATTTTGAAGAATGTCCTAACTCAAAATGTGTTTCCAAAACGTCCTCTCTAAATTTAGTAAGTGTATTTACGACGCCTCTCGCTGTTTCAATCTTATGGGCACGGCACGAATCTTGGACTGTCTTACTCTGCATACCAATTTCTCTTTTGAAAAAAAAGTCAATCAACTATTTTGTGCTTTTTTGAGACGATGCTCCCACCTACTCAAAATTCAAGGTGGTGGCATGGCCTCAAGTTAATTTTCTTTTTTTTTGTTATACCAACAATTTTTGTTGATTTACGGCCTGTACATTTTCAATCATTCATGAAACGAGCTCACGGCCAAGAATAATAATTTTTCACTTTTTGAATTTTTATGAAAATTATTATTGTTTTTATTTTGTAATAATCATTTTTAATTAATTATTAAAAGTTTTCTATGTGCGTTATCGGTAACCTTATAAAACAGTTGATGGATAACAAGTGCTGTATCGTAATTCCTTATCCGTAAAGTAACCTTACCGACCAATTGCATGTTGGTTTTTCTCTTACGTTAAGGATACGAATACAGCGATACGACAAACGCACCAATAACTTCAGCTTAATGCCCATAAAACTGTTGTCCATTGTCGGCAGCCATTTAAATTTGTTGTTAGCTGTACTGCACAGAGTTGTCAAATGAGTGATGCGTTGAGCCACTAGTAGCCACTGGCAACGGATTTGATAGAGCGGTGACATGCAAAAACAATAAAAATCAAAACAAAAGTAAAAACAACACCACCAACAGTTCTCTTGCGCACGCACATAACCGTTACTGCTACTTACCGACTATTGTGAATTGTAATGTCTGCGTGCCAGTTGACAGCTCCCTCTTTTCTTTATAGCGCTCAACAAAGCTCATACTTCAGCTACGTTTTTTTTTTATTTTGTCTATCAACAACAACACTTGACACATTTTGTCAAGCAAACGCTTATGCTCGGCGCTTCGCAAAATGTGACAGTTTAAATAAATTTCAGTTTTGCAGTTTTTTTTTTGTCGTCGGTGGCTCTACAAAAATTATTCGCATACAAATTTTATGTGCTCGCACTCGTCTGGTATGACAATTCCCGCAACAGCCATTCAAGTTGTCATATTAATATACCAAGTCCCGTGGCAGAGATAAAGTAAGAAGACTATACAAAATATGAATGAGATTTGACAGCCGGAAAGCGTAGCGTTATATTTGGAGAGGTGTTGCAGTGAGCGGTGGAGATATAAAATGTTAAAAAGGAGATTTACAGCAAGGAGTCGTGAGATAGTCGGCTGAGAAGAGAAATGCTTAATGGACTAAGAAATTTGGCAAAATTAAAAAAATACAGCAGATTTTTAATTAAATCGATTATTATTTTATTGTTGATTTTTAATCGATTATTTAATAGTAAGCTTTGCTTTAATAATTACAAATTTTAAATCGATTTTTGTAAATTAATTAAGTAGTACTAAGGTATACGGCTGTAAAGAGAATTTTTAATTTAATCGATTATTATTTTATTGCCAATTTTTCATCGATTATTTTAATAGTAAGCTTTGCTTTAAGAATTACACATTCTTAATCGATTTTTATAAATTTAATGCAACTACTCGAAGTCTGCCGAGAATGTTTACTATATAAAAAATAAAAACCCCAAAGCTTGTAACAGCCAAACTAATTAAGCCTATAAAATATATGTTTATACCACACAAGCGTGAAAAGATTTTTTTAAGCGAAAATGTGAATGAATAGTAAGTTTGTAAATAATTCTTGGTATCGCTAGAACCTAAAGGGTGGTTAAGTTATCGAGAAAGCGGGAAAAGAAGAAGTAGATTCTATGGAATAGGGGTCGAGGAATATGAAGTGAGAGTTGAGACTAGGAAGGTCTGCAACATGCTTAGAAATAGTTCTTATCTGCTGCGGTCTGTCCCTTTTTTAACTCCATCATCCTTCAATAAACTCAACAACCATATAGGGTAAAACCCTCTACTTCTAAACTAGTGTGCACCTAGTGCCTTTTGCACTGCTACTAATTGCTCCTCAATAGCTTTTCAATGCATATGGCGTTGCCCTGGGTGGTAGAGTTTGTCCTAACTACATTACTTCTATAGTTCTGAGCTAGAAAAATACTATTAAGTTGAGATCTAGTTCGTTTATTATTATTTTTCTCAATCCAAACTACACCAAAATTCTTCGAAGCTATTAAAGCACGATTTCACTTCGCATTGCGATATGTCTAGCCCTGGTTTAGAGTAATGCTAAGTAATGATTAGTAATCGTAATGGTTATCGGTTTGATTGTAAATTTTTGGAATAGCCTAGTAATGATTGATTATCCATTATTTTCGGTTTTTAATGATTATTATTCTGGGCCTTGAGCTCGTTTATAGTAATTTATTATTTTATAAATAATCAAAAAAAAATCTAAATTATTCAAAAAAAAAATCAAAAAAATAAAGCAAAATGGAAAATAATCAAAAAAAAAAATAAAAAACAATGAAAAAAAATATTTTTTTAACAATCAAAACTAAGCAAAAAAAAACGATATGACAATAAAAAAAGATCAAAAAAAAATAAAGAAAAATCGAAAATAATCAAAAAAAATAAAAATAAAAAACAATAAAAAAAAATATTTTTTGAGCAATCAATATTAATCCAAAAAAAATATATCACAATAAAAAAAATCAAAAAAAATTAAGAAAAATCGAAAATAGTCAAAAACAATATAAAGCAATCAAAAAAAAATTCTTTTAATTGCTACAATTTTTGAAAATAATCAAAAAAAAACTATTTTTTTAATATTGAAAATTTATAAAAAAAATTTAAATAATCAAAGGAAATCCAAAAAATTAAGAAAAATCGAAAATAAACAATAACAATATAAAAATCTAAAAAATTGGTTTTTTTAAATTATTTTTTTTGTGTTTGTTGTTTTTTACTTTTGATTACTTTTTGGTATTGTTGCAGAAAAATATAAGCACATGTGGTAAAATAATTAAAAAGAATCAAAAGTAATTAATCAAAAAAAAATTAAAAGTAATCAAACAATCAAAAATATTGGTAATTATTAAAAATACAATTTTTGTTTGCTTTTAATTACTTTAGATTTTTTTGAGTTTTTTTTTGATTATTTAAATTTTTTTTAAATATTTTATTTTTTTTCCCCCTATAGTAATCAATTATAATTGATAATTATAATGCTAATTAGTAATTGGGGATTTTTAAAAACAAGCAAAATAATCCATTCGGATTATAAAAGTAGTCCAATCACCGGATTCTGAAATGTGAATAACGTTTCATGTCTCTCGCTCACCGGGAAATTACTTAGAAATCGATCGCAAGATTCCGCCAGCTAGCGAAATCCTGTTTCCCACAAACTATATTGTCATCGTGTCCTAAACTATGTACCAAGTTTCAAGGCCGAGAAGTTAGTTCAAATTTGATAAAACTATTTAAAATTTCAAAGCTCGATCCGTTTTTTTTTAATATTTTACTGTCACCGGATTCCAAAATTTGGTAAAAGCTTCAAGTCTCTAGCTCACCGGGAAGTTACTCAAAAATTTATAGGAGTATTAACCCAGTTTTTCAGAAGTTTTTAGTTATTTCGATTAGGGCGCCAACTAACGGAAATTTGTTGATCAAAAGGTAATCACTTAAAGAGACAATGTAAGATTCCAAAATCTTATAAATAAAAATGAATGTGTGTCTGTGTGTCCTTTATAGGCGTCCAAAGTACTCAACCGAATCACTGGTTAAAGCATAGGATATATATAGTTTGGAAAAGTGGGCGGTGCCACGCCCCCAGGCTATATAAAATTGGAATTAGTCATAACTCAGAACTTATTTGGTCTAAATTAATGATATTTGGATATATTAGTCAAGATTTACATAATTTTCATAATTTCAAATTTTCTGTTTTGTTTGTGCTTCATTATTGTCCAAAATTTATAGTTGATCTCTGTGAAACGATACAGGCCATATTTAGTTTCTGGCAAAGCCTCCAGGCTATTTAAAGTAGCAATTCGGCATAGCTAGAAATTTATTTGGTTCAAGTTAAAGATATTTTATATATAAATAGATATGTGTTCTATATATCAAAACGTCTGGGAAACAGAAAGCAGTACCAGGATCAAATAAAAGTTAATGCGATATATCTTCTAAACTATGTACATGTCAGTACCCGCAGAGGAAATGGGATAAAAAGGGGAGTAGGAATAGAAATTTGAGATATAGAGGTGGTGTTAGAGAAAAATTAAGAGGGGAAAACTAGAGTAATGGTATATGAGGATGGGGAAAAGCAAAACATCAAAAAAAAGGAGGAGATAAGGATAAATGTAAAAGAAGCGTAAAGTGGGGAGGGAAAAAAGTACAATTTGTTAAATGTAGGCAAGTAAAACTTTAAACAGAACAACATCTGCCGGGTCTGCTAGTATCATGTGAAAATGAGCGAAGAAACAAGAAATGGACTTAATATAAACTTAGTAGTAGTAATTGAATTAAAATATTAAATGGACATTCTAGGAAGACTTGTTTTTTTTTTAAGATTTAAGAGTGGAATTCAAAATGCGTCAGGATGACTACTCAACTGCCATGTTTTTAACTAGGTAATATTTAGTTGGCGGCCGGTGTGGTGTAGCGGTAGTGTTGCTGGCCTACCACACCAAAGGTCCAAGGCTCGAGCCGTGGTACAGGTAACATCAAAACGTTTTTTCAAAATGGGGTGGCCCCTCGCCAGTGGTTTGGCAAACTCTCCGAGTGTATTTCTGCCGTGGAAGGCTTCTTAGCAAAAATTCATCTGCTTTGCAGATGCCTTTCGGGATCGGCAAAAAACTGTAGGTCCCGCTAGTTTGTAGGAAAAATTAGTAGCAGCACACCACAAATTGGCAGATAAGCTCGGCCTTAATCTCCTCAGGAGGTATATTTGGCGCCAGTTATTTTTTTTTTTTTTATTATTTAGTTATTATCAAACTAGTTCTCATTGGGCACCCTCAGCGCCTAAATTTCCGATGTTGTGTTGTATAATTTCAGTGGCATTTCTATAGCAACTAAATATAAATATGTATATATCTCTCATTCTCTCTCTTTCTCATTTCAGTTGCTAAAGTATCAAATAACGGTGCGAATTTAGCGATTAAATTGCGAAACTCAGTCAATTGAAATAAACTTCTTACATTTAGCACTCAAATACAACAACAACAATACACGTTTAGCTACAATTGCTTCAACAATTGGCATTCTAATTAAATTTATTCAACGGTCTTTTTTTGCAAAGTTCACTTTTCGAAAATCGACAAGTGAATAGGTACAACAACAAAGTCTAAAATTAAATCGTTATGCGCGTAGCGTGCCGTTATTTTAACTGTTACTGCATTCGTTCGAGTGGAAATTACGTGCTATGCCAGAAGAACGGAAGCAACATTGACATTGGCCTCGGACAGCAGCAGCAACAAGAACAAGAGCAAAAATAGCGACCACCAACAACAACAAAGCAATTCACCTTTTGCCACCCATTCATGACACACACCAGCTTAACGGGGTGGCAACCTGTTTTGTTGGACAACAACTAAGTATTAAGTGCAGAAAGCAACAAAAACAAATAAAATAGCAACAAAATTGAAAAATCGCTAAATCAACCAAACAGTGAATGAGTGAAATCAAACGTGAACAACGTTCGCTTAACATTAAATGGCTGCAATAAAAATTCGACAATTGAATTCATTCAAATTGCAACATCAAATACAGCAGCAACAACAACAATCACCTCTACATACAGCGTCTCCTAAGCCCAATCGCCGTCGCTACGCCGCATTTGCGCTGTTTAGACGTTGTACGTATTGCGCAACAAATTATTTGAAAAGTTATTGCCACATTAAGCGTCATGGTGTTAATAAAAATAAAACTTTATGTTGGCTGACATTGACTTTGATTTTATTGAGCTGCAACAACAGTTGGCATGGTCGTGGCAAGGCTGGTAATGGTGGCGGTAGCGGTGGATCGTTTTGTTATGCCCTCGATATTGGTAAGTTGTACAAACTCTTATAGAACTCTAACTCATTCTAGACACACACATGATGCTTTAGCTATACGGCATACAGGGTGCGGTATATGTACATTTGTGTTTAATATAATAGTAGTAAATTTAAAATGGATATCGTTCGACGAAATAAGCAGAAGCTGTCTCTTTAATCATTATCATATAAAATATAGCAAATTTCTTAACACATATTACATAAAAAGAAATTTCAAAGCTTATACAAAGTTCAGGAAAGTTAATGAAATTCCTCAAACACTGATTCCTCAGACGAGTTTAATAATAATAATTCCCAACGGATAACCCACCGTCCCGCCCAACTGACACGAGGGGCGCATCCGCATAACGCACGGCTTTTTTTTTTTTATATATATACTTCCGAGTCGTTGAAAGGCAGGAGTTTGTTAAGTGTCGAGATCTAAAACTGCTCAGCTACAGAGGGAAACTCATCAGCTAAGTAACACAAAAAATTAAAACGTATAAATAATGTATTAAGAGAAGAAAGAATCAGTTTGATTATAAAGAGTAAATTCATAAAGTTGCTATGGGTTAAGCGAGGATAGCATCGATTTTTTAATGCTAAAAAGCGAGTCAGAAATATCAAATGTACTGGAGTGAGTATTATAATTGTCACACAAACATCGGAAAGGCTCATGTAATTCAAATTTAGTCCTACACTGTTTCAAAAAAATTGGTTTAAAATGTCTTGATGGCCGAAAAGGAATGTTAAAGTTTACTTCTCCCAACAAAAATAGGCTGGAGACCAACCCGTTTAATAATTTAATTATAAATATTGTTTCGAGCATTTCTCTACGACTAGCAAGGGTAGGAAGGTTAATAAGTTTTAAGCGATTAGTATAGGAGGAAAATTATACAGGGAATCCCATTAAAGATCTCTTAAAGCGAAAAGTAAAAATTGTTTTTGAACCGATTCTAACTGATCAACGTGGACCTGGTAGCTCGGACCCCAAATAATTGAGCCATATTCTAATATCGGTCTTACTTATGTTGTAAAAAGTCCTTTAGTTACGTACGGATCACTCACTTCTTTCGACCATACTCATTATCAAACTGTCTCTTACATTCCTCGTAGCTCCTACCAGAAAAATATGTTGGTCTCAGTGTTTTGAGGAATTTTGTTTTCGGTGCTGCCTTCAAACAACATTAGTGACAGCTGAAAGAAAGATTAGACTTGACCTTTCAACCGTTTGTTTTTTTTTTTCTAAATTGTACTGAGAATAACCTTAGCCTCTTGGTAGGCACACACTCATGAAACACCCTGTATAACTAATTCTTCACACTACATATTTGTTTGATTCGGAAGTTTGCGCTTTCATTATTGCATGTCGTCTATAGACCTCTTTCAAGCTCAGTATTTTATTACCAATTTTCTTGTTTTGTAAGACAGTTCTTATGACCGAAACAGGTGGAGATAGTTTGTAGAGGAAATCTCTTTTATACGGAACCACCTGGGTTATTTCGAGACTCGATGTCTTACTACTCTAAAAATTAACTAAGCAGAAATTAGAGAGCTTTTTGCTAGTTCTCTGATGACCTACAAAAGACAAATTACTGATGCACTTAAAGGTTTCCACAAGATGTGCTCTTAAATTTTCTGAAAGAGTTGAACGTTGTTGAGAGCCATCAAAAACCTAGCTTTGGATTTATTCCGTTTGTTCAAATTTTTCACTTTCAAAAATGGAATTCGTTGTATACATTGGAATCCCGCATTTAAACATCGCTAATCAATTAAATCAGATTTAATATTAACTAATACTCAGATTTGAGGCAGTTAAGGCACAGCATGATAGGAATATTTAAAAGCTTCAAAGAGCTTCAACAACTACAAGCCCAGTTCCCACGTAAGTGAGATTGAAAGGGAAAAGAAACCAACAAAAACCAATGGAATTTGTTCGGTTGTGTGAAGGAAGTTATACCCTCCATGAATAAAAGTGGGTGTGGTTCACCCTAGAATGACTTTGGAAAAAGTTGCCTATATGTATGTACATAGGTAGTTAGAGAAAATAGGAGTAAGGAAGTGTCAGAGCTTTACGAAAAGCAGATGGAAGATGGAAAAATAAAGTTAGTAACATCTGGGTTTCTTCTTTTTCAGGTAACCCAACCTTTGGATAGTCAGGAAAGTATACTTGAGGGTAGAATAAAATAATATAACCGACCCACTTTTGTAGGTTAGCTCGTCTTTCTTACATGTATGGAGAAAATGTTTGCCTCCATACTGATTTTACTAAAAATATTAGTTATAAATTTTTATCCCAATTGATGATTCTTAAGGAATTTTTAATTTTTTTTTGGCACATCTTCATCTTATGACAAACGCTGTGCATTTATATTTGGCTGAGCTGTTAGAGGTATAAAATAAAATTTTTTTTTTTTTTAATTTTAAAATTTCTAATTTCAGAAAATGTTCGATTTTCCAAAATCAAAAGTCTTAAATTTCGCCATTCAATTTTGGACCCATATTTTTTTGTATTAAACCACTGATATATCTAAAGTTATCAAAAGGATGCTTTTGGTTCTTTTAAAATATGAATTTTTGAATTTATCGCAAAAAAAATTTTTTTTAATTATGTCAACTTTTTGAACGGGTCCAATTATCAATAAATTTTGATTACTAAACATTTTTTTGGTGCTAGTGGAATATAAAAACAAATGTTAAAAAAAAATACTTATCAAAATTGATTTCAGTAATTAATTTTGTCTTTAACTAATTGATAATTTTAAAGCCGAAAAAATTCAAACATTCAACCCTCTAAAATTTCAGGATATCTTTAGATCTATAAGAGGTTTAATACCAAACAAATTGGGTCCAAAATTGGAAGATGACTTTGAACTTTTCGATTTAGAAAAATGGAAAATTTTCCAAAATAAGAACTTTAAAAAAAATTTTTTTTTTTTCAAAATATTTTTCTTTTATTTCTTAGTACCATCTATTCCGAAATATTGGAACAGAAACACCTTTGAAAGTGCTATTGACCTCTACTAGAAAGTTAAAAAAATTAAAAAGATTTTTTTTTTTGGAAAGTATTCAAAAACTCACATTTTTTAAAAAACTAAAAACACCCCTCTGAAAGTTTCCAAATACTTTTAGATCTATCAGAGGTACCAAAGAAATTCGGTCCAAAATCGAAAGACGACTTTGAATTTTTTCGATTTAGAAAAATTAAAAATTTTCTAAAATAAGAACTTAAAATTTTTATTTTATTTTTTTTTTAATATATTTCTTTTTATATTATATATATTTTTTTTGGAAAAAATTCAAAAACTTTTATTTTTGAAAAAATAAAAACACCCCTCTGAAAGTTTCAGAATACCTTTAGATCTATCAGAGGTTTAATACACAAAAAATGGGGTCCAAATTGAAAGTCGAGTTTTAATTTTTTCGATTTCGAAAAATTTTTAATTTTCTAAAATAAGTTTTAAATTTGTTTTTTTACCAAATATTTTTTTCTATATTTCTTAGTACCACTTTTTCCTAAATCTGGGAACTAAAAAACTTTACAAAACTGGAAGAAAAAGAATTTGTGAAATTGCAAAACTTTTCAAAAAATTTAGAATTTTTAATTTTTTTTTTGGCGCAACTTTGAATGGCGAATTTAAATTTTTTCGATTTCGAAAAATTTTTAATTTTCTAAAATAAAAAGTTTTAAATTTGTTTTTATATTTTTTGGTACCACCTTTTCCGAAATATTGGAACAAAAAAACTTTACAAAACTGGAAAAAGGGAATTTGTGAAGTTGCAAAACTTTTCCAAATTTTTCAAAAAGTTTAAAATTTTTCAGTTTTTTTTGGCACAACTTTGAAAGAAGGAAACTTGTTACCAAATTTCATTCAGCTCTATGACGTTTCAAGATGGAAAGAGCCAGCTTAACTTTTAACATTAAAATATTTTTTATTTTTTTAATATTATTTATTTCGTAAAAGTCTATAGAAATGTGAGGTGAAACGCAGACTATAAAAATGCATATCATAAAAAATTTGGAAAACTCGAAAACTGAGGGACTCGTTTGGTTACCAAAAGGGGGCTGAAGGGCATGGCTTAAGCGACTAAGTTCAATGTCCGCTTAAACTACACGTTTTGGTAGGTCTAACTCTTTTTCCGCTAGTACTTACAATTCCGATTATAGCTCAAAATACAATTTCATGTTCATGAACGGTATACTCGTAGTACCCAAATTGTATATTTCCATTTTCATCAGAAACTCAGCGGGATGGAGTAACATAATTGATTTTCATAATTAAATATAATTCATTACCAGCAATCTGTCAAGCATAATGTGCATTCATATGCTATACAGATGAGGGGCACGGGAGGCATTCGAACAACAACAGTTGTTTTTTTTTCGTTTGCTCGCCAACAGCCTTATGCTGTCAGTTGCTTGGACAGATGCGCTGTGTGTTGCCCCAAATAAGGCATGGAAATGCGCGCATCTCTCTAAGCCCCAAACATTCAAATATTGCACATAAAATATAAATGGTCGAATGAGTGATTACAATAATTATATTTGTTTTCTCTTATTTCTTGTAATGGGCGCTTGTGCTTATCTATTAATGTTTGTTTGTTTATGTAGTACATACATATGTATGTCTATAGGCTTATAATTAAGTAATTGCGTTTTGTAAATGAGTTTGCTTCATTTGTTGTTGTTTTTTTCTTCGTTTTCTTGCTGGTTTCAACATCAAAGCACTTGCTTGGCTTTCACCAAGTACTTGTTGATTTAATATTTATGATAATGTTTGGAAATATAATTTTTGGCCGCCAACTGGATTGATATTGATTAAGTAGATTGTTGGGATACAACGAAGTTTTATATATTTTCATCGAACTAAAAGCCTGATGTTGCTAAAGCACTCTGTGCCCCGTCCCTGCAAAAAACGAGAGTACTCTGTTCAATCATGAGTGGAATCCTACTTAAAGAGGGTAAGGTACTCCACAACTAAGCCGAATAAAAAAATGTGGTCCACTTTACATTCGATATCCTAGGAGCGGATGACCTACCCCACCTCGAAGTACTGCATTTCATAGTCGGAATCTAACCACTCCGCTTTGAATCAAATTTTCGCTTCCTTTTATCATAAAACGATGTTCTGCCCAAAAAAAAAATTGTAATTTTCTTCTTCAAAACCTATGCAAATTCAAAATTTAATTTTTTTTTGTTTTGTAGGGTCTATTTTTTCAATATTTCGAAAACTACTGTGGTTAAAAATACAAACTTTCGTACTTTCAAAGAGGATACTTTAAAGAATAAAAAAAAATATTTTGAAAAAAAAAAATTTTTGAAAAAAAATTGAAATTTCTTATTTTAGAAAATATTCGAATTTTCAAAATCGAAAAAATTTAAGTTCGCCATTAAGGTTTGGGCTAAAATTTTGTTTGTGTTTTACCTCTTATACATATATCTATAGACATGCCGAAATTCTCACATGCATTTTTTTGTTGCATTTTTTGTTTATCCAAAAATACGAATTTTTTAAACTTTCTAGTAGGGTTCAAAAGTTATTCAAATTCAAAATCTAACTTTCATTCCTTTTTTGCTGTTTTGTAAAGCTTAGATATTTTTTCAATGTTTCGGAAACTACTGCAGACAAATAAAGTTAGCTTTAGGACTATCAAAAACTTATATAAAAAAGTATTTAAAAAAAATTCAGTTTTCTAACTATAGAAAATTTTGTATTTTTCAAAATTGAAAAAATTAAAGTTTGCACAACAATTTTTTTGTATTATACCTATCTAAAGATATCCTGAAACTTTTAGACGGTTGTTTTTTTTTTTTAACTAAATGAAATTTTTGAATTTTTTCGAGAAAAAAAAATTTTTATTTTTCCAACTTTCTATTCGATTTCTTAGTTGATCGCAAAATTACATAGTTTGGATGACAAAACATTTTTTTGCTGCTAGTGGAATTTAAAAACAAAAATGCAAAAACAAAAAAATGTAAGCATATTTTTGTCTCTGCATTCCACTAGCACGAAAAAAGTTTTTCAGTCATCGGAATTGAGTAACATTGTGTATAACTAATTGAGCACGACTAGGAAGTTAAAAAACTGTAAAAGAAAAATTTGCAAAAATTTTAAAATTCAAAAATTCAAAAAAAAAAACAAACAAAAAACACCCTATTTACAAATTCAGAACATTTTTAGATATAGCAGAGGTATGACACGGAAAAATTTAAGTCCAAAATTTAGTAGCGAACTTTAATTTTTTCGAATTTTAAAAATAAAAAAAATTTTTATATATTTGAATTTCTAAAATTTACTTTTCATATTATCATTTTTTTATACCTTTCAGTACTCTCTTTGAAAGTGGCAAAGTTTAGTTTTTTACTAAAGGATTATTGAAAAGTTTAACCTTTCAAAACTGTAAAAAAGTGAAATTTATAATTTGCATAAATTTTGAAAAAAAAAACATTTCTTATCAGAATTTCGTTTTATGATAAAAGGAAACTCTAATCCAAATTTCATTCAAGTTGGAAGGGGTCGATTCCAACTATGTGACGATTTGACATGGACAGACCTCTCTATAACCTAAATACGATCTACAAAGTCGGTTAGAAGAGAGCCTTCATATTATTTATTCAGGATTACGCCCCTAAATTGAAACTTTCAATCATCCGCTTAGGTGAAATGGTCAGTGTTAGTGATACAGTAGAAGATGTTTTTTATTCCACTTGTAAATTTCGCCTTGCAGAGCAACCGCATTGTAGTGGTGACTTTAAGTCTGAACGATTTTTGTTTTAGTTCACGGCTCATCAAAACTTTAACCCTTAGCAAAGTAGAAATCCCATTTTACCAACCTTGATTATACTTTTCTGACTTGATAATTTCGTATTATGTATATTTAGCTATTGGAACTAACCCACCTTTTAGCTCAATTGGTTGTGAGGTTCTTATTCTGGCAGAACGATATCCGAATACAAGCCTCCTGTCCAAGCGCAGGAGAGGGACCATGTTTAATGTTATACTTTTGAGCTGTATTAAACTAGGGCCTTCATTCAAGCTTACCCAAGGGATTAAGCTATATTCTTGGCCAGTAGGGTGGGATGTCCAAAGTGTCCTTTTATACTGCTGTCGAGGTGGTTTTCAAAGTTCCCGTTGTATTAATCAATGATAATCTCCTTTCGCTACCTAGTTTTCCAAAATACTGTAGTTCTTCTCCACCAAACGAGGACTTCATAAAAATAAATGGGTTCGCAAGAGAAAGGGCTCGGCTGGTCCACGGTAACTTGCTATGCAGAATTATTCCCAGATATTTAATACTTTGTTTTTCTAGACGGAGAACAACACCCCCCCTTCACCTGAAAAAATTTGCTGTGCACCGTCCTGCTCCGCTCCGTACATTCCACTACAATATATTACATCACCTCCAAAGCTCCGCAAATTACAGCCAAACAGTTTATCAAATTATGTCAACGGAAATATCTACGCTAAACAATCAACTCGACTACACCACAGCTTTTCCACTAACCCGCACCACCATTCTCACCTTCCTTGTCTCTTTTATTGATTGCTTTGATCACTACGGCTTAACTTCGCGAGCACTACCGGGATTTGCAAGGAATTTATAGCGAACTTACACCGATCACAACAGCATATTAAATCTAGTAAACTGTGTAAATTAAAGATTAAAATTGCCTTAGAGCGTACAAGTCGTGATTGGATGATGCAACAATGAAATTCAAACATGCATTTTCATGTATAAACATGTTTTATGTGCGCCTCTATGTGGAGCAGACTAAAACAAGTAGCGACCACACCAGGCAGACAAGATTATAAATGCACTCCAATCAGCCGTAGGCGTTGCAAAGGAAAGTAGCTACTAGCAATCGTTCGATAGTCTGTGGCACATGGAGCTTTGAAGTGTAAAAAAAGTGCAGTGGCGCGCAGAAATGACAAAAGTTTAGTAGTGTAGCGATTATTGACGTATACAACGAAGTGACAGCCAACCAAGAGAGCTTGATTGCAGGAACGCGTATTGAGCATGTGTAGCAATACAATTAAATAAGGCATAGACCAAAATAACAATAACAATAATGTAGGCCATAACATGCATTTACGCCCCATTTAAGTGACGTTATTTATCGATGCTGCAAGAAACACATACCGCTTTCCAAATTCCACATATATTATATTTAGTACTTATAAGCCCGATATATCGGAATGGCAAATCGTATGTGTACCGCTAATCGCGCATTCATTTAATCATAAGGAATAGCTGTGCGGGGTTTGCAGCCTAAAAAAAACTAATTGGCACTTCATGTTAGCTAATTCTAAAGCTCCGTATTCACGAAGAAACATTCACGAAGGGGATTTAATCACTTAGCAGGGCTCGAATAATGTGCATGGGACTATCACGAGTTTCGCCATGAAATCTTCACAAAGCTCCCAATTTTTATTTAATTTAATTTTATTTATTTCATTTTATTCTATTTAATTTTATTTTATCTTTTTTGATTTTATTTTATTTTATTTCATTTTATTTTATTATATTAAATTTATTTATTTTCTTTTATAATATTTTACTTTATTTTATTTTCTTGTATATTATTTAAATTTATTTTATTTTATTTTATTTTATTTTATTATGTTTTATTTTATCTTATTTTAATTCACTTCACTTTATTTTATTTTATTATTTTTAATTCTCTTTTTTATTTTATTTCATTTTATTCTATTTTATTTCATTTTATTTTATTTTCTTTTATTTTATTTTATTTTATTTTATTTTATTTTATTTTATTTTATTTTATTTTATTTTATTTTATTTTATTTTATTTATTTATTTTCTTATATATTATTTTACTTTACTTTATTTTCTTTAATATTATTTTAATTTATTTTATTTTATCTTATTTTATTTTACTTTATTTAATTTTATTACACTTTACTTTATTTTATTTTATTATATTTAATTTACTTTTAATTTTTTTTGTTTTATTTTATATGATTTTGTTTTATTTTATTTTATATGATTTTATTTTATTTTACTTTATTTTATTTTATTTTATTTTATTTTATTTTATTTTATTTTATTTTATTTTATATTGCTTTATTATATATAATTTTATTTCCAAGCTTTTTTAATTTTATTTTAATTTAATTTATTTCATTTTGTTTTATTTTATTTATTTCATACCTTATTTTATTTTATCTCACTTACTTTATTTTATTTTATTTTATTTTATATTACTAAATTTATTTATTTTTTTTCATTTTATTTTATTTTATTTTATCTAATTTTTTATTTTCCTTTATATTATTTTACTTTATTTTATGTTCTTTTATGTTATTTTAATTTATTTTATTCTATTTAATTTAATTTGTTTTATCTTATCTTATTTTATTTCACTTTACTTTATTTTGTTTTATAATTTTTGATTTATTTATTATTTTTTTTTTATTTTATATTATTTTGTTTTATATTCTTTTTTTACATCTTGCTTCATTTTATATTATTTTATTTCCAATTTTTATTAATTTTATTTATTTTATCTTATTCTATTTAATTTTGTTTTATTTTATTTGATTTACTTCATACTTTGTTTTATTTTATTTCACTTTACTTTATTTAATTTTATTATATTTAATATATTTTTAATTTTATTTTATTTTATATTATTTTATTTTATTTTATTCCATTTTACATTATTTTATTTGTTTTATTTTATTTTATTTTATTCTATTAATTTTATTAATTTTTTATTATTTTATTTTATTTTACTTTATTTTATTTTATTTTATTTTATTTTTTATTGCTTTGTTTTATATTATTTTATTTCTAAGTTTTTTGAATTTTATTTTAATTATTTCATTTTTTTCTATTTAATTTTGTTTTATTTTATTTATTTCACACCTTATTTTATTTTATCGCCCTTTAATTTATTTTATTTTGTTTTGTTTTACATTATTTCACTTTATTTTATTTAATTTTGTTGTATTTTATTTTATTTTATATTATTTTATTTTGTTTTATTTTATTTTATTTTATTTTATTTAATTTTGTTTTATATTGTTTTATTTCGTTTTACAAAGTTTAAAACACTGTAATATATGTATGTCACTAAAATTGTTTTTCAATATAAATAAAAATCCCACCAAGTAAGAGATATAATCAAATTTCGATTTTCACAACACCAATTTCGAATTTTGCCCACCGCTGTGGGCCAGTCGTGCTTGCCAAAAAAGAGTATTTTACAGCAACAAAACTGGTTTACTCTATTAATCTGCGTGATTGTTCCGTTGAGATTTCATTCACTGATATAGGCTATTCAGTGTTAATAAATTTCTCAAGCTTTTCATGTGTCGCATGCAGCATATGTGGTTTGTAGTACGATCGTATTGCCTTCAGATAGACGAAGTGTTGAAAAAATTAAATAACAATTAATAGTCGATGTAGTGGAAAATCGTTTTGCGCCTGCGCAACACTATTAATTTAGGAACTATGTACGAACGAGTACGAGTGACATGCTTTTTTCGAGTAATATATGCGAATGTTGTTGTTGTTGAGTTCGCTATGCCATGTTTCTTTATAAAGTAATGTAAGCGATAAATTTCATATGCGCGATTCGTTGATAACGTTTAGCCGCCAGTTAGCTTTTGACAGCTGGCATAGACATGTATTAGCTATTCTGCTTTGGCCAATGCACACGCTAGTTAATCGGATTTTGGTGTGGAATGCTTTTGCCATGTTGTTGTTGACATGCATTTAAGATACAAATCGTTGCTGGTAGGTTTGAGCTTTGCGGACTTCACACGCAAATTAATAGCATTTCCTGGTTTAAATATATTTAGACTTTAATTTATTTTGTTATTGTAGAAGTCGACAATGAGGTCCCTGTGATTTTGTTTTGATAAAAAAACTGTCCAGCGAATTAAAACACAGCGGCTTCGCTGGCTAGGCCACGTTGTGCGAATGAGCGAAGATGCTCCAGCTCAGAAGGTATTCTTATCGGCACTCGCCGGGGGAAGCAGGGAAAGAGGGAGATCCACTCCGATGGAAGCACCAAGTGGAGACCGATTTGCGATCCCGCGGTGTTTCCGCAACGAAGAAAAGACTGACGAGCTATGTTGGGCGGTCAAAATCTGGGAGAGGATGACCTAATCAATCTAGGAGTACTCCATTTCTTTGCTTCTGAGTACTTCATGGAACATCCAAAGGGGAGTGGTTTTCAAAAAGTCCTAAAAAATTATTCCATGAAGTACTCGAAATCAATCGAGAGAGGGATTAGTTGTACTTTAAAGGAACATCTACTCCCACTCTCGCTTTGGTGTTGATTTTTCTATTGATTCTCTGACTTACAAAGTAAATCAACTATTTCGGTATGGTTGACTGATAGCGTGACATGCAAACATAAGCTCACTACCACCACGGGCGGTTCCAACCAACGTAATCAATCGGGTTTTATAGAACCAAGATAAGAGTTAATGTAAGAGTAAGAGAAATACTAATAGTAACGGAATTAGTAATACAAGGTGGCGCAAAAGTAAGCTTCCGATGTTCAGCATATCGGTTGTGGCACGTGCAGTGTGTGCTGTTGCACCGTCTTGTTGGAACCACATGTTTTCCAATCCCAATTCATCAAGTTGCGGCAAAAAGAACTCGTTGATCATTGCTCTGTAGCGCTCACCATTCACAGTAACCGTTTGGCCCCGACCGATTATTGGTCAAATAAATAGTCAGCAATATTCCGCGTTCTGGAGCAGTGTAGCGTAACATTGTGTATTAACGTGTATTTCGCATGTGTTTACTACACAAATGTCAAAACAGAACTGACTTTAGGGGCCAATCGCAAAATTTATAACATTTTCTGATAGGAGGATTACTTTTGCGCCACCCTGTAGTATGAGTAACAGCAAAACTAAAAGTGGAAGTAAGAGAAAGCGGCGGAGATTGTGAAGTGGTCAATGAGATGCAAGAGGAAGAGGAGAAGGAAAGTGTGTTTAAGCGACATAAGCTATAACTATTTATTTCGTCTATTTCATTTGCGCTGCACTCTCTTGTAATTCGCAAGCAGCTTATGAAATATCCCAAAGCTGAAAGAAATGCAAGTGGTGTAGACGTGTTTTTGTTTCGCTGACAATAGATTGCTGTTTCTTTTGCTTAATTAACATAAAATTTAAACAAGTGTGTGTCGGATGATAAACTAATGCAATCTACGTGTTTTTATTTAATAAAAGTTGATTTTTAAGCGTTGGCTGGTTGTCTGTAAAGCTACTAATAACTAACTTTCTTTTGGAACATTTTTGGTATTTGTTTTTGTTATTTGACTTTTGTCTAATGGATACCACAAAAAGAAGTGCAAGACAACAACAACTAACACTCTTGGCGCGAAAAGGAAAAGAAAATATGTCGTCGCCAATTAATACTACGTCACCAAATACATCAACTTCAACACAATCTCGAGGCGCTGAGATAAAATTATGTGGTGAGAGCATATCAGCCGAACAGCTGATGCAAACGTGGGAGCAAAAATTAAAAAAACACGAAGACAGCATTATCAAGCACATAAATTAAATGTGGGAACAAAAACTTGAAGCGCACGAAGAAAACATCATAAAACATGTAAACGAGTCAATGCAAACTATCGAGAATAGAGTTATACAGAGAATGAGCGAGCTTAGTGGTGATTTAGCGAATACGAAAAAAAGACTAGGCAAATTTGAACAAAGAATGACAGGTGTCGAAAATGTGCATACAAACATACACACAGAGCTTGCATTGCTCAAAACAAATGTTGATGCATTGCGTGAGCAAATTGAAGATCTTGGGGAAAACGCAGTGTCAACTGTTATTGTAATACATGGCATACCGTATTCTAGTGATGAAGATGTAAAGGAAATTTTCAGCAAGCTGTGTGGAGCGATTAACTTTGAGACACCAGCCATCCGTCAAGCCTTCCGTATGCGCCCTAAAAATACCAATGACAATAACAGAAATGGTAGCAAAACTAATCAAGCGCCTGTTTTGATTAAACTTAACACCGCGCAAGAACTTTAACTCTCTCTGATGTTGATGAGGTTGGCTATGGTAAAGTATTTGTGCATGAAAGTTTAACTCGGCGAAACAGGGAGATAATGTACCACTCAACACAGCTGAAACGTCAAGGAGCGTTAGCATCTGCTTTTAGTATTAGAGGCAGAGTTTACATCAGAGTGCAACGAAATACTGAGGCGAAGCTGGTGAAAAGCAAAGAAGAAGCGAATGCTCTTGTCAGCGAAGTCAAACGATGATTACGGATTTCTATCAACAATCAAGCATCCAAAATATATCTTACTTCGTATTTCTTTCTTTACCTTTTCCTCTTATGTTTACAAATACGTACGATCACTTTCAATTTACTGTATTCTTAATTTTTACTAATTCCACTAGACAAAGCGCTAACTGCATTAATCCCAATGACTAGTCGAAGTGAGTGTTTGAGTACTGAAAACGAATGTCTTGACTTTATTTTAAAACTAGTAAGTAACAGTCACACAGGTTTGCAGCTCTGCCACATTAATGCGCGTAGTTTTAATTTACCGAAGCTTGATTATATGAATCATATTTTGAAAAATACTAATATTGATATATTTTGTGTGACTGAGACTTGGTTTAGAGATGATGTCGAGGATGATTTTTATAAATTACACGGTTACACATTGATACGGAATGATAGGAAAACTGGTGCGAGAGGTGGAGGTGTTGCCATTTATTGTAAAACAATCCTGATGCATAATATTATTTACAAATCTAGCGAAAACGATCCTGTTGAGTATTTAATTATTGAATTAAGCGATGGATCTAAGAAATGCTTGGTTGTATGTGTTTACAACCCAAACAAAATGTACGAGCTGGACAATTTGTTCCTAAAACTGTCTGAGCTAATATACAAATATGAACATATCTTGGTCTGTGGTGATTTTAACATAGATCTATCAAACAATGACTTAAGATCAGTAACATTGATTGATAACTTGTATTCTGCTGGCTTAGAAGTCGTAAATAAGTTTCCTACACGGTTTTCACCTAATTGCAAACCTAGCTTGCTAGATCTAATGTGCACCTCAGACCGCTCTAATGTATGTACTTCATTATGACCAGTTCTCTGTTGCTGGAATATCAGATCATGATATGTTGTTTATATCATATGATATTAATTTTAATTGTAATACCGAAACTCAGTTCTATTACAGAGATTGTAGGTCAGTGAATTTCTCTGAACTAACATATGAGGCTTATTTACTATATTGGAACCGCGTTTGGATGTTTCCAGACATTAACCAAAAACTCATCTATCTGATGTCTCTTATAAATTATCTTTATAATAAATACATACCTGTAAAAGCGGTCAAAATTAAATCCAAAAAACAGCCATGGTTCACAAAAGAAGTTTTGGTGACTATCAAAACACGTAGTAAGCTATATAAAAAATGGAAGCAACATCCCACAAATGACAACTGGAATTTGTATCGTTTAGCTAGAAATCATGCTACGCTCACAATTAGAAATTCCAAAAGACAATTTTTTCAATCAAAGCTTGATACTAATTTACCAACCAAAAACTTGTGGACAAATCTCAATTCAGTGGGTGTAGGATGTAAAATCGAGTCGAAATGTGATTTAGACCCTGACTCCATGAACGACTTCTTTCTACAGTCGAGTAGATTTAGAAATAATGGTAATTTCCAAGTAAATAGAGATATTTTATACAATTCAATAAACACGTTTCAATTTATCGCAGTATCAGAGGATGATGTTATAAGAACTTTGTATTCCATAAAGTCCAACGCCGTTGGCGAGGACGGCATAAGTCTTAGGTTTCTGAAACTTATTGCACTAAACATTGCTCCATCGTTGACACATATAATTAATTTTTCAATAACGGCCTCAGTTTTTCCCGATGCTTGGAAGATAGCAAAAGTTATTCCAATTGCTAAAACGCCATCGGCAGCTCTACCAATGGATTTTCGGCCCATAAGTATATTACCCGCTCTCTCTAAAATCTGGGAAAAGTTAGTTGTGGTCCAGATCACTGAACACCTAAACAAAAACAACCTACTAACGGAATGCCAGTCAGGTTATAAGACCAGCCATAGTTGTGCAACGGCTATACTTAAGGTAATTGAAGATATCAGCCCTGCGTATGACAGGGGTGATCTGACTGTGCTGACACTTTTAGATTTTTCCAAAGCCTTCGACACAGTAGATCATTCAATACTTCTGTTTAAATTACAACATTACTTTGGATTTTCTGGCAGTGCTTTGAGTTTACTCGAAAACTATCTTAGGAATCGTTGGCAGAAGGTAGTTGTTAAAAGTGGGTGCTCTGAGACGAAGTCTCTCTACTCCGGGGTACCTCAGGGATCTATACTTGGACCAATTTTGTTTAGTATGTTTATCAATGATATTACTCATTGCTGCAAGAATGTTTCAATACATCTATATGCTGACGATGCACAAATATATTTATCTCGTCCAATTGGATTATCAGATGATTTGGTGTACAGGATAAATGAGGATCTTGAACGCATCTCTTCATGGGCAAGGGACAATTATCTAAATCTTAATGCGTCCAAGACAAAAGCTATTTGTATTTCCCATTCTTCGAAACTCGTAAATAATTTGCCATCGGTTATATTGCAGGGTATCACCATTAACTATGAGTCGGTCGTTAGTAGTCTAGGGTTCAAATTAAACTCTCATCTTGGTTGTAGTAATCATATTAATTACGTTCTATCAAAAATTTACTTTGTGTTAAGAAAATTATGGTACACAGCTGACTTTGTTCCTTCAAATGTAAAATTAATGTTAGTTAGAACACTCATAGTTCCTTACATATCTTTTGGAGGGCTTGTGTTTGGGAATATAGACTACGAGTCAAGGAAAAAGCTGCAGCTTGCTTTAAACAATTGTGCAACATATATCTTCTCGAAAAGAAAATTCGATCATATATCAGAGTTTTCTATTAAAATACTTGACTGCAGTCTTTCTAACTTTCTAAACTATCACAACTTAATTTTCTTAAATAAATTAATTAATGAAAAGCAACCAGAATACCTTTTCCTACATTTATGTTTTGCGAAGTCTGACAGAACATGTAACCGTATCACTCCACGCTATAAATATCTCTCGTCTTCAAGAACGTTCTTCGTCAGTACTATAAAACTATGGAACTCGCTACCAAATTTGATAAAAAATGAACGCAATGCATTGCGCTTTAAATTGGCTCTGTCGGAATTTTTCGAAATACGCAAAACAATTATCTAACTATCTTATTTCAATCTATACTATCTATTCTGTAAACACTTTTATTTTCTTAATGTTTTAATATTGTTACACCGAAATAATGATATATATCTATATGTTGATGTACTTTAAGAGACAAAAGTCTCACTTGTACTAAATGATTAAATAAATGAATGAATATAGTTTATGTTTTGTAATCCCAAAGCGGGGGTTTTTCACAACGAAAATGAGGAAGCCAATCCCGCGCAATGCCTCAGAGCCAACAGTGCTCGCCCCCAAATTAATAAATACAAGGTGTAACAGGTGCGCCGCACCCCGTTCTATATAGAACAAATAATTTTAATAAATAAAATAATAATTAAATAAATACTAGAAAAGGGCTCCCTACACTAAACATGTGCTCCGCACACCCCCTTTTCCTCTCTAAACCTATAATATAATATAAATAATAAAATAAAATAAAAAATAACTCAAAAAAACTACTCGCCCTCCATAGAGCTTAGACAAAGTGAAAAGCAAAATCAAAAGTGGAAAAAAAGAGTGAGGCCTAGGGGCATCTGTCAAGGCGGATACCACTGCCGGTTTCTCAACCATTATTTTGATACCTGGTCTATAACTTGAACCTGGGACCTTCATTGTTGTACTCCAGCACACTACTGGATTGAGAAAAATATAAAAAAGAGTAGAGGAAGTATTAAAACGAAGTTGAGACATAGGGCTATATTGAAAGCATGGGAGAGATTGATGAAGAGAGAGGCAGAGCGGTTTCTGCTGAATCTGTCAGTAGAAGGTTTCAACTCTATTTTACTAATACATCGCCCAACAAAAAAATAAAAACTACTTGGTCTACTAGTACTATTTCCAATAGCAGCTTATTATTTAGCTCTAGTGAGCAGCATAACCCTAGGGTTAGTACTAGGAAAGAAGGTTCTTCAACTAGCTCAGACCAAATAATGAAATGAATAAACTAATTTCAACTGGAGATGGTTGTTAAGGGATATGTTTATTAGCTTCTACTAATCCAAGTTCGTGTCGGTTGCTCCGAGTTCAGATATCACTTTTCAAAGCTCCACAACTAAAGTTTTCCCACGGCTGTAGGATTTTGTGTTATTTAAATTTATATCTCGTTTTTCATTTTGCATTAAATTCTTAACGTTTCATACCCACCTCCATTTCCACCATCATACAAACCACAGAGTTTCACCTGATTTTCCACAGACGCCAACTACAGCCAATTCAAAAACTTTTGAAACGCTTAACGTTGTGCCGATCGAATTGAGAAAATACTTTTACGCGTATTTGTACAGTTAATTAAATTAACGATTTCAAAAATGTTTCGCTAGTTATACTCAATGGTCGTGGCGGATTGGGTGCTGGTGATGGTAGCATTGGCGTTGGCGTTGGCTTTACGGGCGAGTTGCTTGCAACTTTTGCCTGTTATTGTTGATTTTATGTTGTTGTTTTTGTTGTTTTGCTTTCAAACTTGAATTGTTTCGCTTTTTGCTATTGTAAGCTAAACTTTTAGTTGCCCTGTGTTTCTCACAACTACATACATAGATAAATTATTCCACGTTTTACTTTAGTTTGGTATCCGCAAAGTAACAGAAAACTATACCTTCAAGCAAACACATATATACATACGATTTTATATGTGTGTGTTAGTGTCATTTTGTTTTCATTTATGCCATTGGCTATATGCTCGATTTGCTACAATTCCACTGTTGCTTGCCAATTCGATTTGCGAATATTCACAATGAATGAATGAATGAGTGCTATAAAGCTCACCGTGTGGCGCTCCGCAACCAAAGTTGTCCAAAACAAACTTGCCTAATTGATGTATGAGCTTCGGTGCTGTTCGTGATCTAGCTATAACAAAACAATACCTGCAACAACAAGCAGTTGTACCTTCAGTTGCAAATGGGATTTCCCTATGTCTGATATAACCAAATGCGAAAGACACTCAAAGTGTGTGTCAGGAGCTAACTGAATTTGGAGTTGTTTGTTTGTAGGTACTTCAAGGCATAACACATACCCAGGGATGTTTTAATAATAATAATAATAATTCCCAAACGGATTACCCACCATATCCCGGCCGATCGCCGCGAGGAGCGCATTCGCATAACGCGCGGAGTCATTGAAAGGCTTTGGTTTGTTAATCGTCGAGATCTAAAACTGCTTAGCTACAGAGAAAACTTCATCAGCTAAGTAAAGTAGATATAAGATAGATTACACATTAAGAAATAATTAGGTAACAGAATAAAATTATTGTTAAAAGTTAATATAAAAGTCGAAGAATAAGAACAATTAGTTGCTATGTATTTAGGATAGAAAGAATTGATTTTGTTATGCTGAAAAACGAGTCCGAAATATCGAATGTACCAGAAAGAGAGATATAATCTTGACTCAAACAGCGAAGAGGCTCATTTAACTGAAAATTGGTTCGGCACTGTTTTAAGACTAGAAGTTTCATGAAGGACGAGACGGTACATTGAAGTTCACTTAACTTAGAAGAAATGGGCTGGATAGTGAACCATTTAGCAATTTAATCACAAAAACAATTCCAAGCATTTCCCTCCGACTAGAAAGGTTGTGAAGATTAATGATTTTTAAACGATTAGTTTAGGGTGGCAGATTATACAAGGGATCCCAATGAAAATCTCTTAAGGCCAATAGTAAAAATAATTTTTGAACTGATTCTAGGCGATCTACATGGAACTGGTAACGCGGGTTCCAAATTATAGAACCGTATCGGTCTGACTAATGTAGTGAGAAGAGATTGACTGTTGCGTTAATATGGCGGTTGAAATTGAGTTTATAGTCCATAGTAACCCCCAGTTCAACAAAATCATACACTTGCTCAAGACTATAACTTTTAATTGTATAGGAAGCCGGCTTAGAAGTTCCACGCGAAAAATACAAGTATTTACATTTTTTAAGGTTAAGTGGCATATAATTTAAATCGCACCAAGTAACTAGTGTATCTAGATCTTTCTTTCGGTTCTTTCACATGAGAAGGACAAAATTAGAATAGTACGAACATATCGACTGCTCGGTGGAAGATCACCCTATTTCAAAATAATTTTCAAAAACGTCTTATCTCAGAATTTCTTCGAAGAACGCCCCACCTCAGAATTTGTTTCAATAACGACCTATTTCAAAATTTGGCCTATCAGAATGAGTTTCAAAAACGCCTTATCTGAACAAAAATTCAATACATTTTTAGCTGAGATAGGGCATTTTTAAATCGAATTCTCAGATAGGGGGTTGTTGAAAAAAATTTTGAAATAGAGTGATCTTCCACTCAGCAGACGATATTTGAGTGGTTTAGGTTAGGATGTCTTATAGTTAATATTACGCACACCACCAATAGCTGGATGATATGTCCGCATGAAAGAGACAAAAGGAACTTTATAATCATATAAAAAATATTTGGATCTGTAATTGTTTAAAAATCATATGGAGAAAAGCTTGGTCTCTCAGCTTAACAAAGCTAAACCAGCAGGCTACGAAGGGGATATTTGCAGGGGCCTTGAATATACCAGTAGTAGGTACGCATGCCGTAGAAGGCGACTGGAATCCTAACCGCGAACATTCGTCGGGATCAAACAAATTGGTCCCGTGACAGTCGGGCGAGTGCCAGAAGGTCCTAGTACCGCAACGTACTGAATCCATATCGGGAACAAGACTGTCTACACCGGTAACGCTCCACAAAACTTTCGGGGAGTGTTCTTGCCATTATAAAAAAAAAATCCATTAAAAGTCGCCAATTAAGGGATTCATAAGCATTGGTTTACCGGAAGCTCCACTGTAGAGGAGAGAGTCTATCTTCCGAAATATTTGTTTTTAGGGCTTAAATTTTTTATCACGTGTCCACTCATCTTTCTTAGTGACGCCTATATGATCCCACTAATCTCACACTACAGCATGCGGCTAGGCAACCAAACTCCATTCCCGCTGATTTGACGAAGTATGTGGTCTAAGACATAAACACTTTGCCATCCCTAACCAATTTACTCAATATTGTATTATATGCAAAGAGCAGAGAGAACGTTTTCTATGGCGTACTATATAACGTTACCGAAGGTGCCCTCAATGTCATAGTACGCAGTCTGAGTGGACTGTTTGCTATCAAGGTATGCGTATATCACTTCATTTAAAGTACCTAGTATCCTTTGAGCAGTCTTTGAACTAAGCATGTTGAGCTTATGACAGCCTAAATAAGCCGAAATCTGACGAATGTGAAAGTCCAGAAGTCTTAAGGGTTCTTAGCAACAACGATGAAGTCCTTGGGTTTTTCATCTACCCTCTTGTTGACCACTGCGTTGTAAACTCCTCTTCCCTACCTTCAATAATTGGACCATGATCAGCCGAATACAGAAACACATTTTAACAGCGGTATTAAAAGCGAGCAGTAGTTGTGTGGGGGAGACAGTTTCTAACATGATACGGTATCACTTGAACTACTCAAATCCATTCAACGAAGAGCTAGGACTGCCTTATTTAAAACTTTCCATTAGATTTTCTGTATGAGAAAGTTGAGAACACATATGATGAGGGCCATCAAGTCCTTGACGTCATACTCCGCAATATGGCGAATGTTTGTGAGCTACCGTTTCTTCCTCCTCGTCGTCTTTACAGCTCCTAGAGCAACGACGTGGCTTGTCGATAGGTATATTCATTTAGCAGTAGCCTGCATATGGCAAAGGGTATACCCCAGCGTTCTTTGTCAAGAAGAACCTGCTTGGTAGTACCCTGCCTAGCAAGCTCATCTGCCCTACATTTACCCTCAATATCCCTGTGACCCGGGATCCACGTGAGGTTCACACAATTCTGCTTGACCATTTCTTGAAGAGATTAGCGACAAATTAGCGTTAGTTCAGAATTGAATGAGTGAGAGCTAATTGATTTAATGGCGGCTAGGCTATCGCTGAATAGTGTCCTGTCCTATCCACGCTGTGGCCTCCATGATTGCAGAGACTTCAGCATGGAAGGCACTCCAATGATCATGTAGTCTGAAGGAGAGTTCTAGGTCGCAATCCCTTGAAAATACCCTTCCCCCGACCTGCCCATTTAGTTTAGAGCCGTTGGTGTATATGGATATGCTGCCTTCTGCGCCGTGACACCGATCCGACTAGACCCAATCGTCCCTGCTGGAGATATTTACCGGGAAGGCACACTCAAAAACTGTAGTAACCGCGCAGCTATCCGTACTTCCGGGAAGAAAACTAAAATTGTTTAGTATGCTATTGGTCCGTGTGTTCCAGATGGACGATTCCCGTAGGTGCAGGGCTGATGTCCCCGCTGCTCGACACCCATCTATATCCAGGGGAAGAAGATTTAGATGCACTTACCTGTACAAATATTTTTAATTACAATTTTTTTCCTGATTTGCAAGACACAGATATGAAAAATATTTTAAAATCTTCAAAATATAGTAAAAAAAAATAAAATGCTCCAAAAAGACTAGGAAGCTAATTTTAAAAGAGTCATGAAACGCTCCAAATAAATACATCGGATTCGGAGTCATTTTGTGCGTAAATCTATTTTTCGCTCCTTTTGAGCTCCGAAGAGATCTCATTTCTGAGTGTAAAGGTCATAGAAATGGCCTTTTGATGTACTAGGTATACTCAAATTTGTTATGAGAGTATTAAACATCTTCTCAGCAGGTGAGCTCTCGAGGAGTAGAGAAACTGTTCTCCCTAAAAACCAACTCAAAAGCATTTGCATAGGAATCTCACGGCTATAAAGCAGATTTTCGCTAAGATAGTAAACGCTTTCAGCAACTGGGTATACATTTTTAGGTGCCTTGAGAATGCTTTTCATTATTTTTTTCTTTCTTTCCTATTAAGAGTGTAACTGGAGCTGCTACATTTCCATTGCTCTGTGCCCGCTATCCTTTACTACAGTCCTTTTTAGCGCGCAAAACTACGCATGGCGCATTCTGTACTCCTTTCCTCCCACACCCCTTTCAATGCTTGCTCGCTTCCTGCATATTCTCGGTTATTGCGGCTAAATCTCCATTTTCATTTCTA
This sequence comes from Merzomyia westermanni, assembly GCA_949987695.1. Classification (NCBI taxonomy): domain Eukaryota; kingdom Metazoa; phylum Arthropoda; class Insecta; order Diptera; family Tephritidae; genus Merzomyia; species Merzomyia westermanni. The sequence goes on from OX465289.1 coordinate 182,225,337, forward strand.
ATTGACGTAAATTTGCACCGGTGTTACCTTTGCTGCCCGAGGTTACCTTCTTGTTTTACAGAGTGTTGGCTTTAGTTGCTGTTGTTGTTGTTTTAATTGTTAGCATACGCTACAATATGCTCAGTGCTGCTGTTGTAATAGCTTTTGTTAACTCGAAATATTAATTAAACTCAATGAAATCTGGTATGTTATATATGTATAAATATAGAGTTTTTGTTGTTGGTTGTTGTTGTGTGTGTGTGTGCTATGTGCTTCGTCCTTTGGCTCGTTGCTTAGTATGTTATCCATGCGCTATCAGTTAAATCTGTGGCTCTAACTGTGGGTTTGTCTGTTTGCTCGCAATAGTTAGTATAAGTTTGTTTGTTTTGTTTTATTTTGATTTCCGCTTTCGCGCTATAAAATGGCTTGTTCGTATTACTCATTACCGGAGTTGAAGTTGCTGTTGATACTGAGAGTTCTAACTGCTGGCACTCGCACAGCTTTAGGTCGTTTGGAGTTGAAGTTATTATTCTCACTTTATTTACACAATAAATTTTTTTTGGAATTCGGTTGGTGCTCAGTTGTTCAGTTTTGGCAATTATTTTACATTAATTGAAGCTTATACGGCCAACCTACTACAAATATTTTACTAACCTATTCAAATATTTCATGTTTACTCCATGACCAGGTTAGTAATTTGAGCATTCATCTCTGCCATTTAATTAAAATGTAGTCTCATTGCTAGAATTAAAATTGGGTTTTGAATTTCATGCAGACAAGCAAATGCCTTCTATTTAAGCTTTTGGGTTTATGAAGGGCGAGTAGCTTAGGAGTAGAAAGGGGGCTGCGGGGCACCTGCCACAACTTGTATGTATTCATTGGGGAGCGAGCACTTGTGGCACTGAGATATAAGTGTGGGATCGGCCTTTTTTAATTGTCGCTGTGAAAAACCTCAATTTAGATTTCCAAACATAAACTATATCTTTGGAATATTTCATAAACTGGTTGCGAATTATAATGGCATGCAATGCAAATGAAATAAACAAACGAAATGACCACAGCTTGTGACGCTTGAACACCTTCATTGTCGCTAGTGGGCGTCCAAAGACCTTAAGGCGATCTTTATATAGTTTTAACAGAATTTGACTTTGTCATCTACTAAACCTTCATCCAGCGTATACAAAGCCTCTACGATTCAGATGAACCTGGCATTAAACATCCACGTCGATTTCTTTACGTACCGCCTTCCAATCCCTCTAAAATCTGGGGTGTTTTTGTTGTTGTTTTTTGCAGATACTTCACGCTGCTCATTATCTAGTTTTGTCAACAATCTTATCTAACCGAATTCCTAGAAAACTTGTAGTTCCAGTGGGGTTGGACCACAGTAAAATTTTTGTTAGAAGAGTCAGCTTCGTGGAGCAGGTAAACATATGGTTGGGTGTGCTATGGAGCTAGGTATTGCAGTTAATAACCCCAACAGTCTAACCTGTTCCTTTTCTAATACTATGACTGTCTTCAAATCCAGCCACCACAACCAAACTCTCAAGGTGCTGGTGGTCTGTACTTGAGATAAAGTTAAAGGAACGCTGTTAAAAACATACAAGGTAATCAGCTAGATCGTAGCTGTTGACAAATGAAGTCTTTGCCAGGAAGACAAGAGACCAACTTCGTTATGGATACGGTAAATATATATTAAACTTCAACTTATCCATTACAAACCTCCACACACGTAACTTCCAAGTGCCAACGCTTGTAACGCCAAATGCTGACACATGCTGATAATTTCTAAGAATTTCGTAAGAAAGATTGAGGCGAATTACTGGACTGCACATGCTCAATAAGCACGGAAGCTTTGTACAGCATTGACTATATATAGTTTTAGAAAAGTGATAAAAGCGTAATGTAAGATATTCTCATGATTCGAGGACTTGGGATGACTATCTAGTAGCAGTCAAGATTGGTAGCCGCCTCTGTCCGACTAAAAAATTGCAGCAAAATTCCCAAGGAAAATTTAATTTTGCAGATTGTCTCTCACACATTCTCTCTTAAAGCTCAGGTCAACCCAACAGAACACATGAGCAGTTGTTGCGTATCTCGGGAGCACTCTGTACCGCCACAAAAGATGTAATTGAATGCCGACGAATGCGAAGAAACAGCTGGTATGATGAAAGGTGCCGCAATACAACAGAAAAAAAAGACGCTGGCTCTGTACGCCACGTTGCGAGTGAATACATCGAGCGGTGTACTTGAGAGCTATGGAGTTGCATCTTTTCCGGACACCTACAGCGTCACTTTGGGAGTAAAAGCAACGGGGAGAGTGTTTGAACGGCGGCCGCCGTGGTGTGAAGGTAGTGTTGCCGGCCTACCACACCGAAGGTCCATGGTTCGAGCCCTGGTACAGGTAACATCAAAAGTGATTTGAAAAAAGTTTTTCAAAACGGGGTCGCCCCTCGGCAGTGGTTTGGCAAACTCTCCGAGTGTATTTCTGCCATGACAGGCTTCTCAGCAAAAATTCGTCTCCTTTGTAGATGCCGTTCGGAGTCGGCAAAAAACTGTAAGTCGCACCAATTTGTAGGGAAAATTCAAATCGGCACACCACAAATTGGAAGAGAAGCTTGGCGCAAAAATCTCTTAGGAGGTTTATGATGATATACCTGTTGTATATCGCGCCATAAAGAGAGAGAGAGAGAGTGTTTGAACGTTGCGAGGCTAGGCGGATTTTAAGAAGGAAACAAGTAAGGAAAGGGCTGTCTTCAACTGTGCCGAAGACTTTATACCTTTCATGAATACGCATCAGGGTTTAAGTGTCCGATCCTTACTCACAATTAGCACAAACTCTGCAAAACTGTTAATTTAAAGATACATAGCCCAAACTCCATTTATCGGAACAATCTATTGTATGGGAGCAATGCGTTGTATTGCTCCGATATTGCTGATTCCGACGAATGATTCATCTCATGTAAATTTCATCAAGATATCTCAAAAACTGAGGCGCATGGCTAAATTGACTCAGCTGATCCCCTGATCATTTCGGTATAATTATTGGTGGGTCTATCCCTTCTTCTTCTTCCCATACTTACAAACATCGGCCCAAAGTTATAATACCATTTCATGTTCATGAAAGGTATCAAAATTAGAGGCAGGAAAACATGAGTGCGAAGAGAAGAGGCCCGGTATTCGAAAATTCTATCAAAAGTTACCATTTATTGTAAAAAGTACGCAGGTTCATGTCACGGGACAAGAAACATCGAAATGTTTGGTAAAAGTTTTTTCAAAACCGGGAAATTTTATTTTATTTTGTTTTGTTTTATTCTATTTTATTTTTTTTATTTTATTTTAGTTAATTTTCTTTTATCTTGTTTTGATTTATTTTATTTTATTTTATTTTATTTTATTTTATTTTATTTTATTTTATTTTATTTTAGTTTCTTTTATTTTTTTTTTTTTTTTTGTATTTTATTTGATACAATGGGCTAGTAGCTGAAAGTGTTAGTATCTTAGCGTACCGGATAGATATCCGCAAATAATTTAATAGCAAGTTTAATACTTTGCTTGATTGGAGCTTTACACATAACGACCAACGGAAACCCAAATTATTTTTAGTTACGCCTTTTGCACAACAAATAACTAGAATTGGATTATATTGCAAATAAGTTGTACTCCTTTTTTCTCAATGCTGCGCAATTAAAAAAAAAAAAAAAAAGCCTAACAACAAATCTCATAACAACAAGCTGCACGTTCGCTTACGCCAATTACTGCACAGCCTTTCCTCTAACAATACCCTCGTTCGTAGCTTGTGCGTGGAGCTCTGTTGCATGCATAAAGCCAATGAGGCGTGCAACATGCTGGCGCACTTTATTAATGCAGCGAAAACAATAAAAATAATAATAAAAACCATGAGCAACAGGCAAACAAAGAGTATAAGCTCAAAAGGTGGCGCTTGTAAATCAAATGTGGAAGGCAGGACGATGTAAGAGTAGCAAAAGTACAGCAACTTTCCAGCTCAACGGCGGCATTGAGCACTGACTGAAGTAAACAGAGTAACAAAAATTAGAGTACCAAAACTTGTACAACTGGCAGTAATTGAAAATATCTAGTGATGCACATAAAAGTAGAATCAAGGCATGAGAACCGGAATCGTGAAACGGAGTTTAGGAATAACAAAAAACCGATACCAAAGAACTTGAAAAACATGTAGAAAATCTGGAATTCCTAGAATCGATACACGACATGGTTTCCTTCATAGCTAAGAAAGTCATCGATCATTCCAAAGTCAAGCAGAGATTCCCATTGTAACTACATCCTACTGTATTGAAGCTATTTGGGGTTGAAGACCTCCTGGCACAGATAAGGGTTTTGTTGGCCAGTCAACTAATTAATCGGATTAATTGGGTTACGATTAATTAAAAAGTCACTAAACGGATTAATTGGATTATGACTAAGCGGAATAATTAGGTTATGATTAATTAGGAACTAAATCATCGGATAAATTAGGCTATGATTATTTAAAAACTAAATAATATGATTAATTGGGTTGTGATAAATTAGAGACTAATAAATCGGATTAATAATGTTATGATTAATTAGAAACTTATTAATCGGATTAATTGGTTATGAGCTTCGGTGGCAAAAATATACGATATTTCATGCAAACAATGACGGGCAATCGGTAGCGGTAAACAGACAACGATAATTCGCTTATTGTTTACCGGGCAACGAACGAAGTCGGGTGTTCAATGGAAACTGAACTAGCTGGTGGCTCTGATGTATGTGTCAGGGTTAGACGGTTTACTCGCAATAACGGAGATGGCTGATGTTTATCGATAGTTATTAAAGGCTTCCAGTAATCGATTACTAGTAATGTTGCTGGAAACAGTTGGAGCAGAAATTTTAATAATAGGCCGCAAGAATTGTTGACATCAGCTGGCAAAGGCGAAAACAATGTTAGCCGAAAAATTCAACGGCGAATAACGCTTGGCAAACACTCGTACCTTGGACTGAGTAAACAACGGAGAAGCAAATACCTCTCTCGGCGAACAATGATCACGCCCTATAAGTCTCGCATGATTAAAACAGGGAGTATAGAAGATAATTTAACAATGGACTTTCCTAGCTTTGTGCAGAAAGTACAGCGAAGAGGAGACCGACTGAGATCGGTAAAAACCGGTGGAGAAGGACTTCAACATGAACGATAAGGAGGCACAAGTATGAGGTACCGGTTTCAGTACTAATGCCGTCGTGCTTCGTCTGCCAATTAATACTATAGAAACAGATTTTAGGTAGTCTTTGGTTATTCTAGATAAGAAATCGGGTGCAGCTTCACCCAAATAATAAAGCGACCAACCTAACAGTGGATATGAACTTGCTGAGAATTACAGCAGCACTGCCTGTCGAACGAAAAGCTGGATTTCAGTCATTCACATGCCATCTCTCTTTACAAATACCTCGTGTTCTATTGCTCGTCTCAACTGTGGGACTGCCGGTTTTTTTATGAGTACTTGTATAGTCTTTTAAAAGGAGGAATTACTCCCGGGTATCAACCTCAGCAAACCCGGTTCCTAAAATACCAAGAACCGCACATCACAACCAAAGGCAGCATCGGCAATAAAGTACAATGCTATGCAGAATCTGGCTTGTTGTTTTTGTTGCTATTACTATGGCTCTTGAGAACATAAACTACGCTTTGTTAATTTCGCCTGTTGCCGTTTATGTTGCAATGCGTCATTGATTCGCATAGCTTCGCGTCATAATCCAAAATTTTAATGTTGCTTCTGCTTTGCGCGGGTTAAGTTAATTTTGTTGTTGTTGTTATTAAACTTCATGAAGCAAATACGCAGCCAATTTTCTATTTTAATGACAGAAAAGACCAACAACTTGGGGCTCTTGCAATATAATCCAGCACAAGAGATATGTACCTCAGAAGGAAGACAATCTCTTCTCACTACCTTGTGGCATTGTGGTACCTAAGTTACTTTTGTATAGGCTTCTAATCGGAATCGGCTTTTATAGTACCTGGATAGAGAACTTAGAGCGACAGATGAGCAAAGAAAAAGAAGGCCCAGATGGTGCTGTGAATAAAGAGGAGAAGAGAGAGAGAAGAAGGAAAGGAAGAGAGCACAATTAGTCAACGCCAATTTCTTGGGCAGAACAACATTTGCGACGACTGAAGAAGTAGCCGCAGCAAATACTCTCATGGGCTATTTAATGACGCAGATGAGCTCATTATTTCAACTACTCAAGATTTCGTGAATATTCAAGACCTGAGAGCAATAACAGATTAAAAGAAATGGTAGTGAAGGTCAATCTTGTACGACTGTTCTTCCCACAAGATTCACAACTGAGAGACCTCGACTTGGTAGTCAAGTATTGACGATCCACATAAATGAACAACTTTGACGCATACATAAGGACCTGCAATTGTTCTCAACCCTAGAATGAATGTTCAAATACAACGAAAAAGTATCTATTGATTTGCCTGCTACGATGGCGGTACTACTCTGAGGGCGTGTTGGGTTTGATTTTTGGCATATGAAACACCAGACGCTCTTTTATGACCTTGAGAGCATATTTTTTGGGTCGAGATTAAAAAAGAGGCTTCAAATTTCTACGCAATCGATCTAACTTCTCCACGAGATCATTGTTCGCGTTTCAACATATGATGAGCCCTGCTACAAAACAAACAGATATCTCCCTATAACGATAGCTTTATGCGTCAATTGAATTGGCAGATATTACTCGAACAAACATCAAAGTCGATTGCTTTCCGACATCCTGAAATCCATAACGGTGACCGTGATAAAAGTACAGAGCCGAATAACATCTTCAAGAAAGGCATTCTGGCAACATACATGATCGTCTCCTCATGAGCTACTTGTCGCTTATAATGTTTTCTACTAGAACTACTGAATATTAAAAGGAGATGCTAAATAGACTATACCTGCTGGATTGTAGTAAAACAGAGCAACTCAGCAGACAACTGCTTGATACAGACAAATAAGGGAACGAAGGACACGCTACAATTAGATCTGAAACACAGTCGTTTGAAACGGCGATGAACCCGAATTTCATTTAAAAGATCTTAAGGAAACAAACTAAAATGTCTGCGAAGGGATATGCATTTCTACAACAACAACATCACAGATAATGGCGTAGACAACCATAGACCTGGAATACTTACTATTCGGTTGATCATTTAAACTTCCCACGACTTGCGCTTCCGGCTTGTTTAAGAATTTCCCCTTCTACGCGATTCTTTCCGTAGTTTCAGAATAATTATGTGGGTTAAATAAAAAATTATTTCGATAAAATATATTACTCTTGCATTCTTTCCTCTACTCATTCGATATTCTTGTAGTAAATTAGCGAAAAAATCAATCAACCGCAACTTGATGATCACGAACTCATGATGTCGTAGCCGTAAACAACTTCCTGGCTCTCATTGTAATCAACTGAGCCGTACTTAACAGCAATCGAGGTATGTTGCAGTGAGACAGTGTATAGAGGTGCCACGATATTATTGACGCATAAATGTATAAATTAGGGGTAGAATATGTAGGTTTGATTGCGTGGCAATTGAAGTTAGGGTAGCCATTGAGCCGCAGCCAATTGCCTCAGAAGCAGCAAACAATTATAATAAAGTTGGAAGCAGAAATGGGTGTGGATAGCAGTGGGATAAATAACATTTAGAATGATAATAACAACATGGGCAGAAGCTAAGCACAGTTCGGGAGCGAACATTATATACCCAGTAGCGAGTTTTATGAGTAGGGCTACTATTATAGTATCTGAATGTATATTCCAGCTATGGTTTTCCGATGTTGCTCAAAAAAATATGCCATATTTTAGGAGGTTGAATAAGAGATCTAACAATATCTAACTTCAGAGAGTGCAAAAAGTGCGCTCATATGCGTTAGTGGCCTCCGGAGTTTAAGCTGCTTAGCTGTGACTAAATATAGGTATTCACGACCATTGTTGTGTTTTTTAGGCAGATATGTGTAGCTTTAAAAATACTGTGCTACTGGAAATATCAATTACGGTGATGTCTTAATCCTTTCAGGCAGCCGAAAGGAGTTGGGAGCTATCACATGTAACTTCAGTGATAGGCTACAGCAAATCTTTCAGTGAGATGCCTTAGCATTTCCCGATTCATCTGAATTGGATGCCTGGAAACTGTGGTAAAAGTCTGAAATGCATTAATCCCTGCCAGATAGGGGGTTAGAATATGCCCCAGGCAGGTATGTCCGTCGTAAAAGACTAATAAATGCACAAGGGTAATCGCTCCCGAGACAGCCGAGCATGTACCGGAAGGGAGCACCGAAGCCTTCCGGGTTCGTATCCGGTAAAGGACTGTCACTTGCAACAACACTCCCCTAAACCTTCGGGGAGTATTTTTTGTTGCTATAAACAACCACAACTAGAACTGAAATGTGTTTGGTCGGGCTATTTCGATCTCCTCGGTGAATTATTTAGGACAAAGCCAAAGAACGATTTTCCCATTTGATTCAATACCTGACCTGACCGAAATGTCTTATGGCTTGCACGGTAGGAGCTGAAGTCATTTCCCAGATCGGCCTATATCCATTTGGCTACTTGATACATCTAGCATATTTGAATTGAAGTTTCCTACACTCTGAAGGGGTGCAAAATATCACTTTCTAAGGTTAGTTAGAATGCCCCATCGATCCGGGTTACACATTATAAGTTGTCAATCTTCAACCCGTTGCCGAATAGAATATGCGTCTATGAAGATAATATTTTTCAAGATCCTCTTTGAGCTGAAAGTTCTTAAGTTTATAGAGCTTATTATCTGGGTGAATTAGCTTGACGTAAACTGCCAGATAAGATCTCCAGAATACTAGGATGATCGAATTTTGTGACGCTTCAAGACAGGACTGTATTAAGGCTTACTGCGCTGCGGCTTACCTATGTTTTTGGACGTCTATAGGAAGATATTTGAGTATAACCTCCAGAGCGGTGGTGCATAGCCAACTCTTGCCAACTTTCTGCCACGTATCCATGAAAGGTTATTTGATGGGTAACTCCAAGCGCTATTGTTCAATACTCCCTCACAGTTTTGATAGTAAAACAAGTAAGCTGTCCTTTGTGAAGAAATATAAAGCACGAATATCTGGATTGCCAGCAATCTATGATCAGCTTGCATCACGCTTACCGAAACTTCAACGTGACCTCAACTGGGGAAGTCTTCTTCTTTTTTTTTTGAGGTCACAATTGCAAACATCGAAAAAGTGTTTTAAACTTTTTTTTTAATCTGTTACACAGTGTAATTTTTTTTAAATAAAAAACAAAAATCATAGGCAAATATAAATAACAAAATTACCCCGTATTCGATAAAGATAAGAAACAGTTATACTCACTCCGCTACTGGTTATAAGAACAGAGAGTGGTTTTTGGCCCCTAACTCCACTGGGTATACTACTTATTTAAGCTTGTTGCAGATCAAACAACCACTCAAAACATTTTTTTTATTAATTTGTTACAAAGTGTAATTATTTAACTGCCGGTTTCACGAAAGAAATTTAAATGAAAAATGATTTTTTTACTCGAAATTGATACGAATCTGACAGCGAAAAAAATTATTTTTCACTTAAATTGTTTCGTGAAACTTGCTCTAAGACAAATAAAAAAAGCTCTTCTCCAAACTCTGGCGTTTAATTCAAATTAGAGTCTCATAAACCAACAATTCAGTCTCTTAGCTTTTGATAGAGAAATTGCAACATCTATATACACTGCGCTACTGGGTATTAGATCTGCCTTGGCTACAATAAAGACTCGAAATACAACAAATACACTTAAAGCTTAGGTGATCGCCTATATATTCAACGAAATTGGCTTGAGCTGTGGTCAAGCAGAGTATGAAATGACTTAAACCATGGCAAATGCACCTGAAGTCAAACCAACTAGTTTGAAACTACTGCAAAACTAGTCACTGTACACTAAGCCTAACTAGTAAGGGGATTGACAATACCTTTTTACACTTTTGATCTAAGCCTTGAAGCCGATTCTTTCCCCCTGCGGGTTAGGGGTTTAAAATGTACCCGAGGTAGGAATGACATGACCCAGAAAGTTCGACTGGTCACACCAAATCGCTACCACGACAGTCGGGCAGTACCGCAAGGGGGTACCGGAGCATACCGGATTCATATCCGGCCAAGAACTGTCAGTTCGACAGCACTTCCCAAATGTCGACAGCACTTCCCACTTGTCGTTCCAACAACAACAATACCCTTTGCGCCATAAACAAGTGAAGAAAAGGCTTTCTTATACTGTGCCGAAGACTTTATACCTTTCATGAATATTCATCACGGTTTCAAGTGTGCGTTCCTTACTTACAATTAGTACAAACTCTGCAAAACTGCGGCCGCCGTGGTGTGAAGGTAGTGTTGCCGGCCTACCACACCGAAGGTCCATGGTTCGAGCCCTGGTACAGGTAACATCAAAAGTGATTTGCAAAAAGTTTTTCAAAACGGGGTCGCCCCTCGGCAGTGGTTTGGCAAACTCTCCGAGTGTATTTCTGCCATGACAGGCTTCTCAGCAAAAATTCGTCTCTTTTGTAGATGCCGTTCGGAGTCGGCAAAAAACTGTAGGTCCCACCAATTTGTAGGGAAAATTCAAATCGGCACACCACAAATTGGAAGAGAAGCTTGGCGCAAAAATCTCTTAGGAGGTTTATGATGATATACCTGTTGTATATCGCGCCATAGAGATAGAGATGCAAAACTGCTCATTTAAAGATACATAGCCCAAACCCCATTTATCGGAACAATTGATTGTATGAGAGCTATATGTTATGTAGGTCCGATATGGCTGATTATCACTACATGCATTACATATATAATATGTACCACAATTGCAAAATTTTACGTTCCTAGCTTTTTAATTGCAGAATTTATAGCCCAAAACCCATTTATCGAAACTATCGAGTATATGGGAGCTCTGATAGTTCCGACAAATGATTAATGTTTTACAAATTTGAGCGAGATATCTCAAAAACTGAGGGACTAGTTTTCGTTCAAACAGACAGACGGACAGACGGACATGGCTAAATCAACTCAGCTCACCGCCCTGATTATTTCGGTACGCTTATTGGTGAGTCTATCTCTTCTACTTCTCAAACTTAAAAACATCGGATCAAAGTTATAACACCATTTCATGAAAGATATAAAAAGACCAATTAGTCGCTTCATAGGACATGCTCAAACAAAAGGGATCACTACAACCCATATAAAGAGATCAAAATTTTCATTGGCCGCAACCTCCTTTGACTCATCCCGGACTCATCCTAGAGCAATCTTTTTTTTTTTTTTTTGTTGGGTGTGCCTTAATTTTTTACCTCTGGGCACTCTCGTATTATCTCAAAATTTAGTTCTTCTTGGTACAGATTCGGTCTTTTTCGGTCTAGTTTGAGATGAGTTAGAAAATAGTAGTTGCGAACTAGTATTTCTTTTTTTCACTTCAGGAGTGCTTCAAACTCAAACACACATACAAACATAGAACTAAGTGCTGGCTGAAACAGACTAAAACCTCGTTAATGGTGAGGCCAAAGCAGCTATATTGGCATCCTCTCCCGCAAAAGCTCCTTCATTAATAAACATGAGCGCAAAAGGCCTAAATATTTTGAATAGCTGAGCGAGTGTGTGTGTGTGCTGTTTGATGGTCGTAGCCCAAAATTGGTCACTTAGTTGTTGTTGTTGCTGAAATTTATACACATTTACCTTCATACATATGCAGCTGAAGACTTAAAGTTGTGTTTGAGGGGGATTTCGTTGAGTTCAAAAGCAAGTTGCATATGAGACAGAAGACAAGTGTAGAGCAACGAGTGGATCTACTCGCTATTGATTATTTTTGGTACCAAGCGGATTTCGGTCAAGTTTCACGCGTAGCTACACACAGCCACTGGCACAACAAACACACAGCTGCGTACATCAAAAGTCAACCCTCAGCTGGCTCATCCTTCATTTGATCAAAGTCAGTTTAGTCAATAAATTTAAGCAGTCAATCAGTCAGTTATTGTAATTATGCGTAAGTCTGTTAGTTTGTCCGAAAGACAGTTAATGTTTATGCAGTTAGGTAGTTTTGTAATGTATAAAGCAAATGTGCGTAAGATGAGGTTGGTTGCAAAGAGGACCTTAGTGTACTAGCTTTCAGCAGCCAATCAAGCCATTTGTTTGCTTCAATCAATAAGGCCCAATAGCTTTAGTCAATCAATGCGTTTCTCGGTCACTTAATCAGTCAGTCTGTTTGAGGTAGGAGTATGCGACTTAAGTATTCACTTCGTTGCGCTATCTGGAGCGAAAAAGAATTGCTTCGTTTGTTTACTGGAATTGAGAGCTCTTTTTTCTTCAATATCTTGCCCTTAAATGGATTTCATAATTTTGAGAAAGGTTTACAATAGCTGAAAAAGAAGTATTCATATAATTTTTGATCTTCTGAACTGGAGCTTGACTATCTCAATAATTTTTAAAAATTCCTAATGAAAGCCAGGGATTTCTTCCTCACGATAGTTGGCGTTAACTGGACAAAACGCGAGAAGTCATGTCAGTTTTTAGAATTCCAGCGTGGCTCACTGTTTTCCTTCATTGAAAGGGTTTTGAAAGGGTTACTTTCAGACACTCGGTCTACATCATTCTCATGTCAGGAGGTTGTCTTACATGAGAGAAAAGCAACACCTTGAATGAGCCAACGAGGTGCACATCACTTCGCTCAGTGGAATCAGTCTACGCGCACAGTTCACAAAGTCAATAGACTTCTGTTGCCATTCTTCGATGGTTTTGGGAAGTGTTGAAAGTGCCGACTTGTTAGAATTTTATCTTATGTCGGGAAAAGAAGAAGGGACAATCATTCGATTGCTATTCTCACCACGCCAAAATCGCTTAGAGGACCTTTCGTTTTACCATCTTTGACCATCCACCATCTATGTCTTGTTATGTCATCTGAGTCTTATCTTCATCAAATGCTCAATGTCCAGAGCACGCAAAACTGTTGAGCAGATAGTTTTACTGAGATGCCAGTAATCTAAGCCGATATCTATTGGATGAAGTCCAGCCTCCTAGAGACATAAGCATTGTGATGGTATCCGCCACCAGCCGTTTGATCTGCGTAACCTAGGCCGGCTCTAAACGACCTCCAAACCGAGTGGGTAGACCGATCCCTCAGAACTCGCCCTGTGAACTCCGTAATTGACATCCAACACCTGAAATTGCTGAAGATGATCACGTTCTTCAGAGGGAGATTAGAGTCATGTTAGCACAACTTCGTGCTGGATTTTGTAATAAGTTAAACTCTTACTTATCCAGACTCAACCCCAACTTACCAGAAATATGTGCTGATGTGGTATGTCCCCTCATAATACTAAACATCTGTTCACTGGTTCAATTGAACCTACTATTCTAACACCAATATCACTCTGGTCCTACCCCGTTGAAACTACTAGTTTCCTTGGACCCCGTTAGAAGAGCTTGATGATGATTCTCAGAGTAATCGTGCCCATTAACTAGGGCGAAGCATTGTAAAAAACAACAACAAGAACTCTCTACAGCACGTTTTCATAGATTGCTTTCTTTTTGGCTGAACAAAAAAATAATAGCTTCGACAGTTCACTGGTTCGGTATTTCTAAATATCTGTATTAGTACGCCACCTAGCGGCACCTTTTCTTTTTGTATTACACTCATTAGGTTTCTAAACTATAAACCAAAACTCTTGCTTCCTCAACTGGTTTTACGGGTATAATGACTAAAATCTTTCTCAGTTTCCTATAAGTGCTGAGGCGCAATGAAACTTGACGCCCACTTTGTGTGAGGCTTCGGCACTCATCCATACCGAAAATTTGTTCACAAGAGTAACCACATGTCAGTCAAATATCTCAAATCAGAGCTCTGGCAGTATGTCCTTGGAAACTTTAGTTATTTTCATCAAGCGGTTTTTTTGTTATATGCGCACAAATATGCAGACAGACAGAAAAAGTTGTAAAAAAAAATTCGATTACATTTCAATTACGATTACTGTAATTGTAATCCTAAAACTTTACGATTACTGCAATCGTGCTCATAAAATTTAGAGATTACGATTACTGTAATTTTAATCCTAAAAAATTTAGAGATTACAATTACTGTAATTGTAGTCATAAAAACTTTACGATTACGGTAATTTTAATCTTAGAGAATTTATAGATTACAATTATTGTAATCGTAATCATAAGTAATCGAAATGTAATCATAATCTTTAGTTCCCTAGCTCTCTTGTATACATACATTATTGAATACGTTTTCACTTATCAAGATTAAAATTACAGTAATCGTAAAGTTTTTGTAATTTACTGTAATTGTAATCCTAAAAACTTTACGATTACGATTACTGTAATTTTAAGCTTAAGGAATTTATAGATTACAATTATTGTAATCGTAATCGAATCATAAGTAATCAAAATGTAATCGTAAACTTTAGTTTCACAGCTCTTCTTCTTCTTCTTCTTCTTCTTCTTCTTCTTGTATACATACATAATTCACATATTTAATAATACATTTTTACCTTAAGTATATAAAAAATTCTCAATAAAAAAACGATTCTACACAATTGTTATTCTACTCGCATTCATGTATGAATTTTCCGCGCTGCTTAATTTATAAAACAGAAAATGCTGTCTAAAATATAAGTTTTTTATTAATCCACATAGAGCATATTCATATTGTTCGCTTAGTTACCTAATCCAACAACTTCAATTTGCTATCAGTTACAAAATATTTTTATCAATAGATTTTCAATTTTTTAGCGTTTAACTCAAGGCCTTTATATTGATAATTGAAGCATTGATGAGTGAAATTTTTTGGTGTAAGCTTGCAGTGGAAAACTGATGAATGCGATGCTGAATGCAATACTAAAACTCGCATGAAGTTTTTCGAAAAAAAAAACAGCGCTGAATTGCAGCTAAACGAATTGAACTTTATTATTGACTAAATTGTTTGTGTTTGCGTGTGTGTTTTTTTTTTTCAAATTTATAAATATTGCTAAATACGAGTAGATATTTTTTGCGCTACATAATCACAAGTGCAATTCATCAAATTGCTTTCAGCAATGAAAATGCATTGAAATGTAATAACATTAAAAGGATAAAAAAATATTTATAATGGAATAGGAAAATAGAGCACACATACAAACAAATGCGGGTGATACATATTTACACACATATAAATTGCATAAAAAATGCTTTTGATAAACAGAAATAAATACTCATATAAATAGAAATGATGCAACTAAATAAATATAAAAAAAACTATACGAGTACAGTGGAAAAAAAATATTTTAAATCGAAATAAATAAACTAAAAATCTTTCTGCCAATCTGTAAATAGAAAACAACTTTTTACAAAAAAACAGAACTAAATCATATTGAATTTTATTTCAATGCTGAGTGCGCGCATTGTCAACATTAAAACTCAATAAGCTTCAAGTTTTATTTTTTTTACAGCATTACACAAACTTTTTAGCAAATAGAATCTGCAATGGTTGTTATTTTCTATTAAAAAAAAACAAAAAACAATAATAAAATTAACTTGCAAAAAAAACGAGTTGCAATATAAAAACAATCCTATTAGGTATGATGGAGAATATATCACGTAACCATGACTTTATAGTCGCCATCATCGACGTAATAGTCGCCGTCGTATGTAATCATAACTGCGACTAAAGCTGCGCTGTCAAAACGTACCGAAACAACATTTTCTTTGTGGGTTGAAGGAATACACAGATGGCCTCAGTCAGAAGTCACCAAGACAAAAATGAATACCCTAATATGGGAAGTAAAGTTGTAGACTTAACTGTGACTTTAAAGTCGTGATTATCTTTAACCGTGACTGGGACTAAAATAGTGACAGAAAGTGTTGAGGAAAAAATAGGACAACAAATGTTGCTTACATGTTAGTTTGTAGGGAAAAAGAGCGAGCTAAGTTCTATAGTAGCGTGGAGAGAACACCACATTAAGGTGTGCCCCTTGTGACATACCTTGTCATACCAACATTTCTCAGAGATGAAAGTATACTCCTTCCCTTGAGTAGTTGTTCGAACAGTCCCACCACGAACCTATTTTCCCCCAGATTTGTTAGGGCGTTTTAATGGCGTCTGGACTAATATTATTGAAGGCTCCTTAAATGTCTAGGAAACGCACCAGACAAAAATCCTTCTCAGCCAAGGATGCTATTATGGTAGAAACTATGCTATGAGGCAAAGTGAGAAAATTGTTCATTATCCTCTCTGGCGGTTTGAGTGCTCATAACGAGAGTCTTTGCCTGCCTTCGGAATTGAAATAACCTTCGCACTTCTCTACGCGCACGGAGGCAAGCAGACCGTATAAATATGGCGCCGCCAATTACCTGATATCTCCAGATTGTTTATCAGTTTTGTAGATGTAATCCTGTTTGGTCCGGCAGCCTTATAAGGTTTAAAGCTTTTTACTACGCATTTAAAACCCTCCTCCGTGATGGGTACACAAAAAGGAGGGTTTGATGCGCGTGAAGTTTGTGCGCTATGCATGTTTCCCTTAAACTGTGCATACAGAATCAGTCCTCTGGTTTCCCCTTATGGCTCATGGCCGTTTTGCGAATTTGAGAGCAAGCACGTTAGTATTACTATGTTGTCGACAGTTCCGACTCTAGTGCAAAAATTTCTCCACCTACCACAGGGCGCTCTTATAGGCCTTTAGTTTGTCTTTGTATTCAAAGTAAGATCAATGACATCTTTTGCGAATTACACTATTTTTTTAAAGTTTGTTGATAACCTACTTTGTAAACCACAAGGTTAGGCGTTGCAAGGAAATAGTGACTCACTCCGCGCATTTATATTGGAACTCGCCCCTTGGACGATTGGAAGTGGTGTGCATTTGCTTCCGTTCCGATAATTAAGTGGTCCATGCTGCAGTTTGCCACCATCTATTTCACCTTATCTTGCGCGTCATGGGGCATATTTAGTGAGGCCATCGTCAGTTGGAAATTGCCAACTGAGAGGTTGACCGAAGTGACGTCGCCATTGCTATAGTTAGGTAGGAGAAAAATGATTAACTCAGAATACAGGTTCTAACTTTACCGTCTCCGTCAATTCGGATGAGCTTGAGTTTCTTATTCCCCAAATCGAAAATCCGTGATTTGTTCACACAGGGTTATTGGATGAGGACCACATCAAAGTAGCCTTTAGAAAGGTGACTAATTAGATCAGCCGAGACTGCCTTAGATTGCTGTGGGATTCTCTGAAGCACCCTCAATATGAGTCTGCCCAGACTCCCCTACCATTACCGGGACGTCGAGATCTTTCACGTCTTTATACGTGTATTACGACCTCGCCGATGCCGTAACGTACACGCCCATTACCCTGCCTGAGTGGCTCGAGAGCGGAAGAGCCGGGCTCATGATCTGATGCAACCTTAACTGCAGTCCCTTGAGATTGTATGAACAGTGTTCAAAGTCTGTGGGTTATTTTAAAGTTGTCAAAGATTTTGATCTTGCCCCCGACTAAAAAAATTCTAAGAAAGTTTTTTGAAAAGGTTTCTTTTTTTGGCATTATGCAAAAGATTTTAATAAAATAAATTCCTCTTTTCAATTACACATAGAGTATACATTTTCTTCTGGATTTTTTTGTAAACAAATCGTTCACTTGCCAAGTTAAATGTCTTTTGTGGTCCTTCCAAATCAAAGTTGAAATCGAACAATTCCGATTTAAATAAAATTTGGTGATGAGTTGCCTTTTATCATAAAAAGTAGTTCCGCTAAAGAAAAAAAAAAACAATTTTTTTTTTAAAGGTGATACAAATCCAAAATTTGACGTTTTTCCTTTTTTCTTGATTTGAAAAGTAAATTTTTTAATATTTCGGAAACTACTGAAGTTAAAAAAATAAACTATGGCTCTTTCAAAGTAGGTACTTAGAGGTATAAAAAAATATTTAGAAAAAAAAGTTTAGGCTCCTAGTTTTAGAAAATTTTTGCTGGTTCAAAATCGAAAAAATTTAAGTTGGCTAATAAATTTTTAAATATGAATTTTTAAATTTTCTCCAAAAATTTGTATTTTTAATTGTTTAACTTAAACAAATAAATGTTGGCACTTTCAAAAGAGGATACTGGAAGGTATACAAAAAAATATATTTAAAAAAAAAGATTTGATTACTAATTTTAGAATTTTCAAAATCGAAAAAATTAAATTAATAAATTTATTGAAATATGAATTTTTGAATTTTTTCCAAAATTAAAATTTTGTTGATTTTTTTAACTAAAATTTGGTGATGAATTGCCTTTTATCATAAATAGTATGTAGTTCCGCTAAAGAAAAAAAAGAAAGGTTTTTTATTTTTCAAAGAGTATACAATTCCAAAATTTGACGTTCTTTCCTTTTTTCTTGATTTAAAAAATTAATTTTTTAATATTTCGGAAACTACTGAAGTTAAAAAAATAAACGATGGCTCTTTTAAAGAGGATACTTCGAGGTATAAAAAAATATTTTGAAAAAAAATTTTAGGCTCCTAGTTTTAGAAAATTTTTGAGTTTTCAAAATCGAAAAAATTAAAGTTGGTCATTAAATTTTGAAATAGGAATTTTTGAATTTTCTCCATAAATTTGTATTTTTTAACTAAAACAAATTAATGTTAGCACTTTCAAAAAGGGATACTTGAAGGTATAAAAAAAAATATTTAAAAAAAAAATTTGATTCCTAATTTTAGAATTTTCAAAATCGAAAGACTTAAATTAACAAATTAATTGAAATATGAGTTTTTGAATTTTTTCCAAAATTTTAAT
The DNA here is from genome assembly GCA_949987695.1 of Merzomyia westermanni. Classification (NCBI taxonomy): domain Eukaryota; kingdom Metazoa; phylum Arthropoda; class Insecta; order Diptera; family Tephritidae; genus Merzomyia; species Merzomyia westermanni. The sequence continues at coordinate 182,244,104 of OX465289.1, forward strand.
TTTTTCATTTTTTTAACTATATATATTATTTTTTTCACGAATATAATATAAATATTTTTTTAACTTTTAAGTCGAGTTCAATTAGTTAAACACAAAAATTACTCAATTTTGATCGGTGAAAAATTTTTTTCGTGGTAGTGGAATGTAAAAAAGGAGATGCTTTTATGCACACTTGTATATGGATATATTCAGTTTATTCTTGTCACTTCAAATTCATGTGACATTTATGATGCAAGGACCATTTAATTCAGCTTTTACAACTTTTTTGTTATCATAAAATTTTTAGTGTCTTTTTACGTTTTTAAATTTGAATTGCTACATTGTATGCTTGAACGAGTAGGTTAAATAAAATTATTAAGTCAACAGTCAACTAAAGCGATTTTGTATACAAATAATTCTTAATCCATTCAGAATTAGTAAAATGCAATAAATATTCATTTGACTATACAACTAGCACTTCATATGTAAATGTTCTGTTTGCAATTCAAAAAAATCTCCAATGAATTAGGTCACAGCTGCAGAATTTGAAAAAATTTAGAATAAACTTTTTTTTTTTATTAATTTTAATACTTTTGTTGCTCACATTTTAGTTAAAGCACTACCATCTATAGGTGGCCATTGCAGTTTTAACACTGGACTGCCACAGTCGATGTGCCTCGTGCCTAGCAATTAAGGAAAACCTATCTCTAGAATTAGTTAATTGGAAATTTCGATGTTGTGAAATAACGTCCACGGAAATAACGGCCATGGGCTTATGGAATATTAAATAGAAATAGCACTCGTTGCTTAGAAACTTTAATTTAGTTTGGAGGTCTTTAAACATGTACTTTATTTGAAGCTTTTATACAATATAATTTGATTTATTTCCCATGCGAAATAAAGTAAATTGGTGTTATTTCCTTAGTCTTATTAGCTGTCAACTTCGAAAACATGAATGGATTTCAATACACTTAAAGGGAAACTGAAAAATCCAACGGGTTTTACTGCCTTTATAATATTGGAGGATAATAAATATATACTTCCTTTGGAAAATCCAATTGCAAGCTACAGACTTCCAATGAATATTAAATTAATATTAGTCTAGGATGAATCCGCATTGAGTCACAATGGAGGATGCGATCAATGCCAGTTTCGATCTCTTTGTATGGGTTGAAGTGATCCCTTTTGTTAGAGCATGTCCTATGAAGAGACTAATTGGGCTCTGTTATGCCTGAAAGAGTACTGTCAGACCGATCCTATTTGTTCTCCTACCGGTACGGTAGGTCAAATCTACTTTCAGCACCTATAAGTAGGCTTCAGAAATTAAAATCAACTCACCCCAACTATGCCTATAACGGAATAGTTTGCATCAATTGTAGCCCACTGTAGACGAAAGGTGTTGAGCCATCAGTCGCACGCTATTTTACAGGGTTGTCAAATGGTAGTAAATTACAATAAAGTAGCATACTTTTAGGGCCACATATAAAGAAACTAAAGCACATTTAAATTTATATATAATACGTAAAAAATTGGAAAACAACTGAAAGCGAAAACAGTGCTTTCAATTAGCAAATGTAAAAAAAAAAAAATACTCCAACTATTTGCTCCTAGTTCCATTAACTGACATTTTTTTTTATATTTTCGCATCCATTTCATTGCATACTTATAGGCACCTGTAAACAACCGCTCGGTATGGAATCCGGTGCCATCGCTGATACGCAAATCACCGCCAGCTCAGCACATGACATGGGCAATGTGGGTCCACAACATGCCAGGTAAGTGCAGATTATAGAGAGCAAAGTACATAAAAAGGCAATTTTTACTCGAGCTTCGCTCGTGTTATGTTAGCGCATATGTGGGCGTGTGTTGTGTGCTTTTGTACGTGAAACTACATACACCCCACTTGAAGAGTAAAGGGCAATAATATAGCAATAAAAGAAGCAAAAAGGCACTCAACCATTGAAGCTGCGTAAACAAGTTGGCTGGTATGAGAAAAAGCACTAACTCACAAACATAGTGGAACACACACAGCATACATGCAAATATTCACTTAAAGCTCAGGTGCCCTACCCATGGTATTTGGGTTCATTGTTTTTCTATTTACTCTCGCATTTCATAGTCATTGGTTTTGTTTGTGCGCTTTCGACAAAATTCTTTGTTTGTATGTTTGTTGTCTTTATTGTTGGTCGCCTTTCTGTGCATTCAGCGCTGTTTTTCAGCGCTATAAACAACAATAAAAATTACAAAAATATGTACAATAAACATGAAAGCTCACAAATAAACCGAAAAAACTATAAAGTTGAAATTAATATGAACTATTTTATCGTTTGTGTAAATACTTCGTTGACTATTTTGTTCAGCCCTTCCGCTACCAATCATAGCTAAGCACTACTGTCGAGTTTCAAACTTGATTTCCAACCAAATAAAAATTTGTTTCACCTGAATATGAGCTCCAACACTTATTTATAGAGTATTGAAATAAAGTGCCTAAAAGTATGTAACTTTTCCGAAATCACGCCTACACAGGAAAGCAATTTCTCTGCGGATAATAAGTGAACTTCTTCGAACAAAATTAGCCACAGATCAGTACCTGGCCGACCGAGCTTTGCTCTTAATTTGTTTGAGGTTGCAGTATTAACTAGTTTGTCTTAAATACTCATCAATAACATTCTGGACAAGTTGGTGAATGCAAGAGATTTCTCAGTAAGTTAGGCTAACTATTCAGTATTGGCTTCATATGGTTACCTAGGGCCGAAGAGCCGATAAATTAGGTAGAAGGGTACTATCTTCACATACTTCTAAAGAAACTTCGCCCCCGAACACAGTCAACATATAAAAGACAAAATTTATCTGGCGACACATATAGTTTAGATAACTGACGGACTGCCGGCTGAGCTATACAAGGCGGGATGGTAAAATGCATGCTCGAACTTCTATACAAAATATATTTGGAAGCTTGCATTCCTGCCGGTATCTAAGTGTCCCCTGCCCAATCCACCGAAAGGACGATCCTACAAACTGCGCTAACTATCGCGGAATCAGCCTTTTGAATATCGCACATAAGATCCTATCAAGCGTATTGTGCGAAAGACTGAAGCCTACCCTTGACAAACTAATTGGACCTCATCCGTATATCTACTATCTAAATAAGTTCGCCGTAAGTTCTGCTTACTCCAAATTGGAGCAAGAAGCGAAACAGTGTGTTGGGGGATGAACGAGGATACAACGAAGTACCTTCTGTTATCATGCAAAGAGTCAGGCATTCAGCCAAAAGCTTGAAAAAGTAAGGACTTCGTTTACCCGGGAACCAGCACTAACACCAACAATAATATCAGGTGAGAAGTCCAGCGAAGAACTAAGCTTGCCAATAAATATTATTTTGGACTGAGTAGCCAATTGAGAAGAAAAGTCATCTCTCGATGAACAAAAACCACTCTCTACAGTCGCTGGTAATACCCGGTTTGCAATATGGATCAGAAGCATGGACGATGACAGCCGCAGATGAGTAGGCCATTGGAGTTTTCGAGAGAAAAGTTTCTTGAAGAATTTATGAGCCTCTACGCGATGGCGACGTTGTTTACCGAAGAAGATTTTATGATGAGCTGTAGGAGCTCTACGCAGACATCGAAATAGTCCAGCGAATTTAAACCCAGCGCCCACGTTGGATTGGTCATGTAATGCGAATGAAAGAAGATGGTCCGTCTCGTAAGGTATTATTGTCGGAACCCCCCTATGAATGCAGAGGAAGAGGGAAGCGCCACTTCGTTGCAAAGCCCAAGTGGAGAACGATTTGCGATCCCTTGGCGTCTCTAATTGATGTCAGCTGACAAAATATAGTCAGGCGGCGCGCTTGTTGTAAGGTCAAAACCGTTTAGAGGTTGAACAAAGGGCTGTTGACGTATGTATGTATGTATGTAGATAGATATGGCTGTTTCGGAAAACAATACGACTAAATGCCAAGCCGACATCCCTTAGAAAGGTTATTATTTCATTTTCCTTGAGAATGAGTAATATTTTATGTAAGCACAGGCCATAGTGAGCTAATAAATGTTTTTTCTGGTGGAAGACTTTTAATCACCCTCGATCAATTGTTTTCTAATGAATTTATGGAGGTATATAAAAGGGAAATAAGGGTTTAACGAAGCAAAAATAATTAGTTAATCCTTCCATAGCTACTTTATGAAAACATTTTTCGAAAATAAAGTTCTTTAAAATAAAGTTTTATATTTAAATAGGTGGCAACTCTACTAAAAAAAATTTATACTCCCCGACCAAATATGGATTTTCTTCACTTGTATTCAGCTTCAACGCCTGCATCAAAAACTACATTTCCATTAAAAGGGAAAAGTAGCGAAAAGTCACATATTGGCAATCGAAAGCTGAACTGTCAGTAGGTCAACAGTGAAATGACTAAGCTCATGGCATACAATGTAAAATTAAAAATTTCCATACAACCCAGCTGCCATTATTTTTGCACATAAAACGTAAAAAATGCTTGATCCCTTACTGCCGTCGCATCAATGCTTAACTTGCTTCGGCATGAGCTTCATTTCATTGTTTCATTTCCTGTATTCAGCATTGCATTGCAAGCGTTTTAATATTTCAAACGATTGATCGTAAGCGCCTAAAAATATGCAAGACTAAAAGAACGAAAGAGATGAAGGCAGACAATGAATTTGTAATTATTTAGAAAGCAATCAAATTACATAACATGACATAGTATTGCTTGTAAATCAAGTAGAGATGACGTGTTGGGAACACAGTAGGAGTATACAGACGTAGCAGAATTTTAGGCGCAAAAACATGACAAATAATTAAGGAATATGTCAACACTTTTAAGTGCAGCTAACCTATTTAGATATCTGGCGGGACGCAATAGGTGTCTATTAAGGCATATTTAATAAATAAGTAGTATACTTTTAGGGTCATATCAGCCGTTACTTTGGAAGTGAGAGGAGGAGGCTTAAGAGAGGGTTTATAATATTGTCAGCATTGAACTCATACGAATGCGTCCGGTTCTAATACAGATCTAAATTTATGATTGAGTGGTTTAACGGTTTAGCGAAGTGGTAAGGTATAACGCAAATCGCAAGACAGTCTGCAAGGAAGTGGAAAGGTCTACTAGGGATTTGTTAACTTACTGACCTAGAGCTGCGAAGCAGAAAGTTCAAAAATGTAGGCCCAATGCCTTGGCCAGCAGCTTTACTTCGCTTTCTATAATATTTCCCTATTACTTTATGGACATTAATTCCCTACTTCACACGTGGCGCCTTTAAAATTAATATAGGGCCTGATTACTTTAAGGATTTTAGACCTGTTGTTTTTGGGCATTTTAAACCCTCTCCTAAGAAGGACTAAAGGAATTTTGAAATTCCAGAAACAGCTACTTGGCTACCACCCAGTTCATTACAGCCCAGTGCTCCCACCAAACAAGCACTCCATAATAGTATCTGCTTGAAAACCAACACATAAAGCCAGTGTTAGCCGCTTGGTAAGAAGCCCCAGTTCTTGTTGAAAGCCTCACTGCTACAGTTTAGGGTTTAAAAACCATTAACTGTAATTCCGGAATATTTTCCCCCTACTAGACATTATAAGCGGTACTCCATCAATCAAATTCAGTCGAAGAGGCATTCAAGGATCTAACATATTGTCGTGTAAAATACTCTTAGCTCTGATGGAGAGATACAGGGTGTTTTTTTTACAGGTTTGTTTTTCGAATAGAGATAAAACTGGCATTTTGTGGTCAAATCTGGCAACTCTAATGTCATTTATGTTCAGTTTGGTTTGCCATTTCATCATGAACAGGTTGACAAAAGAACAACGCTTGCAAATCGTGCAAATTTATTTCGAAAATAATGGTTCAGTTCGCGAAGTTTACCGTGAGCTCCGTCCATTTTATGGTCGACATAATCGTCCATCAGAGCAATTAATTCGGTTAACCATGGATCGTTTTCGCACTACGTTTACTCTATGTGATATACGCATCCGCAGAGACGTCGAACAGTGCGCACCGAAGAAACAATTGCCGCTGTAGAGCAAAGTGTTGAAGAGGACCCGAATGAATCGATTCGCCACCGTGCACAGCAATTGGAGCTTTGTCCATCAACTTTATGGAAGATTTTGCGCAAAGATCTTGGCTTGCGACCTTACAAGATCCAGCTTGTGCAAGAATTAAAGCCGCGAGACCATGCAATGCGTCGTGATTTTGGTGTATGGGCCGAAAATGAGATTGATTTCGATGCTGATTTTCATCGCAAAATTTTGTTCAGTGATGAGGCTCATTTTTGGTTGAATGGCTACGTCAACAAGCAAAATTGCCGCATTTGGAGTGAAGAGAATCCACATGAGACCCTTGAAACGCCATTACATCCACAAAAACTGACTGTTTGGTGTGCTCTATGGGCTGGTGGAGTCATTGGGCCATACTTCTTCCGCAATAATGCTGGAGAGGCAGCTACCGTTAATGGAGACCGGTATAGAGCCATGATAACCGACTATTTTGTTCCCGAATTGGATGGCATGAATGTGGATGAGTTGTGGTTTCAACAAGACGGCGCTACATGCCACACAGCGCACGTCACAATCGATTTATTGAAGGAAACATTCGATGAGCGCATAATTTCGCGGAATGGACCTGTCAATTGGCCACCAAGGTCGTGTGATTTGACACCATTGGATTATTTTCTTTGGGGATATGTGAAGTCGCTCGTCTACACCAACAAACCAGAAACGTTAGGGGAATTGGAAGCCAACATTCGTGGCGTTATTGCCGACATACGGCCCCATATGCTCGAAAAAGTGGTTGAAAATTGGACCTGTAGAATTGGCTTTATTCGAGCCAGCCGCGGCGGCCACATGCCCGAAATCATATTTAAACATTAATGGCATAAAATTATCCTTCCAATAAAGCCAAATTGATGGACCTTAAACCGGTTTTCTTGTGTTTTATTTCAATTCGAAATTCTATACCCCTAAAAAAAACACCCTATACTACGCAAGACCCTGGCCAGTGCGTCCAGATAATTCTACAGGACGTCGCACACAGTCTACGGTTATTTACCTTTAACCAGGTTTGCAGTGAACAGCGTAGGCAGCCAATCAGCAGAAAGTACCTTCAAAGGCCACGTTGAAGTTCCAACACAATCGGGGACTACGGCTTTGTAGCGCACGAGTTTGTTCATTGATTTAAACAGAGCTCTCTCTCCACTCCTCAATCAGGCAGGGATCTTACGGCAAGAGTTTACTAAAAGCCGTTTTGATGTCTATAAAGACGCCCAGAGAGCTCTAGAGCGTTCTAAGTTACTTTTATTAGCCGTTTTACTCGACATGTCTTTGAAACATGCATGCTTTAATACGTCTCAGTAGTGACCCGCGAGGAATGCTACCGTTAATGGTTAGACCAACTGCTTCAACGGCTTTAAAAGAAAAGAAGAGAGAATGGGTCGTCTACTGTTCTCGGGGGATGCCTGATAGCTTTTACTCGCTTACTAAATAAAATAAACCTTTTTCAATGTCCAAGAGTGCGGCATGTATATAAACCAGTTCAAGGAAATTTGCATAAACGGGAGTGACCCAGCAGCAGAAAATCAAATCCCCAGAGAAGTCGAAAGCTGGCAAGCAATAATGTCATCCATTGCGGGATACCTGTACAACTTGGATGTACCGTAGAGGACCACATAGCCTGGCTTCGCTTAAAATACAATGAAGTGCTTTTCGTTCAGTCCAAATGGTCTACGGCAGAGCAGGACATTTGCAGAAAAAGTTTCCATATTGTTATCTACACCTTTTCCAAATGTACTTCAGAAAGCATAAAGTGTTCTTCAGAAATGGTAAAATGTATTTCAGAGAAGCCAATTGTTCTTCAGAAACTGTCAAATGTATTTCGGAATAGCCAATTGTACTTCAGAAGTCGTAAAATTAATTTCAGAACAGGTAATTATATTTCAGAAATCGTAAAATGTATTTAAGAATTGTAAATTGTACTTCAGATACTATGAAATATATTTTGAAATAGTCAAGTGCACTTCAGAAGCCATAAAATAATTTTCAGAATGAGTAATTGCACTTCAGAAGCTGGGAAATGTATTTCAGAATAAAGGGTTTTACTGCAGAAGCCATCAATTCTGCACTAAAATTAATTATTCTGAAGTACAATTTATCGTGTCTGAAGTACAATTTACGGTTTCTGAATTACAATTATTTATTCTGAAAATTATTTTTCGAGTTCTGAACTGCAATTGCCTATTCTGAAATATATTTTACAGTTTCTGAAATACAATTGAATTTTCTGAAATTAATTTCACGACTTCTGAAGTACAATTGGCGATTCCAAAATACATTTGACAGTTTCTGATCGTTGGCTATTCTGAAATACATTTTACGATTTCTGAAGTACATCTGACTATTCTGAAGTACATTTGATGAGTTCTGAAGTACATCTGGAAAAGTGTAGTCCTCCTCTCTACAGCTGCTATAAAATTCTTTCGTTGAGATTCCCGTGCGCTCAAAATATAGTACTATCAATTTTGCTTTAATGCCACAATCACTGGACTAAATGAAAAACTCTTACCAAATATTCACTGAGCTGAATTGCCTTACATAAGAGCAACCTTTTTTGAGGTTGGGGTGAAACTATTGAAAGGGTTACATAATAAATATTTGAGTATCCAATACATTTTTACTTTTTGCATAAAAATTACCATTACTCATTCCCTATAATTAAATGCCCAATACAAGTCTCTATAGACTTAGTTTAGGGATATTAAATGTATTAGAAATTCAATATTATTTGTGACATAATGAGGTCATCTATTGGGGGATGACCCTCTTTATTGCTGCACACACTAATACAGTGACTATAAAAATGTGAAGTACAACAAACAAAGAGGGGCCTTTTATATAGAACACTAATAAAATATGCATTTAAAGTAATTTTAAATTTCCCACTTTAACACAAGTTGAATATTTTATGAGCGGAAAACGGAAAAATGACAAAATATTTAAAAGGCAAAGTGAACAAAAAAAAAAAGAAAAACAACAAAGACAACATTAAAAAAGCGTCACCTAGATGAATGACCGCACAAGTGACCAATTGGAAAAAAAGGTCAACACTGTTTTGTGGCAGGGGGCGTAACGCTAGCGGCCTACGCGCACAGACAGGAGAAAGAAATCACAGGCAGACAATCTAAATGACAGTTGAACTATGAGGCGGCGTTGGTCGCATGAAAATAACAACAAATGTGAACTCAGGGTAATAATATGTATAAAACATTTGAAGTAGGTGGGGAAAAATAGTAAGTAAAGTAAGAAGGAATAAGAAGAAGAGCGTGGTAGATACAAGGAACTGCTAAAGAGCAGTGTGAGGGCGTAAAACGTCAACAAAAGCTTGAAGGCTGAAAAGAAATGGTAAAATTCAAAATAAATAAATAAACAACAAAGTAGACAGACAAACAAACAAATAGAAAATTTTATAAATGGCAAGATAGACGAATAAATGGGCAGGGTAAATAAATAAAAAGAAAGCAAGTAAGGTTTGGAATTTTTTGTGTCATGAGAATTATACCATACATAAATTCCACTGAACTTTAAAATTTACTAATTTTTGTGAATTGGCTAGATCGTGCAGGGAATTTAAATTCACATACTGGAAAAGCAATTATTTACAGGTCAGCAAACTGAGTGCGTTCGAAAAATGTATTTTCGATTTTAAAGTAAGTGTGTGATTTGTGAGGAGAAAATGTAATATTTTGAGACGCATCTTCAGTAGTCGATTTCTCAATAATCGATATTTTTGTTTAGAGATAAATCGACTTGGATAAAATCAGACTTTTAAGAAAATTTATTAATTGGATTTAATACATTTTTGAGATCTCTGCGCTCCTTTCAGAACATCTGGATGACGTTTTAGTAAAAAAATGTAAGAAGCCTTGCGCTTGAAGATATCGAAGTAAAGGAGTATTGACGAAAAGTATGAACAATCAGCTTCAGAATATATATGCCATGTTTATATAGTTTCGATCTTTGTGATTATTTTAGAATATCTACAATAATCGTGAAGTAAGAATTTTGCGAAGCTTAAAGCAAGAAAGTAATGCTGGATATTCTCTTATCCGAACTGTCAGGTGCATGGTATATATAATATGTTTTACAGATTCGATCCTTGTGGTTACTTCAGAACACTTGGTTGCTCTCTTAATAAAACTCCTAAAAAACTTCAAGGTTTCAATTGTGGAAGTAAGAAAGGCATGAATATTCCATCATCTGAACAATCAGGTGCCTGTGATATATATATATATTATGTTACTATAGCTCCGATCATCTGTTTGTTTCGGAACTTTTGGAGTGAGCTTTTGCTAAAAATTTTACGAAGTTCCAAGTACTTGGATTTTAAAGTAATTAAGTACTTATGAAAATTCTCTTATCTGAACAAACATTTCTATGGAATGTATATTAAAATATATGGTACATATTACTCCATATATATAGCTTTAATCTTTGTGATTTTTGCATAAAATCGTGTGTGTTAGATTTTAAAATGTCATTTCAGTTTTAGGTGTCGAAGTCAAGGAGTTATAAGGAACATCCACGAACAATGGTCTCTACAGTACAAAGTAGCGATCCGATCTATTCGTCATTCTTATATATTCTTCTACCTCTTCTTCATTCTTTTTTTATTATTACCAGACACTGTATCAAACTTCGTAGACCATTTCAAAATCATACAAGGCATAAAAAGAAATAAAAAGACAACCGAGGCAACAGCAAAATCAGCAATCATTAGAGTCCGTAAAAAGGGCATAGAAGCAAAGAACCAAACTAGCAAAACGCACAAACAAATCCTAAATGACAGAAGATTATTGATTTTGATGTCACACAATTTATATTTGTAATTGTGTCGATGGCATCAATGGCAGGCAATGGTGATGTCAAAACTAGAGCAATACAATGAAATTCAATGATTTTCAAAGAGCGAGGGAGTGTGCATAGTAAAATTGGCTATTTAGATTAAGGGCACCAACGAATAGTTTTTTTTTTCATTGATGATACTGTTACTTTAATGTACTTGATTTATTTAGTTGGGGCTGTCATGGTAATTTGAACGGTGTTGTTGACATTGAAGGCCATACAAATGTCAGAACATTCATAATGAAAATATACAGCTGTGTTCAATATAATAGTAGTGAAATTAAAATGTGTATCTTCCGACGAAATAAGAAGAAGCTGTGACTTTAATAATTTTTAAAGCTTACACAAATAAATAATAAACTTTAAAAAATGGTCATCAAAATCTAAAAATTTTTTTGGCAGAATTTCTAGAAAACTGTAGAGTATGCAGTTTTATAGACCAATCAATTTTAGTATACCATTATGCAACTTAGAACTCGCCAAAAAATTTCCCTGAATTTTCAGAATTTTTTTCGTCAAGGGTGTTGAGTGATTTCTTACATACAACGCATGTATTAAAATTAATTTTGTATGGAAAAAATACCCAAAAAAAAATTCTAAAAATTCATGCTAAACTTTGAGGTACTTCTAATTTGCATATTATGATACTAAAATTGAATGAGCTAGAAAATTGCTTGCTAAAAAATAAAAAATTTTCTAAAAATTCCGCCCAAAAATATCGAAATTTGTATGTAAATTCTTAAAAGTTTAATTAACTTTCCTGAACGTTGTGCAAGCTTTGAAATTTCTTTTTTGTAGCTCCGGTTATGGAATTCGCTATATTCTAAATGAAAACTATTAAAAACGCAAATTCTATTTATTTCGTCGAATAATATACAAATTAAGTTCACTACTCTTATATTGAACACAACTGTATGTGTATGTCTGTACCTCTACACGCCCACAGCTCATAGTTGTGTTTTGCTAAAAAAATAAATAAAATTATACGGAAAATCATAGAAAACTGATAAATGGTATGGCGAGCGTATGTAGACTGAGCGTTAAGTTACGAGGACGTTGAATGTCTGGGGAATTTTATAGATTTTTTTTTTTGCCGGAATTTAAGCTCAATTTCAAAAAAAAATTCGCATAAAGGTAGTCAAAAGGGATTACAATCGTACTTACTATCATCTTAACTCTACCATAAAATGGAGTATGCTTTCCAAAACTGATAAATACTTCTAATGTGGCGTACTGCGGCAAGTTGACTAGGTTCGCATTTGCAATACTTGGCGCAAAACTGGTCAACTCAGCGAGGAGATAGTTTCTAAAAAAAAGAATTTGCTGATACCACCTTTATCGTCTCACTTCTTGATTTAAGTATAATCTTTTGGATTATTAACGAAACCGACCTAGGAAAAGCACAGCTTTCCCTCAAGAGTGAACTGATAACAAGAAGTGAAATCAAATCTTTTCCCAGATATTTTCTCACTCTAAGTAAGTGCTGCTTTCTCCTTGCTTACCCTCAATGGATTCAAATGGTCTTAGTAAGTTTTCTGTCGAACAAATTATATTATTCTACCATATGAAAGAAGGGTAAATTTGGCGGTTATGTATCCTTATCACAACAAATTGTATATCCAGTTCCGTTTGCTAATGAAAGTAGATACCTAGCTAGAACTTCTGATTTCTGGAAATATACACAAATCAACTCAACTCTGCAAAAATCGTGAATTCCTCCATTCCTAAAACCTCCCGAGTGTCAATGCACTAAAACTGGACCTATGAACAAATAGCTATTTCTGACTTCGAATTTTATGTGTTGCTCCCTGAATAATATTTCAATAGGAAATTAGTCCTGAAAAATTTGGAGCCTACTATTAGCACTCTTGGGACGCTTCTACCAAAAGGACAGGAAGCCTTACACTTCATTGGATTCTTAAGCATTTTGGTCATATCAAGTTTCTTAACCTTTTATTCAGTTGAGTTTTGAATCCAAGCACAAAGAAAGAAAATAAATTAAAAATCCTTATAGAGAAACGAAAGGTTTCGAATTCACTACAGATAAGTTAAAAAAAAAATATCTAAGCCGATGAATGGTTTAAATTTGGGCCCAAATTTTCCACCTACGTTTATTAACCTACTTTCGTAATAATTTCATATTCTTATAAATAAACACCACAATAAAGTACATATATATTTTAATGGTTGCATTACTCTATTGCTTTGAAGTAGAAACATCAAAGCTCTAAAATATATCATAAAAATATACCATAAATAAGTCTTACCTAGTAGTACATATTTTGTCCCTTAATCGCACTTAACAATTTTAAGCAGATTTATTAAAAACGTTTGCAGTTTTCTATTTTGAGATAGTAAGATTTTAATAATGAAATTTCCTTTCATCGTTTCAATTAGTCATAAATGTGACCTTCTCTATATTGAAGAATTTTGCTGAAAGTGATTTGTTACCTAGCAATATTTTAAGCTTATTGAGAGGAAAGTTTCTTGATGACAGATATAAACGATTTTTGATTTTAATCAGACCAGTCATTAAAACAAGACAAAAAAAAATATTTATACTTTTAAATACTTTACTTTGTGCGCAGTTCTTTGATTTTTTAAAGGTTTAATTTTTAAGATGACTTATAAGCTTTAAATAAATTTTGAGATACTGAAATCAGTTTATACTACTCTAAAGACTCATGGTACCCTGCATTAAACCTTGCTATAAGGTGCCGAGAAATACCTGTTTCGAAACCTAAACTAAGAGCGTCGTGTTATATGTGCAAAAGTATTTGTTCAGTTATTTCTGTGGCAATAAGAAAAACAAAAACAGTTTTTTTTTTTTTTTCTTTTTTTTTTTTTGTAGTGTAGTTGTATGGAATTTAGATATGGTTTTTATCCATAAAATCCACAATTTTGGAGCAAAAGCCTTGAAAATTTTAGTGAACGGAGATTTGTGTACGGAGAACGCAATGCTGGTAATATTTAATTTTAGTCCTATCTTAAGTTTGGCTTTTCTCGCTTATCGCCACAGATGTGAAAGTAAACAGTAAAGAGTGTTTCACTTAACAACTTTTTTTGTTATGTTTATCATTCTTATATGGAAACATTTGAGTTTATAGCGCGATTTTTAATTCAAAATATTTATTTTATGTTTTCATAGGAACTTTTCGACTCAGGAGGAAAATAAGGGCCGCGAACTTCATAAGTTTCTGTTCTAAAATGTTCCATAACTACTAAATCCAAAATAGTGAAATCAATTTAGTCCACTAAATTCCAATTGAAAATGTATGCGAGTACAGTCATACAGTACTGCTCAAAAAAATTTTAAATTAAAAGTCTCTTGAAAGGAAGTAGTAATGATAATCACACTGGTGGGCTTTATTTCCTTCCCGAAAGGAGAAATAACGCCAACTGTAAAAGGAAACAGAGCTTATGGGCATTATTGCACGCAGCATCGTCACCCTTACAACACTAAAATTAAGTCAGATTTTAAATAAATCCTTCAACTAGAAATTTCTGATTTATCTTTATGTTAGTTCGCAGCACTTGCTCTTCCGTCTCTTCCGCCTACATAATGAGCACGAGTCTTCTATTCGTTATGAGAATGGTTACATATCTACTACACTACAAACATTTCCACCAATTATAATCCTATAATCCAGTGTTGAGAGATAGGGCCCTGATAAGTCCCAAAGAACACAGCCATGCCTAGACATTCCATTTGAAAATGAGTGATCGTGCTTGCACCTTCGGTAAAGACGCTATTCACGCCGAAGGAGCTAATTGGCCATTTCATTTACATATGTGTAAAAATGCGCCGGCATTCATATTAAAAAAGCTATGCGTCGACTTGCCTGGTTCATAGTCCAGTCTCTGTACTGACCAGCCAGGCCCGATATTATCGTTGTTGAATCGAGAACACGAAGAGCCGCCTGGAAGTCAGACAATATTCCTATCGTATTATTTGCTTGAAATACAATTCTTGAGTCCGAAGACGCATGGGAAAATGCTTGGTTGGGAAGGCACTTTGAATAAAGAATCTTTATGTTTGTATTGGGGACTGTTCTGGGGCCGATGTAGTAAGTTTTCGTTGTAATATAGGAGTCTTTAACTTTTATGAAATAGATCTGTGCCTATATGTGCCCTCTTTTCAGTGTCTCAACTCTCGCATCCTAAATGTCCCTTGGATGACTTTGCATTGGTAGAGAGATCGATAGCCTGCATGTTGCATTTCACATTCGGAGCTTCCGTAGAATCTGATCTAATCGCTATTACAATCGCATGCCAGGCAACTCTCTGAACCTTCCCTAGCATGTTGTTCATGCATTTCATCTCGAAACCTTTCAGTAATTCCCAGCTTTTGTTAATCAAGAGGAGCCGCGTATAAATTTCAGATTTTCGTCCTAGTGTTTAATATCACAAGCTCTGTATTTAGGAGCTCACATTGAGCATCACTGTGCACGCTCACCATACAACGCCCCCTATGTCTATGATACAGAGAGCTTGTGATCAGAAGACAACCCCTCTCCACAGATAGGTTTGCGATAACAATTCCTTACTACAGAGCCGGCAGACAAATAAAGTCTTCAATAGCCTCACATTACTGTTGTCCCTTTATTAAAAACTAGAGATCGCCCAGTGGTTGAAATTCAAACACAAAACTTTACTTTATTTTAACTGTTTTTTATGTATTTTATTGTTTTCTATTTTATTGTCACCTTTTTTTTTTATCCATTCCTTCCTTTGGCTTCCCTTTTCTTTCCTTTTATATACTTTCCTTTCCTTTTATATACTTTCCTCTCCTATCCTTTCATTTCTTATCCTTTCTTTTCCTTTATTTTCCTATCCTTTCCTTTCATTTCCTATCTTTTCCTCTCCTTTCCTTTCCTTTCCTTTCCTTTCCTTTCCTTTCCAGTCCTCTCCTATCCGTTCCATTCGTTTCCTTTCCTTTTCTGTCCTTTCACTTCCTTTCATTTCTTATCTGTTCATTTCCTTTCCTTCCCTTCACTTTCTTTCAATAAATTGTGCTTTATTTTCTTATTTATTTTATTTCAATTCACACTAACCCAACCAGATATACAAAAACAAAACTCACTCCGGTACTGAATACTCATTATGAGTAGTCAATTGTTTGGTTTTTGTAAACACTTTTTATCATCATTGAAGTTTGCATATTTGCTCATGTTTAACATTGCTTTCCTAATCCTTTCAACAAAGCAACTCTTCGTGTGTTGGTGTCATTTTTAAATTAATTTTTCTATATTATTAGTAATTTTTTTTTAATTTTTTTTGATTGACGGTACTGCTGTTTGGCCACACCTATCCATACATATACAATTGTTATTACCGTAGATGTATAGTTTGGGCATAAAGTGGGACAATTTCCCTCAACTTGCGCATTTATATTATAGATACTTTTTTCAGCTTTGTCACATACTTAAAAGAGCTTTTGAATTCTTCCCAGCATACCTAAAACATATCTATTTTAATAATGTTGTTTTTGGCGACCTGTTGTATATGAACAATAATTTGGATTTGCCCCCAATAATCGCGGATGTAGTGATGGAAGAGCTATTGGAGAGCACATTAGGAAACCTTAGATACCCACCGAGAATGGTCACTAGGTACCTCAATGATTTATTCGCGATTATTAACGTAGACGAAATTCAGAATACACTTTAGGCGCTTAATTCATACGATAAGAACATAAAATTTACAATGGAATGGGAGGAGGAGGGTCAATTACCATACCTAGATTCGGTAATAATAAAACGAGGGAACAAATTAAAGTTCAAGTGGTACAAAAAACCAACAGCGTCAGGACGACTCATCAATTTCCATTCGAAACATCCGAAATCAATGATATTGAATACAGCAACAGGTTGTTGGAGATAGCCGACAAAGTTTTCCACAAATAAATCATTAAAAAAGCAACGTATCTATTAAAAAATAACGATTTCCCTGAAAACATCATATAAACCTTAACTTAAAAAGCGAAAACTTAAAATAATCAAAACACACCGCAAAAATCTACGGTATTTAAGTCGGTGACTTATATACCCAGCCTGTCAGAGCGCCTAACAAAACCTAATTGCTATAATGGAGGAAAAATAAAAATAGCTCATAAGCTTACAAATACACTAAACGAAACAAAATCAAAAGTACCCACATTGGAAAAGAGCAATGTTATTTACAAAATATCGTGCCAAGGTAAATCGGACCAGCCTTGCAATAAAATCTACTTTGGAACAACGAAATCTAAGCTAAAGACTAGATTGGCGCAACATAAATCAGATATAAAAAATAGCACTTATGGCCCACTGTGCTCAGAGTGGCCACACAACGAATTTGGAAGAAGCGACAATAATTCAACAAGAGCAAGTTTACAATAAACGGCTAACACTGGAAATGCTCCATATTATTTCCATTCCCACCGAGATTAGACTGAACTTCAAAACAGATACAGACCAATGCGCGCATATTTACAGACATTTACTACTCGCAAACAAAACGACAGTTTCAAACTCCACGTTACAGCAAACGGACGTGAATTAAATGTATGTGCCTACTCTGTCATTTTATAAATTGTTTACATAGACAGATGTATATATTTTATAAATAATTTAAAACTTTGTTTGTAGCGCCCCGAAGACGGTTACCGTTGAGTAACCGAAATATATCGGAAAAAAAAAGTGGTGTTTTTCACTTATTTTACTGCACTTAAGCCGGCAAATCCAAATTATAGCTATAGTCATTGAGTTGAATGTTGTTATAGTTCAAGTATAGGGCTGTAAGCTTGAATCATTGGCCTATGTACGCTGTCACTTCGGCGTAATAGAAACTATAAAATCAAGTAAAGAGTCAAAGTCACTTTTGGCAGCCAAATCTAACGAAGAATCACTCTTGCAACCGAATTCTACATCAGGCTGGGTTTGGTTCAAAAAGGTCAGGCATATACATCGATCCAAGTGAGCCAAGGTTTTCCGGAAACAGGGTCGCCCTCTGCATTTGTAGATGCTGTTCGGAGCAGGCATAAGACACAAGAATGTGAATGGAATCTAAAATTTAAATTTAAAAAAATCTTAATAAAATTAGAGTCTCTGTTAGTTCAGTACCTAAGATGCCTACTGTCATAGCTTTAGTAAATTGGAATTAAAATAGCTAATAGCGATTATAACCGCTTGCACTCAGTGTAAGTAGTTTTTGTGATGTCCCTAAAACTTTTACCAAATTAAATATGGTTTTAATTTTTAATCCCAACAAGAAATATTAGTGTTCGCTTATTTTTCAAAAATGCTTAGTAATGTTGATGTCCATATAGAAATTTTGACTAGCACTAAATGTAAGCAATAATTGCAGGTTTTTGAGCACGAATACTAGGGTTTTTCCCAAATCAACTTTGACCGTTATTAATTTAATCACTATGACCTAAAAAATTGAAACAAATAACCGCATATTTTGCTTCAATATTTAGTAGTTATCAGCTATTCGCAAGTTTGACAAGCACAAACTACTGCTTCTGGAAGCATATTCCTACAAGGTATCTGCCAAGACAAATGTCTAAAGTTTCAAAGGGCAGCTTTGCAAATGTAATAATTCATACACAAATCAATGCAACAAATTAAAAAATGTACAAGCATAAGCACAATAACATATAAATATCTTGCACAAGTATAACGACATGAAACATAAAAGAAATTAAAAAAAAAAAAAGTTTCACAAACAACCAATAAAAATTTGTTAACAAACCGACAATGAATTCGAAGCATAAGCTTTGTGCATTGGCTGTGAATTGTGTAGGACAATCCCAAAAACATTAAATCATAAAAATTCGCTCATTTGTAACATAGAAAGCGCATTAGCACATTACGTCCAATCAAAACGTTTTTCTTGTATTCATTTCAAGCGAAAATTTATATTTTTTTTTTTTTGAGCAAAATGAAAAAGAAAGTAGCATACAATGAAATGCGAAGCAAGTGCCCAAATGACCTTTTCCTACAACTTTCACACACAGCCGAAATGTTAAAAATAAATCAAATATATTTCAAGCCTGTGAAAGTTGCAAGGGAGAGAGGCAGCGGAGATGGTGTGAACGTGTTCTGGGTCTCCTCGTTGAAGTGCTAAATAATATCGAAGCGAGAAATCAAACATTAATGTAATAAAATGGTAAACGTATTAACACAATTCCAAAAGTTATTTGAAAATGTTTTGGAGTTAGCCATACGGGGAAGGGAAAAAGAAAAACGACTAAGAAATGTGTTTTGAAAGGGAACAAAAGTAACAGCGAGCAAGTAAAGGGTGTTCATTTTAGAGGACCGTCAAGGGATCCAACAGTGTAGTAGCTGATGACTACTCTAATTGAACTTAGAATGGACCTGTTAAATTTGACTAGTAATTAGGCTTTTTTAATTGGTAATGATTATTTCAGTTGTTTTTCAAGAGGCAATTATTAATCGATTACGTTTAGAAAAAATCAAAAACATATCAAAAATATTCAAAAATAGTTGTTTTGATTACCTTTGATTATTTTCAACTTTTTTTTTTTTTTTTTTTTTTTTTTTGAATTTTCTCAGTATTGTTGATGTGTGTATTTATGTGTTTCTCCAATTAAAAAAAATCAATAGAAAAATCAAAAGTAATCAAAAAAAGTTGTTTTGATTACTTCGATTATTGTTGTTAATCCTTTTTTTTTTTTTTGATTTTTTTTCAGTATTGTTGATGTGTATATTTATGTGCTTCTACAACAACACGGAAAAAAAATTTGTTTTGATTACTTTTGATTATTTTTCGATTTTTAAAAATTTTTATTTTTTTATTTTTTCAGTATTGTTGATGTGTATATGCTTCTACAATTAAAAAAAAATCAAAGGTAATCTAAAGAAGTTGTTTTGATTATTTTTATTATCAAGAGAAATCAAAAAAAGTTGTTTTGATTACTTTTGATTATTTTCGATTTTTTTTAATTTTTATTTTTTTTTTTTTAATTTTTGCAATATTGTTGATGTGTATATTTATGTGCTTCTACAATTAAAAAAAATCAAAAGTAATCAAAAAAGTTGTTTTGATTACTTCGATTATATTCGATTTTTTTGATTTTTTATTTTTTTTTTTTTTGATTATTATTGATTTTTTCCAGTATTGTTGTAAAAGCACATAATATTAGCAAACGAAATTCCAGAAAAATTAATTTACGAACAAATATTATCAAAACGCTTTCGAGATGTAATGTAAAATTTATAAGGATTTTTGTATGGTAGGGCAGCACCCTACCTCTATACCACTGTAGCCTGTACCCATTACATCCTTAATATGTGCTGTACTTATATGCATATGTAGGTGCATTTGTACAAGAGTAAATTCATGCATCTCCTATACATAGTATGTGGACGTGTATCTTCATTGCTTCTAAAACAATACTGAATAAAATCAAAAATAATTAAAAGAAAATCAAAAAACAAAATCAAAAATAAGAAACAGTAATCAAAACAACTTTTTTTGTTCCTTTTTATTATTATTGCTGTTTCCGACAGGGTAGAAGTATAAATTTTTTTGGAACGATTTTCCGTCATCCCTTGTCAATTTTGGTTTGAAGACAAACCGGTTTCGGCGTTATGCCATCTTCAGTGTCTTTCTTCTTTCTTTTTTGATTATTTTTGATTTTTTTAATAATCGTAAAAAATCCTGATTTTTTTTTTTTATTATTTTTTTAATTAATTGGAAAATAATCATTATAAATTGAAAGTAATGGTAATCAACCATTAAACGGACTATCAGCGAAACAATTAATAAACTCGTTAATAATTACTATTTGTGTTCATTATTTAACAGGTCTGGATCCAAGCCGGCCTGATATGACAAGAGATAACTCTAATATTACCCACAGTATTTCAAGACAGTACTGTTTTGCGTGTATGACAGATACGGATGTGGCGCTTAAGTATTCCGGCATCTACGCAACAGACCATGCTGTATACTTCCATTTAAACTGATATGTCGAATATCTGAAAGAATTTTCCCTTTGCCCGCTAGTAAAGAGAATACTAAAAGTTTTATCTAGGGACATCATAGTCTATTTCATGTATACAATCTCTCAAGACTTCTAACTTACGCAGCCTAAGATCACCCTGGTATGAATCTAGTTGATAAAAAAGAACGATTGGTGTTAGTTTCAGAGAATTCCGAGAAGTCGCTGGTTCGTTTGAAAAAATTATATAAGCTCTTTGGAACTAAAGGGAATCCACCAACTCTTAGCTGAACTAGTCTGCTCAAGGTTTCATCTCTACTTTGCTGAACTAAGTCTGAATATTTTGGAAATCTCAATATGGCCATCTTGTGAACGACTTCCGAACTAAACACTCTTTACTACAAAGAGGAAATATAGTTTGCCAAATTGATTGCCAATCAATAAAATACGCTACGAAGGCCAGCCAAATTAATTCAAGCTGCATTAAATTACAGAAAAAGGAAAATCTATCAACTTAACGAAAAGGAAATCGAAAATTAAATAATAAACGAATGTAATGTGTTGCGAGTTGCCAAACATTAGCACAGCGTTACATTTAAGTGAAACTTTTCGAAAAGTTTTTACAAGAACAACAAAAAGTTTATACAAAAACAAAAAAACAAATAGACGAAAAATGGTAGTTAGTCACACTCACAATAGATGTTGGTTGCTTGAAATTTTATTTCAAATCTTACAACGTTTGGCAAATTTAAGTGGCATTCAAGCCAAATGTGTAGTCGAGAAAAGTGCTGCAGTTTTTCGCAAGATTTTTATTTGCTTTAAATGTTTTCAATTTTTACAATTTTTTATATATACATTTTTCTATATTTTTATCACTTTCACTTTGACGCCATGGATTGCGCTACTTTACAATTCATTTAGTGTTTGTAATTTATGTGGAGTCATAGTATCATCACTAGCATGTGTGAGCAGTTATTGTAGCATAAGTACGCCGAGGCGCCTAAATATAGGCAATATTTTTCTCATCAACCCACTTATACGAGTGCCGTTAACAATTGGCTGCTTCGTTTCATGCTATTAAACGTTTCTAGCACATGCACTCATACACATGCAAACACTCAAACTTTCATTTACACAAACACACTCTCAGCCATACAAAGTTGACCCACGAACGCTGACCGCTGACATTGACATTTGATTGCTTTGATAACTTCACTTAACTGCGCGCTTTTATCGATTTATTTCGTTTTAGTTACTTACTTACTTTTTGTTTGTTGGTTTATTATTTATTTTTTTATTTTGCGCGTTTTATGGTTGCGGCTTTTTATAGTTTAATCCCGAAGGAAATGTACAAATAAACAAAGTAAGCCCTTTAGGTCGGAAGGTTATGAAGATTGAGGGTGCTAATTAGCCTATATATATAGATTGATTTGTTGTAGTGGTGCACAGGTATCTACTTTGAGCTTTCTGACTTCAATGAAAAATACAAAATTGATTCCTTGACCTATTTATTATCATAAAATGTTGGTGCGCTCTAGGGCTAGAAAAGCTGTTCTTCGTCAAATTTATAAATAGAACGGTCTTCAAAAATATCTTGAAACAGTTGGATCTTCCAGTCAGTCTTCGATATGCCATATCTTCATAGCAATAAGCCAAACAAATCCTACTACCCCCACTGAGTGACTAACGCTAGGGCATATCTTACTCTCAACTTCGTCCATGACTTTTCTTATAAATATTATATCGTATAACTTTAGGCGTTTTTTTATATTTATCCGAACTCTAGCTATTACTGTCACTAAGTAGGAATTCGAAAAAAGAGCACTTTTTCTCTGCTTGATCTTCGCAATGCTACGGTGACCTCTCACTGTCTCTTTTTTCTCCGGGGAATTTCGATAAAAATGTCCATGGAGCTTAGTCTATGGCTGAAAAAAATCTCGTATTAACTTTTGATCCGCATCGGGCCTGATGTAGGCATTCTCCAGCCTTATGCGCCATATGAAAAAACCACTATAATCAACGACCCTGCGGGTTAGGGGTATAGAATATGCCCGAGGTAGCCATACCGGTCGTAGGAGGCGACTAATATGCACAAAGGTAATGACGTGCAACTCGATGGATGATCTAGGGATATGATGCCTCTCACCTCTCATTACCCATCTTCGCCTTCCTTACGTAAAGAGAGGTGACATGACCTAGAAGGTTGCACTGGTCATATCAAATCGCTACCACGATAGTCGGGTAGTACCGCAAGAGAGTACCGGATCGTACCGGGTTCAATGCGTCCAAGCACTGTTAGTTCGACAGCACTCCCCAAAACCTTCGAGGAGTGTTTTTTTCGTTACAACAAAAATAACAACTACCTAAAGAACATGCAAAATAGAAGAAGCTCTTCATGATTCCAAACTTTTAGCCGTTATGAATTTTAAAGATTCCAAAGCGTGGATTCCGACAACACCAAACCTTTTCCCAGTCCACAATTAAATCATTATCTTAAATACTACAGCTATTTAGTTCTGCTGTTCATGCCACCGTTAGCAAAACAAAGTAACACAAATCCTTCCTCAGAAGATATCTTATCCTTAACCTCATTTGCGCTCGTTCCAGAAACCTACAGTTTTGTGATTTCATTGAAGGATATCTCTAAAGATAAATAACCTTTTTTCGTGCAAATATTTTCCACCATAAGATTATGCTGAACTTTGCTTTCAAGAACTACCGAAAAAGCTTTGACCCGAAAATAGGACCGTTGACCTCGTATATTTATAAAAAAAAATAGTAGTAAAATAGTAATAAATTTATGTACTAAAAAGTACTTGTTTTATACAAAAAACAACACCTTTGCGGATACAACATTTGCTCCACATTTTCAGATAGCCGAATGACAGAACAAAGAAAAATTTCGAGCGAGACAACTGACAGCTTACTTCACCACCTTGTTGGTTACACTATGCGTTACAAGTAATTTTTTTCACTTCTCTTTTGAAACATATTCTTTAACTTTCTTCGAATTATTTTCGGCTTTTTTAATAGCGGCATTTTGTCCATTACGCTATTACCAGACATTCAGCTGTGCTTAAGCTGAAACAAATTTCAGTATCTGCACTCTCATCCCTCATAAGCTTATGAGCCGTGTGTTACCTTTGCTCCAGGGAAAAGTTTTAACTATATACAAAGCTAGTACATTCCATAACAAACAATAATCAAAAAGCAATTGAAGATGTGCCGGACGACGAACGCAAGGACCTTTGTTGAAGATTTTTACATATAACTTTTGACCATTTCTTTAACTTTTTGCGTCATTAACCTTGTGGTTATCGCACTTTTATTTTATTGTATTGATTTATTGTTTTTCTGCAGCCCCTGCGATTTGGAGATTTTGTTGCTCTATTTTGTTGGTGCTAGTCCTTACTTCTTTTCTATTTATACAATTTTCTATTTATTTCAATTTTATTACAACAAATCAATTGTTGGTCGCTGCGGTGAAATCAATTTCAATACAAACCAACAAATGGGTCATTTGGTGGCGTAGGAATTGAACGTTGATGTTGTGGTTTTAATGGGGCGCACATTTGTGGATATTTGATGAAAAATAAGCGCAAATACCTAAAAAGGTATGTGTGTGCATATGTAATATTATATACATATATATTATATACATAATATGTTTCGCATGCATATTTACTTCAACGCTACATTTTTTCTTGTTCTTTTTTTAATAAGTTTTAGTAAAATGGCTATAATAGTATAAAACTAAGCCGACAAAGAAGTCAGAACCAAGTGAAGTCATGGTAAAAGTTCTTAAAGTAGTAAGCAATTTCTGTCGTATAATTTGGTTTTGTTGAAATTTTTTTTTTTTTTTACCAACAATTCAATGTACATACATTTCAAAAGTACTCAAGGCTATAAATGATCTCAGGGCCAAGAAAACCCATTTTTATGAAAATTATTATTGTTTTTAACTCTAATACTTATTTTTATATCCAGCGTGTATTAGTACATAGAGTATTAAAGTTTTGGTCATATCACGGTGGTTTGTAACGGTACAAAATAATGGAGATAGATATATAGTTCCATATATCAAAGTTCTTAGAATGAACAGAGGAATCCATTAAGACATGTCCGTCCGTCCGTCCGTCTGTGGACACGATAGCTTGAGTGTAAATTGAGATATTTGAATGAAATTTGGTACGCAGGTTGCTTTCTGGCCAAGGTAGGTTGCTATTTGAAATTGGCGAAATCGAACCATAACCACGCCCCTTTTTTCGATAACAAAAATTTCGAAAAACGTATAAAATTGGTTAATTCAAAATTATACAAAAGCAGCTACAAAGATTAAATTTGCTAGATTTATTAATTTGCTTGTCGCATTGACGATTTTATAAAATTTTTAGAAAAGGGGTGTGGCACCGCTCACATATGCGTGAAGAAATTTTCAAATTTTGACTCTTAATAACTTCAGAACAGTTATACTAGCGTAACAAAATTTCATAGGAGGTAAACTATTGTTGTGCTAAATGCACCCATAGAAAATAAGCAGCATCGCTTTTCGACCACGCCTGCTTTTTCATAAAAGTTATATGGAAAGGAGGTAAAAATATTGAACTGCCCATATCTAATTAACTGATACAGGTATAATAATATAATTTGGAACTTACATCAACTTTCTTATCCGTTATATGATTTTTTTTTAATTTTGTAAAGTGGGTGTGGCACCGCCCACTTATGAGTCAAGCAAAATTTAAAATTCGACTCTTAATAACTTCAGAACAGTTATACTAGCGTAACAAAATTTCATAGGAGGTAAACTATTGTTGTGCTAAATGCACCCATAGAAAATAAGCAGCATCGCTTTTCGACCACGCCTGCTTTTTCATAAAAGTTATATGGAAAGGAGGTAAAAATATTGAACTGCCCATATCTAATTAACTGATACAGGTATAATAATATAATTTGGAACTTACATCAACTTTCTTATCCGTTATATGATTTTTTTTAAATTTTGTAAAGTGGGTGTGGCACCGCCCACTTATGAGTCAAGCAAAATTTAAAATTCGACTGTTAATAACTTCAGAACAGTTATACTAGCGTAACAAAATTTCATAGGAGGTAAACTATTGTTGCGCTAAATGCACCCATAGAAAATAAGCAGCATCGCTTTTCGACCACGCCTGCTTTTTCATAAAAGTTATATGGAAAGGAGGTAAAAATATTGAACTGCCCATATCTAATTAACTGATACAGGTATAATAATATAATTTGGAACTTACATCAACTTTCTTATCCGTTATATGATTTTTTTTAAATTTTGTAAAGTGGGTGTGGCACCGCCCACTTATGAGTCAAGCAAAATTTAAAATTCGACTGTTAATAACTTCAGAACAGTTATACTAGCGTAACAAAATTTCATAGGAGGTAAACTATTGTTGTGCTAAATGCACCCATAGAAAATAAGCAGCATCGCTTTTCGACCACGCCTGCTTTTTCATAAAAGTTATATGGAAAGGAGGTAAAAATATTGAACTGCCCATATCTAATTAACTGATACAGGTATAATAATATAATTTGGAACTTACATCAACTTTCTTATTCGTTATATGATTTTTTTTAAATTTTGGAAAGTGGATGTGGCACCGCCCACTTATGGACCAAAGTTTTCTAAAAGAGGTAGGAAATCGGAACATGCCATATCTCCTTCACTGATGCAAATAGAATGGTAGAATTTCGTAGTTACAATTACCTGATGATCTTATTAATGATTTTTTTTTTAATTTTCGAAAATATAAATGAACAAATTGTCAAATTTAAGCTATTATTAACTTCAGAACCGAGTTAAATAAAATTTCGAAACATTATACGAGGTATACTATCTACGCTTTTCAAAATTATACATAGCCTATGCTGAAACCAGTGAATCCAAAAATCAAATTTGTTAATTTTGTATAAGTAGGCATGGCGCCGCTCTCTTTTCAGCATAAAAGTTCTGCTATTTTCAATTTTAACTAGATATTTCAATGAAAATTGGTAAGCTGCTTATCAATAATATGAGTATACTTCTGCCAAAAATTAGGCAAATCGGATAACACACAAGCAAAATATCCGGGCAAATTGTTAATACCGCACTGCAATAGGCAAGCTATATATCTTTTTTGATCTTCATACCTTTCAGAACATGAAATGTTTGTAAGTATGAGAAGAAGGAGAGATGGACCCATCAATAAGCAAACTGAAATAATAAGGACGATGAGCTGAGTCGATTTAGCCATGTCCTTCTCTCCGTCCGTCTCTCCGTGTCTCTGTCTATTTGAACGCAAATTTTATCGAACATAAAATGTGCATGTATTTGTATTTTAAAAAAATTTAGCTAGCAGTTGTTGGTAAGAAAGCTATTTATATACAATTAAATTAATTTATCCCTCGAAACTCATACCAGAAGTGTTTTTGTTGCCAGAATAGATCACTACTAGGTATTTAATGTTCGGTTCCACCCGAACTTAGACTTCCTTACTTGCAGGAATTTGTGTTTGTACAGGGTGTTTTTTTTACAGGTTTGTTTTTCGAATAGAGATAAAACTGGCATTTTGTGGTCAAATCTGGCAACTCTAATGTCATTTATGTTCAGTTTGGTTTGCCATTTCATCATGAACAGGTTGACAAAAGAACAACGCTTGCAAATCGTGCAAATTTATTTCGAAAATAATGGTTCAGTTCGCGAAGTTTACCGTGAGCTCCGTCCATTTTATGGTCGACATAATCGTCCATCAGAGCAATTAATTCGGTTAACCATGGATCGTTTTCGCACTACGTTTACTCTATGTGATAATACGCATCCGCAGAGACGTCGAACAGTGCGCACCGAAGAAACAATTGCCGCTGTAGAGCAAAGTGTTGAAGAGGACCCGAATGAATCGATTCGCCACCGTGCACAGCAATTGGAGCTTTGTCCATCAACTTTATGGAAGATTTTGCGCAAAGATCTTGGCTTGCGACCTTACAAGATCCAGCTTGTGCAAGAATTAAAGCCGCGAGACCATGCAATGCGTCGTGATTTTGGTGTATGGGCCGAAAATGAGATTGATTTCGATGCTGATTTTCATCGCAAAATTTTGTTCAGTGATGAGGCTCATTTTTGGTTGAATGGCTACGTCAACAAGCAAAATTGCCGCATTTGGAGTGAAGAGAATCCACATGAGACCCTTGAAACGCCATTACATCCACAAAAACTGACTGTTTGGTGTGGTCTATGGGCTGGTGGAGTCAATAATGCTGGAGAGGCAGCTACCGTTAATGGAGACCGGTATAGAGCCATGATAACCGACTATTTTGTTCCCGAATTGGATGGCATGAATGTGGATGAGTTGTGGTTCCAACAAGACGGCGCTACATGCCACACAGCGCACGTCACAATCGATTTATTGAAGGAAACATTCGATGAGCGCATAATTTCGCGGAATGGACCTGTCAATTGGCCACCAAGGTCGTGTGATTTGACACCATTGGATTATTTTCTTTGGGGATATGTGAAGTCGCTCGTCTACACCAACAAACCAGAAACGTTAGGGGAGTTGGAAGCCAACATTCGTGGCGTTATTGCCGACATACGGCCCCATATGCTCGAAAAAGTGGTTGAAAATTGGACCTGTAGAATTGGCTTTATTCGAGCCAGCTGCGGCGGCCACATGCCCGAAATCATATTTAAACATTAATGGCATAAAATTATCCTTCCAATAAAGCCAAATTGATGGACCTTAAAACGATTTTCTTGTGTTTTATTTCAATTCGAAGTTCTGTACCCCTAAAAAAAACACCCTTTATGTCTGTATGTATGTTAGCGTATCACTAAAAAGCTGCTGAATGGAAATGAATGGAACTTTCACCATTATATTACTAGACGTCTCACTTAAAATTTTAGATAGCCCTTATTTCGATAACTCGGCCGCTTCCGGAGTTATCGACCAACATTTGGACCAGGGTGACCCAAAATAAATTGGTACAATAGGGATATCAAACGAAAGGTGATAGTGAGTGTTGCAATAGCCGATATGATTAAGTTACATATCCCAACTGGTTTCGAAGATATACTGGTTAAACCCGAACTTAGTCTATTATAAGTTCTGAGATGCAGAGAAACTTGGCCGGGTTTTCTATTCTTTGATAAAAAGGAAAGTGTCACTGTTTTAGTCAAAACTCAGAATACGAACATTCCAAAGCAAGTAATCCTTCGAGTTTCTTCTGTCAATATCGGACATAAATTACTGAGAGTATATATCCAGTGAAGCTCCATTATCGAATACTCACATCAAGTGCAAGCATGCTAAACCTAAACGAAATATGAATAATTTAGTTCCTAAAATGTTCATGGTCCCAACAACCTATATTAGCGGCATATTGCAGCAGCAAAACCGCAACAACTGCAACAACAACAACATAACTTTTAGCGAGTTAGCTGCATTGTTGACTGTCACTCGTTTGCTATCCATCACTTCGGCCTGTTTGTTTGCTACATTGCGGTTTGTCAAACGGCCTGTCAACATTGAAACAAAGCGCATGCTATGTACTCAACAAACAACAACAACAAAAACATATGACATATAATTTAACGCATTGCTACTGTTTGCAGTCATTCCTACATTCACCGTTGAGAGCACGAATTGGTTATATTTTTGGTAGCGGCTGCAGTTGTTGCCACTTCAACGTGTTGTTTGCCTTTCAATTATGTTGCGCAAACAGAGGCGACAATGGAATCCCATCATGAAGCACTGCCCACTAATTTCGAAAGAGCTAGAATACTGCCACAACGCGTATACACTTTCAATTTGAAATATTCACTGCACAAACAAAAGATTGCTAAAAATTTATATTGACTGTATCTGATAGCCAAGCTGCAGTCAAAGCAAGTAGTAGATGTGGACTACTTCAAAACTAGTGGGAACAGCAGAATAAAACTACTCAGAGAACTGTTTTTTTTTTTTTGGTATAAAAAACTGTAGAAAATGGTACTTTTAACAAGGCGTTGTTCTAAGAGGTATCAATTGCCAAGTTTAGGGCCGAAATATACCAGTCTCAGACTACTTCAAAAGTATCAAAATTATTTCTAGTTCAATTAGTGTGGTAACTTTTACGCGCCCTACATGGGAGAGTTCACAGATTCGAGCTCTGGCACTGAGATTGTCAACTTGAAAAACAAATAAGTTTTACAGGGATATTTCCAACTTAGCGCACTCCAGTATTCTGTAAAATTTCGAATTTTGGGCCTTTTCGGACTAGTTTCAGTTGAGTTAAAAAAATTTAATTTTAAACTAGTATTTTTTCTGACTATTTTGGAGTTTCATTGTAGGGTAGGTATAGACATATGGATTCGTGCATACTTGAAATATAGTCGCAAAAATATTGATAGTCAATAAGTTGCCGCATCGCAGATATTGGCCTTCCGTTGCCAACATCATGGTTTGTTTGCTTAAACAGTTAGCTTTGCATTTATTTTCAATTATTTGACAAATACCAAGTTTAACAATGAAGTTCCGAGAATAGAGAACTTTCTGTTGATACTAAGCACCGCTTGCAATCAAGTATTTAAATATAAGTGAAGACTAAAATGAGTTGGCCGCTGTGTGCGGTATTATATCAAACATAGCCGTAGCCGAATCCAAAAGTGAAGCAGAGTCTTACACCAAAACAAAAGCAGAAAGTGAAAATTAATTTCAAATTTAAACCGAGTAAAAATGTGGTACAGAATGTGAAAGAGAATTCAAAACCAGAACTGAAACGTACCGAAAATCGGCACCGAAACGGGATCAAAAACTGGAACACATAAAATGCAAAACAAGTAAGA
Source organism: Merzomyia westermanni (assembly GCA_949987695.1). NCBI lineage: Eukaryota > Metazoa > Arthropoda > Insecta > Diptera > Tephritidae > Merzomyia > Merzomyia westermanni. The sequence goes on from OX465289.1 coordinate 182,274,772, forward strand.
AACAGAAACAGAAACCGACTGAAAACGAATGAAAAACGGGAGCAGCATTCGAAGTCAGTACCGAAACGAAATCCGAAATCGGAACCCGATTGAAAAACGGAAAGAGATTTTAAAATATAAAACAAAGTAAAAACGGTAACAGAATTAGAGGCAAGAAGAAAAACGGAATCAAAATCGAAACCGTGATCGAATCAAAAACAGGAACATAAATCGAAGTATGAATCGGAATAGAACCAGGAAAACAAAACTGAAAGAAATATAGATACCAAAGCCATAACCAAAACCGGAACCGAAACCGGATCTGCAAAATCGGCAAAAGCGGAAGAGATTACGAAACCCAAACCGAAATACGAACTACGGATAAACCATGCGCACGAACCAAATGCGAAACTGCTACTGCAACCAATACAAAGATCAAAACTGGAACCATGAAAGGATCCGATATCAAAAGTTGGAACCGAGACAGAATCCTGCATAGAATCGAGTCGAGTCCAGGTAGGCTATCGAGACTGAGTTCCTAAAAAAAAAACTGGAATCTAGAAAGAAACTGCCAACAGAACCGAATACGTAATCAAAAAATATGCGGAACCGAAACGGAAATAAAGGTTGAAACGGAATGTGAAACGAAGAAGAATTGATAACGCGAACCAAGCTAGTAATCGGACCTGGAAACTGAACTGAAAATAAACTGGGCCTTAACTGTGATCGAAGAAAAAACTGCGACTGCAATCTGAGCTGTAAACGAGAAAGTCACTGGAACACAAACTGGGACTAAAATCTAAACTTTGATTGGAAAAGACTGGAACTTAAACAAACTGGTACTGGGGCCAAAACGGGATCAAGTGTCAATACTTAAGCAAAATTCTCGACTAAAGTTTGTCCTTGGAATCCAGAACGAAAATATGATTTAAAATAAAACCAGGAACAAAACATAAAAAATCCGGAACCGAAACCGATAACCAAAATGCAACTTAAGTTGGAAATTAAAACTAACTTAACCCGTCTGGATACTATCTAGAACCTCACAGAAAATCGAAACCGGAGTCGAACCCGAATTTTTGAACTCAAGTCGAAATCTAAACTGGAATCAATATCGAGACCATAACCGGGGTCTAAACAAATAAGAACCCAAAATCGAAACTAGTACCGAGGCCGAAACTGAATCTCAAATCTAGACTCAAATTGAAATAGAACCGAACCAAGAGCTGTAACATTAGGCGGAATTCAAACCAGAACACAGACCGAAACTACAGATCCCAGTTTGAGGAAACTGAGAAGCAATTTGAGACAAATTATTGTCCACATCGGTAGCACTCGCCTAAACCTGTAGCTATTAATTTTTCGTTGCGAATAGTAACAATCAAGACCATATGGTCATTTTATGAACGTATCAGTCTTAAAAAAGATGTCATCTCCATGTTAAGAAATTAATTGTTTTCCATTCCAACTTATTGCATATTTATTGAGTAATCAAACTTTGAACTTACGCTGTACACTGGGGCCGTAAGGTCAATTTCGTACCAAACCGCATAGAGGGCACAAACTTCAGCATTTTTTTAGGTTTTTTTTTTATTAAGTAAATACCAGGATTTGTAGTACAGTTTTTTTGAATTTTTTTGCCTAAAAAAAATTACACTGTGTAACAAATTAAAAAAGGTTTTAAAACAATTTTTTCGAAGCTTTTGTATTTACTGGTACTGCATACCTAAAAGAAGGAATTTCAAGTCTGAAGTTAACAGCCTAAGCCTGTATTTTTATATGTTAGATCGAAATCAGCTAAACTAAAATACTTTTATTTTTTAGACTTCATGAATCATACAAACAGTACATACTCAGAATTTCTATTATCACCTCAAAATGGGAAGTGAGTGGTCAAAAATCCCTTTTTTCATAAGTTGCTCATTTTGTTTGTTAGAATAACTGGACAGGTTTGTGAAATTTTTTTTTTATCTAAAAAAATTATATTGAGTAACAAATTTATAGAACTAAAACCATTTTCCTTCCCAACAAGCATTTCTCTAAATGTTTTTAAAAATAATTGAAAGTAAACTTGCTACAATAAGCGAAATGTAAGACTTTTCAGTTTTAATTTATTTGAAAGTTATAATTAAACATTTTATAAACTTCAAGAAAAAACTGTTATAAATCATTTCACTTTAGAAGTGAAATGCCAATGTTTAAAAAAATTCAAAAAAATCTATTTGTCAGTTTTTTTCTTTTCAACTTAAAATATTTCCAATTCTTTTCCGAAAAGATTTTACATGAGAATGACGACACAATCATGGCTGCATCTTAACCACTTCCGCAATCTGCTACGAGTAATAATTGGTTTAAGTTGCAGCATTCAATGTATGATTAGAACTTTTTTATTCATTTCATTGCAATAGCTAAATAAGACGAAATACATCGTTTAAATAAAGTTTCAGAAAAACCATTTACAAAAAGCTTTTTTTTGAAAATTGTTTATAGGCTTACATTAATAAGCTTTTAATGAACGAGCCGTTTTGATTACGAAACGCTTTTTTTCAAACGTTTTATAAACGAAAACTGAGAATTTTGTAAGCTTAATATTTATTTCAGAAATCTTTTTAAAGATTTATTTGAAGTTTACTTTGCTTGTTGGGTTCCCTTCATTTCCTCTTTCTTTGGCCTATGCATTTTAATTTATTTAATAATTATACCTTTCATGAACATGAAATGGTATATTAACTTTGGTCCGATGTTTGTAACGTTTAGAAATATAAGAGATAGGCCCACCAATGAGTATACCAAATTGATCAGGACGATGAACTGAGTTGATACAGTCATGTCCGTCTGTCCGTCCGTCCGTCTGTTTGAACGCAAACTAGTCCTTCAATTTTTGAGATATCTCGATGAAATTTGGCACACGGATGTATTTTTGTATTATATTAGACATTTGTCGGATCCGGTATAATCGGGTCAGTATAGCATATATCTCCCATACAACCGATCGTTTAAATAAGAGGATTATGACCATTTCTACCTCATTTTTAAAGATTAGAGCTTGAAACTTGGTGAGATATTTTCTTAAGGATAGCAAAAGATTTCGCAAAAAAATCGCTAAGATCGGAGCTATATATAGTATGTATCCCATACAACCGATCGTTCTGATAAGAGGATTATGGCAACTTCCCTTAAACAAATAAAGCTTATTATATTATAAACATAAGTTTATAAACATAAGTATATCATTAGGTATTTACATATCTATTGTTGAAAAAGAATACTTTGACTACATTTGCTTACACATATCCATTTGTTAAATGTTTATGTAAAAATTTTATTATTTTTATCATTTTGATCTAAATTTATATGTAAATGACATGTTGTGGATTTTTGTATGGTAAAGAGCAACCGTACAAACACAAATAATCCCTGTAAATATTTTCATAATATCTCGTATGCAGAGCAGCAGTGTCGTAATTAGCGAAGGGTTTGAAGGTGTTCTCCTCTACCCCCGAAATGTGCAAAACGTAATTTGGCTTTTAGTGATGAAGAATTTACTTTATGATAAAAGTAATGGAGCTATACGAATGCCGAGTGTCATCCAACAACGGCACCGGAAGTACTAAATGCATGTCAAGTTCAACTCTTTCGAAACATTTAAAATTTAGGCACATAGTCTGTCATTCTGTGTACTGGAGAATGCTCTTTTTCGATCTTAAGATGTTTCAAACCCGTTTTACATAACTAAGCTGTCGAAAGACACGAAAGAGCTTAGACCTCATAAGTATTCATCGAAGAATTGACCTGGACACGGAAATTTAATATCTTATATATAAATAGACAGTATGAATGCAATGTAGAACCGTTTTCTGCTAAACTATAATTCTAAGGTATACAAATTATATATGTATAGATAAGAAATTTTGAGGTGTACTTTTATCCGTAAAGAGAAAAAATTTAAAAAATCATTTTAATATAAAATATTTAACATAAATGTCACACCACTACACATTTACTTATTCACACTATAGACACGCTGTGTGTGTGTACTTGCTTTTTGTGTACTATGCTGAATCGTGAGCATGGCCGAGGAGTTGCTTGGTAGGCAAAAATTAAGAGCCGTAGTAGTGTGAGTAGACTTGCCATGCATATTTTTGTGTTATTCGTGCGGTCGGCTCTCACTGTGAGTGCGAAGAGTTGGTAGCGGACCAATGAAAAATAAGTATTCGCACTATAGATACTCTGTTGTGTCATGCATTTTTGCTTTAGTTGTTGTTATTGTATTGATTACTGGCTACGATGCCCAGTGTCAGCTGCTCTCCTGAGAGCACGAAAAGTTGCTTTGTTGGACACATTAAACAAGCAATGTAAAATATGAGCAAATATGCAAAATTCATTGCTCATACCTACAAACAGGGTTTACAAAAATAAAATAAATGATTACTCATAAAGAGTATTAAACACGGAAGAAAATGAAAGGAAAATAGAGGAAAGGAAAAGAATTGAAAGGAAGGAAAATTAAAGGAAAGAAAAGGAAAGGAAGGAAAGGGAAGGGAATGGAAAGGATAGGAAAGGAAGGAAAATTAAAGGAAAGAGAGGAATGGTAAGGAAATGAAAGGAAGGGAAGGGAAAGGGAATTAAAGGAAAGGTAAGAAAACGAAGAGGAAAATAAAAGGAAGGGAAGGGAAAGGAAAAGAAGTTTGAGGAAAGTAAAAAATAAAATAAGAGAGTAAAAAAAGAAATCAAGGAAAATAAAAATATGTTACTGGAAAGAAACGACATAGAAAGGAAGAAAAAAAGGCGGATAAAACGAACCTACACCAAAAAAATTAAATTAAATAAAGTTTATTGGTTGAGCGAACTCTAGTACATATATCTAAAACGCTGATTTATCTATTTGATTTATAGTTTAAGGATTACTTTTAGTGTTATTTGTTCGTGTTTATTATTTTATTGTAATACGATTTTATTGATTAAGACACGTTTAAATAAAATTGCAAAAAAAAAAATAAAAAAATTCATGCAACCCCCTCTAAAGAAATATCCGGCTTACTGCCCTGTAGACCGGCGCAAATAAAAATGTCTGCATTAATGCGTGTCTGCAGGCAATTTACCATACAAAGCATAATAACAACCACAAACAATAAAATAAAACAAAATTTACATATCTTTGACAAAAATTAGGCATAAAGCTTATGAATAGACAGAAAAAATCGATTATGAATAAAAACTTGAATAATGTCGATTTGTGTGGAATATGAAAATGTTAAATATGTCGCTTCTCTTTTATGATGTTTACTTATATAAATTTGATAAATGAGCGGAGGTGAGGGTGTAGCAGAGTATAAAATATAGAATTTCAATTGATAGAGAGTAAATGTGAAGTGTGAGTAGTGATAAAGTTGTGGAAGTGTAGGATCACAAATATTAAAATATGCCAAAGATACTATTTAAAGAAGTTCTCTTCTAAAATACGGTAATTTCTTAAATAGCCTTATTCCCTTTTTCGAACTATGGACTGAGAGCTAGTGATGCATAATTGTTTAGTACTTTGAAAAATACATTCACCGTATTGCGTAAGACTCAGACAGTGGTATGGGTAGCTCGCAAAACTTTCGACCCTTACAACTTTCCTATGTGGTGCTAAGGTATAGGTGTTTCCATGGAAAACTAGTAAAGGTTGCGGTCAGTCATCATACAGATATTTTTTGTGAGAGGCCTTCGAAGCACACAATTTAACTAAAATTTTTCTCACAAGTTTTCGACTTCATCCAATATACTCTAGTAATGGCTGCTGCATAACTTAAAGTGTGTGTGTTACCAGCAAAGAATCATTAATGTTGTTGCTGTTAATAGTGCTTGAAACAAGCAGTTTCAACATGGTTGGACTACAGTGATATTGGTGTTAGAAAAGTAGGTTCAATTGAACGGCTAAAGATATGTTTAGTGTCATGTGGGGCAAGTATTTAATATAGTTGCGTTAAATCTGAATATGAAAGTGTTTAACCTATTACAATATACAGAACAAAGTTGTGATAACATGACTCTATTCCCCTCTTTAGCTATTTATTGGATGCCAATTCCGGGGTTTACAGCCGAGATCTGAAATATCTGTCTACCAAATCGGTGTGAAGGTCATTCAGAGCCCGGCTATGGTTACACAGAACAAATAGCAAGGTAATGTATTTCCAGATCTTGTCATAGTGCTTACGGAGATGTTTCCTTATGTCTCCAAGGGGCGGAGCTTCATCAAATGGATGTCGGTTTAGATGGCTGAATTTCTAGCAGTACAGTGAAACCTGTCCTCTCAGCAGTTACGGTTTTGCTTTCGAACATTGAGCATTTAAGTATCTTGATGAAGGTGAGAAGAAGACAACCCGTGGCAGTTTTAATGGCGGTATTTTGGCAGACTTTCAACTTCCTATAGATGGTGTCAACAAGGTTTGGCAACCATAGCCTTATATGCTACTAGCAGCGTTTCTTTATCTTTGCCTGAAGTTTGAGAATCTTGTTTCGACTCTGCACCTTTGAGGCTATTTCTGTGGCATGACAATCGAAGTTGAGGCCGTTGTCAAACGTCACACCCATGATTTTGGGGTGATTGAAAGTAGGTATGGTATTCCTACTCATTTGTAATTGACTCTCACAACAATTGATAGTAAAAAATTTTTAAATGCAATTAAAGTATCTTCTCGTACAAAAACAAGTTTTTTTTTGAGAAAATTCTGTATTACCCTAAATCTTGTGATCAATAAAGAAAAAAAAAAGGTAGAGTTACTCCATCTATGTGGACTTTTAACTGTTGCCTTATCTGTATATTCCATGTAGCCGCTGATTTGCTTGAAAAAAGCGTAAGATTTCGCTCAGTGCAAAAGCTAGTGAGAGTTCGTGAAGGGAGGGCGCCTTGCTCGAAGCCGTAATGGGGACAGGACCACCCTGTGGCACCCGCTTTTCAATCCTTCTTGATATCGATTTTGTGTCTCTAAATGCTACTGAATTGTTGTATTTGATTATATATCTGGATGAAGTGTGTGAAAAACAATTGGTTTAGTGTTTGGCTACTTACTTAAGGCTTGTTTTGCTAAGATAATCGAACAAGGCACTTTCTTACAATTCATTTCTTTCTGCAACAAATCGTCACCACCACAAATATTGTCAGTCACACCTGCCCTTCTCCCGCACCCCCCGACTACACCTATGAACTTAACAATTGGTTGTGCTGTCATCGGTGCTTGTCAAGTCTACAACATTCCAATGAAATGCGAAAGTTTAAAATGTGAAAGCGGGTCTCGGGAAATACCGAAACTTTTACTTCACTACGCAGTAAAGATTTTTAAATTTTTATTGATTACAGGAACACCCTATTACTTGGTATTCTGAGTAGAAAAATCACTTCCAGCAAGATTCACATAAAACATGATGAGTCGGTACGCCATCATGTATGTCCCGACACACCTCTAACCTCTCTGGTGTGGTACTTAAAACAAGTTAGTTGAGCCCCTTATCGGATAAAACGATTGTGCAGTATCTAGATGTTGTATTTATCCAATCTGACTGATTCTTACCACCCATTTAAAACATGAAATAAGTTCCAAACTTGCTAAATTATATGTTTCCAGCAATAGGTTGTGATTCCAAGATCTTTTCTCTTCAATCCCCCCTTTAGCTGTAACTATATAAATGTCCCCTTCAAAATCTACATTATTTACCACTACGTTCATAGACATCTTCCAGCAACTATGTCATATCGAATACGAATAGTGTAAAGTGATGTTTATGGATTCATGCAGAAGAAAGGTAGAGCCTACAAACGACCGCTAGTAACCTTAGATAAAGTAGAAAAAATACCACAGTACAACAACTACTTGTTTTATTGCTGTTACACCTTGCAGTCAAGCAAAATCACAACAAATTATCATCACAAAATATGTATTGGATGCTGCGAGGTGATAAGGCAAAAGTGAGTGTTGCCAGCAGACGATAGCAGGAAAAAAACAAGAAGAAAGAAATGCGAATAAAAGCAGCAAAATAATGAAAAAGAAAACAGACTATTGTTGGTTATAACGATGAGCAAGCGATAGAAGCAGCATGCTGAAACGGTATTTTTTATGTCTGTAAGTCAATATTGCCAACTCTTTCCTCAATTCTTCCTCGCCCTAGTGATGCGCTGGCGCTTGAAGCCTTAGAATGAACTATGCCTTTGGTGGCATTAAATCGAAAATGACATGCAAAGGACATTTTTGCAGTTCAGGTTCTTGTTGCTAGTACTATTTATGCTTTGTTGTTTACGTTTAGATATAAAATACAACTACTTTTTGTTTTTTCTGATGTTGAAGTATTGACTTTAGTGGATTTTGTACTGCTTTTATGTGCCATTGTGTCAAGTGGGTGTTGGCTATGCAAAACGGTTTTAAATGCTTACCATGAAAGGGGAGCTTGATGAATGTGTGTAGGGAAAATACAAAAGAGTTAGCAATGAAGTATATCACACATTCACACACACATGCATGTATGTCGAATGAGCTTAACGATTTTTGAAAATCGGTTGACAGGAAGAAATGTCGAAGAAATGGGTCTCAGCAGCATAAACTTTAAAGAGAAAACTTGATGATCGCGATGGCGGAATGGTATTGATGAGAGGCGCAAAGGTATTCCGAAGTGTGCATCGATTGATGTCACAAAAAGAATTCCGCAAAGGGATATTGCCTCATAAAGTTAAGTATTTTTGTATTTACAGGCTAGAATATATTGAATCTGAAACATCAAAATCAGCTAGCGGACAGAACTATAGATTTTTAGGGGTTATTAGAAGTTGAAAAAGCTTGTCGCCTTTTACGGCCAAACTGTACAGCTTAATTATAAAGAATTATATATGCCTCAATAAGTCTGCTCAAGCTGCACTGCCATCAATCAAAAAAACAATAAAATTACTTATAATAAATTTTGAAATCTAAATCTAAAATAAAAAAAATTGTATAGAATAAACCTAATAAAAGAAAATAAATAAAACAAAATAAAATAAAATAAAATAAAATAAAATAAAATAAAATAAAATAAAATAAAATGAAATGATATGAAATGAAATGAAATGAAATGAAATAAAATATAGTAAAATAAAATGAAATAAAATCAATCTGCCGATAAAACAGATCTGTCAAAAAATCCATCATGATCACACTACTAACTGTCAAATGGCGGAAGTGGTTCATGTGTATGGTAAAGAAGAATACATAGAACTAGGAACGTAGATGACATCAAAACCAGCGTATTGTTAGCTTAATGGTTAGCAATGCGGGGCAAAATTTCTGTGGTGATGAAGCTTAGCAGCTTCCGTAATGGATCTATAAGAAAAGCTATTGCAGTTGTCTCTAAACATTTTTCCTACTCTGTTCAATCAAAAAACTTTTAATAATTAATTAAAAATGATTATTAAAAAATAAACACAATAATAATTTGCATAAAAATTCAAAAAGTGAAAAATTATTATTCTTGGCCTTGAGCTAGTTTCATGAATATTTTAAAATCAAATAAAATATAATATAATAAAATCAAATGAATTGAAAGTAAAGTACTCGTAAAATTAAAAAAATAAAACAAAATGAAATCAAATAAAGTAAAATAACATAAAACAAAATTAAACTAAATTGAATTAAAATAAATTAAATTAAATTAAATTAAACTAAGCTAAGTTAAATTAAACTAAAAAAAATAAAATAAAGCAAAATATTATTAAATAAAACAATGTAAAATAAAATAAAATAAAATAAAATAAAGAAAAACCATCGTCCTGTTAGCTTAATGGTTAGCAGACAGTGCCAAATATCGTCCTTTTCTGTTGAATTAAAAACTGTTAATAATTATTTAAATTACTAAAAAAAAAACCATAAACTTTAAAATAAAATAAAATAAAATAAAACAAAATAATATAAGATAAAATAAAAATAAAATAAAATAAAAAAGTAATAAAATAAATTAAAATAAAATAAAATAAAATAAATTAAATTAAATAAATTGAATTAAATTTGTAGCATGTCTTAAGGCGTTTCATAGAAAGAATTCCACAGAAAAGTATGTAAAAGTTGATTCATGGAAATTTCTACAGCCAAACAATAAGCTGTGTGATAAGGAATAAAGCAAAACAAACGAAACAACAACAAAAGGCAGTTTAGAGTGCTTCGATGTATTTTGTTGCTGGCAGCTTGCTGTTGCGCAGACTAGTGAAAGCTTTGACTTGCAGACAAATTAAATATACTTATTGTTTTTAGCGGTCTGTTTTTCAAAAATTTAATTTTTTGCTTTTGTTTTATTTTTGTAGCAGTTAAAAACCCCCAACAATAAAAAACACAGACTACTTTGTTGGCATGCCAAAGACAATGAACAAGAAGACAAATTGAATACGGGCTTATGAGGGTTTTGTAAGCACATTTATTAGGATGGGATGAAAAATATTTTTTTTGCTAAGCATGGGTATAAAATTACACTTTAAAAAAACTATTTTTTTTTAAATTATTGTTCAATATTTATAGCTTGCCCAGTCGTTTATTAAATAAAAAAAAATATATAAGTTACAACGCAAACAATTTTTTTTTTTTGTACTAAAATCGTAAAAGTCTCCGAAAATTTTTGTATGTAGTTTTTTAATCGTCTGGCATTTAAATGCAATTGGAAGCTTATATTTAATTAAATTATAACAGATGAAGAAGGAATTAATTTTTCACCTTCTGACTTTTCTTTTCACAAACCAAAAACTTCAACACACCCTAATGTTGATGTGCGCTTATGACTGAGACAGTATTCTGCAATCATTAAAGCCGCTTAAAATAAAACAAAAATCGACCTAAAGACTGAATACACGACAGAACGAATGAAAAGTACTTCAAATGAGTTGGATAAGATTTTTGAAAGAAAATGGAACGCATGGGGAACAAATTCTAAAATCACTGGTACAAAATGTGAGTGTGTGTGTGTCAACTGCATATCTAGTATTTTACCAGCCATAACTGTTGCTCTACATTTTACTCCGAGTTAACGGCATTTTAAGCTCTAAGATTGTATGTAGAACATATATAAAGCAAAGCGTAAATACTTTACGCCCTCTCTCCCATAATGCTTCGCTACTTGCTACCGGCCAGCGAAAACAGCAACAACTTCATAACAACAACGCAGTGCAGCACACAGATTGAAGTCTTTGCTGTCTATTTTGAATTCAGAGTTTCTGTTGAGACTGATTTAGCAACGAGTGTGCATGTGTATGTGGATGCGCAGTGCCCCCCTCGTGTGTTGGTGTACGAGTGCTGTTGACAGCTTATATGATTTTTTATACTAACAAGAAGAATTGGGGCGCACATGCTTATCTGCGCACTCATACACATGAACACATTTAACTACATGGTTATAACCGAAAACACGTGTAAATAAAGGGTGCTTCGTAGAGAGTTATCTAACTAAAATCTTATAAATGTATAAATGCGCAGACCGAAATAGGTGCACAACTAAAATAAAATAAATAAAAATAAAATAAAATAAAATTAAATTAAATTAAATTGAATTAAATTAAATTAAATTAAATTAAATTAAATAAAATAAAATAAAATAAAATAAAATAAAATAAAATAAAATAAAATAAAATAAAATAAAATAAAATAAAATAACATAAAATAAAATAAAATAAAGTAAAATAAAACAAGACAAAATCATTTAAAATAAAATAAAATTAAGTAAAGTAAAATAAAATAAAATAAAATAAAATAACATAAAATAAAATAAAATAAAACAAAGTAAATTTAAAAAAAATAAAATAAAATAAAACAAAATAAAATAAAAGAAAATAACATTAAATAAAATAAAATATAATAAAATAAAATAAAATAGAATAAAATAAAATAAAAAAACTAAAATAAAATAAAAAAGTTAAATAAAATAAAATAAAATAAAGTAAAATGAAATGAAAAAAACAAAATTGAGTAAACCATAAAAATAAATAAAAGGAGCAGAAGCAACTATAAGAAGGAAGAATTTTATAGGAGCGGAACGGAAAGAAAAGCAACAACAAAGAATAGAACGGAAGCAACAAAAGCGGAAATGATAAAAAATTAAAGCTACTGCTAATTTGGTAAATATATGTATTTGAATGTAAAGGTTAAAAGTAAAATTACTCTGCAACACCCTTTATGTAAGTCGAATATTCAAATGTAATTACAACAACACAAACACTGCCAAAGAGAATATAGGTTTGTTGAGCCGCGTTTTGTGGCGCGTTGAATTGCGGCAGATTTATTTTACTCTGTTATAAGTATTCAACTAACGGAATCGTTCTTTACAAGTATATAGCATATCTATGTCTACATATATTTACATATTTGTTTAGGCCTTTTTCGCTCTACTTACATTTTCAGAAGCATACTCTAAGGGGTTTCTTGATAATTTTTTAATACTCGCGTAAAGTTCATTGCGTGGAAAAAGCCGCTATCGACTGGTATTGAGGTGAAGAAAAGCTAAGCTACATGAGTACCATTTACATTTGTATTTATGTGTGTGTATTCTTATATGTCTCGTTGAAATCTTCTTGTATAACAAGACAACAGACGGTGCAGATATGAACGAAGCTTTTGTGAAAGTTATTAGAGTAATCACGTGTACTATATATACTTTGTATTTGTCTGAAACGAATATGAGAATTTTCTACATGATATGTATGTATATATATAGATCACAATAGAGGTAAAGGTAGAGGTAGAGGTAGAGGTAGGGGTAGAGGTAGAGATAGAGGTAGAGGTAGAGGTAGAGGTAGAGGTAGAAGTAGATTTAGAGGTAAAGGTAGAGGCAGAGGGAGAGGTAGAGGTAGAGGTAGGGGCAGAGGTAGAGGTAGAGGTAGAGGTAGAGGTAGAGGTAGAGGTAGAGGTAGAGGTAGAGGTCGAGGTAGAGGTAGAGGTAGAGGTAGAGGTAGAGGTAGAGGTAGAGGTAGTGGTAGAGGTAGAGATAGAGGTAGAGGTAGAGGTAGAGGTAGAGGTAGAGTTAGAGGTAGAGGTAGAGGTAGAGATAGAGGTAGTGGTAGAGGTAGAGATAGACGTAGAGGTAGAGGTAGAGGTAGAGGTAGAGGTAGAGGTAGAGGTAGAGGTAGGGGTAGAGGTAGAGGTAGAGGTAGAGGTAGAGGTAGTGGTAGAGGTAGAGATAGAGGTAGAGGTAGATAGTAGAGGTAGAGGTAGAGGTAGTGGTAGAGGTAGAGAAAGAGGTAAAAGTAGAGGTAGATGTGGATATAGGTAGAAATAGAGGTAGAGGTAGAGGTAGTGGTAGAAGATGAGATAAAGGTAGAGGTAGAGGTACAGGTAAAGGTAGGGGTACAGGTGGTGCTGCAGGTAGAGGTAGCGGTAGATATAGGTTGAGGTATAAGTAGAAATAGAGGTAGAAATAGAGGTAGAGGTAGGGGAATAGAGAGAGGAAGTGTAGGAAAAGGAAACAGAGAAGGAGTATAGCGAAAGAGATGGAAGAAATGGTATGCTAAGACAACTAAGTAAACAACACCGAAATGAAAGGGCAGACGAAACGACTGATTAGGAGGGGAGTTAAGGTATAGATAGGTTATTTTGTCGTTCAGGACAGCATCTGTTGCGTCCATTAGAACAGGTCGTAATATGTCCATTAGGGAAAATGTAAACAAACGTAATCAGATTTTGTGAGTCCGCTCGGCTAAGCGTTTGTACGATGGACGAAAATTATTTACAAGTAGTCGAATATTTTCAAAAAAAGGATTTAGTACTGCCAGTATTTCAAGGATGTTTTTGATCGGTTACAATATTTTTGGTTTTTAATAAAAAGGAAATTAGATGATTTTCATCTTAAATCTACCACTGCCTTTAAATATAAAATTCAACTTTTCTCCATACTTTATTAACCTTTCCGAGCGCATAAAATTCAAAGAAATTTAACATCTTCAGCAGCTGTTCCTTAAACAAACGAGTTAAGAATGCCATTTTAACCCTTTAAGTGCACGAAATGCGTAAAGAAATTGACATTTACTGCCGTAGCAAAGCAAACGAAATAAGCCATTGATGCCAAGTGGCGCCACAAAATTTTGAAAATTTAAAAGATGCTTGGCGTATGAGTAACCGACATAACCGGCATAAAACACCTCATTGCACCGACGTTGGCACGCACACATACACACCCGCTGAATCAATAAAACGGACACGCACAAACACATAAACATATGCTACTTTCATACAAGTCATACACCCATACAAAGTGGAAAATTTTAATTAAAAATCTCTGTCAGCAATGGTATAATGGCAGCAGCTATTATAAATTTGTTTTCTTTACAATTATTTTTCTTTGTTTTTGTTTTTAACGCATTTTGCGTGATCCGTGTTTTGTATGAAATAAGTAGGAACCAAAGCAAATAAAACTGGGGTGAAAAAAGTAGCAATAAAAATTATAAGGATTGAAGACACAGTCAAATATTAGCAGAAAAATTGCGGTCCTCCAAAATGTGGAAGCTGTTACGTAAAAAGCTTCAGAAAAGCTTTAATTTAGTAAGGTGAAGTGGCAAAATATTAAAAGCAATAACAGTCAATGTTGAGATACACGTACCCGTGCTTAAGTTAAGTACCGTCTTTATGGAGCGATCATAAAAATTTAAAATAATTTTAAGTAACCAATTTTTAATTACATTGAAGCGTGTTGGATGGACGATAAAGCTCAAAAGGTTTGTGGTATGAAGACGAAAATTAATCTTTGAGAGATTTATCTATCTCTACGCATCATTGTTGTTGTTGTATTAGCGATATGTTCCCTGCCTAGTCGTCATTTCCCTTCCCTAACATTGTCATCAAGCTCTTCTAACGAAAGTCCCATAAACTTCAATAGAGTTGGACCTCTACGCATTGGTGACGCCAAGCACGGAATAAGATTTCATGATAAGCAGTTTGCAGACATCGACATGGTTCAAAGCATTAAACTAGTTGTTAAGCTTGCTAGGCAATGTTATGCATACAAGTGAAGATTCTCTGGCCTATTAATTTTTTGTTCTCTGAACTCTCCTCTGCAAGTTACGAAAGTTTCGTTTAGATCCAAGGACCATGGAGCACGCTTTGAGATCCTCAGGTATTTCAAATAGGCGACAGATACAAAAGCCAAAAAAAGACTCGTGTGCTGTAAAGCTCGGTTTAGACAGTTAAACGGCAGTGAAGTAAGTCTTATACAATATACAAAGGCTTTTTCTGAGTATGATTTTGTCTCTATCTCTTTTTCCATCTGCATACTTATCTTCATCACCATGTCTATCTCTAGCACATCCCTTCTCCTCTACATCTTCAGCTCCATCTTCATCTCCATCACCATCTCTATATCCGTTTCCATCAATAGCGCCATATCCATGTCTATCTCCATCACCAACTACACCGCCGTCACCACGTGCTTCTCATATATATCTCCATGTCGTCTCTACTTCCTTCTAGTGAGTCCCCGTCTACACCACATACTTCTGCTAAAGCCCAGTGACCTACATCATACTCTCCAAAAGCTACAGCGGCATATTCTAGTATACTCCCAGGAGAATCGCCATTCGTTTTTGAAAGAATTATTTAATTTACAGACTCGACTTTCGTAGAATATCCTATAGTTAAATATCTGACTACATTAAACATAAGTTTAAGAGAAACTTTGTTGTTGTTTTTCTTGTTGTAATAGTACTTCGCGCTGCTCAGTTGGAATGTCCATTCATAGCTTACACATTATTGCACCGCAGTAACACCCCCCAGTCTGGTAAAAGCAGACCTGTTAAATTTGATTGGTAATTAGTAATGAATTAGTTAGACGGCTTTTTTAAGTGTTATGGATTATTTTAATTGTTTTTCAAGAAAAGCCAATTATTAATTGATTAGGAGTAGAAAATCAAAAACAAAAAAAAAATATTAAAAAAAATTATTACCGGTATGAGTAATTATTTGCTTAAGAATCCATTATCCATTTAATTATTGATTACCATTACTTTTAATTTTTAAGTATTATTTTCCAATTGATTAAAAATAGAATCACAAAAAATTATGATTTTTTACTATTATTAAAAAAAATCAATGATTACTTTTGATAGTTTTCTTTTTTTTTTTTGATTGCTTTTAATTGTTTTAAATTTTTTTTTCTTGTGGTTTTTTTATTATTTTTGATTTTTTTCAGCATTGTTGATGTGTATATTTAAATGCTTCTATAACAATACTGAAAAAAAAATCAAAAATAGTCAAAAAAATATCAACAAAATTTACAAAAAAAAAACAAAAGTGATCAAAACCAGTTTTTTTTGAATATTTGTTTTTTTTTGATAATTTATTTTTTGTTTTGATTACTTTGATTATTTGAAATTTTTATTTTTTTTTTATTTTTTCTTTTTATCATTTCTGATTTTTTTCAGCATTGTTGATGTGTATATTTAGGTGCTTCTACAACAATACGGAAAAAAAAATCAAAAATAATCAAATTTATTTTAATAATTTTAAGGACTATTTTCCAATTGATTAAAAATATAATCAAAAAAAAATTATGATTTTTTATTATTATTAAAAAAATCAATGACTACTTTTGATAGTTTTTTTTTTTGATTACTTTTAATTGTTTAAAAATTTTTTTTTGTTTGTTTTTTTTTATTATTTTTGATTTTTTTCAGCATTGTTGATGTGTATATTTATATGCTTCTATAACAATACTAAAAAAATCCAAAATTATTAAAAAAAATATAAACAAAATTTAAAAAAAAAGCAAAAGTGATCAAAACAACTTTTTTTGAATATTTTTTTTCTTTTTTTTGATAATTTTTTTCTTTTTGTTTTGATTACTTTTGAGTGAAATAATCAACACAAATACTATTTATAACAAAACTCAATAATTTCACTATTGAACGTAATTTTTGCAAAAGGTATAATTTCACTTTTTGATTATTTTTGCAAACTAATTTTCGATTTAATTTCCTATTAAATTTTAAGTTCACATTACACAACAAGTACATGGCAGCATTCAAGCCAACAAAATGCTTTCTATGGCAATCATTTGACAAATTCACATTTTGCATGCAAAACTTAAACTGCATGAAAGCAAATAATGTGTTGTAATTAAATTTTTGTATGCATACGTAAATGAATTTAACCAATTTCATGTTGGTGGTCTTTTTGTCTTTCTCGAAATGGCCTACATCATATTGCCATATTAACTGTAGCCTACTTTGTGGCGTTCTGAGCTACCTGCAGTGGCGGCACACATGCGACTTTGACAATTAGTTCAGCTCATTCATATATAAATGTAGGGCGTTACTTTCTCTAGGCGTACATACAGAGGCGTAGCTTGGATTAGAGCGGGGCGATAAATTTTAAGAGGCGGTCGGCAATCTCCTTTTTCGAACTCTCTAACACATTCGTTGCTCGCTGTGGTAAATATTAGGTGGAAGACCAGGTCGAAGGCGGTGAAATCTTAATACTTTTTGGGCAATTGAAATCTATTTCTGGGAAGGTGAGTCTTGAGCAAAAGTGTGGCACCGTTGACTCTAACTGTGGAGCTGATCAATAGTCAGCCCAGCAATTTTAACCTAGCGCTACCAAACCAAGAATTTTTTCATCCAAGCGTATTTGAAATCAGTAAACGTATATTGCATACTTTTAGGCGCATGGAATTTTTAACGCTACCGATTTCAAGCACACACGCCCCGTGTAGAAAATATGAAAATGCATAATTATAAAGTATTTTGTAACAGTTTCAGGCAGACAAAAAATATTTCCCTCAGAATCTGACCCTAGAAACTACTGCCTATAAAACCAGCAAAATCCTTCGGAGTTTGCGCAATTCTAATACGAAATCATGCACGTAAGGAAAATTACTTAAATATTTTACTACTTTACACGAAAATGAACCCAGCTAGAGCGCAGGCAATACACTCGCAGACCATTCATGTAAAGGGTGTTTTTTTCAAGGGTATAGAACTTCGAATTGAAATAAAACACAAGAAAATCGTTTTAAGGTCCATCAATTTGGCTTTATTGGAAGGATAATTTTATGCCATTAATGTTTAAATATGATTTCGGGCATGTGGCCGCCGCGGCTGGCTCGAATAAAGCCAATTCTACAGGTCCAATTTTCAACCACTTTTTCGAGCATATGGGGCCGTATGTCGGCAATAACGCCACAAATGTTGGCTTCCAATTCCCCTAACGTTTCTGGTTTGTTGGTGTAGACGAGCGACTTCACATATCCCCAAAGAAAATAATCCAATGGTGTCAAATCACACGATCTTGGTGGCCAATTGACAGGTCCATTCCGCGAAATTATGCGCTCATCGAATGTTTCCTTCAATAAATCGATTGTGACGTGCGCTGTGTGGCATGTAGCGCCGTCTTGTTGGAACCACAACTCATCCACATTCATGCCATCCAATTCGGGAACAAAATAGTCAGTTATCATGGCTCTATACCGGTCTCCATTAACGGTAGCTGCCTCTCCAGCATTATTGCGGAAGAAGTATGGCCCAATGACTCCACCAGCCCATAGAGCACACCAAACAGTCAGTTTTTGTGGATGTAATGGCGTTTCAAGGGTCTCATGTGGATTCTCTTCACTCCAAATGCGGCAATTTTGCTTGTTGACGTAGCCTTTCAACCAAAAATGAGCCTCATCACTGAACAAAATTTTGCGATGAAAATCAGCATCGAAATCAATCTCATTTTCGGCCCATACACCAAAATCACGACGCATTGCATGGTCTCGCGGCTTTAATTCTTGCACAAGCTGGATCTTGTAAGGTCGCAAGCCAAGATCTTTGCGCAAAATCTTCCATAAAGTTGATGGACAAAGCTCCAATTGCTGTGCACGGTGGCGAATTGATTCATTCGGGTCCTCTTCAACACTTTGCTCTACAGCGGCAATTGTTTCTTCGGTGCGCACTGTTCGACGTCTCTGCGGATGCGTATTATCACATAGAGTAAACGTAGTGCGAAAACGATCCATGGTTAACCGAATTAATTGCTCTGATGGACGATTATGTCGACCATAAAACGGACGGAGCTCACGGTAAACTTCGCGAACTGAACCATTATTTTCGAAATAAATTTGCACGATTTGCAAGCGTTGTTCTTTTGTCAACCTGTTCATGATGAAATGGCAAACCAAACTGAACATAAATGACATTAGAGTTGCCAGATTTGACCACAAAATGCCAGTTTTATCTCTATTCGAAAAACAAACCTGTAAAAAAAACACCCTGTATTTGGTTATAATTTATGTCAGAAAATTGCCTACAAATGTGCTAGAGGCATGAAAAGACTTGTGCTCTGGGTGATGGCTAGAAATTAAATAGAACAAAAGTAGTTAAAAATCAACACAATTTATGCAGCTACAATATTTTGTGAAAATATATTATATAAATTTTACTTAGAAATCATTAAATGTGCATTAAAAAATTTAAAAAAAAAACAATGCACATGCGATTTCTGCGCAAACTATGCATACATTTAGGCGCACGAAAAAAGCAACGGGGGGAAAAAATAAACAAGCAAAGGTAAAAAGCTAAGGCGTGCAATTGGTTCAGTTTTGCTATTTTGCCAGCAGTTCCTGATTTTGCTGCACTATTTTTGTGCTAAAAATATATTTTCGCTTAATGAACACCCCGAATTGCATGCACCCTACAAGTATGCAAACTGCATATAAAGAAGTAATTGCTTTTTATGACCGGCAGTAGTTTCACTTTCATGATTTTTCTATACAGTAAGAGTATATCGCATAGCAAAAAAAATAACACACCGAAAAATATTTAAAAAAGAAGTTTTCGAATATTATTTTATGCTTAGTACGTTGCCTGAAAGTATGCGCGAAATAATTTGTTATCTAAATGGAGCATTTGGTCACGGTAACAAGCATATAGTCATTTAAATTTCTAGTGAATGTAAGCAAATGTGTACAAATATGTTATAACACGAGTTGAATATATTGCAAAAGCTCATACTACAAATGGCATAGTTAGGCGTTATCGCACCGAAAAGTATGCAACAGAAATTTTTGTTTTCACGCATGACCAAATTTATGCTCCATGTGTATACGCCGCAGTGTTATATTGAATTTAAAGAGAATTTTTATGGCGAGAGATCGAATGATAACAAAATTTTTAAAACAAGTTCGCTTTTACAGTGGGGGCTTAGTTGATAGTAACCTATCAGCATTTGACTTGTGAAATCACAATAATAGGAATCGCAAAGCATTCCTCAAATCTTTCGCACTTCAGTCGGTTACATACATAATTTCTTAATGAGAGCCTAACGGTTGAATCGATCTTCATTACCTGCTTCCGAAAGCCTTTGTCCCGGGTGTAAGGTATAACCTGAGTTAGTCGTTGTTTGAATGTAGGAAAACGCGAACTATTTTTGATACCGCGTTTAAGTTAAAGGATAGACTGGTTTTAGGGAGTGGTGTCGAAAGTGACAGCCCTTTGCCAGGTGGGAACCACGCTCCGGTGCTCCCTTGCCGTACATTTCCGACTGTTGCGTGAGCGATTTTGTACGACCAGTGTAATATTGTAGGTCATGCCATCCCTCCTTCCTTAAGGAAGGGGAAGGTGGGTAGTAAGGGGTGAGAGGCATCATATCCGTAGATCAACCATCGAGTTGCACGTCTTTACCTTTGATGCTCTGATACTTTTATTAGGATTTGTGCAAAGCTTGATGAAGGACTAGTAGAATCATAAATAGTCTCAAATAAAGGTACAAATCAAGGGAAATCGTTCCAATATACATCAAGTTAAATAAGATCTTCTTTCCGGAGACTAACTTCGAAAAGCTTGAAATTTCAAAAATGATCTAAACTATATTTCTATACCCATTTCACCCCTTAAAACTATTCTGGTGGGCAAGACCTAGACATATGTATATAGGGAAGTGCTTAAGCGACATAAGCTCTGGTAATTTTTCTTCCATTTTTTATTTCAATTGCATGCTCTTATAATTCGCAATCAGCTTAGGAAATATTCTGAAGACGTAGTTTGCGTCTGCAATCACAAATCGGGGCTATTTTATAGCAGAAGGGATGGAAAAATCAGGTGGAGGATGACTTCAACTCCCTTGGTCTTTCTAATTTACGTCAAGCGGTTAGCGCCAATAATTGATGATGATGGATGCTGCCCTGCAAAGTTTATGTGTAACATAAAGCCAAGAAGGCCTGGATTGCTTTGTACTCTTTTAGGGTTACATCTACAAGATCATACATCGCCAAAGGTAGTACGCTGTTTTTATAAGATAGTGGTCAAGTCGATATTCTTTGTAGCCCGCCGAAGGCAGAGGAGCTCATCTACTTCTGTTTTCTCGCTCGAGATTGAAGAAGAGTAGTGTGTCCCCAAAATATATTGATTTCTTGACCAGTGCAGGATGTTCCGAAGTCAGTATTGGCGATAGCCAACGTTCTCTATGTATCTGTGGCCTGTTATTTGTACAACCAGTTGAGAGACAGCGGATCTTTTTTTAGAAAGGGAGGTGCATATCTGCTTACGCCCCATCAGCCACACTCCTAATAAATAAAGTTCACCCCAGAACCGCCAAAAAAAACATCTCAACAAGAGGAGCCAAATTTCTCTCTGCACTCTCGGCACAAGTTTTCTTTCAAAACGTATTTGCGGAACCATAAAGTATGCACTAAGAACGAACGTAATCTGACCCTGTCTCCGACTAAATCTACGGCGACCCTGTTTACTACATGGAATGCGCAGATGGGGCAAGAGTTAAATGTCCACGTAGACGGAGTACCTCTACCTACTGTCAACCACCCAAAAATCTTGGATGTGGCATTTGACAACGGCCTCACCTTCGCTGGTCATGCCGCCGCAATAGCCTCAAAGGTACAGAGCCGCAATAAGATCCTCAAGTCACTGGCCGGCAGTACTTGGCGAAAAGACAAAGGAACATTACTTGCTACATATAAGGCTATTTTCCGGCCGGTGTTGACTAGCTGCGCCTATACGGTCGCCCAATCTTTCTGACGCCAGCTGGAGGAAATTGCAAGTCTGCCAAAACACCGCCATCA
The DNA here is from genome assembly GCA_949987695.1 of Merzomyia westermanni. Lineage (NCBI taxonomy): Eukaryota > Metazoa > Arthropoda > Insecta > Diptera > Tephritidae > Merzomyia > Merzomyia westermanni. The sequence goes on from OX465289.1 coordinate 182,296,774, forward strand.
GAACTGCTACGGGATGTCTGCTTATGTCATCTGAGTCTCACCTCCATGAAGAGGCAAAATTGCTCAATGTTCAAGAGCACGCGGAACTGTTGAGTAGACAGTTCCTTCTGAAGTGTCTTAAAGCTAGTCATCCACACCGACATCTTTTGGATGTAGCACCGCCCCCAGAGACATAAGGAGACATCTCCGTAAGCATTACGATGAGATCCGGCATCATATCTCTTTGCCGTTTGATCTGCGGAACCATAGACGGGCTCTAAATGACCTCCACACCGAGTCGGTAGACAGATCTCTCACATCTCGGCCTGTGAATCCCGTTATTAATACTCAACCACCTGAATTGGCTGAGGAGGAACGTGTACTTCCGAGGGAGACTAGAGTCATACTGGCACAACTTCGCTCTGGATATTGTAATAGGTTAAACTCTTACTTATCCAGACTGAACCCCAACATACCAAATACATCCCCTGCATGTGGTATGACCCCTTATGATACCATGCATCTCTTCTCCTGTTCAGTTGAACCCACTCTTCTAACACCTACATCACTCTGGTCCAACCCTGTGGAAACTGCGCGTTTCCTCGGACTTCCGTTAGAAGAGCCTGATGACAATTCAGGGTGATCGAGCCCATTGGGCAGGGCGAAGCACTGTTAACAACAACAACAACAACAACGAAAACTGCATTTAAAATAAAATCGTATGTATGTTAAATAAATTTTGGAGAAAATGAAGTAAGCTGAGGTTGCAAAATTACAGTTTGTATCAAATGATAATGTATCCTTCCCTCATATTACAGATATTGCTCTATATTTACTGGCATACTTTTAGGTGTACTATACCAGATTTAGTTTCTTCCGCTATACACGAAAGCTGCAAACTCGATGTATTTGAGTTGCATTAAGTGAAAACGGTAAAATGAAATGGCTACACATTTGCAGAGACACACACACACATGCATGTGTTGATGTGAGTTGATTTAACCATATTATTTGCGCCTTAAAATTAGCTTCATTTTAGAAACTGAGACACATGCCATTGCATACTTTTTGGAAACTTAAACAAGAGCTGGTATAAGAGCAAGGAATGAGGTAGTGAGTGGTAGAAGTTAACTGCAGTTGTTACATTTTCAAGCTGCTGATGGTTTGTTTTACAGATTTTGTTTAGATTGCAGGTGAATATGGCAAAGTAAAGCAAATTACACTGAACTTTTGCTGGAAAACCTAATATAATATCAACTATTGCAAAAGACAAGTTAAATACATACCTAAGTATATGTTATATGATGCTAAGTATATTGGAAATAGTGGTTCACAACTAAATATGTAAGCTCAACAACAACTACAACAATCACAACATATTTTGTAAGCGTATTAGTGTTTAAAGTTTCAGCCATTACAGAGGAATATACGATTTTAGCACCTTAGTTTGTATGAAAGTTAATAAGAGCCAACGAATAATACAAAAAAAATTTGAAAACCGTGTCAAAATTCTTGCAGGCGCTATACTGTCTAATTTTAAAGTGTACTTAAGTTATAAAGGCAACTTTTGAATTCATTGCGAAATATCACGAGAGCAAGTGTATATAATTTTATATGTAACGTAAAAGTTAAATCTCAAAAAATTAAACTTAATTTAATTAATAAAATCAAATAAAATAAAATAAAGTGAAATAAAATAAAATAAAATAAAATAAAGTAAAATAAAATAAAATAAAATAAAATAAAATAAAATAAAATAAAATAAAATAAAATAAAATAAAATAAAATAAAATAAAATAACATAAAATAAAATTAAATAAAATAAAATAAAATAAAGTTAAAATAAATAAGAAAAATATAAAATTAAATTAAATTAAATTAAATAAATTAAGTTAAATTAAATTAAATTAGATTAAATTAAATTAAACTAAATAAAATAATATTAAATTAAATAAAATAAATTAAATTAAATTAAATTAAATTCTCTATCTCTATGGCGCGATATACAACAGGTATATCATCATAAACCTCCTAAGAGATTTTTGCGCCAAGCTTCTCTTCCAATTTGTGGTGTGCCGATTTGAATTTTCCCTACAAATTGGTGGGACCTACAGTTTTTTGCCGACTCCGAACGGCATCTACAAAGGAGACGAATTTTTGCTGAGAAGCCTGTCATGGCAGAAATACACTCGGAGAGTTTGCCAAACCACTGCCGAGGGGCGACCCCGTTTTGAAAAACTTTTTTCAAATCACTTTTGATGTTACCTGTACCAGGGCTCGAACCATGGACCTTCGGTGTGGTAGGCCGGCAACACTACCTTCACACCACGGCGGCCACCATTAAATTAAATTAAATTAAATTAAATTAAATTAGATTAAATTAAATTAAATTTAATTAAATAAGTTAAACTAAATTAAATTAAATCAAATTAAATTAATAAAATCAAATAAAATAAAATTAAGTAAAATAATATAAAATAAAATAAAATAAAATAAAATAAAGAAAAATAAAATAAAATATTTTTGTAAGTTTAACGAGCTCAAGTCCAGTTGATAATAATTCTTAGTTAGTTATTATTGTTTTGATTAGAGGAAAAATTGAAAGCAACAAACATATACAGGCTATAGTTATAGTACTATTTCGAAAACAGCCACGGTTTCTCGTCAGACTAAACTTACAAAAATATGTCAAAATGAACAGACCATAAAACCAACAAAAAAAATAAAATAAAATAAAGTAAAATGAAATAAACCAAAATAATATAAAATAAAATAAAATAACGTAAAATAAAATTAAGTAAAATAGAATTAAGTCAAATTAAATTTTTTTGTAAGTATAACGAGTTCAAGACCAGTTGATAATAATTCTCTCTCCCCTTTTGTTTAATTTCTATATTTCGAGACTTCCCCCCCCACCAGACGGAGTCTCCATTGTTTCCTACGCTGACGACTGCACGATAATGGCCTCGGGCAAGGGTCCCTCCATTGATGAACTCTGTATTAGAATCAACAGTTACCTCCATGACCTTTCCAGCTTCTTCATCGAGCTTGATCTGACCCTCTCTCGGACTAAATCGACGGCGACCCTGTTTACTACATGGAATGCGCAGAGTTAAATGTCCACGTAGACGGAGTACCTCTACCTACTTGCAACCACCCAAAAATCCTGTGACATTTGACAACGGCCTCACCTTCGCTGGTCATGCCACCGCAATAGCCTCAAAGGTACAGAGTCGCAATAAGATCCTCAAGTCACTGGCCGGCTGTACTTGGGGAAAAGACAAAGAAACATTGCTTGCTACGTATAAGGCTATTGACGGCCGGTTATTGACTATGCTGCGCCTATATGGTCGCCCAATCTTTTTGACACCAACTGGAGGAAATTGCAAGTCTGCCAAAACACCGCCATCAGAACTGCTACGGGATGCCTGCTTATGTCATCTGAGTCTCACCTCCATCAAGAGGCAAAATTGCTCAATGTTCAAGAGCACGCAGAGGTCTTGAGTAGACAGTTCCTTCTGAACTGTCATAAACCTAGTCATCCAAACCGACATCTTCTGGATGTAGCACCGCCCCCCAGAGACATAAGGAGACATCTCCGTAAGCATTACGATGAGATTCGGCATCATATTTCTTTGCCGTTTGATCTGCGGAACCATAGACGGGCTCTAAATTACCTCCACACCGAGTCGGTAGATAGATCTCTCAGATCTCGGCCTGTGAATCACGTTACTAATACTCAACCACCGGAATTGGCTGAAGAGGAGCGTGTACTTCAGAGGGAGACTAGAGTCATACTAGCACAACTTCGCTCCGGATATTGTAATAGGTTAAACTCTTACTTATCGAGACTGAACCCCAACATACCAAATACATGCCCTGCATGTGGTATGACCCCTCATGATACCATGCATCTCTTCTCCTGTTCAGTTGAACCCACTCTTCTAACACCTACATCACTCTGGTCCAACCCTGTGGAAACTGCGCGTTTCCTCGGACTTCCGTTAGAAGAGCCTGATGACAATTTACAGTGATCGCGCCCATTGGGCAGGGCGAAGCACTGTTAACAACAACAACAACAAGAAGTTTATATGACGTCAAAACCAGCGTATTGTTAACTTAATGGTTAGCAGTGCGTGCCAAAATTTCTCTGATGAGTGAAGTCTAGCAGCTTCCGAAATGTATCTATAAGAAAAGCTATGGCAGTTGTCTCTGAACATTTTTCCTACTCTATTCAATCAAAAAACTTTTAATAATTAATTAAAAATGATTATTAAAAAAAAAAACAATAATAATTTTCATAAAAATTCAAAAAGTGAAAAACTATTATTCTTGGCCTTGAGCTCGTTTCATGAATACATTAAATCAAATTAAATTTATTTTAATTAAATTAAATTAATAAAATCAAATAAAATAAAATAAAATAAAATAAAATAAAGGAGAATAAAAAAAGTAATATAAAATAAAATTAAGTTAAATAAAATAAAATAAAACAAAATAAAATAAAAGTAAAATTAAATAAAATTAAAAAGAATAAAATAAAATTAAATTTAGGTAAATTAAATTTAAAAAAATAAAAATAAGCAAAAAAAAAAAATTTTATTAAATTAAATAAAATTAGTATAAACAAAGCTTTTTTATCAGATTGTAAAGAAATAAAAGAAAAGGAGAGAATACGAAGCAAAATCCCTTTCTATTTGGTAATTGCTTCGTATTCTTTCCTTTTCTTTTATTTGGCATAAAATAATAGAAATGGATAAGAAAAGAAACGACAGGAAATGGTCAGTAAAGACATGAGGAAGTTAGGTTGAAGGAAACTACTAGCCAGTTAGAAAGAAACTAGAAAGGGAAGGTTAGGGAAGAAAAAAATGTAACAGAGCAAAAGAAGTTATAGTAAAGGAAGGCAAAACTAATGACAAAGAAGGAGAGGACAGTAAAGTAAGGAAAAGCAAGAAAGAGAGCTGCAAAGAATTAAGCTGGCGGAAAGATAATATATAAATAATAAATTGAATTAAAGCAAAAATTGCAAGGGAACGTAAGCTACATGAACGAAAGGAAAGGAAAGCAAGGGAAAGGAAAGGTAAGGAAACTAAAATAAAGGAAAGAAAAAAATCAAAAGGGTAAACAATCAAAGAAGAGCAGCTGGAAAGAAAACAATGGAATCGCGTCATCAGTTTTGTAAATTAATGCAATATAAAATATATACAATTTTAGAAATTTTTTTTCTCGCGTTTCATTTTACTTATACAAAATTGGGCATTCCCATTTACAAAAATTTCTAAAAAAAAAATCAATTGACTGGATTAATTTGAGTGTATAATGTACATTATTTGTTGCACGCCGCCCAATCCAGTCAATAACTAGTGTATGCATGAGTTCAATACTAGTTCTCACCGCATTTGCAAACTTTGTATGTATTATTTTAGTATAAAACAGATGTTTGGGTGTCGTTAAGTCAAGTCATTTAACGATGGGTTGCTCTTTTTGCCAGTTTCATGAATTGCAATTGTCACATTTACATATGCATATATTTACATAGGGATACACATCTATACGCAAATATATGTATATGGATGCATTTTCTTTTTCCGCTTATATGAGTTTAAGCAAAGAATACATTATTTATTTGTTAGTTCACATTTTCACGCCTCACCTAGAGCCACGCCATTACCATGACCTACATTATTATCCTTCTAAGCGCCAAGTTGATGTTCACTGTTGTGAGGCACTCTGTTTAGACCAAATCTTTTCGAACCAAGTTGAAAAAAAAAATTAGAATGAGCTTCGACAAGGAGCCTCGGTCAAGTTTACCAAGATAATAAATATTAAAATGACCGTTTATTTTGTAGGCTCACTGGCTACTGGTATTCTGAGCTAGGGATGGGACTTCGAATCGACAAATTGGCGTAATAAATAATCAAATTTTTTTTGTTAAGAAATTAAACGATTTGTGAAAAATTGCTTTACAAATAAAATAATCGACTTGTATGTTGTTTTTAGCTGCGGTGTGGACATAGTTTAACTCATTTTTCGTCCGTTGCACATATGACACTATATACAAAAATCTACCTAAAATGTGTTATTCTTATATTTGATTTTATTTACATCGATGTTTACCATTAATAAAATGTATCGAATGAAATCGGTATTTCACAAAAATCGTTTAAAGTAAGAATCGATTAGTTATTCACAGCCCGTGGCTGAGCTTGCGTCTTCTCCTGGTATGAGACGGAATTGTTTAGATGTTTGTTGAAATTACTCCTAACAAATATATTTCTTATTTTTAGCCAGCATACTAATCGTTTGTTAAGCCCGCTACATACTGTACAAGTTTATATAAAGTAAATGGTGCTTTCACACAAAAACTTTTCCAATCAATTTTATGGACTTTGCTGTTGTTCGAAAAAACCACACATAATCAAAAGCAAACGCACCAAATTGAAATAAATATGCTATTGTGACAGGATTTAATGTGCGTATTAGACCTTTTTTCTTTTCTGCAGAAAAAGGTGAAAATATGTGAACTTTTCTGAGAATGATACACGTCGCACTATGGGACAATTTTTAAAAACAAGTTGCAAAACTAAATATATATAAATTTTTTTTTTTTTGCGAATTAGAGAGCTAGGTTAACTTGCCTAATATAATTTTAAAACGGAAATATTTGCTTACATAAGTAAGAAAAAATATAAGTAAATATTTTAGAAATAAGTACAACTTGAAAAACATTTTTGTAAAAATAGCAGAAAATTGTTTCTGTTTTTTCTAAGGTTTTACGTATCAAAAGAACCAAAAAAAAATTAAGTCTTTTCACATAAAATAAATAAATTAATTAATAAGCTATAAAGCAGCAAACATTATTTTTTCAAAACTCAGGTTTTTAGTTATAAATAATATTAAATTTATTATGAGAAAATAAATACTGACAGATATTTTAACTTTAAACCTGATTTTGATATAGATGTGACAACTTGAAATTTTCTAATATTCTGAAATAATTCCGAAATATTGATTTGAAAATTTTAAAATAACTTAAAATTTTGTTTGTTGACTTATATAAAATTTTGCTCTTCAATATAAACAAATGTCGTAAACCTGTTTTTGATCCAAATATTTGTTTGGAAATTTTGAGCCCAAAACATTTTAAATAATTCTGAAATATTAATTTGGAAATTTTTAACTTAAAAAATTTCAAATAAACCCAAAATATTTTTTTTTTTTTCAAATTTCGAACCAAAAATTTTTTAAATAATTCTGAAAAATTTTTTTAGAATTTTTTAACTTAAAAAGTTTAAAATAATTCCGGAATATTTATTTTAAAATTTTGAACCTAAGAAATGAAAAAATACTTTTAAAAATAATTATTTGGAAATTTTTAACCCAAAAAATATACAATAATTCTGAAATGTTTATGTAGAATTTTTGAATCCAAAAAATTCTAACTAGTTCTGAAATATTAATTTGGAAATTTTGAATTTAAAATTTTTTTTAATAAACCTAACATATTTATTTGAAACTTGAAATATGGAAAATACTTAAAAATTTAAAATAATTGCGAAATATTAATTTGGAAATTTTGAGCCTAAGAAATTTTAAACAATTTTGAAATATCTATCTTCAAAATTTTGAACCTAAAAAATTTGAAATAATTCTAAAATAATAAAAATTAATTAAGAATTATTATCAACTGGTCTTGAGCTCGTTATACTTACAATTCTAAAACATGTATTTGAAAATTTTGAACCTAAAAAATTTTAACTAATTATGATATTTTTATTTCCAAATTTTGAACCTAAAAAATTTTAAATTATTCATAAATATTTATTAAAACATTTTAAACCTAAAAAATTTAAAATAATTCTGAAATATTTATTTGGAAATATTGAACTTTAATAGTTCAAAATAAGTTTTAAATATTTATTTGAAAATTTTGAATCTGAAAAATTTTAAATAATTCTAAAATGGTTCTTAGGAATTTTTGAACCTAAAAAATTTTAAATATTTCTGAAAATAATTATTTGAAAATTTTGCATCTAACAAATTTTAATTAATCTTGAATATTAATTTGAAAATTTTTAAATTAAAAAATTTTGAAAAATTCTGAAATATTTATTGGAAATTTTAAACCTAGAAAATTTAAGATAATTCTGAAAAATTCATTTGGAAATTTTGAAACTAAAAAATTTTAAATAGTTCTAAAAATTTGTTTGGAAATTTTAAAACTAAAAAATATAAAATAATTCTGAAATATTTGCACTATCATTGATTTTACACAAAAGCTAATTAAAATCTATAAGAAGTTGGATAAGCAGGAGCAGTTTTCGTTTTTTCCGCTATTGACAAATAAAAAATTCAAAAGTGCTTCAATACGGAGTTTTAAAATTGATACTAATATAAAATATTTTGTCTAATATTTGAGTTTTGGAACTGATTTTGATTGTCGCTCCATCTCTAACTGTTTCCACTTTAAGTCAATTTAAATTCATGGCAATATGCCCCATAGTGTGGCAATCCTAAATCATGCATATGTTTGTGTATTCGTCTGCCGACGTGCATTAATATCAATTTTTACTGTCATAAATCCAATGAGACATACCAATCTACATATGTTTGTATAAAATGAACTTTTTTCGCCTTTTTTTTTTATCATTTACATATGGATTATGTGAGTTGGCTCATGCGAATGCACGCTCACTGACGATACGCATCCGGCAGAGTCATTTGACAGCACAGTTTGTGACTTTCACTTTTTCCGAGCTTTGTCTTTTTTTTTTAATAACGTTGAAATATGGGTCGCCTGAGGGTGTAAACGTCGTGGGCAGTCAGGCGGCACAGTCAGTCTTTTGTTAATGCAAAGGAATAAAAAACTCAAAAAAAGGAAAAATTACCTACAATTCGAAAACAAAGGAATTCTTCAAAAGAAAAGTTTTGCTATGAAATAGAAATATGAGAGTTTGATATAGAGACTAAAAAGTGCTACAGACTTGTTTAGGCATTTAAATTTTTGGGAAATTTAGAAGTTTAATTTAAAGTACATATGTATTGGTAGTAGTCGAACTTAAGCTTTGAGAGCGCCTTGAAATATTTTTTGTCCAAGCCGACAACAAAAGTGGGCTCTATACCTCTATACACGTAGGGAGAAAGTATAATATATGAGAGATCTCATTAGAGCAATTGGTCCAAAACTATATTTATTATGGACTAGGAAACCCTTCCACTCTTCGCTGCGACTCAGCACTTATAATAGACTGAGTTATATTTTAATCATTATATATCCGATCCGAATCAAGATTTGGAACTTATACACATCGCGTATTGCAGCACTTCTGCTCCACATATTGGTCGATAACTCCGAGACCGGCAGAGTTATCGAAAAAACGGAAATCTTAAGTTCCAAGTTAGACATCTAGTAATGAAACGGTAAAAATAGCATTCAATTTTATTCAGCAGTTTTTGATTGATGCGCGTCCAAACATACAGACAGACAGACAAAACTTCTGAAAAGTGTTGATTTAGCTGCTATTTTCTTAATAATGATCTTTCCTATCAATTTTTCTTAAATATCTGCAATGTACAGACATCGACCTGTTACAATTTTATTATATGAAGAGATGTGAACTCGAATGGGAAAAAATCGATTACTCAATAATAATATTTTTTTTTTGTAAAGAGATAAATCAATTTGTGAAAAATGCATTTTTCAAGAAAATAATCGATTTTGGTCATAAAAATCGATTTTGTACGAAAAATCCATATTCGATTTATTTGCCAAAATTAATAAGAAAAATGAATTCCGTTTAAATGCAAACTAGTACCTCTATTTAAAAAAATGTTTGACTAAAATTTGTTACAGGGCTGCCATTTTACCATATATTAAGAATTTTCCGAAACCAACAAGATCGTACAAATATAACATATAACCCCCAAACAATCGATAGTTCCGATAAACAGAATTTTGGCTATAACTCCTGACAACTTTGATTTTTTATCGGTCTCTATCCATTCATACCACTACAACCAGTAGCTTTTGCGAGAAAGTACGACAAGTTATTCAAATTTCATTTTAAATTTTGTTGCCATTTTCTCACACACCACTGTACATATGGGCCTCCTTTAACCCACAAAAAATGACTGCATATTTCATTTCTATAATTACAGCTAACAAGCCTACTCCCATACTCAACATTCACCGAAATTTAAAAATACGCATAGCTCTCGATCTATTTGTTGTTGCTGTTGCTAGAGCTACTACCGCTGACATAAAGTTTAATTACCATCAACGTTGATAATCACACTTTAATGGATGCTTAAAAATTAAATGCGTTTACAATTAGTTGTTTGGATTCGTTCACAATTTTTAATCACTATTTACTTAATTCAATTTATTTTTTTCACCATTTTTGTTTGTTTGCATGAAAAAAAGTGTAATAGAAGTAGTTATTAATTACAATTTAAATCGAAAAGCTATCGGTTGTAAAATTGAAATCTCACAAAATAAAATGAAAATAAAACAGCATTTATTCTCATTATGAAAATTAATAATAATATAGTGAAGTATCAATAACGATTGAATTACTTTAATAATTAATGCATATAAAAATATGGTCATAATTAGAGTTTCATTATGTTAAAAGTTGACATACTACATTTACAATATTTGAGATGTTGCGAAAGTTAGTTTAACTTAACCAAAAAACGGTATCGGATTTTTCGAAATTTGGTTTGTAGCAGACCTGTTAAATTTAATTAGTAATTAGTAATCAATTAATTAGACAGCTTTTTTCATTGGTAATGATTATTTTAATTGTTTTTCAAGAAAAGGCAATTATTAACTGAATACGATTAGAAAAAATCAAAAAAAAAAATAAAAACAAAATAAGAATAAATCAAATATAATCAAAATAATTTGATTTGATTACTTTTGATTATTTTTTATTATACATTTAATGACTGTTTACTAATTACTATCAATTTTTAATGATTATTTTCCAATTAATTTTAAAATATCATGATTTTTTACGATTTGCAAAAAAAAGGAAAAAGAAAAAACATTTGAAATAACCAAAAAAAGTTATTTTAATTACTTTCGATTATTTTTTATTTTACTTTTTTTATTATATTTGATTTTTTTTACAACAATACTGAATAAAAAGTAATCAAATTAATATTTTTGATTATTTCAAATTTTTGTTATTTTTTTTTTGCTTTTTTTTTTGCTAATCGTAAAAATCCTGATTTTTTTTAAATTAATTGGAAAATAATCTTTAAAAATTTAAAGTAATTAGTAATCAATCATTAAATGGATTCTCAAGAAAGTAATCAAACCGGTAATCATTACTATTAAATAGTAACATTATTTAAAAGGTCTGGTTTGTAGTAAGCGGTACAATAGGTACTACATTTCTAATCTTTGCGTATAACAAAATTATATTAAAGCAAAATCTTTTCAAGATCGTCTTATTAGAGTAATAGCAGCCAAAAAAACAGTTTTTAGAATGCTTGCTGCGTTTCTGTAGTTACGTTTGTTCGCGCATCACACAAAAACCGCTAAATAGAATTGAATTAAATTTTCACTAATACATTGCTAGATATCCAACTTAAAGCTTAAGATTAATTACACAACACGGAAATATCTTATTGAACACAGAAGTGGCAATAAAAGTAGACAACATTTTTTTTACATTTTGTATGTGTGTATGTTTGTATGCCCATCACTAAATAGATACTTAATCGAATATAATAATTTCTTCATTTGTGCATTTCTACAGATCTATTTTGAAATATCAAATAATTTTTTCCGTTACAGCTGTTTACACAGCTCTTTTTTTTTTGGTGCGTGGAACCTAGTCAGATATAAGTAGGATGTCGAAAAAAATAATACAAATATAATAATGTTAAAAGTTTTCGCAATCAGTGAGGCTGGGACTCCAAGATGAATAAATAGTCAAACCGAATGCTCTTCAGACTATTTTTCCCAGAAAAAAGTTGACAATCGTTCCTCTTATCTGCCAACGTTTTAATTTTTTTAAATTTATTGTGCCGATATTTCTTTTCCTATAGAAAACAAAAAATTCTAATAGTAGTAAACGTCAAAAATTTTCAATGTTAATTGCCTTTCTATAGCTTGCCTCAGCTCCTTGCTACTGATCAAACCCTATTTAAAATCCGCTTCCAAACAATCGAAACCAATCTCGGAATCTGCATTCTAAAGCAACCGAAACTTCCGACTTTTCGAAACCGGGATCGATATTTCTTAGCATCTCAATATTGCCCCATACAATAAAGTACTAACGACCAATTGAACCACATAGTGTGAATTTCCAATTTGTATACCTGCTGATCGCACAAGGTATTATAATTTTGTTCGCACAACGGTTGCTTGAGTAGTCGTGAATGGATCGGTATAGTAAAAAACTTGCATAACCATGATAATTTTATATGAGATCGATTGAGCCATATTCATCTGTTCTTTCATCCGAACAGACGATTACTTGAAGAAAAATTAAGCATATTTTGTATTTATATGTATCTACATCTCCGAAAACTATTGATCAAAGAATTACCGAAATCTGTCGTTAACCACACAAAATTGTTCTCTGTCGAAATGTTATAATTCATTAACTATTTCCGTTAAGCTACTGAGTTTTTAACACATTGATTGAAAATACCTATACTATTCGAGATAAAGTTTTTGTAGAATTGCCGAAAAGGGGCGTGGCACGGCCCATATTTTAAAAACGAAATTTCGTAGAATTTTTTCGAAAGTTATGCAAAATAAAATCTTCACATCTTTTCCTGCTTTGTAAAGTTAATTCTTTCAAAATATTTCGGAAGAAATTGTGATTGAAAAAGTAAAGCTTGGCACTTTCAAAGGGGATATAAAAATATTAAAAAAAAAATAAAGATTTCTAGTTTTCGAAAATTTTCGACTTTTAAAAATCGAAAAAATTAAAATTCACTATAAAATTTCGGATCAATATTTGTTTGTGCTATACCTCTAAAGATATCCCGAAATTTTCAGAACGGGATTTTTTTTGTTTTTTTCAAAAATATGAATTTTTGAATTTTTTTCCAAAAAATTTATTTTAATTTTTTTTTACTAGAAGTCGAGTGTCCGCTTAAACTGCGGAAATTTTCAGGATATCTTTAGAGGTATAATACAAAAAATTTTTGTCTAAAATTTAATAGTGAACTTTAACTTTTTCGATGATAAAATTTTTTTTTTACTTTTTTTTTTTACATTCCAGAAAAAAAGTGTTATTGTTTTCTTCAGCAGCGCTTTTTTTTATGATAAAGATAAATCTTTACCAATTTTTATTTCAATCGGCAGGGTTCGATTTCACATGGAACAACCCCGAAGCTATTGTGATGTGAAAATTTTGATGACTTTTTGAGCGTACCCATATTACCGTTAAAACGATAAGTCAGTTTAAACGAAACATAGGGGCATAAGAGAAAATAAATGAGACTTGAACTGAGCAATTTTGCACTTTTTGAATTTTTTTTATATATTTTTTTTTTAAATATTTTTTAATTTTTCTGTTCTATGCTTTATTAAAGACTTTTAAAATATGCGTACTCTAAAAAAGTCAAATTAAAGCAATATCCGTACCACTTTTAGTTTAGCTTTCATTTATACTTGAAAGAAAGATGTGACTTCCGCCCAGAGAACCGATAGTTTTTTGTTTACATATAAATCGTCTTGTGAAATATCGATTTTTAAAGAAAATAATCGATTTTTGTTTCGCTTTAATTTTGTATACGAAAACTGCCTATTTGATGTATTAGTGAAAATATAATATGAATAACTAATTCAAACGCAACTCGTTTAGCACAAAAATTATAAAAAAAAAGAAGCAGAAGCTCGGTTTTATTAATTCACTTTCTTAAATATTTTTTTTACAGTAAAAATAATGGAAAACAATAACAATAAAGAAAAACACATTTTCGATTTCACAACTGGAATACAAATACATTACGCGCTACAATTTAAGTTTAGACAATACAAAAAACGAATAAAAACTTGTATTATCGCAAATTTGAAAAATTTGGTTTAAAATTGGACTTAATTGACAACTAAACTAACTGATGAGAATTAATTATTAATAATAAATAAAAGACAATATGTTTGCCAAAATCGATTTAATATGTTTAATTCCTTTAACCGATTTATTGAAATTCGATGTGTACCATTCATAAGATCGATTACAAATAGTCACCAATAAAAAAATAATCGATTGAAATAAAAATTAATCTTTTATCCAGTCCTCTAACTTGAACTCTTATACCTGTTGTAAGCTTTTTTTGATTTTTTAAACTTTTTTATTAATTCGCCTGGAATTCATTTCTCTCCCATCAAACTTTTATTACTCACTTATCTCTAATTACTCTCTTTCTTTTATTTACTTGCAGACTCAAAGTGGATAATAATGGCGGTGCTTGGTGTCCCAAACATATGGTTTCACGTGGTCTCAAAGAGTATCTGCAAATCAATTTGCTGCAAGTTCATGTCATCACAGCGATACGCACTCAAGGTCGTTTTGGCAAAGGACAAGGCCAAGAATATACAGAGGCCTATGTGTTGGAATACTGGCGTCCCGGTTTTGAAAAGTGGCTGCGTTGGAAATCCATACAAGGCAAAGAAGTGGGTAAATGCTTTCTAAACTGTGGAAAGTTTAGAAAAAGTTCACATTTATTTTTAAACAAATGTACATAGCAGAACTTGGTATTTTTAGGAGGTTGGTTTTTTTTAATGAAATATAAAACTTCGCGGGCATGGAGCGCATCTTGTAGATATGATTGTAGTTGTTGTTGTTATAGTACTTCATAATACTATTCAGCATACCAACTCCTGGTATTGTGATACAACTTTTAGTTTAGACAGTATTGGACTGTGTTGATCTTACTGCCAGGCAAGTTTGTGCTTCAATTCGTGCGGAGTCGCTCGATAAAATTGCTTTTTATAGTATCTAGATCAAATTTGAACCTGAGTGGATGATACCACAGAGTTTGCCGACCCTTTATGAATCTCGCTTATTGCTCTTTGGAACACCGTTGGTCTTATTAAGGTGTATGCTGAATTGTCTGTGTATCAGTGAAGCTTTATTAAAGGATAATATCTTATGCTGACCTGTTAGGTAATGATTTCTAATCGTAATTATTTCCGGTTTGATTAATTACTTTTCTGAGAATCCATTTAATGATTATTTTCCAATTAATTAAAAAAATTATCAAAAAAATCATGATTCTTTATGATTATTAAAAAATCAAAAATAATCAAAAAAAGTAGTTTTGATTACTTTTGATAATTTTTGATTTTGTTCAGTATCGTTGTAGAAGCACATAAATATGCACATCCACAATACTTGAAAAAAAAAAAAAAAAATAAGAAATAATCAGAAGTAATCAAAACAACTCTTTTTAATTATTTTTTGACTATTTATGATTTTTTTTGTAGAGTTTTTTTTCTTTTTTTTCTAATCGTAATCAATTAATAATTGCCTTTTATTAAAAAACAATTATTACCAATTAAAAAAGGAGTCTAAATAATTAATTGATTATTAATAAAATTTAACAGGTCTGATCTTAAGCTTCGTTGAAGCTTTTTGCCGCCCGTTTCAGAAACTTTGTTCTTCATAGGAATACTGGTATCAGCGCACTTTCCCAGCAGTCCTATACTTAAAGTCAAACAGACTATCTCTTTCCAGGACAGTCTCTGATACAAACTTTAAAATTATCTTCCCTTCGAGGTAAGGTTGAAAAGAAATTTTACTTTTGACAAAATGGCCTGCGGAGTTGGACCGGCCATCTTTGCAGCACTGCCGGTCGTGTCTCTATCTAAACGTCAACCAGGTTCAGCGAATGTATTTCCATGCTAGATTTATGCAATTCATGAGACATAGAGGTAATTACTGTATGCCGATATCACCAGTAATAGGAATGCATCCTTCTTGGACTGCCAGACGGCTCTTCTAGCTATCGGACTAGTCATGATAACATCGAGCGTGGTTGGTCAGTCAGTGCAGACAGTGGGCCAGTAACCTGTGTTGTCGACAAATCGTTTGTTTAATATGGGTCGGGGGGAATTGTATGAAGTCTTCTCAGTATTTGGATTTATCAAGAACTAGCTTAGCGAGGTTGGTAATAGTTAGAAGGGTAGGTGGCTTCCATAAAATGCAATATTTGACCCTCATCAGTGTGAATTAAAGGGACATATGCAGATAAGCGCACGAAGTTCACTGGGCATTGGAAAATTGGTACGCATGCGGCACGGAAATGTACTAAACAAAATACATATTTTTAAACTCAATGGCATGGGAAGTTGTGTTTCTGGTCTCACAGCTTTTGTTTTGTAGTTAGTTAATTCACGAGATGTATCAAAACGCCTCTTCGGTCTGATTGGAGTCATAGCACGCCACTCCAACAAGCCACAAACCAAGCACAAATGAATCTTGATGAATTTGAGTTGATTTTTTGTTGGGCCAATATTTTTCTGCTTATGGTGTTATTTTGGAGCTTTTCTTCTGGCACTTAATGAGTTCTTCTACTCACCTGCCATCTAGCTTTGGTCAAAAAGGTAGCGGTATTCTATGCTCAAGCTAGGCTCGACTTTCTATCTCTATGGCGCGATATACAACAGGTATATCATCATAAACCTCCTAAGAGATTTTTGCGCCAAGCTTCTCTTCCAATTTGTGGTGTGCCGATTTGAATTTTCCCTACAAATTGGGCTCTAGTTAGGATTCGGTTCACGACCGCCTTGCCACAGAGCTTTTGTTCAGATCTACATTCAACATCAAGCGGGGTGCCAAAATTACTAGATGAATTTAAGGGACTTCCCTTTACGCTGAATTATTTGCTTATTTTACAAGTTCAGTAAATGATCGTATATCATATGAAGGCTCGTCCCTTCCACTCCAACATCACATACAGTTGTGATCAATATAATCGTAGTGAAATTAAATTGGATATCGTTCGCAGAGATAAAAAAAAGGCTGTGTTTTTAATAATTTCCATAACAGAAACCACATAAACAGAAATTTCAAAGTTTACACAAAGTTCAGGAAAGTTAATTAAACCTTTAAAAATTTACATCAAAATTTCAAAATGTTTGGTCACAATTTTTAGACAATTTTTAAGTACGCAGATCTATAGCTAATTTACTTTTAGCACAGTAATGTGCAAGTTAGAAGCACCACAAAATTTTCTCTGAATTTTTATAATTTTTTTTGTCACGGATGTTGGGTATTTTTTTCCGATACAAATTTCATTTTTCTTTTTAAGCGAGCTAAGACTTGTCCAATGTGATACTAAAATTGATTGGTCTACAAAATTGCGTACTTAAAAATTTTCTGGAAATTCTGCCAAAAAATTGTAGGTAAGATTTTGATGGCTATTTTTTAAATTTTAAATAACTTTCCTGAACTTTGTGTAAACTCTGAAATTTCTTTTTATGTGGTTTCTGTTATGGAATTTGCTATATTTTAAATCCAAGATTCTTTTTATTTCGTCTTATCATATTCATTTTAATTTCACTACTATTATATTGAAAACAGCTGTATGTAACAAAATATCGATAAAAAAGCATACATACATACATAATTTGATATAGACAAATGTATGTACAGGGTGGCGCAAAAGTAATCCTCCTATCAGAAAGTGCTATAAATTTTCCGATTGGCCCCTAAAGTCAGTTCTGTTTTGACATTTGTGTAGTAAACACATGCGAAATACACATTAATAAACAATGTTACGCTACACTGCTCCAGAACGCGGAATATTGCTGACTATTTATTTGACCAATAATCGGTCGGGGCCAAACGGTTACTGTGAATGGTGAGCGCTACAGAGCAATGATCAACGAGTTCTTTTTGCCGCAACTTGATGAATTGGGATTGGAAAACATGTGGTTCCAACAAGACGGTGCAACAGCACACACTGCACGTGCCACAACCCATATGCTGAGCATCGGAAGCTTACTTTTGCGCCACCTTGTATATTCCCTTGCAAAGCTCACATTAGCTACAATCTCCCACATCTTTCAAAGCACCTCCCAACTCCTACACACCCCAACACCTTTTCTTGTTTTCACTATAGTCGTGTCTCCTATTTTTTTATCCACAGGCCACACCATTCAATGCATAAACGATCGTGCATTCACTCACTCATCTTCACACATTAATCACTACGATAACCATCGCATACCAATCGTCTCTCCACAGATGGCATAGTGCCGTCTAGCACAGTTCAACCTAACTCTCTGCTTCGCATTGCGTCCGAGATTTGTTGTTACGCCCATGAAAACTCTTTGTAATTTAGTTTTATTCATACAACGACTTCAGTCAATTGCGCATGCGTGCTGAGCAAGTTGCGTAGGTGTCAAAGAAAGAAATATGAGAGTTTCACCTCAATGCATAGTTTCGATGGCGAAGATATAGCTTTTAGCAATAAATATTGAATTGTTTGTTATTGTAATAATTTTTTCTTGGTGTGTGCTAAGTATTTCTTGATTTCTTTTTTCCTTCACAGATTCTTCCTGGCAATATCAACACTTACAGCGAAGTGGAGAATGTCTTACAGCCGATCATTTTCGCTTCTAAGGTGCGCATATATCCATATAGTCAGTACGATCGTACTGTTTGTTTGAGAGCGGAGGTGGTCGGCTGCGTATGGGAAGGTGAGTAACTTGTATATTTGTAACCACAAAGCATTAAAAGAAACTGTTGTTGTAATTTTTTATACGAGAAGATTTGAATCATTCCTATGACAGCTATGTACACGTACCGAAATAGCCTGACCAACTGATGTTAACTCAAAGTAACCATGCCTAGGCATTCCATATAAGCAGGCCAAAGTACTGTTATCAGAGAACAACAAGAAGATTTGAAGAAGCAATTTGATTGAAAAGCGTCCTAAACGTTCCAGTGCTCATGACCTTCTGGTGCTAGCCCCACTTCCGCAGGTCTTGTTTGATCATCCAAACTAAGGGTCATGAATGTTGGTGGTCTGTTATAACAGGCATACTTTGCTCAAAAAGCCACTCTCGAACCTGCCGAGTGAGAGCAATTTTTAGCCTAGGGAGAAAACTTAAACGTACCCATAGAGGTGGACTTTGACTTCAAGGCCGGGTTGCGTACGGGAGCAAGGCACGGTATAAGTTAAACGTTGACATCATATAACAATATCGTTCTATAACAACACCTTTCAATCCAAACGGGTAGCAGCATGCTCTGAACAACATCTACATATAGTCGGTAAGCTCAAAGCCAGCAAAATACATCCGACCTGACCCGACGGAGCCTAGTGCTTCGGCATGTGAGTCCATCAATACTACAGACCCAACCCTTAAGGAGTTGTTAAGCGCCATAGATAGATTCTTAGCTAATCACAAGTTACTGAACCCAAGTACCAAGCTGACTTATGTGTCTTGAAGCCTGTTACAATAATAAATATATGTCCTCTAGTTCCTAACGAAAGACCTAGCTGGGATAACCTAAAAGACTCGAGGTGGTCACATTCAAATTTTCAGATATACTATCACAAACTTTCAGCGACGTATTCATTTTGAACTATGTTCGGTTTTTTTGCTCATTCCAGATGGCATCGCTTCATATAGCATTCCTAAAGGCGTTCAACGTGGCATGGAAATCGATCTCTCAGATAAGACCTACGATGGCCACGAAGAGGGTGATCGTTATGTTGACGGCTTGGGGCAGTTGGTTGATGGACAAAAAGGCAAAGATAATTTCCGAACAGATATACACGGATTTGGAAAAGGTGAGTTTTGTTAAATATATAATGAAGTTAATAGTTTGAAAACAAGGAAGGGTATCGCTGTCCTCGGATGTGCTGAAATCTTTGTAACTTTCCTGAATCCGAATCACTTGGATCCTTATTTACAACGAGCAGAATGTCTTAGAATCTTTTAAACAATCTGAATACCAAAGACCATCCAAATCGACTACGCCTTTTGAGTCTTGAGATAAATAAAATTAAATAAAATAAAGTGAAATGAAATAAAATAAAAAAAATAAAATAAAATAAAATAAAATAAAATAAAATAAAATAAAATAAAGTAAAATAAAATAAAATAAATAAAATAATATAAAATAAAACTAAATTTAATTAAATGAAATTAAATAAAATTAAATTAAATTAAACTAAATCAAAATAAACTAAATAAAATAAAATAAAGTAAAATAAAATAAAATAAAATAAAGTAAAATAAAATAAAATTAAGTAAAAGAAAATAAAATAAAACGAAACAAAATAAAATTAAATAAACTAAAATAAAATAAAACAAAATAGAACAAAACAAAATTAAATTAAACAGAATTTAATTAAATTAAAATAAATAAAATTAAATTAAACTAAACTAAATTAAATTAAGTTAAGTAAAACAAAACAAAATAAAATAAAATAAAATAAAACAAAATCAAATCAAATAAAATAAAATAAAATAAAATAAAATAAAATAAAATAAAATAAAATGAAATGAAATAAAATAAAGTTGAATTAAGCAAAATAAACTTAAATTAAGTTTAAAAAAAATCTTATAAAATAAAACAAAATTAAATAGGAAAAAAAAAATAAAAGAAAACATACTTTTCTGAGGTTGTTTTATAAGGTTATTACTACCTTTATTTTCATAATTGACGATGGAACTAAGTTTACAAAGCATTTCACACAAAATCTTTAAGCTTCCGCCATTACATTAGATTTTACTCTATAATATGCAAAACATACTTCCTAAATCTCTTTAACATTTTTTCTGGTTCATAGGTTATGAATGGGTTGGCTGGCGTAATGATACCCCAAATTTGAATGGCAACCCGATCGAGATTACTTTCGAATTTGAAAGTGTGCGAAATTTCAGTGCTGTCATACTACATACTAACAATATGTTTTCAAAAGATGTGCAGGTAAGTGTTTGGAATAAAATAAGATTGTGCTGGACTAGGTATAAATCTTAAATCTCTTACAAAATTCAAAATTTCTTAACAATATCAATTTGTACCATATACAGGGTGGCTGCTGAAAGCCGCTACCAAAAAAAATTAAATAACTTTTTTTCTATTTAATGAATCTGGTTAATTTTTTTTTTATTTTGCAGATTGACTTTTACATTTAACAAAAATGGATAACTGGGACACTGAAACAAGAATTTGGATTGTCCGCCGCTATCACGCACTGGAGTCCGTAGTTTCGGTTCAAAGAGAGTATAGGCGCACGTTTGGCGGCAATCCTCCGAGCAGATGGACCATAATAAGACTTGTAAACAGTTTTGCCGAGCATGGGACAGTCAACAGAAGACCTTACCATCGAAACCCTTCAGTTCGAACGGAGGAAACAATCGCTGCTGTAGCTGCTGCCATACAAAACAATCCACGTGTTTCGACAAGAAGCTTATCTGCTCAAATGGGTGTAAGCAGACAGTCATTACAGTCAATTATGCACAAAGATTTGGACTTATTCCCATATAAAATTCAAATGGCCAACAAACTGAACGCTGAAGACTTGCCGATTCGCTTGGAATTTTGCCACAAGATGCTTCAAATGGTGGAAGAGGATGGAAACATGTTGAACTGTCTTTTCATGTCTGACAAGGCCCATTTCGATTTAAACGGCAACATAAACAAACAAAATTGTCGAATATGGAGTGCTTCCAACCCACAGATACTCCATGAGACGGAATTGCATCCACTTCGTGTCACAGTGTGGTGTGCAGTTTCATCACGCTGCATTGTCGGGCCCTACTTCTTCGAAGAAAACGGTCACACTGTTACGGTTACTGGAGACCGTTACTTGAGCATGTTGAGAGAGTTTTTCTATCCAGAATTACGCCGAATGAGAATTTCTTTCAACTCTGTGTGGTTTCAGCAAGATGGTGCAGCTCCTCATATAGCCCAACCTGTTATGACAGAATTGCGACGAAAATTTCCCAATAAGCTGATATCCAGAAACTCCACATTCCGTTGGCCACCCAGGTCGCCTGACCTTACTGCACCTGACTTTTTCTTGTGGGGTTATTGCAAACAGGAAGTCTTCAAAGCAAAACCAACAAATTTGAATGAACTAAGGCAATCCATTCGAGAAACAATTGCGGCTATTCCTGTCTCAACTCTCCAAGCAGTAATGAACAACTTTTTGGTAAGATGCCGCACATGCATCGACGAGCAGGGGGGGCATTTAAATTCCATTAGTTTTAAAACTAATTAAGCTATATTTAATAAAATTTAATGAGCTTTAACATGAATAAAAGAAAAATGAATTCCATACACTGAAAAAAAAATTATTTGAGTTTCTTAATGTAGCAAAATTCATCAGGCACCCTGTATTGACTTGATATGTACATTTCGCAAATTTTCACAAAATAAAATTGGTTTTTAATTCGTAGACCGTTAACTATGTGCTAAAAGAAAAACACATTTTGGAAAATTGTTTGACTATTTACGTCCTTCAAGCTAGCAAATTAATTAACAGACGCTTGATACTTTCACCGCTCGGTTAATTTTTTGTTAGTTTATCTTCAAAGTTTTCTGTTGAGTAAATGCGAAACTGTCAGGAGTTTTAAAAATTAAAAATAAATTGTTGTTAACTATTAAAAAAAAAGATTAGCGACTAGTGAAATGTGATAAGTTACAAATAAAATTAGTACCTTCAATAACAATAAATTTAAAAAAATTAGTTATAATATAGAAATATTGTGTTTACAAAAACTTAATAAAAAATAATGTTTAATATATTGGAGCAGAGGGGAAAAAATAAAATTAAAAAAAAAATTTTATTAAAACAAAAATTTTAATAAAATAAAATAATGACTATAAACGAGCTCAACGCCAATTATAATAACTTTTATTTTTTTTTTCTAATGGTAAATGGGAACAGGACTAGGATTTTAGCTGACACAAAAACCAACTGAATGGTTAGCACAGCGTGCCAAAATTTCTCTGATGAAAAGTCTAACAGCTTCCGAAATGGATCTATAAGAAAGCTTTGGCGGTTGTCTCTAAAAATGTCCTATTCTATTCCAATAAAAACATTTAATAATTATTAGAAAAACAAGAAACAAAAATAATTTGCATATATAAAAACGATAAGATAATATATATTAACAACAAGCAGGCATTTAACCTTGAAAATACTGCAGCGGTTTGGTAGTTTTTCAAAGGGGATCTTGATATCGATTTAAAAGGTTTAGGGATTTGCTTGATATGAATTGATTATTGCCTTAACAGCAAAATTTTTTAATTATTTAGGTCTTCTATATTTTTAGGTGAAACTTCAACGAATTCCAAAAAATTGTATTAAAAAAATAACTTTGCAGGTCTTTGTGCACGCTAAGGTCTTCTTTAGCATTGGCGGTCGTCAGTATGCTAGTGAACCAGTTCAATTTTCTTATATGCCAGACACCGTTCTTGATCATGCGCGTGAAGTGACAATCAAATTGCATCATCGTCTTGGAAAATATGTACAAATACATTTATATTTCGCTGCACGTTGGATAATGCTGAGCGAGATCACATTCATATCGAGTAAGTGAAACAATAAACAAAAGTTTTTGTGTAGATTATGAAACCTTTGCTACTTTAAAATCTTTGAGAATCTTATATGAACTGAAGCAATTATGTACTGCTGATTCTAATTTTGGGGTGAAGCCCAAAGGCGTCAGCAGGCTAGGGCATATTATGTGCGCGGACAACAATAAGCTCCGCCCCAGTATATTTTCCCATCGGTACCCGAACTCGGGAGTAGTGGAAGGGGGAGGATTCGATTGAGATGGAAAAACAGTTGGCTACCAATTACTTAGATATTTAGTATCACTTGCATACGCTCTAAAGCACATTCATTTGTATCGAATAAATGAATTGCAATTTAGTTATAATTCACCTTCACTTCATTGTGAATGGGACTATTTTAGCACACTCAGCAAGTGCACAATGGCATTAAATTACAATGATAAAATACTTTTCTGCTTCGGCAGGCATTCAGTGCTCAAGGCTGTCGTCATTAATTTATATACAATTTTTTTTGCATTTCTCTATTCTCTTATTTTTGCACTTTTGTTGTATTTCTGTTATTTTTTGCTTTTATTGTGTCGGAAAATAGGAAAACGATTGCACTTATTTCTGATTGATCTGATTTTAATTGCGAAAACTTGTAAGCCATTCACTAATGGCGAAGAGTCAGTTCCTATAAAGGGTGATCCATTCAGACCCTCTAATAAAACCGTGAAGAAGCAATCATGACATGGTAAGTAGTGCAATTTTTATTTTCTCTGTTGCACGCCTTATTAAAAGTCTCAAAAAATATCTAATTAAAGCAATTTCCGAACCACTTTTACTTTAGCCTTAATTTGTACTTGAGTGGAAGATGTGAATACGTTTTGGAAAATCGATAATTTGTTTTTTGGAGCTAAATCGTTGCGTGAAAATAAAATAATCGATTTTTGTTCTTATTTAAATTTTGTATGGGTCTTTCTATGTCAAATCGTCACATGGCTTAAACCGACCTCTTCCGATATGAATAAAATTTTGTGAAGGGTGTCCTTTTATCATAAAACGAAGTTCTGTCAAAGTTTAAAAAATTTTTTTTTTTTCAAAATTAATTAAATTCAAAATCTTACTTTTGTACTGCATAGTTGAAAAAATATGCGTAGTCACTTTCAAAAGGGATATAAAAGGAAATATTTTGCAAAAAAAATATTTTTAATTTCAAATTTCAAAAAATTTTCGATTTTTCAAAAGCGAAAAAAATGTAAGTTCGCCATTACATTTTCGACTACATTTTTTTTGTATAATACCTCTAATATATCTTAAAAGATCCTAAAATTTTCAAAGGTGTGTTTTTTTTCAAATATGAGTTTTCGAATTTTTTCAAAACAAATTTTATTTTTATTTTCTTAACTTTCTACATCCACTTGACGATTTCTGAACTACAATTCACACATTCTGAATTCTAATTATAATATATTCTGCAATTCAGTAAACGTTTCTTAAATCCAAACGACAAATTCTGAAATCCCATTAGGTATCCTGAAATTCAGTTAACATTTTCTGAAATACAATTGCAGTTTTTTGATTTCAATCTGGAAAGGTATAGTCGAGTTTAATTCGTTACACCCAAAATTACACAATTTTGTTCACTGAAAAAGTTTTTCAAAAGCGAAAAAATTAAAGTTCGCCGTTAAATTTTAGACAAATTTTTTTTTTTTTTTTTTTCAAAAATATAAGTTTTTGATTTTTTTCCCAAATTTGTTTTTTTTTCTTTTTTTTCTTTTTTTTTCTTTTTAAGCATAATTTTATTTTCACATTTAACTAGCACTAAAAAAACTTTTCAGTCATCAAAACTGTGTCACTTTGCGTCTAACTAATTAAACTCGACTAGAAACTTAAAAAAATTTAAAAAAAAAGTGTTTTTTTATGATATTTTCCAATTTTTCGCTTTAATTTTTTAGGCTTCTTAGTGAAGTTTAAATAGTTAAATGCAAAATGAGATAATTTTGATAACTGAAAAAATTTTCCAAAAACGAAAAAATTTTAGTTCGCCATTAAATATTAGACTAAATTTTGTTTGCATTATACCTCTGGCATATCTAACTATTAAGTTCAAAAACTCATATTTTTGAAAAGCCAAAAAACACTATTCTGAACATTTCTTGATATCTTAAAATACATACACGGTATAATTTGGGTCAAAAAATTTAACGGCGAACTTTACATTTTTTCGTTTTTTAAAATTAGAAATAGAACAATTTTTAATTAATATTTTTTTTCAAAATATTTTTGTTTTATACCTCTAAGTACCCTCTTTGAAAGTTCCAAAGTTTAGTTTTTTAACTACATTAGTTCCGAAATATTGAAAAAATTTACTTTACAAAACAAGAAAAAAGTGAAATTAGAGCACCCTGTTCACATAAACTAACAACACATACAACTCATAATTTGCATAAATGAACATAGAAAGTAATGAAATATGAAATAAAGTACGAACAAGTGCAGTACGTAGCCAAAAATAGCAAAAAAAAATTTACAACAAAAATTTTCAAAATAAAATGAAATTCATCAAAACAAAAATGCAACTGAACAAAAATGAAAGCATTTCAATTAGAAGAGATTAAGCTTGGCTTATAAACAGAGAGAAAGTGCAGTCATTGTTAGCCATGCCATGCTGTGTATTGTAAGCTTATTTGCTATCTATGCGTGTTTGCTTGGAATATGCCAAATTCAATGCCTGAAATAGATGCAGGGCTCCATAAGAAAAGCTAACTGAAAAATCACTTAAAGCAGACGTTGGTTTCAAAGCAAAATTTAGAAGAGAGTAGGAGAGGGACCGTGGTTACTGTAATGATAATATATTGCGTTGGGATTTATTTTACATCTCGCCGTCAATCCTCACTAACTGATTTGGAGATTATTGATTCGCAAAAGTTAAAGAAGTCAAACTGAAAAAAAAAATTTCAATGTATTACACTCTTTTTGATAATCGCACTTTAACTCTCCTACTACCCCAAATATAGTGAAATCATTGTAATTGGTTGAGAGTTATGCGCGAACTCTGTATACGTATATGCATGCAGAAACATGAAAAATTAAGAAAATATCTAAGCGTGTAGTTGAATTCTTGAGCAAAGATTTCGGGAAATTCAATTTCCTATTTTGTATTGAAAGGTTTTTAGCAAATGAAATGTTTTTCGTCCAAATAAATTGGCAAAATTAAATTGAATATTTAAGAGAAACTTCGATTTAATTTTAAGAACTTAGTAGAAGTACATATAAGTACGCTTTCGATTGATGGAGAATGGTGTTCTAGAATAACTATTAGTTCTAAAAGTGCAGAACAAAGATATTTTCGAAACGTGTGTGTCAGTTTTCACAGAATATGGCGTATAAGGTATTTCTCTTTTTATTGTTCTGTTACTATTGTAGTGGGGTCTCTACAGGCCCGAGTCCCATTACAATTTGTATAAAATTCGAAGTTCAGCCAAAGAGAATAAGTTTTTACTTTTTTTTTTCAAAAGCTTCGCAATCTCAAATTTCACTTTTTTCTGGTTTTGTATAGTTGATATTTTCGATATTTCGAAAAGTAGAATAGTGTTTTTTCGATTTTCAAAAAAATTAATTTTTTTCAAAAACTAAAAAATTTATTTTCTTCAAAAACTAAAAAGTAAATTTTTTTAACTTAATTTTTTTCGTATAGTTACAAAAATTATCTTTTGCACTTTTAAGAATAGTACTTAGAGACACAGAAAAAATTATTTTAAAAAAAATTTTAACTTCGAATACTAAAAAATTTTAGATTTTCCGAATTCGAAAAAAATTAAAGTTTGCTATTAAATTTTGGACATAAATTTTCTAGTACATCTTATCTTTTCTAGTACATCTGAAAATATTCTGAAATTTTCAGCATAGTATTTTTTCGATTTTCAAAAAAATAAATTTTTTTTTTAAACTAAAAAGTTAATTTTTTAACTTTTTAGTCTAGTTTCATTATTGAAAAGCTAAATTACTCAATTTTGATCACTGAAAAATTTTTTTCTTGTAGTTACAAAAATTACCTTTTGCACTTTCAAGAATAGTACTTAGAGATACAGAAAAAAATATTTTAAAAAAATTTTAACTTCGAATACTAAAAAATTTTCGATTTTTCGAATTCAAAAAAAAATTAAAGTTTGCTATTAAATTTTTACACAAATTTTCGGGAATCATACTTCTGAAACACCTTGAAATATGGGCAAATTTTCACTAGGGTGTTTTTCCACATTTCCAACAAAATTCATTTTTTCAAAAACTAAAATCTAACTTTTTAACTTTTTAGTCTAGTTCGACTCGTTAAAAGCAAAATTACTCAAACAAAAATTTAAGCATGTTTTTTTACATTCCGCTTCCACGAAAAAAAATTTTCAGTTATCAAAATTGAGTAAATTTGCTTTTAAATAATGAAACTCGACTAAAACGTTAAAAAAATAAACTGTTTAATTTTTAAAAAAAATATTTTTTTTTTAAATCGAAAAAACACTATACTCAAAATTTCAGAATATTTTCAGATGGATAAGAGGTATAAACTAGAAAATTTAATAGCAAACTTAAACTTTTTTCTTATTTAACTCGACTGAATTAAAAAGTGTGGGGAAAATTCAAAAAACACCTTTCTGTTAATTTCCAGATATCTTCAGATATACCAGAGGTATAATACAGAAAAGTTTAATTTCAAATTAGAAATTTCCAAAAAAAATTTTGTTTTTTTCAAAATATTTTTGTTTTTTTATACCCCTTTGAAAGTGTCAAACTTAATTTTTTAACTAGTAGTTTACGGAATATTGAAATAATGTACTTTAAAAAACAGGAGAAAAAGAAAAAAAGGTGAAATTTTGAAATTGCATAACTTTAAAAAAAAAACTTTTTAATTTTTTTCCTTTAGCCAGAACTTTGTTTTGTGATAAAAGCAAATTCTTCATCAACTTTGATTTTAATTGAAAATTATTCATAATCTTATTCTTATTCTTAACTCTAATCTTTAGTTTTCTCTCAAACTTAGTCTTAATCCTATTGTGCATCTAATTTGTGATCTCAGTCATTAATATTAAGATATTTTAGTCATAAATTTTGTCTTTATCTTTATCTTCATGGTCATCTCCATTTTCATCCCTATCTTCATTTACCTCGCAATCTTCATAATTTAGTTCGCGCTCAACTTCATCTTGAACTTCATATCTAACTCCGTCTTTATCCTTATCCTCATTCTTGTATTCATCTTCAACCTCATCCTGAGATCGTCTCCACATTTTTCCTAATAATTGTCACTTTCTTCTTCTTAGCTTTTGAATGGCTACTTTTCCCCCCCAGCACTAATGAGCAGTTTTCACCTGATATTCATATTGTACCAACATATTTGGATCGCCTTGGTTCACACATTTGTCGATAACTTCGAAACCGGTCAAGTTATCGAAATCAGAAATATGTTTAATTTTAAGTTGGACGTCTAGTAATGCGACTATAAAAGTTGCATTCAATTCCATTCAGCAGTTTTTGTGTGATGCGCTACCAAACATACAGACAGACAGACAAAAATTCTTAAAACTGTTGACTTGGATTCTATTGGTTCAATAATTATCCGCACTATGCATTTTTCTTGAATATTGAACTGATTTGAGAAATTTTTTTTTTAATTAATTTAAAATAAAGTTAATTATTCTAGATTTTTCTAACAAAGTTAGGTTGAAACCATTTTTGTTTTAAAAATCCCTTTCTTGGGAACCCGGTACCAGCAAACTGGCAAACTGCTATAAACAAGATCATGTGATGTTCCCTGCTCTCTATAATTTTACCCAACATTTTATACTTTCAGCGCCTATTCTAGGCAACTTCACAGACGAAGACTTTGTTGGTCGTACCTATGGTACGGGTGCAATAGCGCAAGACAATGCCGAGTATCCATTGCAGCGTGACGAAGTGGAGCGCGTCATTAATGGAAAATATGGTGAGCGCAGTCTAGCGCCAATACCATCGGGTAAGTGTTTTACTTTTCACCGTTGAATAAAAATAAATTAAGGATAGCCGTCGAGAATTTGAAAATTTATATAATTTTAATCAATAAAATGTGTGCATCTACTTTCTCTCTATCTATCTCTCTCTCTCTCTCT
The DNA here is from genome assembly GCA_949987695.1 of Merzomyia westermanni. Lineage (NCBI taxonomy): Eukaryota > Metazoa > Arthropoda > Insecta > Diptera > Tephritidae > Merzomyia > Merzomyia westermanni. The sequence goes on from OX465289.1 coordinate 182,326,394, forward strand.
CACTCTCACACTCCCTCTCACTCTTTCCCACTCTCTCTCTCTCTCTCTCTCCACCAGTAATTTCTCCGAAACCCATAGATCATCCAGAACCGGAAAGCAGTTTTATTGGTTTCATATTCGCTGTATTAGTGGCAATAATATTGGTGCTTGTTGTTGTTATACTTTTAATTGTCATCAGAAATAAGCGTGGTCGTGGTGGTAATGTGCTCGATGCTTTTCAACATAATTTCAATCCAGAAACATTGGGCGGTGCTGATAAACGCCTCAATTGTAATGGCATGAAGGTGAGTGCAGGTTAATGATGGCGTGCAGCCTTTCAATTTTTAAGTTAATTACAGTGTATTATTTGCGACACGATTTTCATTTAACAACGACCGTGCGTGCTCAACTTAATTTCCTTGGTTTTTTATTTTTTTTTTTTTTATTTTAGGCGGTCACCATGGACAATGATTCAGAGTCAATTGACAAGAGTAGCCTCTATCATGAGCCATTCAATGTAAATATGTATACGAGTGCAGCAAGTGCTTGTTCTATGAATGACATGCAACGGCAACATGTCTCACCGGACTACACTGGTATGTTAATTAATTTTTAAGGAAATTTTTCAAAAAAGTGCATAAATGTGATTTTAAACAAGTAGTGATCCATTACGGCATCCCCATTTATGCAGGTCTGTTTTAATACTTGTCAGTTCGTATTATGAAGCCAGCTGATTGTATCAATAAAAACACTTCTTTACCTTAATCTATATTATGATATTATGATAAGTCTTGCCCCGTATTTTTTAAATTTTTCCCTCATAGCTTAAAATCTGTGCCGTTTGTCAATAAGCGATTAGGTCTACTCAAGAAAATTGGCAAAATCGTGTAATTTTGCAAGACTTCTATCGCCCTTGTAATATTTTTTTATCAACAGTTATGCAGTTAAGCAGTTATGTTATTAAAAATTACCATGAAATAAATGTTAAATAATGATTACTAATCGTAATGATTACCGGTTTGATTAATCAATATTATTATATTAATTATTTTTTTGAGAATCCATTTAATGATTGATTTCCATAACTTTAGATTTTTAGTGATTATTTTCTAATTAATTAAAAAAAGAAACTAAAACAAGTAAGAACGGCGCTGTCTTCGGCTATGCCGAAGGCTTTATACCTTTCATGAATACATGCAAACTTAAATACGCATTGTTAATATTTCAAAATGAGGAATAAATGGCCATAATCCTCTTATCTGAGCGATCGGTTGTATTGGATATATACTATATATAGCTCCGCTCTTGCTGACTTTTTTACGAAATCTTTTACTATCCATAAGAAAATATCTCACCAAGTTTCAAGTTTTAATCTTTTAAAATGAGGGAGAAATGGCAAGAATCCTCTTATCTGAACGATCGGTTGTAAGGGATATATACTATATATAGCTCCGGTCTTGGTGATTTTTTTACGAAATCTTTTGCTATCCATGAGAAAATATCTCACCAAGTTTCAAGTTTTAATCTTTAAAAATGAGTTAGAAATGGTCATAATCCTCTTATTTGAACGATCGGTTGTATGTAAGATATATGTTATAGTGACCCGATTATACCGGATCCAGCAAATGTCTAATATAATACAAAAATACATCCGTTTGGCAAATTTCATCGAGATATCTCAAAAATTGAGGGACTAGTTTGCGTTCAAACAGACGGACGGACGGACAGACGGACATGGCTGTATCAACTCAGTTCATCGTCCTGATCAATTTGTTATACTTAATGGTGGGTCTATCTCTTATATTACTAAACGTTACAAACATCGGACCAAAGTTAATATACCATTTTATGTTCATGAAAGGTATAAAAAATCACCACTACTTTTGGTTATTTTTTTTTTATTTGTTTTTATATATTTAATATTTTTCTTATTATTTTTGATTTTTTCAGTATTGTTGTAGAAGCACATAAATATACACATCAAAAATACTGATAAAAATCAAAAATAATCTAAAGTAATCAAAACAACTTATTTTAAATAAAAATTTTTTTTTTTCTTTTTTTTTGATAATTTTTTTTTATTATTATATTTTATATTTTTTTAATATTTTTATTTTTTTTATTTTTTATAATCGTAATGAATTAATAACTTGCTTTTCTTAAAAGCAATTAAAATAATCATTACCAATTAAAAAGCTGTCTAATTCATTAATTACTAATTACTAATCAAATTTAACAGGTGTGCAGGAAATATATCGATTTGACAATTCCCTAAGTTTGACTTAAGCTTTTATTGCGCTTATATCGCCTTCCCCAAGTATATTCTCGTGTCCAACCTCGTTTTCATATTTCTCATCATCATCCTCTTTTCCTGAGCTCGCACTTTTGTGCCCTGCCCCTTTCTATCACGTAACTTTAGTTCAAGTCTCTATCTCTATCGGTATTCCCAGTAGAGTTTTCCGAAATACTCCTCCTCTCCATCTCATTACCCTCAATTCCTGAAATGACTCTAAATCTCTAAATCTACAAATCGATCCCTACTTTGATACCCATCCCCATAGATATAAAAGAGAGACAAAAAATCTAAAAGTAGTCCATATGATTTCTACTACATTCCCTACGTCACCTTCAGTAATTTTTTCAAAGAAATGTTCAATTTACAGACACGACTTTTCTACAGTTTTATTATAGTATGGATTTTCTTTAGAATTTTTTATCGTTACAAAAATGCTTCGTTAAAAACTTTGATCTAAACTTCTTCCTAAAAAATAACTGCACTCCAACAAATTCATAGTCATATAGGAATATATGTAGGTATTCAAATAACCAATAGAACTCAACATAACAGCCGCAATGGCAAAAGTATGTCCCTCGATGAACTTAATATATTCTGCAGAAACCACTTTCAAGTGAAATGAAGTTGAAACATTTACAACTGGCAAAGTAATTTGTCATCGCAAAGCAAATGAGTGAAAAACCGAAAAAACAATAACATAATATTTTATAACTCGTGTTATTTTGTTGTTGTTGTTTTTCGTTTAGTTTGAAAAACATTTTAATTTACACATGCCCATGTTAACCAGTATGGTATGTGTTTGTGGATACCCTGTAGGAAAAAATGTCTAGTACTGAGCGCGTAAAACACTTGAACTCGGTACTCTGACTAGTTAGTCTCACCCTTTTGCTAGCAAACAGTGAAAAGTGCCCACCGCGTCATTACCTTATGTATAGTTGTAAGCCTCTTCCAAAAGCCACGAATTTCAAAAAAAAAGTTTCTAAGATAGGATTTGCTGCAATGAGAAGGGGCGTGTTTGCTACTACTTCTGAGATAGGCTGGTCTTCGGATTAATATTTAAATAAGTTGTTCTTCAATAAAATTCCAGGATAGGCCGTTGTTTGATAATTTTTTTTTAAATTTAAATAAGCCGTTTTAAAAACGATTTCTGAGGTAGGATATTCTTCTATTTAATTCCGAAGTGGGATATTTTACCAAAAAACTCCTCTTTTATACGGAGTTCTTCTAAGAAATTCTGAGATAGGGTGTTCTATGGAAAAATTCTGAGATGGGATTCTTTAATGAAATTATGGGATAACAGATGTGCTTCGGAATAATTCTGAAATGAGGTATTCTTCAATGAAATCCCAGAACATGCCGTTTTTCAATAAACAAATTTCAATAATTTAAATAAATCGTTTTCCAAACGAACTCTGAGCTAGGATATTCTTCTATGTAATCCCGAGGTGAGACATTTTACTAAAAAACCCAAATGTGTTGTGGCGTTCGCTAAGATATTCCCAGATAGGCCTTTCTATGGTGGGCTTCTTCAATCAAATTATGACATAATAGAGGATTTATCAAAAAAATTAGAGGATAGGGTGAGATAGTGAGCTCTATGGAATAATTCTGAGATAGATAGATAAAAAACATTCTCAAAGAGTTTTCACGACGAATTCGGGGGTAGACTGTTCTGGAATAAAATCCCAAGATGGGCTTTTTATCAAAAAATTCTTTGAGATTTGACTTTCTCTAAACAAGGGCGTAGATATGGTGTTATTCAATGAAATAACGAGGTAAGACGGTTTTCAAAATAAAAAAATTTGTTCTGGAATAGGGCTTTCTATAGACGAATTCTGTGAAAGATTTGTAAAAACAAAAACATTACGGGATAGGGTAAGGTGGGACTTTCTTTAAACATATTCTGAGATATGATGCTCTATAGAATAATTCTGAGACAGGGAGTTCTTCAAAAAAATTCTAGATAGGACTTTTCTCAAACAAACATTTTTGTTCTGGAATAGGACATTCTATAGACTAATTCTGAGATAGATTTATTAGATTTAGCAAAAACAAACATTCTCAGAAAGGGTGGGTTAGAGACGAATTTGGAGGTAGGGTGTGCTGCAATAGAGATAGGACGTTGTACCAAAAATATTTTTGCGATAGGATTTTATCTAAACTAAGTCTAAGATAGGGTGTTATTGAACGAAATTGTGAGACAGGACGCTTTTCAAACAGTAACTTCTCTTCTGGAATAGGGTCACCAACAGCTGAATTCTGAGTTCGGTTTAATAAAAGTATTTCTAAGAAAATAAATATAAACAGGTCAGATAGCGTAGCTAAAGAGGGGCTCATCTTCACCTCGGCTTACACAACTATAAATACCTTGTCACTTGAACTCAATCTTTTTAAACTGGTGTGAATGTATTTATACTATTTTCTTTTGATACTATAGCTCTACCTCTAAACCAGAAGTTTTGGGCAGGGAAGTTATGAATTTCCCTGCAGGGAGTGTACATATTCACTATTATGCTTTGATGAGCTGCCTATGACATACTAACATGACGAAAAAAAAGCAAAAACAACAACACAAAAACCAATCAATTTACTAAACTTTGCTCGTTGTTACTTTTGTTTTTGTTTTTGTTGTTATCTATCGTTGTTGTTATTGCATGTAGTTTTTCGGTGAATTTCATATGACACTAGTGTCGCTGACAGGGCATGTAAAAACAAATGCATGCACACAAACTCTCACACACACACACACAGGAACACACGAACACATTCCCTGCAAAAAACGGAAATACTCCGTTTCATACTCCATAGAATACTCCTAAAGGAGTATCAGAGTACTCCAACACATATCCTCATTCATATAAAAAAGGTGGTCCAATTTACATGGCAATGTCCGGTGATTGGATCACCTAATCCATCTCGGAGTACTCCGTTTCTTTGCTTTTGAATACTCTATAGACCACCTACGTGAGAGTACTCTCAAAATACTCCCATGGGATTACTCTATAGAGTATTCAACAGCAAAGCGAGAGCTTTCGTCTAGAGTACTCTATAGAGTAATCTTTTGGCAGCATTTTCAAAGTACTCCAACGTAGGTGCTCTATAGACTATTCAGAAGCAAAGTAAATGGTACTCCGAATAGGATTAGGTGATCCAATCACCGGACATCGCTATGTAAATTGGACCACCTTTTTTATATGAATGAGGATAAGTGTTGGAGTACTCTGATGCTCCAACGTTTTTACAGGGTTACCTTTGCTAAAATGATGTGACGGTCACACGGGAGAAATTTTATGAACGTTGTAATTTAAGGTTACTTCTCCACTTCCCTTCACGCAATTACAAAAGCCCCACTCGCGCTTCTGTTGTGACATTCTCATGTGTATACGCCATCGGCAGCGGATAATAAAATCGTCAGGAGCAATAATGACAATTTCTAAAAAAAGCAAAAAACTCATAGCGCAGTCATTCTATGTCATCAGCGGTTAACATCATTGCAATGCCAAAATGCAGGTGAGCGGTGCCTAAGTTTAATAGGATTAGGGTGAGGGGTCACGCAGTAAAGTACAAAGAACCAAATAGCCAATCGAACAGAGTGACGAAAGCAATTTGAGCAGAATTCGACTGCAACGAAACAAAGTATAACCAGTGCCGAAACCTAGTAGCGAGTGAGTTTTTATAGGGTAGCTGCCACGCCTTAAATATAATTTGTATGAATTTAAAGCTTATATAACAAAGAAATAATGTTGGTGAGTCACTTTTTGCCATACATTTTTGATGGTCCGGAAATGGTTTTTATGAAATAAATACCATTAGGTGGCGCTGTAGTCAAAATATTTACAAACCGACCGAATTAAACTTTTTTAAAGTTTAATCGATAGGTGGCGCCCAATTTTTTTACAATGTATTTAAAATAAAGACTTAATGCTGGGTAATTATTCGTTCGACTCAAAAGTTTACTCGATAGGTGGCGGTGTGCACGAGATAATTCAAAATGAATCATACATACATCAATATCGAAGATATGAAATTATTTAAGGAGCACCTAGCTCAAGGGAATGGAGAGATGGAAGTAAACGGTACGAACTAAAACAGGGAGTAATATGCGAGTAGCAAAGTCGATAGAACAGAGACTTAGACAAATTGAGAAGAGCAGGGGGTAGAGTGGAAGATGAAATCATTAAATGTGGAGACAAAAAGAGAGAAAAAATAAGGGATAGAAGCTAATAGCAGAGAACACCAGGCATATGGATTTCCCAGCAGAAAAAAAGTGAAAGGAAGTAGAAAAGAAAAATTAAGAAAAAAGAAAAAGTAAGGAAGAGTAAAAGGAGGAATAAGTTGGAAAATGAAGTGGTAGAAAAAGATAATGAAAAAGAAATTTGAAGAAGAAGAGTAATGAGAATGTAAGTTGAAATACTAATGGAATTCAGAAGATCCGGGAAATAGGAAATTAAGGAAGCAATGAGCGTTGAAGATTAAAAACAGAAAACTGAAGTATGGAGCAGGAAGAGGGAAATGAGAGGGCAGAGAAAAATAGCCAGAGAGGAATGGATGTATAAGTGTATAAATTGTAGTGGAAATAGAAATTAGATGATGCAGATAAAGAGTAAAGGAAAAAGACAGAGAAAGTGCAAGACCAAGAACAGAAAGAAAAAGCAGGAAGAGGAGTATTAAAGGAAAATGAAGGTTTAAAAAAAGATAACGAAATAGGAATAAGAAGTAGAGTATTGGTATTTATGTGAAATTGAAAAAGGAATAGAAAAGAGAAGAGACTTAGAAAGGGACAGGGGAGATTCAAAATACAGAAAAGGTCGAAAAAAAAAATGAAAAGATAGAGGTAGAGGTAGAATATATTAAACAAGAAAGAAAAAGAGGAAGAGTATGGTAAATAGTGGGTAGAGTAGGGGGAAATGATATTAGATGATGGGAGAAAGTAGAATAATTAAAATGTAGTCAAGTACATTTTTGGGCCAAAGTATGTCTTTAGGGTTCAGTAGCACAACATCAAAACTAACACATACATATTGAGGCCGAGCTCCACTTCGAACTTGTGGTGCGGCACTTTAGAATTTTCGTTCAAAGTGGCCAAATCCAATATTTTTTAGAAAAGACCAAATGGCATCTGTTCAAACAACCGGATTTTAATAGAAAAAATTATCTAAAACTTTGTTTTATTTTTATAAAGTACTAGCAGACCTGGCAGACGTTGTCCTGCCTAAAATTTGGCTTGCCTACATTTAACAAATTGTACTCTTTTTCCTCCCCACTTTTCGCTTCTTCTACATTTATCCTTATCTTTTCCTTTTTCTTTCAACTTTTGCCTTTCTTTACCCTCTTAATTTTCCTCTAACACCACTTCTCTATCTCAAATTTCTATTCCTACTCCCCTTCTTCTCCCATTTCTTCTGCGGGTACTGATATGTACATAGTTTAGAAGATATATCGAATTTCCTTTTTTTTTGATCCTGGTACTGCTTTCTGTTTCCAAGGACACACAGATACGCAGACAAACATACACACATTCATTTTTATTTATAAGATTTGTGATCTAGCCTTCAATACAACTCGAGCCATGCTCCTTCGACATGGTAGGCTGGCGCACTGCCACCACAAAACTCAACCTTTTCAAAAAATTTAAACGGAATTTTGTTCGCTTTATTAATTATTGCTTTGTTGGAAAAATTCTCTTTTTAATTATTTGTCATAACAAATGTAAAAAACAAAATGGTTTTTAGCCCCTCTAAAAACGTTTTTTCTCAATAACTCCAATTTGAGGGGTTAATTTGTTTGGACAAATAATTAAAAAAAAACTTCCCCAAAATCAAAATGAGTCCATGATCCCAAAAATTTCCGGACACCACACTACTGGGTATATAAACTGAAGTGTCATCAGGTTATTGACATTTTTATGTTGTTATCATTTTGCATTTGTCCCATTTTCAACATGCATCAGGCAATATGCACCATGTTTGCGCTTAATTGAACAACTTGCCAGTGTCGAGCGCTAGCCTTGCGCAGCTCCACGCAAAGCCTTCGGCGAACTCACCTTGTTTGCGACATTTTTTTGTACCTTCTAATATCCTGCCGTCGTCAAATTTGCAGCACCGAAAAACTCAGCACTCACTTGCAAATAGCGATGATTACATGAATACGAGTATTGTCGCCCATTCTACCCCTTCAATCCATTTGGTGCTGCGTTCCCTCCATTGTCACATGGCTTGCTGGCGTTAATGAATTCTAATGTTCGAACTCTTATCGCACATTGACCGCATATTTCGCTGTTTTTCAACTTTCACGTTTCCGTTGTTTATTTTTGTTGTTGTTATATACCGTCAACATTTCCCTTGTGACTCGTAAATGGCATTCTGTTTTTCGCAATATGCCATTATGACAGCTGAAATGCGCGCATAAAAATCATATTCCGAATTGTCGTTTGACAGCGCGCAAGTTTTTCAATTTGCTTTTGAATGCAAAAAGATGTGGTTGCACATTTTTATTTGTGTTGCCGTGACATGTCAATGTTTTGCTCAATTAACTACCTTATACGCTAATACTGTGCTGTGGTCTCTTGCCACCGATAAGCACAAACCATTTTGGGGCTTGGGGAGCATTTTTTTTTTTTTGTTGGTCACTACGGATGTTCACTTACTCGATGAAGGATCCCAATTGGTGATTGAATATCCCACGAAAAACGTCTCAGAAAACAATCAATTGATATGAGGAGGTCGCTGACTCTCCTCATCGTTAAGGGGTTAGAATATGCCCGATGTATGTATGTAGGTATGCCTATCGTAAGAGGCGACTTAATCCACGAAATGGCTACCCCGGCATTCAGGTTAAAAATCGCGGACTTTCAGGAGACGATATTCTGTGTTTGTCTTCAAGTACTGAAGTAGTTACCTAAATAACTCTGGTATTTTTTCTCCCTCAAGTAGATTCCATATCGTTAAGTTCTCAAATAGCTTTAATGTGCGCTATGATCCTTCAAAACGTTATCCATATACTGAGGCTAGTGTAGTTGTTACCCTCCTTAAAAGCTCTGCTATGCATACAGATTTTTTCGAAAAGTCAAAATTGCGTCAGAATTTTTGAATACAAAATAATGACCTTGAAAGAGTTTTGCTGGGCTATTAAGTCAAAAAAATAATTTTCCAGGACCAGTACAACTTTCAAAATGATGATGAATCGTGAACAAATGGCTTCGCAGAAAGACTTTTTCTGAACTAATAAGTAACTTGGAATATTCAACACAGGAGTTAGTTTTCGTTTGTATACTTTTCCGCTAGATTTGTGTGAAATACAATAAAAAAAAAATAAAGTAAAAATAAAAATTAAATAAAATAAAAAAAAAATAAAACAAAAATAACCTTAGATGTTTTAGGCTTTAGTGAAATAAACACACATTTGGCCGGTTTTGATGCCAATATATTTCGGTTGAGCAAAGCGAATGTGTTTTTATTTCACTCTGCCCTAAACCCGCCAAAACAATTAAAATTACAATTAGAAAGATCGCGAAAAGCTCTTATTTATAAAATAAAATAAAATCATTACAAATAAAATAAAATAATGAAATAAATTAGAATAATATAACATAATTTAAAAGAAAAAACAAAATAAAACAAAATAAATTAAAATAAAATAAAATAAAATAAAAGAAAATAAAAAATAAAAAAATAAATAAAATAAAAAAAAATAAAATTAAATAAAATAAAATAAAACAAAATAGAATAAAATGCAATAAAATTAAATATAATAAAATAAAACAAAATAAAATTAAATAAAATAAAATAATAAATGAATTGTTTGCTGGCTCGAGGTCAAATGAAAATAATATTAAAAACACAGGTATTTAAATTTTGTTTACGATATATTTCGCTTGCTCATCGGTAACCGTCTTCAGGTAACTATAATTGGGACATAAACACAATTCTTATTAATATAAACAAACACAAACAATAACGATAATTATAAGCATTTACATACATTTATTTTACACGTCTGATGAGCAACCGAAATGTATCGTAAACAAAACTTGAAAACTTGCGTTTTTAATATTATTTTCATTTGACCTCAAGCCAGCAAACAATTCATTTATTATTATAAATAAAAGATTGCTAAAAACTTTCATAAAATAAAATAAAATAAAGTAAAATAAAATAAAGTAAAATCAAATAAAATAAAACAAAAGAAAATAAAGTAAGGTAAAATAAATAAAATATAGCAAAATAAAATATAATGAAATAAGATAAAATAAAATCAGGCAAAACAAAAAAAAATTTATTAAAATAAAATAAAATAAAATAATTTAAAATATAATAAAATAAAACAAAATAAGTGAAATACAACAAAATAAAATTTAATAAAGTAAAGTAAAATAAAAAAATGTAATTAAATAAAATAAGGAAAATAAAATTTAAAAAAACAAGAAATAATAAAAAAATTGTATTAAATTAAAAAAAAATAAATAAAATAAAAAGGAAAGAAGGAAAGGAAATAAAGGGGAAGGAAAAAGAAGGAAGTAAGTTAGGGGAAGGCAATTACATTGAAGACAAAGAAGGGGTGAGAGAAAAGGCCAAACAAGAAGAAAGTGAAGGTTAGGAACAGGAACAAAAGGAGCAACGATTAATTAAAATAAAACACAGTTTTGCAGTTGAATTCCGATCACTGAGCGATCTTTTGTATTTAAAAATGTTCAATTTATACCTGAGTAGAAGCATTTCTTTGTATTTTTGCACAAATTCGGGCACCATGTAAGGCCAAACAAAAAATAACGTAAACATGTTTATAGAAGGTTTTCATGAATCCATTAGTTGCAGCAAAAATCCGTAAAATGGGACAGTTCCCTGGCTTAAATGGGACAAACTTGTTATAATAGTTTTGCATTACTTTTTGCTGAGAAAAAACAGAACTGAATGAGGGGAAAAGAAACGAGTTCACTTACCTTTATCGCAACAAATATAATAACAACAACGAAGTGAAACTCACCCAAATGACTTTGAAAAAAAAAATGTACAAAAAAGTGAAAAATAAGAGGAGCAGGAACCTGCCGTGGCATAAGTTTGGCTTGAAAATTAAAAAGTTTAAAGGCTTAAAACTGAATTTGAGTGCAGCAGGGCAAAGTTTGTGCACACTTTTCTTAAGGCTAAAACTTGAGATTGGGGGAAGAACATAAGAAAATGCAGATTTTGTTTTGGACGAATTTAATGCAATGAAAGCAGACACTTATAAACTAGCAAATAGAAAAAGCGCACAACATACACATCCATGTAAGCAAACCTATGATATAGTGATATGTGAAAATAACCAGATAGTCAACTACTTTACAAATCATCGAAAACTAGTCCAAAGAAACCAAATCTGAACAAAAAATTTAAGTTCAATTATGTAAGCGAAAATAATTAACATACCTGGGGGAACAGGCCACTAAGATGGGCAAGGTCACAGGTTCGAACCCAGTTGCCTTAAACAAGCAAGGACTAGTTCAATAGCAGTCAGAAATTTCTAGTTGCGTAGTTTTATGTTTCCAAGTCTGGACATTTCATTAGTCTGCTTTTCTAACTTTGAATTTTTTCAAGTCCAAATTCAGTTCTTTTTTGCCTGGTTGAATTTTAGTCAAAAATTTTTAGTAATGTTTGACTTGGAATTTTTTTTAGTCCAAATTTAGTTCTTTTCGGACTAGTTCAATACCAGTAAAAATATTCGAGTTGTGTACTCGTATGTTACCTGCCCAGTTCGGCGCTTCACTGCATGGGCGTAGCAACACACATACATACAAACACATCTATACATACACACAGCTAGTTACACAAAGTAATTTCTAAGGTGAGCTCTGTTTGCGTAGGACAGTCACAAATGTGCATTTTCTGTGCTGCAATTAATTTCCTGTTTTTTCCTCTTACCTTATTTCTTCTAGTTGCTTGTTTTCTTCTTCTACTTCTTAGTTGAGAAAACTAAGTAAATGGGAAAAGTTTTGCAGTCAGCATCAACAGCTCAGAAGAGCAGCAGACGTAGCAGAAGCAGGATTTGTAGAAGAAGCGCATAGAAGATTTAACAAAAAACGAAAGTCTTAAATAGGAAAAGAAATGAATAACTTAGGATTTTCTTGCTTTCGAACGAATGAATTCAAATTTGTTGTACAAACGCATGCACACACTTGTGGTGGTGGCATATATCAGTGAGAGCTAGCCCAGTTGTAAAATGGCTGAATGAGGAGTTGCACGAAAAGATTGGTTGACTATTAAATTTTGGGATTAAACTTTTGATAAACATTTGATGAGTCCCAGGCAAAGATTTAATTACTCAGCCAAAAGCAATCCGTTTACTATAATAACTATCGAATCTCGAAGCTAAAGCATTCGCTAGGGGGGTACCAGGTTGAGAGAAAAACATGTAGCAGGTTATTGAGCATTGCCTTGCGAAGTACTGCCATTACAACAACAACAATAAATCTTTTCTGCGTCTTCATTTTGTTTCAGAGCTTTCTATAGATCCATACAAAGTTGATATATGCCTTTGTCAACTCTGGCCATAATCAAACTACCAATAGTAAGAACTTTGCCAAGGCGACACAAGTCACTTTGGTTCAACTTTTGTCTGGGTATGATACAAATTTCAAACTTAAGCTATCTTATCTAAGGCCTGGCATACATACCTAAGGTCTTTTTCATATAACAACAACCATCTCTTGAATTCTTTAACAATACAGTCCACTCTAACAGCAAACTATTTGTGGCCAAACAAGTTGAATCGGCGAATTTTCTAAGACTTTCGTCAAAGAAAAGTAATGATAATTTTCAGCGGATCTCCTACAAGGCTCTGCCAAAAATGTTATAGAATTTAGCTGAGGTATCAACCCCCTTCAAACACTTCATGGGAGATACTACGCTTACGCCAATTTCAGTGTAGTCCGACTCTAATGAAAGGACATATTCTTCGGAACTAAATTTAAGTTGCTTCGATGAAAATTCATGAATGTTCACATGGACTAAGTAGAGCAAAGTCCTCTTACGCCAACGGAAAGCAGCTCAATCGAAATCTTCCACAAAAAAAAATATGCTTAAAATCAGCTGATACTTCATACCTTTCATTACAAAATTAAATATAATAAGGTGTTCTAGCTAGGATGGTTCAAAGCTGGTCGGACTTTCGTATCTTCCATATGGATGTAGATACTACGCAATGACACGAATCAAACAACCTTCAGGGAGTTTAATGTCAAGAATAGAATAAATATAGTAGAATAAAAACAAAGAGGAAGCAGATAATAAACAGCGAATCGGAAACATATACATTAGTGCAACTTGGACTGACTAGGCTATTGGGAACTACAGTGAAGCGTCATCCTTAAAATCATTGGGCGAAACTAATAAAAGTGTCCATTAGAATGAGCCAAAAAGAAAGGGCTAAATATTTTACGGAATTTTTCTTACATATTATTGTTATTTATTCATTTATTTGTTTTTTTTTTTGTTCCAAAAGTAATTCTCACACTAACAGTAGGGTGATTTGCACACCAAAATTTTTGAAATCACCTGAAGGATTGATTTTTCGGTTCAATTAAATCAAATAATATTAAAATTTGGTATTATTTTACTATCAAAAAGTAGAAGATCTCAAGTTTGCGTCCATTTCTAACCAACCAAACCAAAACTAAATTCAAAATTACATCAAATAAGCTCTTTGGCTTATCACGCGCCTAATCAACTTTTATGCTGGGATTAAATTGGTGCACCATGTCGTATGAGCAACAAATAACAAGTGTACTCGCGCCACACATGCTAACAAAATTTGTTCGAAAACAAGTTGATGAAGGGATGATGCTTCAAGAAAATTGCATTTCAACAGAAAGTAGAGAAAGTGATTGCGTGCTGTTGTTGTTAGTCGTTTATTTTTTTTTAGTTGCTGCTATTGTTGTTGTTAGTCATTATTGGCAAAGATATGTGTGCGAGTGTGTGCATTTGTTTTTGTTGTTATTTATAACCTACGTGCTGCATGTAAATGCGAACGATTTCATTTTAACATTGCATGTTTTTGCGGCGCCAAGTTTTGTATGGTAATTGAATTTAAGGATTTTGTAAAGCTCACGCGCACAATATTTCCCTTTAATACACACGCACACACACAGCAACACACTCTCGCACATAAACATACGAATGAAAACAAGGCGCATTGATATGCGAGTAAACTACAAATGCAATCGTAGTAAAGTGCACACACACACACATACGCCTAGACGAAGTGGAATATAGGAAATGCAGTTGTTGTGAAAAGTTTTGATTTTTATGCTTGCGTGTTGATTTATATTCAAAATATGTGTGGACGCTTTTTTTTTTTTTTTTTTTTTTTTGATTTTTACAGTGTCAGCATTTTCGGAATGCACACCAGCTGGACCCCGGGTTCAGTCGTCGGACTTGACAATAAGCTTTTAACAAAAGGTTAGGGGAAAAAATAGAAGACATTGTTTCTTCAGAAACTATCGTATCTTAAAATATCTAATATATTGATATTGTCTGGTGGTGGCCCTTCAAACACAGACCATAATTTTTGTAATTATAATTATAATTTATTTCCCCACTTATTTATTCCTCTAATATCCTTTCATTTTTTTGTTAGTTTCTCATCTTATTTTTTTTTTTTTAATGTTGTATTTTTTTTTTTTTATTTAATTATTTTTTTAATCTAATTTTGTTTTATTTTATTTTATTTATTTGATATTATTTAATTTGAATTAATTAAAAATTTTTTATTTCATTTTATTTGATTTGATTTTATTTTATTTTATTTTCATTTCCGTACTTTGTGTTAGCTAACACAAAATTCGTGATATAAAACAGGTCGCAAAAAAATCCAAAATTTATTATTTTATTTTATTTCACTATTTATTTTTTGCCTATAGACGTGCTCAATTCCAATAATAATAAATTCTCTTTTTATTTATGAAAATTATTATTGTTTTTATTTTAAAATTTTAATATTCAATTTTTTTTATATTTTTTTTAATAATCAATTTTAAATAATTATTAAAAGTTTTTTAATTGAATAGAGGAAAGTAGGGGTTCAGAAGCTGCTAAGCTTATTCATGAGAAAAATTTTGGCACGCATTGCTAACCATTAAGCTAACAATACTCTATTCAATCAAAAAACTTTTAATAATTAACTAAAAATGATTATTAAAAAATAAAAACAATAATAATTTTCATAAACATTCAAAAAGTGAAAAATTATTATTCTTGGCCTTGAGCTCATTTCATGGATTATTTTATTCTATTTTATTCTTTTTTATATTATTTTATTTTATTTTATTTCATTTCATTTTATTTTATTTTATTTTATTTTATTTTATATTATATTATTTTATTTTATTTTATATTATTTCATTTTCTTTTAATTTATTTTATTTGAATTTATTTTATTTTTTTTTATTTTATATCATTTTATTTAAGTTTATTTTTTATTACTAATTCTTTTTATAGAAGATGTGCCTTTTAGATAAAAGAAAAGATTTAATATTGCATTATTGAGAAGTTTCGATAGTGGGTATGTAGACTTATAATTTATTGTTAGCTGCTATAAAGTTTTGCGATCTCGATATTGATTTCCCTAGTTTATACGCTACATATATTTTCAACCAGTTGTGTGTGCGTGAGCTTTGTGCTTCGCTGTTCCTTTTTTTTTGATTATTTATCCATGTGTTTTGCTCGCATTCTTGTTTATATTTGCGTGTGTACATGCAAATCCTGCTGAAAATGTCAGCTGAAATGGAATTTAAATTGCACTCTAAACTCTATTGGCCAACATGTTGTTGAGTAAGTTTCTATATTGTTTTGTTTTAGAGCGCTCACAACTTGTTTCTATAACTAGTTGTGCTAAGCAAGCAATATATTATAATTTTGTTATATCACTTGGAATTAAAAATACATATTTTTAGGAAAGAGTATGATTTTTGTCAAATGGAAATTTCTAGGTGGCCAATCCATCCGTGTGAATTGATTGGGATACCAACCCATCTCACAACTAGCTATATAATGTTTGTTGCGACACGAACTTAGCCTTCCTAGCTTGTTTTGTTTTAGTTCTCTCACTTCTTATTTTTTTACCGCTGTTCACAGTTTTTATTCGGATTTTCATGATTACTTTGTTTTGAGTTTTTTTTTTTTACGGCAAATATTTTTCCATTTCAGTGTTTTAACTGGAAATTGTAATATTTAATGGACAAAAGTCGTAAGGGATTATTTGCCAAAATAAAAATCTAAATTTGTATTCATAGCTAATGCGTTGTGGCAAAGGCAAGGTTGGTGCTCATAGATTCAATCACTCGACTATTGGAAATAGGAGTTTAAGTCAGTATTTGTTTGTACATTTCGAGATATGAATAGCGAAAGCAGTTAACGCAGTTGGAGTATAAAAAATTTTGGTAGAAGTTGGTATGAAGAAATTAGTAACAAAAACAAAAACTAATTGAAGCAGCCTGAACTTTTTTGATTAATTTTGATGTCCGTCTTTATCTTTAATTGGCACTGAATCACCTTAGCAATTTTCTTTGAGTTCAACAAAGCTCACCATTTAGCCCTGTATTCGTATAACTGACGCTAGTTAGCAACACCAATGGATCGCCAGCTCTTCTCCTCTTGGCATTATAAAAAACAGTGTGCGGCCTCCTCATTCCTCTTCGTCCACAAGAGGGTATCAAGTGTTTTTCTGGTCTGCATCATATTAATTTTTCAACATAACATGCCTAAGACATCTCATCCACTGATACAACTCATCAATAAATCGGTTTCTATGGTGAGCTCCTTCAAAGGGCCATCACATTAAATTCCTCTCATCGGATAAATGGAGGGAGTGACTCGTTTGAGACAGTGGCATAGTTGGAAGGGAGGTAGCGGTTTTTGTCTTCAGTGTGATATTGGTCACAAATAGAAGCTCGCTGATCATTTAAGTGTTTTCCTCGCGGAAGTAGCAGCAATCAATAAAAAAAAGGATGAGAGGTTTCCAATAGTACCATGGTTACAGTATCCAATAGTACATTGGATAGCACAACCGTTGTACGGTAGAGGGTGGTCTAGGTACGCCTGATATTTCTGTCCATTGTTCTTCTTCTTTTCTTCTTATTTTAAAGGCGCGTACCCGTCTAAACCACCTTGCTTCCAACGGCGAGTGTCAATAAGAATACCTTCTGGGCCGGAGCATCTACATTCATGCGGCCAACCTGGCTTAGCCAACTAAGCGACGTCTGCGTAATACGGGCTTTACTCATCTCATAATCTTTCTCCATTTCCGATCCAATTTCTTGAACCTATTGGGCACTTGTGAGCTTTTCTGTCACAATTTTGTTAGAATCAGTCGAATGCAATTTTGCTTTTTATTACTCGCATTTCTTTGCGGTTTATTTGGGTTTGAGGTTAGTATTTTTCAGAATTATATCCTTGCAACGCAGCGATGCTTAATCTAATCAAAGACGTCACTGGTAAGGCCGTAAAATCTCTGCAAGAAGAAAGAAAGCCTGTAGGCAGCTCCTTTTCCTGCTCTCAAAAATCGCCTATGGGAGATGGTGCTTGCCGATTATTTTAAATGGAATAGTCTCGGAAAAAATCACAAAAAAGTCAGTAAATGGTAGCGAAAAAATCCCGAAAAAAATCCCGATATAGTGACGATAAATTTTCATAGTGATCCCGAAATGGTCCCTAAAACAACCCAGAAAAAGTCCCGAAATGGTCCCAAAAAAGTCCCGTAGTGATCCCGAAATGACCTTTAGAAACGTCGGAAAAAGTCCCGAAATGGCCCGGAATGATCCCAAAGAAAGTCCCGTAGTGATCCCCAAGTGGTCGAAAAAACCTACGAAAAAGTCCCGAAATGGTCCGGGTATTATCGCAAAATGGTCCTGAAGTGCTCCCGGAATGGTCTCACATGTACCCGAACAAAACCAGGTAGTTGCTCCAAAAACCTTTTACTGCAGCAAAGATGCGGACTAAAGATTCTTATGCATTGGGCATACTCATGGGGTCGCGACCATATTTTAAGTAAGACCTGGTGATTTGTTTTACCCAACTCTTCTGTTTCGTGTTTCAATATCACGACTTTAGTCTGTCATTCATCATACTAAGATGTCGGAACCTATGTTCCAAGGTTTGTAGTATCGGGTTCACCATCTGTCACGCAATTTAGTAATGAGCGGTATTGTTCCCCATATAACACAAGTACAGCAAGTACGATCTGTTCATCGAAAGGATTGCAGGAATTATTCCAAGTAAAGCTTCCCAAATAATTTGGGCGTACTGCCAGGTTGTGCCACTTAACTACTTTAAGGTCACGGTCTTAACTATTTTTATATTTTTTCCCATCCCAAACCATATTAAACCATTTCCATGTCTCTTCTAATTCCAGATGTTCCCGACATTGTGTGCCAAGAATATGCAGTACCACATATGCAAGATCTCCTGCCCAGCGCACAAAAGTCTAATTCGCTTTATGGCACGGGTGCCGGTGGTGGTAGCAGCAACTACAGCACCAGCGCTCGCAACACCCTTAACAGCATGTTTCAATCTAAATTATCAACTGGCAGTCAAAAGTTGCAACAATTACAACATCAACATAGCCAACCACCACCACCACCTGCATCCGCACCCAACTCAAGACAAGCAACCACACATTGTGCCCCACCCATACCACCACTGCCGCCAATGTTGGGCTCGACGCACAATGACAAATATTATGCAACCACAGCGATTTGCAAAGCAAATGCCGCCAATAATGGTCCACATAGTGTACTAGTGGGGGGTGGCGGGGGTAGTGGCACTGTGCCGGGTGCTGGTGTCAACGCTGGTGCATGCAATACATTACCCAATGGCAGTATTGGTGCTGGGAGTGGCAGTCTCGCCTCTACAACAGCAAGTCTTGCATCGAGTTCAACAACACCTACAGGCGGCGGATATGGTTATTCTAGCTCGGGTGCCACATTGAATGCTACAAAACCGCATCATTATAATCTGGATATGACTGCAAGTGGTGTTGAATGTGGTGCCACTGCCATTGATGTCAACGAGGAGCAGGCCAATTTTCAGGTGCAAGAATTTCCACGACAATCATTGGTGATAGTTGAAAAGCTGGGATGTGGTATTTTTGGCGAGCTACATTTGTGCGAAACAAAAGGCATGAGGTGAGTGGAAATTTCACTAGAATGAAACCGAATTAGGTACTTCATTTAGCTTGAGGGATTTTAGTATATAAGCATAGTGACTTTTTTTAAAAAGCAATAGCTTTGATCTCACTATCATAAACCATTTAATATGACTAAAAGATTTGTGTGTTATTGGGGATAAAGACTGCAGTTCCGGCCTGTGTAAACTCTTACTGCCAGTACAAAAATGGCCACGACCTTTTTATGATCTTTCGCTGTCCATATACGGCTGAAGATGTCGGGAAATTTTTGGTAACTCACCAGCCCAAAAGCTCACCGCGAGTTTCAGAAAATGTCAGCTGTTGGAGTTTCGTTTGCAAAAGTGCTATTGAACTCAAAATATGATTTCCTTACACATATGATTTCCTCTACAAATATTTGAGATACCTATCACTGAGTCCAATTGGTCTAAGCTTCCTGTCAGCTCTTAAAATTTTCTAAAACTTCAAGTCAGAAAAAGAGATAATTGAGCCCAATGACCTTTAAAGAGAGATATTTTTCTGTTCCTACCCAATTCTCAGTCTTCTGACATTTCTGCCAACCGCCCGATGTTATACTGCTCTATATGTATGTCTATTGCCAAATTTTTTCAGGGAATGGATAGATATGTCTTATTTTGGTTTTCCCTCACTTCTTTTTTTTTTTTTCGTTCAGCCTCCGTCTCATACTTCTCTTTTATTCTTCTTTTTCCTCCACTTTCTTTTTCTTCATCTTCTTCTCATTCTTCTCTCTCATTGTTCTTCCTCTTCCCCTTTCTTTTTCTCCGTCGTTTTTTTTTCCTTTGTCTGTCTTTCCCGTACCCTCTTCTCCTTCTCTTTCTGGTTTTTCTCCTTCTTTTTTTTCTTCTACTTTCTATGCTTTTCCTTTCGCCTCATTCCCTTCACCACTTCTTCCTTCTTATTCACCTAATACTTCTTCCTCCGTTTTAACCTCTTTATACCTCTCTTCGTGTTCTTTTTACTTTTCTACTCTTAAACTTCCTCATCTCATCTTCTTCTCTGCAACATTTTTTGCTTTAAGTTCTTTCTTCTCCTTTTTCTTCTACTTCTGTTTCCTCTTCTTGACCATTCAATCCTCCCTTTTTTCCTGGTTCTTTGTCTCCTCTTTCTTTCTGTTCGTAGTTTTCTACTTCTTCTTCTGGGTTCGTCTTATTCTTTATATTCGTCTTTGTTTTCTTATTCGCATTCGTCTTCTTCTGTTCTTTACATTGAATCTCTTTCTCCTACCTTTTCTCCATGACTATTTCTTTTTCTTCCTTTTCTCCTTTACCATTTTCTCTTCCTTCCTTTTCTATTTTTCTTCTTTTTCGTTTTCCCATCTTTTTTCTTCCCATCTTGTTTTCCATATCCATTTTGTTTATCTTCCTTTATTTTTATTTTTTGCCCTTTTCTGCCTTCTTCTACTCTGCCTCTCACTTTCCATTTCCGCGCCGTTCTTGGGTTATCCAACCGTGAATAAAATCGCATAATATTGCTCCTCCATGTTAATTGATATTACCTTTACAGAAGCTTCGGTGGGAATATCTTCTAGAGCAAGCCCGATTGTCGTGAAAATCTTTAGGGTCATTTGAACTCTTCCAGAATGCAGTTTAATTCAATTTATTTTAAACAAATATTTTCATTTGAATTTTCCGCTCGACTTCTCCACACAATATTTCCAAACTTTAAATAAAAAGAAAATTTCTAAAAAAAACTATATAAATTTAGTTCGCTAAATATTCATGCAAATAATCGATAAAATTGCGAATTCCTACCGCAACAACCGCAAAGCAACAAATTATGTAGAACTAAACCGAAAAATTTCAAACAGAAAACCAATTGCATTAAAAATTATAAAATGTACATAAAATATTGGAAAATATTTAAAAACATTTAAATGCACCAAGCATATGTATCTGCATTAGGGTGCTTCATTTTCAGAGGATTTTTTCCCTTACCCCAATTTGAGTACTTCACAAGATTATTCGATTCGATAAGAACACTTTCTCCGCCTCAGCGTCTTTATCCATTCTCATAACAAAATATATAGTTTTATTACACACACTATGCTCATATCTTCTTTGTTAAATGGTCATCTAACCGGCTAGGCGATTTTGTGTAGATCAAAATCAGGTTTTATTTTAACACCAACCATGATTCCGACCCATACTTTTTTGTTCGTCGAGAGAAGACATAAGTTATCAATAAATTCCTCAGTCCAACGTATCACTTGTACGTTGGTCCTCAAGCCTATTTTAGAAAGAAATATGAAACACCCTAGTATATGTATGTCTTATACCATTTATACATAAACATCTGTATGTATATTTTGTATCCGAAATTGTAAAAATTAATGGCAAAGAGAGTGAAAAAAATCGAACACAACTGGAATGCCAATTTAAAGAGAAATGCCATGTAAAACCACAAAGTTTTCAAAATGAATATGAAAATCTGAATGCGAATAACAAATAAATGCGAACTGATTTTTTTTTTTTTTTTTTTTTGCAGGGAACTGAGACCGAATTTATAAAACATGCATTCTGCTTTATTTTATTACATTTTTTAAGTATTGATTTGCATTACAAAAAAATATGTATATATTTCTTTTTTTTTTTAATGTGAAATCTCTGCATTCACCACATTCTATTTTAATCTCATTAAATTTCTACTCATGCGATATTTACGGATTATATTAAAAAACCTAGCATTACTAATACATTTTAAGTTAAACATTTACATTTTTACCTAATTTTGTATACAAATTCAATATGTAACTGATTATGTAAGGCTGGTTTGGCTTTGATTGGATTAAATACGCTATTTTCATTTAATTTTGTCTTATAAAGATTATGGGGAACGCCGTGGTAAAGTGGTAGTGAGCTCTGTGGTTTTTTTGTGCTTTCGTTTAGTTTATTATGTTACGCTACGCTGTGTTATATTATGCCTAGTTGACTTTTATTTACCTTGCTTGATTTTATTTTATTTTATATTATTTTATTTTATCTTATTTTATTTTATTCATATTTTTTAAATTTTATTTTATATTATTTCATTTTTTTTATACTTTTTTATTTTACCTTATTTTAATTTTTTTATTTTATCTTTTTTCTAAGTTATTTTATTTTATTTTGCTTAGTTTTATTTTATTTTATTTTAATTTCTTTTATTTTATTTTACACTATGTTATTTTATCTTATTTTATTTCATTTTATTTTATTTAATTTTATTTTATTTTATTTTGTATTAGTTTGTTTTATTTTATTTTATTTAGTTTTGTTTCATTGTACTTTATTTTATTTGATTTTACTTTATTTTATTTTGTATTATTTTATTTTATTTTATTTAGTTTTGTTTTATTGTATTTATTTTATTTTATTTTATTTTATCTTATTGAATTTTTTTATTCAATTTTTTTTTTCATTTCTTTGTATCTTATATTATTTTATTTTATTTTATTTTATTTTATTTTATTTCATTTTATTTTATTTTATTTTGTATTAGTTTGCTTTATGTTATTTTATTTAGTTTTGTTTCATTTTATTTTGTTTTATTTTGTATTATTTTATTTTATTTAATTTTGTTTTATTTTATTTTCTTTCTTTTAATTTATTTTATTTTATTTTGTAATATTTTGTTTATTTTATTTTGTTTTATTGTATTTTATTTTATTTTATTCTACTTTATTTTATTTTATATTATTTTCTTTTATTTTATTTGGTATTATTTTCTTTTATTTTATTTAGTTTTGTGTTATTGTATTTTATTTTATTTTGTTTTGTTTTGTTTTATTTTATTTTATTTTATTTTATTTTATTTTATTTTATTTTATTTTGTTTTATCTTATCTTATTTTATTTTATTTAATTTTTTTTAATTTATTTTGTTTTATTTTCTTTTATTTTATTAAGTTTTGGTTTATTGTATTTTATTTATTTTATTTCATTTGATTATTTTTTTTTTCATTTTATTTTATTTTATTATTGCTCTTTTATACCAACAATTTTTTTGTTGATTTACGGCCTGTACATTTTCAAGTATTCATGAAACGAGCTTAAGGCCAAGAATAATAATTTTTCACTTTTTGAATTTTTATGAAAATTATTATTGTTTTCATTTTTTAATAATCATTTTTAATTTATCTGCTAAAGCAGTGGTAAATTCCACAACTGCTTCTCCTTCTACTCCTTACAAACTCATCACAAATTCCATTATATCCTCGGTCCGCAAAGCCATTGGCATCATGCCATCATCGTAGATAGTTAATAAAGCTCGTATCACGCTACACACACGCAGCCAAACCACACACACACATTTTCTCACACAATAGTCGTACATATGAAATCCTTGTTCATCAACTTCTTTCATCTGCATATTTCTTTCTTTTCCAACAATTTTATTGTTTCATCGTCTGCCCAAACGACCACAGCGTCATTTGTCTACCTTTGATTTCGTGCAAGTTTTAATTGAAGCTTTTTATTATGGCATTGTTGAGAACTGAAACTAAAACAACAAGAAGTATGAGTAACAAATTTTTGTGCAATAGAGCACAATGCAGCTGACGGGTTGGATAAAGGACTCTTAACATGCATGTGTGTGTGTTTGAATGTGCATACACGTCGTGTGCATATTTTCAGATTTCGGGAAGCTTAGTTTTTCTCTTCCTTAGTATGTAGTTGAGTTGTATTTTATAAAGTTTTTAGAAAAGAATATTGAATGCTGAATTTCTGTGAAATTTCAAAGAGCAAAGAAATTTTATTGAAGTTCTTAAAAAAATTATTTATAAGCTTACTTTTGATGCGAGTATTCTTAAATTTTTCAGATATGTATTCTTACTCTTTCTTTATTACCCAGGAATATCAGATGCTAGTATTTATTGTCATTAGTAGTTATTTCTTTGCGTTGTTAATGATTTAATGGCAAAAGATATTAGTATTGGCATTCCTTTGAAAGAGCATTAAGCAGTACCCAGATTCTGCGCATTATGGAGATTCGGTTTAGTCTAATATAAGCCAAATCAAAGGTTTTTAGAATTTTTGTCTGTATGTCGGCATGTTTGTTCGCGCATGAATCCAAAACTACCTTTTACAATTAAATGCAATTTTACCGCTATATTGCTTGATGTTCTACTTAAAGCTTAAGATAAATTTTATGGCGAGAAAACAGTACATTCCCCTGTTTACAATAATGGCAATAAAAGTGTTCTCAAATTTTTTTATACCGAATTCTGTACATAACTGATTTTAAAGAAAGTTATTCTTTGTTTGTGTAGTATAAACTAAATCAAAGGTTTTAAAATTTTGTCTGCATGACTGCATGTTTGTTCGCGCATCAATCCAAAATTACTGTCTACAATTGAGTGCAAGTTTCACCATTGTATTGCTTGATGTTCTACTTAAAGCTTAAGATAAATTTTATGGCAAGAAAACAGTTCATTCCGCTGTTTACAGTGGTGGCGATAGAAGCGTTTTCAAGATATTTCTATGCATATACTGGGATTGGTTCAGTCCGGTGTCTGTAAATAACTGATTTTGAAGCAAGTGATTCCTTTTAACAGTACCAAAACTGCTTTCAGATTGGTTGAGGTTCTACATTGTAAACTATCGTATATGCATATAAAAAAATAGCAAATTCCAAATCACAAAAGCACCACTTTTGTTGCAAACATAACAAGTGGCAACCATTTCCAACAATGTCTCATACATTTGCGCTTTATATGACCACACCTGTTTGGCATTACTCCAGCATATATTAAGCTTTAATCACTCTCAGACTTGTCCACTCCTCTTCACCTGTGTCTCTGCAAATGTGTCCATGTTAATTTTTCCATTTTTATCATACATCTAGCCAACAATAATAATAAAGTCACCATCAGTGTCTGCCTTTGAAACTATCTTCTTCACACATATAAACAATACATAAGTTAATGTTTGTTTGTGTGTTGAAGTGTTTTATTGTCCATTGTGTGCGTTTGTATGTCTGCAAACTGTCTATCCAAATGTCCATCAATATTTTATCAGTCTACCACACAACATAACTGGCTTTTTTATGCAAAAGAACCACAACCAGCGCTACGAGTGCGAAAGTCTCTCTGACTGATAGTACTGTTTTTGTTGTTTTGATTCTTTTTTGGCTGTATAACCACAAATGTCGGTATTTGTTTATATTCAATTTTACCTGCACCGAGCAAAGCAAGGGAATTGGCATATTTTAATTTTCTCTCTTTGCTATGTGGTTGTTTTGTTAATATTCTTGTGGATATAAAGTGAATGTCGTATGAAGACACTGTGCAAAATTGTTGTGTGGTTTGTAAATTTTAATTTTTTTTTTTGGGGTTGTGAATATTACTTGTTAGGTAGCGCTGGATTTGAAAAATGCTGTGGTGCAAAAAATTTAGTTATTACTAAGCTTCATATATCCAAGTTGGAGTTTTGCTTGAATTTGTACTAGGTTAGGTTAGGATAGGTGCAGCCGAGAGGCACACTAAGGCCGAATGACCCATTGTACTACCACTTAATATGGGCTAAATCCCATCCCATGTCCGCTTAGTAAAGCGCAGAATGTCTCCGATTTCGGCAGAGCCTAGCTCCGCTAAACTAGTGAATAAGCACCTGTTTAGACAGTCCAATCGAGACCTAGCCAGTGCGAGGCAGCTACAGAGGAGTTCAACACTTTATATTTCCTCCTCGTCCCTACACCTACGACAGAAGTTATTTGAAGTTACTCCCATGTCCCATGAGTACCCCAATCAAGGGGCCTAGGGAGGGCCGTTTGAGTTTGAATATGGATTCGGTCCGTTTTTAACTGAGGCGATGCCATATTTGCCTGGACACCTCGCATGTGGCTTCCAGTGTCCATCCAGAGTTAGCTTTTTACTCGAGCTCGCTCCGACGCCAGAGTCGCGCTCATTTTTTGGTTCACCTCCGATTGCTCTGTGGCCTTCCTTACCCGCGACTCGAATTCACTACTCAAATCTTCTATCGGGTCAAACTAATCAAGCCAGAGTTAGACGGGCTAATTGTTGAAATCGTCTAGCACCGGAGAGTCCTGGATTCTCTCAGGAAAAGAAGAGTATTTCTATCGGTACAACAACAACAACATTACCACATTTGTTAAAAGCTGTCACCAAAGATGTCACATTTATTTTGAAGCTTGAATGATTGCACACGACGTCTCAATTGCAAGTAGCTAACTTTTCGTATGCGAACGAAATATGTCAAAATACAATTTTGGAAATAAAAATTAATTTCATTTCATCTAGTTTTGATTGAACTTATGCAACTGGCAACTCAATATACACATTATGCTCTAAAACCCAAATGTCGCCAACAAACATAATTCGATCAATACTGACATTACTAGATGGATGGTTGGAGTATATTGAAATATTTATTCCAAACTGCACTTCGAATATTTTGTGGTGCTAAAGTAGAACTAAAGGCTGTGTGTGACAAATTGTACGGTTAGATTTTCATCGATATTTGCATGTATGTACAGTTGTGTTCAGTATAATAGTAGTGAAACTTAATTGGATATCGTTCGACAAAATAAAAAGAATCTATGATTTTAATATTTTTTAGTTCCAAAACAGAAACTACCTGAAAAGAAATTTCAAAGTTTACACAAAGTTCAGGAAAGTTTAATAAAATTTAAAATTTTACATCAAAATTTCAATATTTTTGGGCAGAATTTTTAGAAAATTTTTGAGTATGCAGTTTTATAGCTCATTCAATTTTAGCACAATAATGTAGTAGTAAGAAATACCTCAAAATTTCCTCAAAATTTTTTTAATTTTTTTTTTGTCAAGAATGTTGGGTACTTTTTATACCTTTCATGAACATGAAATGGTATTATAACTTTGATCGGATGTTTCTAAGTATGAGAAGAAGAAGAGATAGACCCACGAATAAGTATACCGAAATGATCAGGGCGATGAGCTGAGTTGATTTAGCCATGACCGTCTGTCTGTTTGTACGCAAACTAGTCCCTTAGTTGTTGAGGTATCTTGATGAAATTTGGTAAGAGGCAACCATTTTGTAGAGCATTGATCATTTGTTGGAACCAGCATGATCGGACCAATACAACGCATAGCTCCCCTACAATCGATTGTTTCGATAAATGGGATCTGGGCTATAAATTTTGAAATTAAAAAGCCAGGAACGTAAAATTTTGCAGCTTTGGTACTTAATATATATGTAATGTGTGTAGTGAAAATCAGCCAGATCGGACCAACATAACATATAGATCCCATACAATCGATAGTTGCGATAAATGGGGTTTGAGCAATGTGTCTTTAAATGATCGGTTTTGCAGAGTTTATACTAATCGTGAGTAGGGATCGGACACTTTAAACCGTGATGCGTATTCATGAAAGGTATAAAGCCTTCGGCACAGTCGAAGACAGCCCTTTCCTTACTTGTTTCCATACAAAATTAATTTTTCTTCATGCGTTGTATGGAAGAAATCACTTAACACCTTCAATGAAAAAAATTCTGAAAATTCAAGAAAATTTTTAAACGAGTTCCAACTTGCACAATCAAAAATTTATTAAAAATTCTGCAAAAAAAAATTTTTTAAATTTTTATGACCAATTTTAAAAGTTTAATTCATTTTTGCTGAACTTTGTGTAAACTTTGAAATTTCTTCTTATGTGGTTTCTGTAATGGAATTCGCTTTATTTTAAATGAAAATAACTAAAATCACAGCTTCTTCTTATTTCGTCGAGCGATATCCATTTTAATGTCTCTACTATTATATTGAACACAGCTGTATGTGTGTGTGTGATTATGTTTAAAACCACACATTTGACTTCTGTCAAATATTACAATTTCAATAAAGCCACTCAAGAGTCTCAACGTTGATGACAGACGAAGAGCAAACCTTCTAGTTCCACTCAACCTAGCAAACTTGCAATATATTCAGCAGCAAACTGACCACAACCACCTCGAACTGAATTTTGTATTCGTATTTGAATCCCATAGGATGTGCATGCGACAAATACAAAAACAAAAAAATTGCGCTTGCAACGTCAAAATTGACATATATAAATACAGTACAACTCAAATAAAATGGAACAATTATAAAAAAATTTTGTAGAAAGTTTAGTTCTTGTTGTTGTTGTATTAGTAACGCTTCGCACTTCCTAGTGGTCGCTCTTCTTAGCTAACACTGGCATCAGTATCTTCTAATGGGAGTTTCAGGAACCAGAGTTAAATTTGCGTTACAAAAGTGTACTCCGTCGAGCAGGTGAACAGATGGTCGCCGTCATTGGGAGACACACCGCATGTCCGGCAAACACTCGGCATAACATGGTTCAGTAAGGAAAGGTCAGAGTTTAATTTGGTTTAGTTTACAGATCAAAGTTGGACAAGGCTGACTCTCGTATATTGCGAAAATTCGCCCTCCTCTTCGGCACCAGATGGAGCTGGTGCCTGAATGATGGCATTTACCGGGAGAGAGTTAACAAAAGAGTTTATCAACTCTGTGTGGGTGTTGTTGAGCGCTTGTTGGTGCACCCTCGGATCAAACGGATTTCATCATAGTATCATAGTACTTACGGAGATGTATCGTTACTTTATGGGGAGGCGCATTTTCTTCAAGCAAGGTGGCCGAGTACTGAGTAGGTGATAATGCCATGTTTCGCCGGTGAAGAAACCAGGAAGATAGGAGTTCATACTCTTGCAATCATTTGCGATAGAGATGCCTTCTGATCGGGAAGCAAGCCTCGATATATGGTACCCTGTGGCACCACCTGTTATTCTTACTATTCACCCCTAAACTCTGCAGATCCTTTCTGGGCACAGAGGTAATTGGCAGTCCAAGCCTTTATACAGGGTATGACAAAAGTGGGTATAGCCAAGTTGAAGACGGTGTTAAACTATGTTACGCCCTCATCGCAGAGATGTTTTAACATCAACATGGATATACCGCCTTTAGATGTGGCCTATATTGATGACTAGTAAACCCGGCCCGCTTCGCTGCATCTCAGAACTAATAAAAGACTGAGTCCGATTTTAATCTTTATATCCAATACCAAATAAGATATAAAACTTAATCACATCGCCTTTTGCAGCACTTATTGTCACCTTTCGTTTGATACCCATATTGTACTAACACATTTTTGGTCACCTACGTCCACATATCGGTCGATATCTCCTAAACTGGTCGAGCTATTGGAACAAATTATATCTTAAATTTGAAGTTTAACGTCTAGT
Organism: Merzomyia westermanni; assembly: GCA_949987695.1. Taxonomy (NCBI): domain Eukaryota; kingdom Metazoa; phylum Arthropoda; class Insecta; order Diptera; family Tephritidae; genus Merzomyia; species Merzomyia westermanni. The sequence continues at coordinate 182,356,030 of OX465289.1, forward strand.
AATACAACCGCAAAAGTTGCATACAATTCCATTTAGCACTTTTGAGTGATGCTAGCGCAAACATATAGACATACAGACAAAAATTCTGAAAACAGTTGATTTTGCTTCTATTGGCTTAATAATGTTGCCTCCATCGATTTTTCTTAAATATCTACAATGTGCAAACTTCGACATTTTACAATTCTACTATATCTAGAGACGTCTGTACATTGCAGATATTCAAACAAAATTGATAAGAGGGATTATTATTCAAGAATCGAAATCAACAGTTGTAAGAACTTTTGTCTGGCTGTCTGTATGAAACTTTCACCTTTGCATCACTACTCACATCTTACTCTAAATTTTAGACCTTCTTTATTTCGCTATCTCGAACGGTTTCCGTGTTATCAACCAATATTTGGACCAAGATTACCCAAAAATTGTTAGTATAATATGGATATGAAATGAAAGGAGCTCATGGGTGCTGTGATAAGCGACTTGATTAAGTTCCATATCTCAAACAGTTGCGGAAATAAAATTCTGAGACGCATCAAAGAGGGGCTGGGTTTTATAGTAATTAGATTAACTATAAATTTTACTCTAACAATTTTCTTAAAATTAACAAAAAAAATTTTATCTCACTCTAACCAAGAGTAACTGTATATTAAGTGCACAAAATGATATACAAGAAATATCTATTGCATTGCATGAGTAATAAGTTTGTATTCGTATGTGTTAGCCATTTTATTGCAACTATGAGCATGTTAATTATTTCACATATCCTGTTTTGTCGGCAACAAGGATAACGTTCATAATGCACTTTGAGGTTTTATGACCGCAACACAATTTTATATGCTGCCGCAATGTGACACACAACGACCAAATGAACGTACGGCCAAGCAACAACCTAACGACCAACAGCCAAAACCCAGTGAAAGGCAGACATATCACAAGCACATGCACATACATGCATACATACACATGTGCTTCGTCTATATTGCAGGTCATTTGGCAGCTGCAAATATTGCTATCATTCCACAAATGTGCTTTTTTACATCCTTACGCTATCTCTCAATCTCTGTCTCTACATACTTTTGCACCTATCTAGGTGATTTATATGTGCTTGTGTTGTGAATAGTTGTATTCGTTTGTGTACGTTTTTATTTCGTATTATGACTGGTTGGTTACTGTACAGACAACATTTGGTATTAAATCATCATCAACAAATTGCTAGTGAAATACATTTTCATTATGATTATGAAATTTGTGGAAAAATTAATGTGCAAAATTACTTGACAATTTAATAATTTTAATGCAACCGACAGCTGGCAAGTCAGTGATATTATTTTTGTAAAATAATCGAGTAATTTGATGCAATGAGATATTTTTATTATTCGAAAGTGGGTTTTAGTTCATTTTAAATATGTTTTTTGTTTTGTGTTAATATCAGTTTTTGCTGCAGACATATGTTTGTTGCTGATACAAGTAATATGAACATACGATATAATTACTTATGATATGAGAAACCTTAAAAGTGGTGATGTTGGAATATTTGAAGGTATGACAAAATTGCATAGGATTATGATGTGATGTAATGTGATGTGATGTGATGTGATGTGATGCTTTCATTCGAACTTCATGTGGTGGATTTAAGGGCATATGAGTAATTTACGATGAAATAAATTCTTCGCGTGTGTGTGAATTAAAGAAGAGACTGTAAAGTGGATCTTTAATTAAACGCAGTAATTTTTGAATTAAAAGGACTAGAAATAAAAGAGGAAATGGGAGAGCTGAGGTGTAGAGTAGACGTTGGAGGAAATTGAAGAGTTAGGGCATACGGGATATTTTATATAATATATTCTTATCATGTGATAAAATATGGCATGGTATGATTGTTAAGTCACCAGGTGATGTCCTACAATTTTGAATTCCAATGTAAGGGAATGTGAGTGTCAAATCTTATGATGTTTGTTTCAATGTATTTTAGCATTTAAGAATATGATCGGTGTGATGTGTTATCACATGACATGATACGTGACCTTTCTCATTCATATGATTCAAACATAACTATAATTCATCATTCGATATGAGACAAATTATATCATAGAATAGTGTAACAGAGAATACTTACAACATCATGATATATCACAATAGAAAAGTCATATGATGTACGAGGTGTGTTCAAAAAGTATCGCGAATTTTGTGTTTTTTCAAAAATTATTTATTTATTCATGAATATCTATTTTGTCCCCTTCAAAGTAATCCCCATGAGATATTATACACTTGTGCCAACGGTTTTTCCAATCTTCGAAGCACTTCAAAAAATCCTTTTTTTGTATCTTGTTCAGCTCCTCCTTCGATTCCGTCTTTCTCTCGTCAAGAGAAGCGTAACGTCGTCCTTTCATGGGCCTCTTCAGTTTATGGAACAAGAAAAAGTCACAGGGGGCCAGATCTGGGGAATACGGTGGCTGCGGCATCATTAGTGTGTTGTTTTTGGCCAAAAAGTCGCGCACAAGCAACGATGCGTGAGCAGGGGCGTTATCGTGGTTCAAAAGCCATTTTTTGTTCTTCCACAAATCCGGGCGTTTCTGGCGGATTGCTTCGCGCAAATTGCGCATAACTTGCAGGTGATATTCCTTATTGACCGTTCTTCCCTGTGGCAAGAACTCATGATGCACCACGCCCCTGCAATCGAAGAAAACTGTCAGCAAAACTTTCACATTCGACCGAACTTGGCGCGCTTTTTTCGGTCTTGGTTCGTGCGGCAGCTTCCATTGAGATGATTGAGCTTTGGTTTCCACGTCATAACCATAAACCCACGATTCGTCACCAGTTATGACCCTTTGGAGCAAATTTGGGTCGTCGCGGACAGAGTTTAACATCTCATTAGCAATGTTCATGCGATGCTGTTTTTGGTCACAATTGAGCAATTTTGGTACGAATTTCGCGTAAAAATCGAAGACGATCCAAAACACGTGCAAGCAAAGCAGCTGTCAACAATTAACTGAACATTCAAAATCGCCGAGCTTGTCGGCATAAGTGAGAGACATGAGTACCAACATAACGCCACAAAAAATTCGAAATTCGAATATACGTAACCAGCGAAAATTCAAAATTCGCGATACTTTTTGAACACACCTCGTACCTTCTCGCAACATTTAATTCATCATAATATCACAGCTTTATTTAACGATATGTGACGCGTTGGCAAGAACTAACTTTGATACTCTTGATATGATGTTAAATGTCAAGAATACCTACTGAGGTGAAATGCACTCCCTAATTATATGCAATTTTATAAAATCGCTGCAAAAATGTCTTTTATCATCTTATCCGTTTTACTTCATTCACAAACGTTTTTCCTTTTTCTCCTTCTTTTCAGCGCGAGTTTAGTTGCCGTTGCAACTCTACGTCCCGGTGCTCCCGATCATATGCGCAAAGAATTCCGCAGCAAAGCGAAACATCTCGCCCGCCTAAACGATCCAAATGTGGCGCATGTACTTGGAGCGTGTTTACGCGACGAACCCATTTGTATGGTATTCGACTATTCGGAATGTTTAGGTGATCTGAATCAATTTCTGCAGGAGCATGTCGCTGAAACAACGCACAATCTACAAGCGGGGATTATGACGAACAAGAGCCTGAGGTGTGTAAATTTTATATCAATTAGATTTGCATAATTAGGTGAGAGAACTATGAGGAATGGAAAAATTAATGCATGCCGTTAGGTGGGGGACAAAACCGTTTAGATCGGTACTTAGACGAGACAATTTGGTAAAAGCTCTCAGCACGTTTAGTCTAAAAATGCTGCATGAGGAATTTTCGTCTTCTTGATTCAAGTTATTCCTTATACATACATGATTTTAAAATGACTTCTTCGGTTCCATCAATTGTTCTAAAGCCTCTCGTCCGGCAGACCTATAAGCCCGAAGAGCTATAACTTTTCTGATTAATCCAAGCTGTTGACTAATCAGATGCAGGTTAATCAGATCCCGAGTAACCGCAGTTTAGTAAATAAAAATTAATTGAAATATGAGTGTGGTTCATTTTTCCGAGTACTTTTCTTGACAAATAAATCAGTGAATATAAAAACAAAAGGTTTTTGCTGAAGTGATAAAATTCGAAGAGTGAAGATTCTATTATAAGCGAAGAATCATGTTAGTATTTTGTACATTAAACTTTTTTTGAATAATCAGTTTGTGATTACTCAGTATTCAGCACAATAAAACTAATAAACTGTGATTAATCATGAATTTATTCCTTTCGATTGTTCGAGATTTTAAATTTAAAAATTAATTAATTAAAATTAAACTAAACCAATTTAATTAAAATTAAAATTAAAATTAAAATTAAAATTAAAATTAAAATTAAAATTAAAATTAAAATTAAAATTAAAATTAAAATTAAAATTAAAATTAAAATTAAAATTAAAATTAAAATTAAAATTAAAATTAAAATTAAAATTAAAATTAAAATTAAAATTAAAATTAAAATTAAAATTAAAATTAAAATTAAAATTAAAATTAAAATTAAAATTAGAATTAAAATTAAAATTAAAATTTAGTTAAAATTAAAATTAAAATTAAGATTAAAATTAAAATTAAAATTAAAATTAAAATTAAAATTAAAATTAAAATTAAAATTAAAATTAAAATTAAAATTAAAATAAAATTAAAATTAAAATTAAAATTAAAATTAAAATTAAAACTTAAATTAAAATTAAAATTAAAATTAAAAATAAAATTAAAATTAAAATTAAAATTAAAATTAAAATTAAAATTAAAATTAAAATTAAAATAAAATTAAAATTAAAACTTAAATTAAAACTTAAATTAAAATTAAAATTAAAATTAAATTTAAAATTAAAATTAAAATTAGAATTAAAATTAAAATTAAAATTAAAATTAAAATTAAAATTAAAATCAAAACTAAAATTAAAATTAAATTAAAATTAAAATTAAAATTAAAATTAAAATTAAAATTAAAATTAATATTAAAATTAAAATTAAAATTAAAATTAAAATTAAAATTAAAATTAAAATTAAAATTAAAATTAAAATTAAAATTAAAATCAAAACTAAAATTAAAATTAAAATTAAAATTAAAATTAAAGTTAAAATTAAAATCAAAATTAAAATTAAAATTAAAATTAAAATTAAAATTAAAATTAAAATTAAAATTAAATTTAAATTAATACTTAAATTAAAATTAAAATTAAAACTAAAATTAAAACTGAAATTAATTAATCATTAAAATAATCGGTTAGATTGGTCGATAGTTGTCATTCCCTGATCAATTAACTAAACATTTGCCAATTGGTTCGAATAATTTATTAGTCGAACATTCTTATTAAACCTAAAGTTAATGCATTTGTGATTAATTAGCAAATTAATAATTTTCATTAATCGATACTTATCATTCTCTGATTGATTAGTTAAAACGTGTGAATTATTTCGTTTAGTTGATTAATCGAACAAACCAATTAAAAATAAAATTTATAAAGATTTGATTAATCAGGAAACTATTCATTTTGGTTTGATTCGTAATTATTGTTCTTCGATTAGTTGATTTAACGCATGCCAACTAGCTCAATTAGGTGATTATTCGCACATGTGATTAATCAAGAAATTGATCGTTTTGGTTTGATCCTTAATTATTCTCTGATTAATTAGCTAAATTAATTAAACACATGCCAATTGGTTCGACTAATTTATTAGTCGCACATGCCAACTTAAATCCTATAAATTTCTAATATGGATATGGAAAATTTCTAATAAAAAAAAGGTATTTTTATCAAATTTTAAATTCAAACTAATCAATTCATATCACAATATAAATAAGAGCTTAAAAAAAAATCAAGGATATTATTTTCCTAAAATTATTATGCGATATACAGTAAACTGATGATGATAAACTGAATGGTCAATCATTTCGTGGAAAAAATAAAGCCCGAGGGCGTTATTTCCGTGAGTGTTATTGCACTGTACTATGAGTGAGTTCAAGCTCTCAATTACTCAGCAGCAAATTGGTGCTCCACACACAGAAGGCAGTTTAAATATCTTAAAGTATTTGAAAAACTTAAAGTAGAAGAATTATTTTGGTTATAAATAGATGGAAGGCGATTACAAACTTTTCTGAAATGTATGGAAAATGTACAACATTTGGATTTAGACTCATTCTAAAAAAGTGTTTCCTCCTTTTTCTCCTCTGACGCATTTACGTACAAACTTGTGTTTAAGACTTCCAGTAAAAAAAAAAAAACAATGTTATGATAACAAAATACTCGCATAAATATGATAAAGTTAAAACGCCAAATACAAAAATGGCTTTAGCCACAAACACACACACAGACGTACACACATAACAGTTAACTTAAGGATTGTCTCACCAAAAATATTCAACAAACTTTTCATTTCATTTCTCTTTTTACATCCTTTGCTCTTTATCTTGTTTCCGACTTCCGTTTTGGCTGTTATGACGACAACGACGATGGGGGCGACAATGAATACAACAACATGCTTGCTGCCGTCTACACAAAAAACAACTCACAACACGCAAATCGTTTTTGGTCGCCATAAACCAACATAACAACCAACAAACTTCGGCAACGCAATGAACGTCATCATCATCAACATCAACATAATTATTAATTTTCCGACGCAAAATATAATGTCTGTGCTGCCACACTTCCGTACTTTTGTCGATAATTTCCCACAACTGTTACTATATACATTCATGTGATATATACTGAATGCGACGGCAACAACTTCATCATAATCATCATCATCATCGATTTTGTTGCTTGCAACTTACATCTTCTTCTTAACTTTTGCGAACGCATCATCGTCTGACCGGCCGACGTATGTTGCTACTTCGATCCGGATGCTATGTTTTTTTGTCGTTTTATTTGCTTAATATTTTCCATTTATATGGGGTTGTTGGCTCCCAAAACTTTTCACATTCTCGGCAAACGCGCAACAAAATAAATGTCTACATCAACGGCTATGAATGTCATGGAATGGGAAATTTCAACAAATATTCGGACAAATGCTGACTTTGCTTATTTTAAAAACAAAATACTTGTCTTTGCAAATAAACAGCTACGGCTGTCTGGTGTATATAGCGACGCAAATAGCATCGGGCATGAAACATTTGGAGCAAATGAATTTCGTGCATCGCGATCTCGCAACAAGGTAAGTGGGCAACACTGGTTTACTACTTTTATGCTACTATTTGGTATTTTATGCTACTACACTTATCTCCTTTACTACTATGATATGGTGTTTTATGTAATGATATCATATTAGATGATATGATATCATATTAGATGATATGATATCATATTAGATGATATGATATCATATTAGATAATATGATAAGTATTTTGTATGTCAGATGATATGATATAATATTAGATGATGTGATATCATATTAGATTATATGATATAATATTAGATGATATGATATCATATTAGATGGTATGATATCATATTAGATGGTATGATATCATATTAGATGGTATGATATCATATTAGATGTTATGATATGCGTAGCATGTGATATGGCGAGATATGACACGATTTGTAATTATGGCATATGTACATTGCTACCACATACCATGTATGGTGCGTGATACCTGATTTTGTATATATTTAATACAAAATAAAAAGACCTCACTTAAAACAATTATTATCATAGAAGGATGTGATTTGACATCAATCAATTTTGTGTATTAGCACAATTAAAAAAAGTGATATGCTACAAAATATTTTACACCGTGATATCATATCCCCAACAGAAATATCTATGAGATTAATATGTGGCATCATATTAAAAACCTGTTGATATATTTGAATGTTGATAAATGATCTGATATCACTGGTACCGACTTGAGATTAATATTACCATGTTCTGCACAAAGATTAGATATACTATATAAACTTACATGGTAATAAGGTGTAATATATAATTACATAGCGTGATATGATGTAATGCTACAAAGCAAAACATTTATCGACATGACATCACGTGAAATTATAAATATTTTATATCAACATTTTACTTGATGCGATGTGACATGACATAAACCCCACAAAATGCTCTTCGTCCCACAATAAAAGCAAAAAAATAGTATACAAAATCTCTTAAACAAATTTGTCCATAGATAAGACATTGTAGGGCATGATACGATGTAACATAATATGATAACTACGTTGATGTGATATGGAGTTCTGATATAACGCTGTTCTAAAAGGCAAGACTTATACAAACATGACATAGTAACAAAAACAAGTCATATTATTTTATTTTATTTTATTTTACATATTTTTGTAAGTTTGACGAGTTCAAGACCAGTTGATAATAATCCTTAGTTAATTATTATTATTTCTGATTAGAGGAAAAATTGAAAGCAACAAACATATACAGGCTATAGTTATAGTACTATTTCAAAAACAGCAACAATTTCTCTTCAGTCTAATTCGTATAGTTTTGCTATTACAGAGGATCTTCTATTTTATTTTCTTTTCTATCATTTTATTTTATTTGTTTTATTTTATGTTTTTTTATTTTATTTTATTTTATCTGTTTTATTCTATTTTATTTTATTTCATTTCATTTCACTTTATTTTATTTTATTTTATTTTAATTTATTTCATTTTATTTTATTTTATTTCATTTTATTTTATTTTATTTCATTTGATTTTACTTTATTTTATTTTATTTTATTTTATTTTGTTTTATTTTATTTTATTTTATTTTATTTTATTTTATTTTATTTTATTTTGTTTTATTTTATTTTATTTTATTTTATTTTATTTTATTTTATTCTATTTTATTTTATTTTATTTTGTTTTGTTTTGTTTTATTTTATTTTATTTTTATTTTATTTTATTTTATTTTATTTTATTTTATTTTATTTTATTTTATTTTATTTTATTTTACTTTATTTTATTTTTATTTTATTTTATTTTATTTTATTTTATTTTACTTTATTTTTATTCTATTTTATTTTATTTTATTTTTTTTTTATTCTATTTTATTTTATTATTTTATTTGCTCATGTTTTCTATAGCTATATATACATATTATATGCTAATGCTTCCGACCAGAACTGTCGGTAATCTCTCACGATCCCGCACCCAGATATAAATTTGCGATCTCACGTGCATCACATCACACGACTTAACTACCTTACCCCTATAGCACATTGCCACTTTAAAACTGAAAAAAGAAACTTCTAAATGCCATTAAGCTTACATTCCTAGTCAACTGTTTTATCTAAAAAAATTGGCCTCCCATCCCTTAAACGAAACTCGCCCCTATCGCCATGATTCACAACGAAGCAAATGAAGCAAAAACCAAAATGGTTATGCTGGCTACTAGATTTCATTCAGTTGAAACCATTTTGTGGTTGAATGTTTTGAGTTTCGACATTTCAAAATCGCACTTACATTGAAAACTTTTCAAATTTGCAATTTTACAAACACACAAACAAACTCATGTACTTATACTTTTAAGTAGTATTTGCTAGTGAATGTATGAACAGAGACATAACGTCGACGTCGGCGCCGTCGTTGTCGTTGTCGACGACTTCCAAAAACTTTGTGTGAAAACTTAATTTTTGCGGTGTAAAATCGTTTGGAGCTCTAACTACAAGCAAAGTATTTGCACTTTGTGAATTTCAATCGCTAAATGTCTATATTCAACTATATTAACCTATGTGTGTATGGATCTGTGTCAGTGTTTTTTGTGTGTGTGTGTGTCAGTTTGAGCATGGCTGCCTGTACACCGGTGTTTGTGCGGAAATTAAATTCGTACGGAATTTGCTGATAAGCGAGATGAGATGAGGCAAGTTTTCCCCTTCCAGTTTTTATTGTCGTGGTGGTGAGATAAATTTAAAGAATTTTTCACAAAAATTTAAAAAGTGTCAAAAACTTTGAAAATTTGTTCAAGTTGTTAGTTTAAAAGGAGTCGTTGGAGATTTTTGTGGGAGGTAAGATTAAAAGTGCAGTGAAACTATTAGTGTTATTATTAGTTAAACACCGAAGATTTTGTCGAGATTATTCAAAGCGACAGTTCCTTCGTCTAATATGAATGTAGAAGTCTCGGTTACTAACTGCTTAAGCGCTCTTAAAGTTTGACAGTACACAATTATTCCAATTTCGCTTACTTGTAAATAATGCTAGGACATTTTAAGTGAGAGGAAGGGAACCCGTTGTTTCATTAACAGGACAACTCGGTATTTCGCAAATACCAGACTTTATGGACGTAGAAGGTAGCGAAAATGTAGAAGTGGACGTAACCGTTGCTGGCGGGACCTCTTTTTGAATTAAAAGAAATCAGCTTCTTTCCATCACCAGGTGTAAAAGTAAGAGAAGACGTAGAAACAGAAGCGATAAAAAAAGGATTAGGTACTACAGTATAATCCGCATATTTCCGCTTTCTTGATAAATAATCTAGCCATTTGAAACATTTAAATGCCTCTTCATAAGTCTAGAATTTTAAACGTAAAACCTTAAGTTCCTTTCCGCCTTAAAGCTTTTGCTGGTCGTACTGAACATCTTGCACAGTTCGATATCAGTATCTCTATAATTTGGATATGACTTGCGAGATCCCTTGGGTCACTCTTCCCGTCATATAAAAGCACTTGATGTGAGCTACACTCTCACTTAATCAACACACCATAGAACGCTATCACTCGCCTTTTACATTACAATTCTTGTACCGACAGGTAATTAGTCATACATTCGACGTAAACATTAGAAAAAGCGATTGCGCTAGAGCGTTGGAATGGCACTGGTTAAACTCTACTGCAGTCGACAGTTTGAGCGTAGTTGTGAAGCCACTGAAGATTGCTGCTAGCAGTTAGAACAGCTTCGTAGCCAGTGGCACTGATTCTTAGTGGGTTAAGAAGAAAAATAAAGAAAAATGCAAGCAAAAAAGAATTGGCAGCTACAAAAAAATAATAAAATGTCCCCTAGGTCCTCTTCTCGTCATACCAAATCATTTGATGTGAGCACACCATAGAATGCTATCACTTGCTTTTCACATTTCAATTCTTATATCGTTAGGGAGTTGGCCTTTTAGTTATACGTTCTACGTAAACGCTAGAAAACGCGATTGCTCTAGAGCGTTTGAATGGCACTGGCTAAACCCTACTGCAGTCGACAGTTTGAGCATGGTTGCGGAGCCACTGGAGACTGCTGCTGACAGCTGGGACTTTTTTGTAGTCAGTGGAGCGTGACATTGGTTCTTAGTAGGTTGGGAAGCAATAATAAAGAATGTAAGCAAAAAAGAAGTGGCAGATACAAAAACAAATAATAAAATGCACCGCAGCAATATAAAAGCAGAAAAAATGCTACTAACAAAATATGTTATGATTTCCTTTCAACTCAATAGATTACATTTTTGATATTTTTACTTACGAGTAAAACAGTCAGAATAGGTTTAGACAGCCTAAAATTAGGATAAATTAGCTTACCGTACACAGACAGTGTGAAAAATCAAACGAACTAAGATCTTAGTATAGCTTGTTTGAGATCATAGCTACAAGTGTTTCAATTGCTTATTACAGTCGAAGTCGCCTATCAACGCTGTCAAAGGTATAAGTCGACAGAAATGTTTGCATCACATTTTTGATAAAGTTAGATATACCAATTGATAAAGTCAGATATACCAATTGTTGCCCATTTAAAAAACAAAAACAAGAATTATTTACGAACAATTTACTAAACACAACATATAAGTTTCAACAAAATGAAAAGTTAAAGACGGCTTTTATAAATAAAGTAAACCAATCCATCACTCAAATTTGTAACTCACACAAATATATATCCGTATATGCAAATCAACCAAATCAATTGAAAATAAATTATTTCCGCTTAAGAAAAGTTTCCTAACCCACATTAAGTAGAAAGAAAAACTCAGAACTTCCAAAAAAATACGTCGAAACTTGTCAAAGAAAACATAGCCAAAATAAAGTTGAATCTTACTTCATTTGCATGTCTGTGGGGTTTTTGAATTACTTTCGTCTTACTAGATTTTTGTTGATAGAACAAAAACAAAACCCTGCAACTTTATACAAAAATCAATGAGCTGTAAATTTAACGCAGCCGCCTCACGCATGTTCATATGTGTGAGGGGGTGCGTTGTCCTACAAACCAGTAACATATTGGTTTTCGACCATTTCTTGGAATAACGAAAATAAGTTAGCAGGAAAGAATAATAAAGCCATTACATGTAATAAAAAAAAGCATAAAAAAGAGGGAAATAAAAAATTAAATGAAAGCAATTTACAGAAAAGAGCAAAATTAAAAAGAAAAACACATTAATATATATGTAAATACGCAAGAATCAGAGGAAACGTATGCAAACTGTTGCCACAATGAATTATCACATCGACTTAAGGTAGCATATTGGGCATCCTTACATTCCCTTCTAACCATCAGTCCTAATTTTGAAATTGCAGTCTTTCCTTGGAGTGAACGATAAGGTTGGCGCCTGTTGTACGATTCTCTTAGGAAGTGACGCTGCAGTATAACTTCCTTGGAACCAAGATACCGAGGTAGGTATTTTCAACGAAAAAAAAATATTTATAAAAATAATAATTAATTAAATAATAATTATTTAAAAAAAATATAAATAATAATCATAAAAAATTGTTATTTTTGGCCTTGAGTTCATTTAAAGTCTTGGTACTTTATAAAAAATTAAAATAAATGTTAACTTAAATTTTCAACACTTACAAATGTTTTTACATTTACATTTATTACATTGCTTCAAACATATCATTTAACACATATATCGTTATTACTTTTTGCGTGAAAATGCTGTAAACATCGTAAAGTGCGCCACAAATGCATTTTCCAAATGGAATTTCATGTCATTTGTCTTGCGGCTGTAGCGCCAATAGAACATCAAGCGTCAACATTTGGCACTGTGCGAGCGCAGCATTTGTATCACTCCATCGACGTAGCTCGTTTTCTAAACAAAACGCGTTCAATGCAAGCGCACAATTTTCAGCACTTTCGTTTTACCTCCCACTCACACTCGACATTATTTTTGCTGGCGAGACACTTTTGTTGCACAACTGGCTTGAATTTATTTTTGTATATATTTCTTTCTATGATTGTTGTTTTTGCAAACTTCGCATATTCGCGCATTCATCATTTTGTCACGCGATTTTGTAGCAAAATAAAATTTATTTTTTACGTCACCAATTCACGTGGCCCATAGCGCCGTCATCAAAGTACGTACTCGATTTCACATTTTCTATGCACGCAATGCTGAAGTATATAAGTATATATGTCTATGTTTCTGTATGCTCTGGTAAGGGCTCCAAAATAAGAGTTAACAGAAATATCAGTATGGACTCTTATAAAAAAAATTTCACTGAGAGAAATATAAAATAAAACAAAATAAAATAAAATAAAATAAAATAATAAAAATATTCCACTTTCCTTGAGTTGACATATAAAATATATGTACCAAAGAATGTATAAAAGGAATAAGCAAATGGCACATTAGAGGAAAATGCATCGTGACGCTACAGGGCATCATAGCTTAGTTGTTAGAGTACTCTAACAGCGGCTTTGGTGCAGACACTTGGGTTCGTATCCCAGAGAAGGGGTCTGATGAGAAGTTGGGCACTTCGAAACATGTCACCCCATACCATCGCTGTGCATATCGTTGTAATTTTTCCTCTAATATCAATTAACAAACAAACATAAAAATTCGAGCTTTGCTCCAACAACAATCAAAAAAAAAAATAAAATAAAATAAAATAAAATAAATTTAAATAAAATTAAATTAAATTAAATAAAATAAAATAGAATAAAATAAAATAAAATAAAATAAAATAAAATAAAATAAAACAAAACAAAACAAAATAAAATAAAATAAAATAAAGTAAAATAAAATAAAATAAATTAAAATAAAATTAAACTAAATAAAATAAAATAAAATAAAATAAAATATAGTAAAATAAAATAAAATAAAATAAAATAAAATAAAATAAAATAAAAAAAAATAAAATAAAATCAAATAAAATAAAATAAAATAAAATATAATAAAATAAAAAAAAATTAAAAAAAATCAAATAAAATAAAATAAAATAAAATAAATTAAAATAAATTAAAATAAATTAAAATAAAATAAAATAAAATAAAGTAAAATAAAATAGAATAAAATAAAATAAAATTGCTGATTTTTCCCTCCTTCAATAAATTATTTAATTTGTAGAGAGTTATCCGCGAGCTCTCATTTTGTTAGTTCTGACAAGTTCTGATGGTAACAGCATTTTAGAGAAAATACGGCAAAAAGGAAACAAAACAAAAGAACCTACAAACGAACCATATCGCTGACAACGCGAGTATACTTGAAACCATATATTAAGCTGTCTTGTTTATGACTTCTAAATTGTTTTGCCACAGGCGCTTCGTTGGCACTTCCACGCCATTACGACTGAGAACATGCGAGTTATTCTTTAAAACATCTCTCCCTACAATAAAGCAAACAGCCTGTCGTATCATCTGACTGGCTTAGATGACAGAGTTAGCGTTTTTGAGCTAGACAAAGGATAGCAGAAGCTACAAATCTTCTACCGGCACTCGGACACAGATTCGGATTATGCTATCAACTAAAGACTTAGTCTAATTACTGGCGTCTTGATGCAGTCTTCTTTAGTCTGACTATAATGAAGATAAGATACACCGGGACAAGCTTATGGTTCAAATACTCGAGGGCGATTTAGAAGCTATACCACAACTTAACATTCGATCCGGTATCGTTGTCGTCCATGCAGCTGAGCATAATTGAGAGAGAACAAGCAAATCGCAAACAGATCAAGATTCTATAGGCACATCCTCGACTTTTCTGGGATGCTCCAAAAAAGTTTTAGTCGGATGACTCTCATCCAATAAAATGTATGGTCTTAGTCGCTTGTAATGTTGAGCTGAAGTCAAGAAGAGGAAAAGGAAGCAGCAAGTTGCACTCAAAAGAAGTGAGTCCCAAAAACCATTGTTAGGATCCAAAGTTATTCCTCACCCAAAGTTTCAGTCCGCACAAATGACTCAGCATACCAGTAAATTAGTACGAAATACACCAGACCATTATTTGGCCTATCTAAACTAGTGTCAGCCTTACCAAGTTTAGGTTACACTCATCAAAACTTTCGAGAAATATTTTACTACAGAAAACGACAACAACAACAAGCCCGTTTAGTCTGCAATCCTTCAGACCCGAGATCAATAAATATTAACAGAAAGAATGCCGATCTCCTAGTCAGTCCAGAAGTAAGTTCTTATTAACAAGTGCGAATTGAGGGATGTCTTGTAAGGCTAAACCTTCTGTCCTGAAGAGACGGGTTTTAGTTCGAAGAAGAAGAAGCTGACAGAAAAATGTCTTGCAAAGAGTATAGCGTTAGTTTATAGTCGCGCCATAAACCGACTTAGGTATGGTTTCGACTAGCGATGTGTATATAAGATGAGTCAATCAGATCAGAAAAAAAATATTCCTCAAATTCGGTCACATATTTCAATAACCAGAAGGTGCAACAAGGCTTTCTTCTTTTAATATTACTTTTAGGAGTTCGTAGCATTCCAGTATAGGTAGCACTAAGACCCCAAAAGGTAAAGGTTCTCCGACATTTTCTCCGAAGGACAACATGCGTAGTAGAGGGAAGTTTTCTGTCACCCTGTCTTCCTAGTTAAGGTTACTTATTAGTTAGGAACTACGGAATTTCTTGTTGGTTTTAAAGTGTCAAAAGCTGTTTGTCAAGATTTCAAGTACAAAGTACTACAAAGCGAAACATAGTCGACTACTAAACGAAATCACATAACCCTTATGTGGTGCACACGTGCTGCAAATTCTCTTAAACACCAAGTGTTTCAAAGTAAGCAGCTACATCTTTCAAGTTTTGGAACCTAGGGTCTTTTAAAGCTTTCTTCGCTATTGCCATCTCAATCCCAAAATTACGCGAAGCATGTATGTATATATCTGGGTCAGCTTATTTTTATTTCATGACTTATTCTATAATAAATGTCTCAATTAGTTCATAGCTTGCGGTTTAGAGCCTTGTCTTGAAGTATCATTTGTGCTTCATCCCAAGCCGAGATTTCTTCAGTTTATTTACAAAAGCTATTTTATACATAGAGAGCTCTCTTGCTTTACATTATTTATTTCTTAGGGAAGTCAATTTATTTGAAGACGAATGATTGAGGTATCAGAACCTTTTAGAACGGAACGCTCCTCTGGTCTCAGCTTACTATTAAAATATCTTAAGCAACCTTATTCTTAATGTTGATTAGAAGACTTTCGTCTTCATCACATTTGACCTCCCGTGCACTTAAGCTGCTCAGCGTTTAGTATTAAAGCTTAAAGTAGCTCACCAAAGCTTTAAAAATCTAAGCTTCAAACTTCGCATTGTCTCATTAAAAACTGTCTTCTTTTGCTTCTTAATGCGACAAATACTTTGTCATCCATTTTTCACACTACACTCAAACACTTGAGACTCCCACTAACTAGCTCCGTGCCTCGCATTTGCCCAAAAAAATGACAGCATTCCCCTCATCACGCGCATTCGTCATTCCGTGCCACTTCTTGTGCTTGTGACCCACACGCCTTTGCAATTGACAATGAGCTGTGTATGTATCTCCTTCTTTCCTCTACAACAAATACACATACATACATAAATATTTCGTTCAGACACATTTCGTTCGTTGAAATTTTGTCCTTTGGGTAAATTTATTTTAGTTTCTTTTTCATCCACGAGTAGTTTCCTTCTGTAAGTAGTTTTTTAGTTCCTAACTCATCCGTTTGGTGCGCGTTCGCCACTTTGGCCCTTAGGGAAATTAAAATACTGCGATAGCATTTTTAGTTTAACTTTATTTTAAAGAATTTCCCATTTGCAGTGCGGTTGACCCTACTCCTTATTCACTTTAGTGGTAATAGAGTTTGACTTTAAGTTTTCGTGATGAAAGACAAAGCATATCAGGCCAGACTAACTGCAGTGCCAATAATAGAATTAGGCAGCGTTTATGAGACTTTTTCATCAAGCTATACAAAGTCATCATTCGTCGGTTCTTTCCAACTCTGTAGCATTGTGGGATTGCCCATACATTTTCAGGCTATATTTGCCCTCGAATACTCCAAGCGCCATATGTTGAGAGACTTTTGTAGTTGGAAAAAATACTTTATATTTTTTTACTTACTTCATTAAATGGCGCTTAACCGGCTAAACGCGTTTGGCAGGCAGCGTCAGTTGTTGAGTGGCTTCGCCAACAGGCGAATTTTGGAAAAAACACGGGTTCGGAAATCGGCCTTCACTTGGTTCTTCCATCGAAATGGTGGTAACCCTCCGCTTCTGCTTCCACCCTCGAACGACGATAAAAATAACTTCTGGGTCGAGTCATCTTCACTGCTTCAAACAATATGACCTAACCAACGAAGCCACTGAGTTTTAATTCGTTGTACTATATCGATGCAGCTCGTCATTTAATCTTCTTCATCACTCTTCCTCGTCAGCGCGTAGAAGCTAATAAATCTTTCTATGAAACTTTTTCTTCTATACTATCAGAACCTACTCATCAGATAATCGCAGTGTACGCCGAGGCTCTCTTTGATGTCAGAAAGTTTCCCATCCCCTGCAAAAATGCAATTAGACTAGAAATCCGTGATCAGTCGCAAAAGAACAAGCGACCAATGCCAGTTTAGATCTCTTTGTATGGGTTGAAGTGAACCCTTTTGTTTGAGCTTGTCCTATGCAGAGACTAATTGTCCCTTTCATGCCCAAAAGGTAGTGTCGGACAGATTATCTTTGTTCCCCTACGGGTACGGTTGGACAAGTTTGCTTTCAACACTTTAAAGTAGGCTACAGAAATTAAAATCGACTTATGCCAACTATGCCCATAACGGCGTAGTTGGGATCAATTGTACCCGACTATAGACGAAAAGTATAGATGGCGGATCACTTTCTTTAGAGATCAGTCGCACGATTTTTTGCAGTGTCTTTACTCCGTTCACAATCAGAGCCACTTTGTAACCTCTTTATCCAATTAGCAAACAACATGTTGACTTTTCTATCACTTTTTCAGCAGACTTACTATATATGTAGGTGAATTAGTAAGGTACCATCAGCTTATCTAAGTGTTGAACGAGCCTTATATCGATATTAAGTAGGCTGTCGTCCTTTGTCGTTGGTTCGGTTTGTAGGATCGGCTTTGGAATGTGTTCTGTAGATCGCAATTAAGTTTCAGTGTGGAGGGTATCGCTCAGCCGAGTCCTTGAGATGGCTCGACATGCTTCATGGTCCTACCCATTTCCTATGGCTCAACGGTACCATGTATTATTTTCAGCCGCGGTAGGTATGCAGTAACTAAAAAATATGCTCCCACTGTTCCGTCATTGTTCGATAAAAGATTGCTTTCAACCAGTAAATGCGGTAGTCTAGCGAAAAAGTGTTTATGGTGAGCAAACTTTTAGATAGCAACTTTGTGGGCGTTATCTGCTGCGACCTCGAAGAGTGCCATCGTTTATAACGCTGAAACTTTACCTTTCAACGACCACAAAAACATCATCAATTTTATTTCGCATTGATTATTCGAAATCCAGGCTAAATGAGGTTGCTCTCTTTATACTTGAATGTGGGGGTTCCAGATTGGTACTATAGACCATCATACCCCAACCATCTAAGGTAGTGAGTGAGTTCTGAATTATATTAACCCTTCAAAAATTTCTTACACATAAGTTAACCAATCAAAGCAAATAGTTGAAGTGAAATTGATCTGCTGCTACGAACTTAATCAAATCAGTCATTTTGAATGATATTTTGAAGCTTGAATGTAATCATTACCAAGATAACTTCAAATATGTCAGCTATATAAAAATTCAAAAAAAAGTGATTCGCTTTCCCTCGAAAAAAGATCTCTGCAGAAAAGTACACATGGCGTTATGGCGAGAACAACAATTGTTCGGTAAGTTAAAGAAACATTTACATTAGAGCGTGTCACGGTGTATGGAGGATAAAAAGTTGAAAATGTCCCCGCCGCCCCCTGTTTGAACAATTACATTATGAGGTCTTAAAAAAAAAAATTTTTTTTTGGCACCCTGTGAAAGCAGCGAAATTTGTCTTTCTCTATAATTTCTATATTTTACTTTCGATTTTCAAAAATGATACAGTTTTAGATAGGTGTTGACCAAGGCAATATTTCTTCCATAGAATTTGAGAGTCCATCATGCCAACATCAGTTTTTTTCCAATTTTACTAAAAAAAAACACCCTGTATTTGAAAAAAAATAAGTTTCCCAAAATTCGGTAATTTTTTTAATAGCATATTTAACATAATCTAAATGCGTACACTTCTTAGAAACTTTCGAAGTCGCTTTTATATCAAATATCGAATTACTTCACGATTAGTCGGTAGCTTGTACGTGCTTAGGTCACCCTTATCAAACGACATTTTTTAGAAATAATATAAATAAGTAATTTTATTAAAAAAAATAATGACACGTGAATGATATTTGAATCGATACTTGCTTTTCATTCATTCATTTTCTTTTAAAACAGGGTGTTGATTTTAAGCAAATTTGGATAACAGCTAAAGTGGGTGTCTTGGGTTAATGGCTTATATAGACGAAATATTACATGGGTTAAAACCTTTACAAAAATATATAGCTCGTTGAAATCAAAGTCCAAAAAGAAAATGTATAAGGAAAAAACAACTTTTGCGTTTTCTAGAGGGTGCTGAACATTTTTTCCCCCATTTTTGAAATCTCCAACAAGTACTCGTAAACATTCGATACGCTCTAATGTAGCAGCAAAAATTCACCTGGTGCCGCCAATTTGGTGGAAAAATTAGAAGCAGCACGCCACAAATTGGTAGAGAGGTTCGGCCTTAATCTTCTCGGAAGTATATCAAGCCAAATATTTTTGTTTTATTTTGTTCACCTTAGTCCTTTCTATCTAAACTAATTTCCTGCAAATGAGCCTTTCCCAGACCTGTTAAATTTGATTGGTAATTAGTAATCAAATAATTAAACGGCTTTTTTAATTGTTAATGATTATTTTAATTGCTTTTCAAGAAAAGGCAATTATTAAATGATTAATGAAAAAAAAATAAAAATTTTTAAAAGTAAACAAAAATTAAAAAATGTTAATAATCAAAAAAGTAGTTTTGATTACTTTTGTTTTTTTTAGGTTTTTTTTTTTTGATCTTTTTGATTATTTTTTAATTATTTCAGTATTGCTGATGGAAAGTTTTACATGCTTCTACAACATACTGAGAAAGTCAAAAATAGTCAAAAAAATAATCAAAAAAAAATCTAAAATAATCGAAACAATTTTTTTTATTATTTTTGTTTTTTTTTAATAATCGTAAAAAATAATGATTTTTTGATTATTTTTTTAAATAATTGGAAAATAATCACTAATTGAAAGTAATTGGTAATCAATCATTAAATGGATTATCAAGAAAATAATTAATCAAACCGGTACTCATTACGATTAGTAATCATCATTTAACAGAACTGGCCCTTCCCAATAGCATCGCCTATCAGTCCTCATATTTTATATGACATTTTGTCTAAGTATCTAGCAATTAGGCTCCAAACAATATTTATATTTATATCCAAGTGTCGCTGTCTTTTAGTAAAACATTTTCCCAAATCACCGAACTTTTGTTGATCCACATCTATTCATTTTCATATCTACAAAATCCGTAACAAATCGAAATCAAAATCTTCATGAGATTATGTACTTACAACAAAACAAATCTGTGAGAAATACAGTTACATCAGATTTCTTTAGGGTGCAATTGCATACAATTCGTTTACATGGACGCACAAATATACTTACACGCTAACATTATTTGTAGCATTAACAAGTTTAACTATGAATAACTACAACCTTGTGTGCATACTTTTCAAACGTTTTTCCTGGAACTGTATATAACAGGGACCAAACGAATATTTCGCTTAAAAACTATATGAACGCGGTTGTGCGCGGCTCCACAGAAATAAAGAAAAACATTTTACTACAAAATGTGTACATTGACGAAAAAAGTATTCGATTTCAAGCAGTAGATGGTTAGTGATGCCCGTACAAATATACAAACAGACAGACAAACATAAATGCTGAGAGTTGTTGTTAATATAACATTTTCTTGCAAATCTTTCACGGCCTCAAAATAAAAGTAAAATTGATATCTTATTTAAATACTAAAATCTAGTTCTAAACATAGTTTTTAATTTTAAAAAGTTTAATTTTATTTTCTTTAATTTTTTTTTTCTTTTTTTTTAAAGCAATAACTGTTACGGTCCCTGCAATATTCGCATTCTAATGCTGATACATTCTAGTCAAACCCACTGTTTGGAACAGACCAACTGTTTTTTTAGCCTTCACAGTTTGACTAAGCTGCAGTTCAGAATGCACTTCAACTACAAAAATTATCAATTAAATTAAATTTCAATCCGAAAGTAGCAACTAAATTAAATTTTTTAATTTTTTTTTTTATGATTTTATGACCAGTTTCAATTTTTTTTAGATTTGATTTTGTGCAGGCTTTGTTAAAAACGAGAAAAACACCATATTTTCTGCTTATAATTTTTCTCTACGTTTCGCCAATCTGCTTAGCATCTTCAGGGGTTAATCTTTATTTTTTCACATGAAGCAACAAAAAGAAAACAAAAGTGACAAGCATTGAAAAATAATACTAAATCATAAATTTTCATTTTATCGTCAAAAAGCTACACTTCAAGTTCAGAAAATGTCTCTTCCAGTTCAGAAAGGAACAGCGGAAGTTCAGAGTTCTCACTTTAAAATCCCAATCCGCATGTCGTACTCAAAAAGTTTCACTTCAGGTTGAGAATTTGCATTTTAAGTTCAAAAAGTTAGACTTATATTTCAAAAAATTTGAATTCGAGTTCAGAAAGTTACACTTCAACTGCAAAAATTTTCAATTCAAATCTAATAATTCAAAATTGAAGCTAAAAATGTTCACTTTAAGTTCCAAAGCCGAAATACCTATTCAGAAATTTTCAATTCTATTTCAAAAAAAATTTAATTCAACTTCAGAAAGTTACACTTCAACCTCAGAAATTTTCACTTAAATTGAAGCTCAAAAATTTTACTAAATTTTTTAATCAACATTTCATGTTTAGGAAGTTTAGCTTCAAGTTGAGAATTTGTACTTTATGTTCAAAAAGTTACATTTCTATTTCAAAAAATTTGAATTCAAGTTCAGAAAGTTACTCTTCAACTGCAGACGTTTTCCATTAAAATCCAGTAAGTCACAACTAAAGCTCAAAATTTTCCCTTGTCAATTTTTGTTACAAACCGGTTTCGGCGATCCGCCATCTTCAGTGTATGTTTTCGAATAGTCAAAATTTTCCCTTTAAGTTTCGAGTCCTCATTTCCTATACAGAATGCCTCCCAACTTTGCATTGTAAGTGGGGCCACTTTGATCTTCTTGAGACTAGTCCTAACACCGCCGAAAAAAGTTCTTGTTGTAAACTGTTGTGCTTCCTACCAAGTTAGGTATTTAACTGCAATCAACATATAAATACCTATTCATATGTATGTATGTATGTATTTTTAAGTAAAGATATGTGCATGTGATTGAAGCAATTCGCTTGTCAATTTACTCATCAATGCATTGCTCAATATCTCTTCAACTGAATGTTAATATGCTTCGATGAGCACAACTTTGATTACTTCAACTGTTTCTACATTTGCCAACGGTAACAAAAAAAAAAATTTTAATATTTATATGCGCAGGGCACCTTAGCTTTGGCCCCTTGTGACTCCAAGGGGAATCTTTTTGTGCGCCTTCCATGTTGATTTGTTGAACATTTTAAATTTTGTAATTTTTTTTTTTCAATGTATTCGTTTTGGTGTATAAATACATGTGAGTGTATATGTGTTGCATGTTTGCGGGTGAGTGTTTAACTGTGTTGCAATGCAATAAATCGCAAATAAATACGTCAAAACAAATCAAGCGCATATATTTATATATGTCGCCACTCCTATAAGTATGCAATAAAAATTTAAAATTGCAAATCAACGATAAAAAATAATAAAATGAATATTTTCTATGAAAATTTTCGCGCAAGTTGTTATTTATTGCGTTTGTAGATATATTACACAGGGATGGGTGAAGGAGGAAATGAGAAGAAGTTCAAGAGATTTAAGTAAGGAGGGCAAAAATATATTTTAGAAAGTAACCTTTATATATTGAGGAGAAGATTATTAGTACAGGGTGTTGTTTTTACAGGTTTGTTTTTCGAATAGAGATAAAACTGGCATTTTGTGGTCAAATCTGGCAACTCTAATGTCATTTATGTTCAGTTTGGTTTGCCATTTCATCATGAACAGGTTGACAAAAGAACAACGCTTGCAAATCGTGCAAATTTATTTCGAAAATAATGGTTCAGTTCGCGAAGTTTACCGTGAGCTCCGTCCATTTTATGGTCGACATAATCGTCCATCAGAGCAATTAATTCGGTTAACCCTGGATCGTTTTCGCACTACGTTTACTCTATGTGATAATACGCATCCGCAGAGACGTCGAACAGTGCGCACCGAAGAAACAATTGCCGCTGTAGAGCAAAGTGTTGAAGAGGACCCGAATGAATCGATTCGCCACCGTGCACAGCAATTGGAGCTTTGTCCATCAACTTTATGGAAGATTTTGCGCAAAAGATCTTGGCTTGCGACCTTACAAGATCCAGCTTGTGCAAGAATTAAAGCCGCGAGACCATGCAATGCGTCGTGATTTTGGTGTATGGGCCGAAAATGAGATTGATTTCGATGCTGATTTTCATCGCAAAATTTTGTTCAGTGATGAGGCTCATTTTTGGTTGAATGGCTACATCAACAAGCAAAATTGCCGCATTTGGAGTGAAGAGAATCCACATGAGACCCTTGAAACGCCATTACATCCACAAAAACTGACTGTTTGGTGTGCTCTATGGGCTGGTGGAGTCATTGGGCCATACTTCTTCCGCAATAATGCTGGAGAGGCAGCTACCGTTAATGGAGACCGGTATAGAGCCATGATAACCGACTATTTTGTTCCCGAATTGGATGGCATGAATGTGGATGAGTTGTGGTTCCAACAAGACGGCGCTACATGCCACACAGCGCACGTCACAATCGATTTATTGAAGGAAACATTCGATGAGCGCATAATTTCGCGGAATGGACCTGTCAATTGGCCACCAAGGTCGTGTGATTTGACACCATTGGATTATTTTCTTTGGGGATATGTGAAGTCGCTCGTCTACACCAACAAACCAGAAACGTTAGGGGAATTGGAAGCCAACATTCGTGGCGTTATTGCCGACATACGGCCCCATATGCTCGAAAAAGTGGTTGAAAATTGGACCTGTAGAATTGGCTTTATTCGAGCCAGCCGCGGCGGCCACATGCCCGAAATCATATTTAAACATTAATGGCATAAAATTATCCTTCCAATAAAGCCAAATTGATGGACCTTAAAACGATTTTCTTGTGTTTTATTTCAATTCGAAGTTCTATCCCCTAAAAAAAACACCCTTTATTTGGCGAAAGTTAACAGAAAGTAATGCTCATTCAAACAAGGTCTTTCATAAAGCAATTCATATGGCTCGGGCTTGGTAAAGGAAGATGTTAGAAAATAAGTTAAACCATGCATTTTATCTCAATTCGTTTTCAAGATACATAATAGCGGATATGCAAAACAAAAAAAAAATATATATATATATAGTAGGCTGAGGTTTCAACCCAATTTTTAACTAGGGACGCCAATTTGATATGATTTTACAATCCGGGGATCCAGATATTATCCAGATATTAGGCCCGGGAATTCGGTATTCGCACTTCTCGCTAAGCTAGGGTTAAAAAAGTGAATAAATTGTTTGAGAAACTATCTGACCTTAAAATATATAAGAAATAATTGGTTTTTAATATTTTTTTTTACTCAAAAGGAAAGTTATTTTATAAATACTCGCAACCAGACCTGGTCAGTAATGATTACTAATCGCAATGATTACCGCTTTGATTAATTAATTTTTGGAAAAACCATTGTTTTCGGTTTTTAATGATGATTGTAGTGATTATTTTAAAAAATAATCATAAAAAATCATAAGTAATCGAAAAAAATAAAAAATAATCGATAAAATCGAAAAGTAATCGAAAAAATCAAAAAAATTAGCTAGAAAATAAAGCGAAAACAATTGAAAACATAGAAAAAAAATTGTATTACTTTTGACATCTTTCATTGCTTGATAACTTTTGATTATTAATTGTTTTTGATAACTTTTGATTATTAATTTTTATTGATTACTTTTGATTATTAATTTTTTTTGATTACTTTTTAAACATAAGCCCCTGCTGCAAAATAATCCAAGAAAGAGAACAAAACAAATATGTTTGATTGTTTTTGATTTTTTGGGATTTTTTTTGATAATTTTTTATTTTTTTTAAAAATAATCAGTTAATAATTGCGGATATTTGTAAACAATTAAAATACCCATTTTTGATTGAAAGAGCAATCCAATAAATTGATTACTCAATTCTAATGGTCTGCTCCTAACAAAGAAAAATCATATACTGCATTCTCTTTGTGAAAATTTTTAATCTTTGCAAGCATTATTAAGGAATTTATTTCATATAACAAAACATAAACATAAAAATTAATAACAAAAACCGAAAGCACGCGGTAAGGCAGTTCTGCTGATGATGATAAAACAGATCTGTCAAAAAATCCATCATTATCACGCTACTAACTGTCAAATGGCGGAAGTGGTTCATGCATATGGTAAATAAGAATAGAACTAGGAGTTAAGATGACGTAAAAACCAGCGTATTGTTAGCTTAATGGTTAGGAATGCGTGCCAAAATTTCGCTAATGAAGAAGCTTAGTAGCTTCCAAAATTGGGAATATCCGTCCCCCGAACGGACGAGTCCATACCCCTGGCGGTATACCCAAGCCGCACTCAAAGCTATTTCATCCGGTCAGACAAAATCTCCAGCGGTGCTTGACTGCGTGGAGAGGCTAGACTGTTAGCAGCGTGCAAACGGCCTGACCAGTTAACCACTAAATCGTCAGCAACAAAGCCCACGGGTCCTGAACCGTTTCTGGCCACTGCAGGCTCATTGGGCACATCTGTCGCTTCTGCGACAATGAGGACGCAACTACGAAGCACATATTGTGAAAATTCGATACTATTTCTAGAAGAATTCAGAAGAACTTCCCTATTTTGAATGCAAGCACATAGAGAAACTAAAGCCCACCCTACTTCTGGATTTCCTTAAGGTAATCAGCCTAGCTATTATCAATGTGCAGAGTGTTTGGACTATAGATAGTGCACTTCTCCACCCCCTTAAATGGATAAACCAAGCAACTACATAGAGAAGAAGAGAGGTGTGGGGCTCAATCGAAGATGATGGAATTAGTGTTGCTGCACCCGACTGTAACGAGATTCAAGTAGCAGTATCGCGATTAAAAAACAACAAAGGCGCGGGCGCTTATGGATTGCCGATGAGCTATTTAAGTAGGACCGCGAGGAGCTGGTAAAGTTCATGCACCAGCTGTTATGCAGAATATGGTCGGAAGAGTGCATGACTGTCGATTGGGTGCTAAGTGTCCTCTGCCCAATCCACAAGAAAGAAGATTCTACAATATGCACTAATTATCGCGGGGTCAGCCTTCTTAACATTGCATATAAGTTCCTATCAAGCGTATTGTGCGAAAGACTGATTCACACCGTGGACAAACTAATTGCACCTCATCAATGCGGCTTCAGACCTGGTAAATCTACCATCGATCAAATTGTCTACTATTCTCCAAATCTTGGAAACCCCCATGAAAAAAGAGGAGGCACGCATCGCCTTTTTGTTGATTTTAAAGCCTTCTTCGACAGCGAGAACAGGAGCTGCCTATATGCCGCTAGAAATCCGACGAAGAATTACTCTTGCAAACAAATGCTACTTCGGACTGAGTAGACAATTAAAAAGTAAAGTCCTCTCTCGACGAACGAAAATTACACTCTATAAGTCACTCATAATACCCGTCCTGTCATATGGAGCAGAAGCCTGGGCGTTCTTCAAAAGATGTATGGGCCTCTACGCGATGCCTACGGTATTTACCGAAGAAGCTTTAGTGATGAGTGTTGTGAGCTCTAGGCAGACAAAGACTTAGTCCAACCAATTAAAACCCAGCGGCTACGGTAATAGGAGTGGAATCCGGGATCCGTCCCGGAAGGTATTCTTTTTGCAACCCACCTATGAAATCAGAGAAAGAGGAGGCCCCTACTCCAATGAAAAGACCAAGTAGAGACCAATCTGCGATTCCTTGGAATTTCTAATTGACGTCAGTTGGCAAACGATAGAGTCAGGTGGCGCGATTTATTGAAAGTTGAAAGAATAAAACTTACAGTTTTGTTCACAATAATAGTAGAGAAATTAAATTATATCATGCGAGAAAATAAGAAGAAGCGATGTTTTCAATTATTTTCATTTATCGAATTTTATAATAGAAACTACATAAAAAGAGATTTCATAGTTAATCAAAGTTTAAAAAATATACACAAAGTTTTCCAAAAATGCTGCACGAAAATTTTATTTCACTACTATTATTGTGAACACAGCTGTACAAAAATAAACTAGTTGGTTTGACTGCAGGCTATATAAATTGGTATTGCATTCTGATGTGGTTTTCTACTTTTAAATTCTTTACTTGTGTCTCCATGTAACCATATTCATATGCGTTTCTTCTCATAATCCCTGCTCTATTATATCATACCCAATGAACTAATCATACAGTGATACAAGCTGCATAACCCTTGAGACAAATGCATAGAACGATACATAGAAATCTAGAAAGAAAGAAATACAAATAAAAGCCATATGTAACCACTTTTGTATCACACACACACACACAAGTATATCCATATATATGCGATCTGATGCGAAACTCTGACAGACTGCAGTCAATATACTATGAAATATGCAATGATTGCATATTTTGCATATTACAAACTGCCCCTACCACAGACACACACAAAGATATACATGCATGCTTGAAACTTTTGAATGAAGTCAAACCTCAATCAACGACAACTTGTCTGACGCGTCGGCAGTAAAGTGAATAAGGCTGTCTAAGCTTTACTTACTGAAATGGTTAGAGAAATTGGTACCTCGACGCCCCCAAAGGAAATTAGCCTGACAGGAAATAACAAATACAAAAGCAACAACAGGCAACAAACAACAAACAGTTGAGTTAACTAACTGCAAGTTTAACTACATACTTGGTTGACAGGAATAAAGAGTTCAAGTCAATTTCAAGTGAGACGTGAACCGAACGTAAAAGGCGTTCATTGACATTTAACACTTTGCTAAGCGCAAACAATATTTAACGATATTTTATGAGTATGTATACATATGGAGATGCCTGCTGTGAGTTGTGTTTATAGGCAAATGTTTACTCATGCGCCTGAAAATATGCAGCATTGCAAAATAAAATAGCTTAACACTTATAAAGTAAGGTAATCGAGGCAAGTGTGCCAGAGATAATGGTTGATTAGTTAAACAAACGCACATATGTAGAGTTAAAAATACAAGTAGACACGTAAATATATAGACTTATATTTCCTTTCAAGATTTTCGGTATTTGGTGTGCTTGTTTTGGATATTTTGCGACAGCGTGTAGGGTGCTCAAAATTAGGCAAAGACATTATCGGATGTTAGCTTTCGATAAGGGGTCTAAACAGCGTTTCCATTTTTGATTTGGCTTTCGTACTAATCATTTTTTTAATACACCGAAATAGGCCTTAAAAAGGAAAGCCGGAAAACCTTCAGCGTTGGTTGGAGATTGGTATATGGTAGAGTTTCAAAAATGTTTGTTTGAATTTTTTCTAGACGCTAGCTATATTCGCTGACAAAATTGTCATGAATTTTTAGAATTTTTTTCCTTGCATTTTTTATTTTATAGCGTATGAACAACATTTATTTTTATAATACAGAAAACCAAAGATGCATTCCGTAAAGAAAATTTCAACATTTTAATAGATTTTTGAAGTTACAAAGTTATACTTTATTAACTAGAATTTTATGGGACACTAAGCTGTATATTTGGTTTTCTGATTTAAAATCCTCTTTCTAAAAATGTTCAAAGTTATACTTTATTAACTAAAATTGTATGGGCCACTAAGCTGCATTTTGGTTTTTTGATTTCAAACCCTTTTTTCGAAAATTTTCAAAGTTATACTTTATAACCTCAAATCTGATAGGCCACTAAGCTGTATTTTTGGTTTTTTGATTTAAAATTATTTTTTTTGGAAAATTTTCAAATTTTTTTTATTAACTTTTCAAAGCTCGTACGATTAGAATACAGATTACTACGACTCCTAAATTAGCACCGTAGGCTAAAAAATGGTATTGAGATGCAGAGCATTGAATCGCTTGTCTTTGCTATAGACAAACTAGCTTCAAAAGAGTGCTGAAACCTCTAAATATTTGCCGTTTGATAAGGTGTGAAAACAGAACTTTTCCATAGATTTTGTGTACGCTACTATCCGAGGCTCTCAAGGTAATTTACACAGTAGCTGCAAATCAACGTCTTTTGAATTTTTTGTTA
The DNA here is from genome assembly GCA_949987695.1 of Merzomyia westermanni. Taxonomy (NCBI): domain Eukaryota; kingdom Metazoa; phylum Arthropoda; class Insecta; order Diptera; family Tephritidae; genus Merzomyia; species Merzomyia westermanni. The sequence goes on from OX465289.1 coordinate 182,385,620, forward strand.
GTTATTTCTATTTCCCACATTTTAAGGGTCAAGGCATTCTTTCTTTCTGCACGCTATAGCGATTTCTATGAGATGCATATTTCTTAAATCTTACGCTGAAACCCGTCTCAGATGAGTCACGCATAGAAAGAAAAATTTAATTAATATATAATCTGATTGATTTTCTACTCGAATTGCAAAAACCTTTGATTCTGCGATATTTGCCTACCTCATGCTATTGACTTTTTAGTAGCAAATGATATGTCGCTAAATTTTGAAATATGTACGAACACTGGTACTCCAAATTTCGTGAAGTAAATTTATTTATTCGTATCCACGCTACCCCTAAAATTACTTTTTTCAGAACATTCAAAATAGCATGAAGTTAGATAAATTTTTAGAGTTTCAAAAATTAGCGCCGAACATCAATAAATGTTGCCTATTTTAAGGCGTTTTTTTTAACTGTTAGCAGATTTATATTTAAAATTGTGCGCCTTAAAATATGCACTCAGTGCCGTCCGAAATATTTTATTAGGGGGTTAAATCGTCGCATTACCTTACTACTGTGTGTTTGATTAATTTAGGCGGCAAAATATTCAAGAAAATTTTATTCTTATGAAAATTGTTTACCAAATTTCATCATCTTTATTGTAACATCACGCAAAAAATTCAGCGATTATATTTATTTATATTTACCAATCTCTGCCATTTTAGGCATGCTTAGGATGCTGACATACCTTTTTATGTGTCCAATATTTACTAAAATCGGCGAGAAAAATCATTTTGCTTCAGCGGGGGCTGATAACCAGGAAACCTCCTACTCGTAAACTCGTCACTGGCTTTACTAATAAATATTATAGTGCATACTTTTAGGCGTTCTGCAAATAATCCGGAAACTTATGGTTCTATACAGAATTTTAAAGCACTACCGACTGTTGAAATATATCTTCGAAAGTTACTATTATTTTCATAGCTATATTTTTTTTTTTTTGTGGGAATTTTGAATTATTTTCTGTCAACTATTCTGTCTTTCTATCCACTCACTGATGCGATAACTATGTATTAATAAAGCTTTCTTTCGCGTCGCCAGCTAGACAATTTGAAGTCTTTACCGAACTTTTATAGTGAAAAAAGTGTTCAGTCGGGAGCTTCGTAGGAGATTCTTTAGGGTAGGACTCTATTTTCAAAAATTATTTCTAGCAATATTTCTGTCTATAAATACACTTTCTATCTCTTTAAATCTGTTTAGCGTAATTACTTTGTAGCTACTTTTCATCTAAATATCCCCGTGAGCTTTTAAAAATGTTGAAAGAAGTTAATAGTAATATAGTTGCAACAAATTTTGAAGAAAAAATACTCAAACCACTTATCATGGTCCTTAAACCGTCAAACCCATCCTCATCAGCAAACAAGCTGTTCTTCCAAAGCCCTACAATTTAGTCTGGTAAGCCTGCTTCACTCAAACACTTATACACTTACTTGAAATCTTATGAACTTTACTTTGCACTATGCCGCAACAGCCACAGACATACACGCACAGGCATATACAGTGGTGTTAAATGATGTGTACTTCTACAACAATACTGAAAAAACAAAAATAATCAAATATGATAAAAACAAATTAAAAATAATCAAAACGATTTTTTTGGATTATTTTTGATTTTCTTAAATTTTTTTTAATAATCGTGGAAAATCATAATTTTTTTTGATTTTTTTTTTAATTAATTCGAAAATAATCATTAAAAATTGCAAGTAATGGTAATCAATAATTAAATGGATTCTAAAGAAAATAATTAATCAAACCTATAATCATTACGATTAGTAATCAATATTACAAGTCTGATTCTGTTACAGAAATCACTTTATCTTAAATGAAAATTATTAAAAAACACAACTGCTTCTTCTTTCGTCAAACGATATAAAATTTAATTTCACTACTATTATATTGCACACCGCTGTACATGTATGTGTTAATATTTCACAACGACTTGTTTGCATTTGATGTGGCTAAACCAAACACATACACACACACAAAAGCGCACATATTTATGATTATTAATTTTCATTGTGAGTGACATGTTGACACTTGAGTCATTTTAACACTAACTGTACTTGTGCTCACATTACATGCCTGAGTTTAATAGAATGTTAAGTTTTTAGATTATGCAAGATTAGTGGAGGTGGAGTTGATGGCAGTGGCGGCGACTAAGCCCAAAATATTTCAAATGCCAAAAATTAGAAAATTTTGCGCTGTTGTTGTTGTTGAGTAAGCTTAAAGTTTTTAGTTTACATTGCAAATACATGCATATGTATATGTGTTTGTGTATACATAAATGTTTGTTTAGCAGGAATTTTGAAAAACTCTGAATTTTCCTAATATTTACTGGTTCTTGGCAAAACATAGTGACAGCTGCATTTATGAACTAAACCAACAAAACGTTTTAATGCACCCATGGATGTGTGTGTGTGTGTTTTCCTGCGTATGTGTATGTGTATATATGTATTTTTTGTATGTAGTGGTTCTTGCAACAGTGAGTATGAACACTCTCAGCTCGACAGCATTGTGCTACACTTAAAAAAATTTGTGAAAATGTCAACAAGTCTAATACAGAAGCCAGTGAAACAACAACAACAGCAGGTATATAATAACCGCAGTTCCGGCAACAAAAGCCGAAAATGTAAAGTCTGTACCAAAATGGCAAACAAAATAGTTAGTAACAGCAAGCAAAAATAGTTTATATGTTAATACCCTGTAGGAAAAATGTGATGAGTTGCGTTGTTATGCAATGAAAGGTCAAAATAATATTCTTGATACCACAAGAAAGAGCCATATCTGCTCACAACAACACCTTGAGGGCGATGAAGAGAAATGTTTCTAAAGACCTTTTATATAAGGGAAGTCCTAGTAAACTCGCAGTTTCAAAAGGGTTGCGCCACACTAAATTTGCTGTTAGATAAGCTGGCCACGCTGCGCAATTAACAAGATGGCTATTGTCATGGGGGAACATAGCACATTCCGTGCAAACATTTGGCATGTCGGGACTTAGTCTAAATAAGTAGTAGTTTAACCTATTTGCAATACCCAGAACGAGGTTGAACCACTTCATTGCATTGACTAATACAAAAATAATCAGAAATGTGATAAGACTGCTAACCAACAATTGGCCGAAAAGATCTAAAACACAAACGCTGTAACCACAAAGAACCAACAGTTAAACTAGAAAGAGAAAAAATTCTTTCAAAACGTGGAATCACTTTTCATCGAATTATGCGACATAGACGTATCGCAAGCACATCATTTGACTAACGTAATACAGTAAATCTCCGTAATCCGCTAATTAGATCATCAAATAATCTTACAATTGAGTTGCAAATCGTATGCTTCGATCATTAGTGAAATGACTCTTAAGCCCAGCCCCCCAGATCAACATTGGCAAATAGGAAAATTATAACTTTTGTAAACCCGTCGTTCAATGTATTCGGAGCTTTCAAAATACGGATCACTGTTCCATGTAGAAAATCGGAAATTTGAGGCATCCGACAAATGCACAATTAATCCTGGGAGGGATTACTATCCACTATGAGCTGTAGAATAATAGGTTAGTGAAAGGAGAGAAAAGGAAACAATCAGATCATCAGAACAGCGCACTTTTGAGTCAAGAAGTTTTTAAAATAATTCGAAAAACTAGGATATTACATCACAGAACCCTAGGGTTAACCGACCTTTTATCCACTTAACAATGGGCCGTTCATAACACAGAGGCATGGAACCACATCTTGATCAAGGTATAAGAAGATCGAAAAATTGTACTGCTCTACCAAATCAATATCTATTAGCCAGGCAGTATCAGACTTTTCTTTCTGTGTTGTTTTGTCGCTTAATTTTTGTACCTTTCTTGGTAACTTTTTTGCTGTTATTATTCTATCTCCGCCACCACACTTTTTTTCGAAATATTTTTTTTTCAAGTACCCTTCTTGAAAATGTCAAGGTTTATTATTTTAACTGCAGTAGTTTTCGAAATATTGAAATAAATTTACAAAAAAATGAAATTTTGAATAACTTTTGAAAAGAAAATTTTTTAATTTAATTTTTTAGCAGAACTTGGTTTTATGATGAAAGAAAGCTTTTCACCAAATTTTATTCCAATCGGAAGGGGTCGATTCCAACTATATGACGATTTGACATGGAAAGACCCATATAAATATGGTTACATGGAAAACTTAACAGTAGAAATACTCATTGGAATACAATTTCTACAATTTCAAAATAATTTCTAAGCATAACTTTTCTACAGACCCTTTTCTTTGTAGCTCCGCAGTATCCCTCGACGCTTCTCTTTGCCCTCAATAACACCAAACCCACATCGCTTAACCACTCTAAGTACTTAAGCATTCAGTTCGTTCGTTCGCTGTTAATGCGCTTCAATTTTGACTAAGTAAGGCTTCAACTAACTAGCTTCTGACGGCAACACCATCAACCCGCTCCCTAACCGCCCCGCACAACACCGATACCAACTGACAAACAAGACAAACTAACAATGTGATGAGCTAAAGCTGTCACTGCATTTCCAAAATTTCAACATACACAACAAAACAACAACAACATACAACACGACAGCGATACAATAAACTTACGCTGCAGTGAGAGACTAGTCAGGAAACATACCAGTACAAAACTAGAATTTTCTGACTGGTACCGAAATAGTCGAAAAAGTACTAAATTTGTACCAGTAGAAGTTCAAAGTTGTGCAGAGTTCTAAAGTGTGCAGAGTTGGAAAAATCCGAGTAAAGCTCTTTATTTAAATTTAAATTTTTACCTCACTGGAACTCGAAGCAGTGACTTCGCCGAACTGAAACGAGCACTTATCTATTGAGCCCGAAGGCATTTAAATAATTTACGTTTACCATTGAACTAGTTTGAGACTGGTATATTTCTGTCCGAAATAAAAATACAAATTGCTTATATGGTAAAAAGACAGTAGACTAGTTTTAAAGTAGTTTGCAACTAGTTGGTTTGACTGCAGGGTAGCTATTACTTTTATATGTAGATGTGTATATAAATGTAAGCATTGTTGTTGTTGTTACTTAATATTGCCGGTTGGTTGATATTTAGTAGCATTTGGCTAAGTATTTGCATCTAAGCCGCTTGGTTGTCAGTCTGCTTTTCACTGATAAGCTACCAAAAGTTATTCATCAGGAAGTGTTTGAGTGGTTTCATTTGCTTTGATGCCATTTTTATGAAATTTTTTTTTTTGAAATTTTGGAATTTTATTTAAGCATTTATGGGCGATTAGCTTTTTTCCAAACTTCACAGGTATGATCCTACCCGGCAGACGGGATGTGACATCGTTCCAGAAATATCGATTGGACAATAATCGACTGTTTTGTTCAGAAGTTTATCGGTTTGTGACAAATCGATTTTTCAGCAAAATAAACGGAATGTCAAAAGTCGATTTGTAAAGAAAATAATCGATTTTATACGAAAAATTTCGATTCTGTGTATTAGTTAAATAAAACAGTAATCGTTCAATCTTAAATCACATTACGCAATACAATTTTTTCAGCGTTATGTTTAAATAGTAATACGAAAATATAGATTTGGCTCAAATTTTCAGTGTTACATAACTTTTGGCTAGAATGAAGATTGATTAGAAGTAGTTTAGTGTGCAGACCCAACTTTTCTACAGTTTAATTAAAGACTAGTAAACCCGGCCCGCTTCGCTGCGTCTCAAAACTTATAAAAGACTCAGTTCGATTTTCATCATTACATCTCCGAAACCAGTTAAGATATGAAACTTAATTAGATCGCTTATTGCCGCACTTATTATCACCTTTCCTTTGATATCCATATTATACTAAACATATTTTGGCTCACCTTGGCCCACATATCGGGCGATATCTCTGAAGCTTCTCGAGCTATCGGTACAAATGATATCTGTCATTTTAAGCTAAACGTTTAGTAATACAATGGTAAAAGTACAATTCAATTCCATTTAGCAGTTTTCGAGTGATGCGCAACCAAACATACAGACAGACAAACAAAAATTCTAAAAAGTGTTGATTTGGCTTCTGTTTTGCTAATAATGGTCCCTCCTATCGATTTTTCTTAAATATCTACAATGTACAAACATGGACCTGCTAGAATTCGTTTATATGTAGAGATGTGTGTGTGGCTGGATAAATTCAAAAAATTTAATTCGTAAATTTTTTTGGTACGCCACTGTATCTATACCCGAAATTGATTTTCAATTTAGTTGAAATTGAACAAAAAGTTAACCAAAATTCTGCACAGACACGCCCGCTTTGATAGTTTTTTGAAAAACTAAGCGTATTTTGTTTCATATAAATCTTTTCGAGTGGAAGTTTCTCCTCCAGGTACCTCAATTTAAATATATATATCTTTTTGGTTTATCATGAAATATTGATAAAAAATGAAGTTTTGCAAACGTGCTAGGATATAGGCTGTCCAGCAGTGAAATCCTGAAAAAAATTGATTTTTTAGTTTCTGAGATCTTTGCGTTCAAACAAACTAACCGACGGACAAAAAATCTAAAAGTGGTTCCGTGGAACTCTTCAACATTCCCTACGTCACCTTCAGCAATTTTTCAAAGAAATCTGCAGTTGATGCACCCAATAGTGTCCTCAGCAGCCTTACGTACCGCTGAGATATGCTCTCATTGCTCGATTACATTTTTAGGTCGATAATTGTTCTCCAAGAGTAGGTGTGATAGTCTAGTGGAGAAACTATCAGTTCTCTGCTTTTTGAAGTCGAACTGGCTTTCCGTTATTGGATGCCACGATGATGGTCTGAGTCGATATGGGACCACGTAGCGTATACACGTCTAGAATGGTGGAGCTATGTCTGCTGTCGATCCTAACCTGATCAACTTCTTTTCTTGTTTTTGGATCAGGGGGCAGCCAATTACCAAACTTCTTCTTCCTTACAGGAGGAGGGGTGAAATGACTTAAAAAGTTTCACTCGTCACACCAAAACTCTCCTACGCCAGTCGGGCAGCACCGCAAGGGAGTACCGGAGCGTACCGGGTTCATATCCGGCAAACGACTGTCACTTTCGACAACACTCCTCAAAGCCTTCGGGGAGCTGCGAAATCAATCACCCTAGTGCCGGAGGTGTAGCATCATGTAGACTAAATTTTCCGACTGCAAAAATCAAAAATTCCTTACTTGCCGTACCCTGTCATTAAAGTCAGCAAGCACGATATTGATATCATATTTGGGGGAAGAGATCATATGTCTGTTCGAGTATAGTTAATCGGCTCGTAGGGAGAACCTCACTTTGTTAGGTTTGTTCCAGAAATCATATTACTTACTACAACTACTCCTACCTCCTGCAGCTCTTGTTTGGCGAGTCGTCATTGTTATTTCTATTTTAAGATTCTGAAAGCAGTCCTTTTTGTTCTTTTTGACTGCCTGTAGAATAATGTTCTCTGTAGTATTGGGCTCATAGAGTCGATACGTCTTCTTGAGATTATGGCTGCTTTAACATCTGCAGAAAATTTAACCCAAGTTCTCCCAATCTCCATTTGTATCTCATAGAAGAGCAGATTCCAAAATAGCATCAATGTGTCCCCACTTTGCAGAGCTTAAGGGGCATCGCAGAGTTACGAAGAATAGTTTAAACAACAAACTCCAATTTCCTTACATTTGGACTACCGCTTTGAACTTAAATTGCTGACCCTTCCGTGCTGTAGCAACGTCTTTTACGATCTTTGGCGTTCAAAGAGATAAGTTTAGTTGATGAAATTCTCATCAGAAAACGTTTATAAAGCAGCAAATAGCTTTGCGGGGACCTCTCTTAGTTAACATGTTTTACCATACAGCAACAACAAAAACAAATAAATAAACGACTAGTAATCAAATCTACTATTTACTTCGTCTGCATAATCCTTTTAGTTTATCACCTGTCGCCATTGTGACAAAATACTTCTAAACTGACAACTTACGTCTTAACCCCAAATCCGCCAAATTGGCATTATTTGATGACACAATAAATATTGCAATAACGAACAATTTAGCAAAAACAACTAAACAAACAAAATTTAGTTCAGTTGTCAGCAACTATAACTTGTCATATGTTGTTGATTCACGAGTCTATTAGTCTCTTGAGGGCAGTTGAACCGCACAAATTCCAAGTCAATTTCAGGTAAACACATTTCTTCATAAATTCACCGAGACACAAACACATGTCTACACTGCTATTTACTTTTGTGGTTGCATGCAAAGCAATTTGCAAATAAAAATAAATAATAACAAATCGTTAAGCGTAGTCAAGGAGAGTGAGCAAAGGAAACTTCAAAAAAAAATGTCAACTAAATTTGTTATTTCTAAACATAATGACTTTTTGTCATGACATGGTTCATGTCCATAATTCAACTATTGACATGAACGATGTTGACGATGTCGATGAATATAATAAATGGTTGTAAATTGCAAATTTCTTTTTTTTTTTTTGCTCTATTTGTCGTAAAATGTTAAATTATAGAGAATTTAGTATTAGAACGAAAAAGCATTATTAATATTTGTTTGCGATAAAGAGCGTTGAACTTTGAAGAATTTCACAATTGAAGAAATTTTTAGTGGGTGAAATTTTACGAGGGAATTTTTAAATATATACACACCTGCATACATTCATGCAAACAAATTTAGTTTCTTTGAGTTGAAGTTCTTTATAAGTTATACAGGGCGTATGAGTAACTTTTATATTCTTTGAACTCACTAGATTGGAATTTTTTTTTTTTTACATGAACACAACCCAAAAAAAAAGTAAGTAATTTTTTTTTTTTTTTTATTATTGAAATAAACATTAAGCTTACAATATGCTAATTTTTCATTCACAAACCATTTGTAAGTAAGCGTTATATAATTGAAGCGTCGCGTTGATTATAAGCTCATGAACATTGGAATATGAAAAATTTGCAGAAGTAAGCTTTTTATAAATGTTTTATACATCTTCAAATTTTCAATTTATTTTTATTCCTTTAAGTCAATTCACTATAATGCATTGTTATTTGTAAGTAAATCCATGCAATAACTGCCATTTAAGCAATTCTTATAAATTTTGCAAAGCAGTTTATTGTTATTCCCAACGACAAACTTCGATGAAAAAAATTTGGTGAATTCCAAATAGGAAAAAAAAATTGCATGTGTCTTTCCATGTCAAATCTTCACATAGTTGGAATCGACACCTTCCTTCCTTGCACAACATTTGCTAAATAATTTGCTTCTATCATAAAACGAAGAAAAAAATTGAAAAAATTTTTTTTTCAAAAGTTATGCAATTTCAAAATTTAATTTTACCCCTTTTTATACTGTTTTGTAAAGTTTATATTTTCTAACATTTCTGAAACTACTGTATTTAAAACAAAATACTTTGGCATGTTCAAAAGCTGTACTTAGAGGTATAAAAAAACAATTATTGTACAAAAACAAATATTAAAATTTCTAATTTTCGAAAATTTTCGTTTTTCAAAATCGAAAAATTCAAGTTGGCCATTAAATTTTGCACCCGAATTTTTTTGTATTGTACCTCCGATATATCTAAAAATATCCTGAAATTTTCAAAAGCGTGTTTTTTCAAAAATATAAAATTTAGAATTTTTTCCCAAAAACTTTTTTTTTATTTTTTTTAACTTCTAGCCAATTTAATTAGTGAAACACAAAATTACTCAATTTTGTTCACTGACATTTTTTTTGGTTCTAGTGGAATGTAAAAAATCAAAAATGTAAAATAAAAAAATTAAAAGCGACATTTTTTAGAGTTTTTTTTTGATTTTTAAAACAAAAAAAGTAATATTTTGAATTGAAAAAAAATTTGAATTTTTTCTTTGACAGAACTTTGTTTTATAATGAAACGAAACCAAATTTCATTCAAATCGCAAGGTGTCGATTTCAACTATGTGACGATTTGACATGGAAAGACCCAGATAGTTTTCTCTGTATTTTTTTTAAGCTTTTGGGTATCACTTTTATAGTTAGTTTACTTAAAAAACTTATTTTTGAAGTTTACTAAAGTTTACTTTAAACCTTCAACCAAATTGACACTGAAAATGCTTACATATCGCTTATTAAAGCAAGCTTATTTCAAATTATTTTTAAAAAGATTTAAAGAAATGTGTATTGGGAATATTGATAAAGAATTTTTTCTGTATTTTTTTTTTAAATTTTCATTTAACTTTTAAAGTAAAATTATTTATAAAAAATCGTTTTCGAAGTTTTCGCATAGTCTGTTTTAATTTTTCAAGTGAATACAAATAATAATTTTCATAACAATTCAAAAAGTGAAAAATTTTTATTCTTGGCCTTGAGCTCGTTTCATGAATACATGAATACATGAATTCGTTTATATATTGCTTATATGTGAAGATTTTAACTATCATTCAGGAACTTTTGATATGCTCTCCTCTCTTAACAAATGAATTATTTTTTGGTATTTTTTTGTATGTATGTCTCGTTGTCAGCTGATAAACTTTTTTCTGTAGCTGAGCAGTTTGGAATCTCGCGCGTTATGCGGATGCGCCCCTCGTGTCGGTTTGACGGGTTGTGGGTAATCCGTTGGGTTTATTATTACAAAAGCAAATTTATTTATTTTTTTAAAAACATTGAAATAAAAGCTCTTTAAACATTTTGTCATTGCAAATGTTTATCTCGAGAGTTATGAAATTTACTTTGAGTAAAACCTGCACTAAGGACTGGAGAAAAACTATCCGATTTCACCCAGGGCTAAGACACCTCCATTAGCAAAAGTAAAAAGAACACAAAAATATTCTACAATTAAAAAACTTGCCTATACAATAAAATTGTTGCAGAGCATTGACTGTGCCTTAAATATATTAAGGAAAATTAATTAAATTTTAGCTAAACAGGGACACCCATATTTTTAAATTTGATTAATTGTAAGTTTTAAAAAAACAAAGAGAGTCACCTCACATAATAATAATAATAATCATTTTTGTTTATTTAGATTCTTGACAAACTACAAGTTCTACCCTATTATAAAAGAAAAAACAAAGAAAATTTTTCCAACCCACCCTAATATACATATAAGTATCTGAGTATTGAACTAAAGCAGATATAGTTTCTACTGAACTACATATCTATATGTACCGATCTAAATATATTCAAATTGTGAAGCATTTCATATCCTTTGGCGCAATAAAACTTAGAATAGTCAGATATTGAGGTCAAAAGTTTATTTCTCTCAAAGCAATCGAAGTGAAACACGCACAAAAACTTGCGATTAGTGTGGAAGTTGCAGCTTTTTATAGTAACGTATTTAATATACAAAATATCTTGCGGTTTTGTTTTTACAATTGTTTTTTTTGCTCAACGACTTAAAATGTCAAGTGAAATTTCCTTCACCCACATATTCAGTGAGCCCTTGCAGGCTTTGCATGTTGGGTACTGCTACGTTACATGCCTTTGACGTGTCACTGTCGCCACTTTTGTTGTTGTAACGAGTAAAACTAAAACTTTATGCGCTAGCACGTTGGAATTGTATTTCTTGAGCTAGTTGTTATATTTAGTTGTCATTATTTTTCTTGTTATTTGAAGGGATCGTAACGGTTATTACATTTTATTTTTATTTTGAGTTTATAAAATATGTGATTTTTAACTAATATCTTTTACTTTTAAAATAAAATTCGGTAAAATAAAATAAAATAGATAAATATAAAATAAAATAAAATAAAATAAAATAAAATAAAATAAAATAAAATAAAATAAAATAAAATAAAATAAAATAAAATAAAACAAAATAAAATATAATAAAATAAAATCAAATCAGACAAAATAAAATAAAAAACAATTAAATTAAGTAAAAAAAATAAAGCAAAACAAAATATATTTTTAATATTATATTTTTCAAAGTTTAATTAAAATAATATAAAATATATAATAAAACTAAATAAAATTTAATAAAATAAAATAAAATAAAATAAAGTAAAACAAAGCAAAATAAAGTAAAATAAAATAAAATACAATAGAATAAAATAAAATAAAATAAAATAAAATAAAATAAAATAAAATAAAATATAATAAAATAAAATAAAATAAAATAAAATAAAATAAAATAAAATAAAATAACATAAAATAAATTAAAATACAATGAAATAAAATAAAATAAAATAAAATAAAATATAACATAATGTAATATAATAAAATGTAATATAATAAAATAAAATTAAATTAAATTTAATTCAATTATATTAAATTAAATTAAATGAAATCAAATTAAATTAAAATAAATTAAATTAAAATAAATTAAATTAAATTAAATTAAGTTGAATTAATTTGAATAAACCAAAATAAAGTAAAAAGAAATAAAATAAAGTTCAATAAAATAAAACAAGATAAAGTAAAATAAAATAAAATAAAATAAAATAAAATAAAATAAAATAAAATAAAATAAAATAAAATAGAATAAAATAAAATAAAATAGAATAAAATAAAATTAAATAAAACAAAATAAAATATAATAAAATAAAATCAAATCAGACAAAATAAAATAAAAAACAATTAAATTAAGTAAAAAAAATAAAGCAAAACAAAATATATTTTTAATATTATATTTTTCAAAGTTTAATTAAAATAATATAAAATATATAATAAAACTAAATAAAATTTAATAAAATAAAATAAAATAAAATAAAGTAAAACAAAGTAAAATAAAGTAAAATAAAATAAAATACAATAGAATAAAATAAAATAAAATAAAATAAAATAAAATAAAATAAAATAAAATAACATAAAATAAATTAAAATACAATGAAATAAAATAAAATAAAATATAACATAATATAATATAATAAAATGTAATATAATAAAATAAAATGAAATTAAATTTAATTCAATTATATTAAATTATATTAAATGAAATCAAATTAAATTAAAATAAATTAAATTAAAATAAATTAAATTAAATTAAATTAAATTAAATTAAGTTGAATTAATTTGAATAAACCAAAATAAAATAAAAAGAAATAAAATAAAGTTCAATAAAATAAAACAAAATAAAGTAAAATAAAATAAAATAAAATAAAATAAAACAAAATTATAAGATAATATAATAAAATACAATATAATAAAGTATACAATAATAAAAATAATATAATAAAATAAAATTAAATTAAATTTAATTCAATTATATTAAATTAAATTAAATGAAATCAAATTAAACTAAAATAAACTAAATTAAAATAAATTAAATTAAATTAAGTTGAATTAAATTAAATAAACCAAAATAAAATAAAAACAAATAAAATAAAGTGCAATAAAATAAAATAAGACAAAAATTAAATTAAACTAGATTAGATTAAATAAAACGAAATGAAGGGGTTAGAAGCAAAAGGATCTAAGTGAGTTCGAAATAGATTCGAGATATTCAAGTTCAAAGTTGATTACTTATTTTAAATTTTATGTAAATTCTGAGTAGTGCGAATAGAGGTCACTTAAATGTCCAAAATGACTTGGATTTCTTTGTCAACAAATAACCAATATATTTAACTATAAAAAAATGGATATTACTCATATTTAAGAGAAATGTCACTTGGATTCTTTTGCTTCTCACCACTTCAAATAAAATAAAATAAAGTTTTATAGTTGAATTTTAACCAGTGGGGACCTCTACTTTAATTAAATATATATACAGGATACTCATATTTTCACAGCAAACTTCAGCAGTAGTTGGTAACCACGCCTTGTTTTTCACTTTTATAATAAGTCAACTTTTATCTATAATTTTAGAATTTTTTAATAAAAGTAATTTTTAACTATTTGGTCCCTGACTATTAAGCCTTAAGTTGCTTTGTACAATGCTGAATTTTTATTTCAACACATTTACGGCTTTAACTTGTTTCTCTGGTCTTACAAAGCTTACATTCACATGATTTCTGTATTATTTTTTTGTACTTTTTGTTGTTGTTATTACTTATTTTCGGTTTTGTTTTTAGGTTTGCATTTTCATTTCTTTTGTTGTTGTAGTTTTGCTTGCTTAAACGCGTTGTTGCAGCTCACTCATACTTTTCTCAAAGCTCATCATGCTACACAACAACAAAAATACGCATATAAAGCTCATTCGTCCAACTTGACAAACTCTACTCAACAGCAGCAATTCAGGCACTCGACAACAACAGCTCAACTCAAACAGCATACAACAATACAAACAAGAAAAAAAACCTAAATTTTGAAACAAAGAAAATTGCCTGAGGCCATTTTGCTATCGTATTCGCTTTAATTCACTCAGAGGTGTAGTCAAGTTGGGATGCAGGGTAAAGCGAACAAAGTGCTTTCAGAATGATTCTACAAGAAGTTGCATTAAACTTGCTGCGAGTTACCCATATACCCAACCTTGTAGCCTACACCTGATTTCTGAGCTTATATCCAAGCGAGATCGAACTAAACAATTAACCTCTTCCCTGAAAGTAATACCATGATGAAGATAAAATCTAGATAGCAGAGGGTTACTTCTTGTAAGGCATCTTTCTATGGTCTCTTGTAACTCTTTGACCTTACATAGTCTGATGAATTAAAAAGGTCGGTACACCTTTAACAGAAGCATCACCAGCTGTACTGATGGCTCTAAATGAAAGAGAAGGGTTTTGCAAGAGAAATGTTCCATAAAACGTTTTGCTATCTTTTAGACCGAAATTTTTTCTTGAAAGCTACAAATGTTGATAGTGAGCCTTTAGGACGATAAATTTTATTTTAACTCAAAACAAGCTATCTACGTTTTTGTGGTTTCAAAAACCGTCGCCGAGGGATAACGAACTAGCCCTGTTGCAGTCTTCATGTCTTGAATTCGATGGGTGCTAAGATTTGTTCTGGAACCAGTAACTTTAAACTACCTATTCTTTATCTGTCTAACTAACTCGGAAACGGCTGAACCCATTTAGATGAAATTTAGTCTGTTGATAGTGTCCTGCTCTCTCAGACTTTCTGCGTTGGCATTACCACTATGGATATTTTTCAAAGTTGCCACCTATTAGAAATTTTTAAAATTTAAACTATATATGCCCATATGGGTAACAAATTAAATATTTTTCACGCTGTATTTCAACAAAAAAATGTTAGTTAGAGTACAGCTCAGAGTTGCCACCTAATGCTATAATACTTATTCCTCTGTATATTCACTATTGTCTTTAAAACGACTTGGCAGATTTGGATAAACTTTTAAATAAAGTCAACAATGTACTATATTTCAAGCTCCCCTTTATAAGTGCTGCCACTCACTGTGTTTTACCACTGTTGCCACCTATCTGAAATTATTTAATATAATCTGATATGCCAACATATTTTAAGCGCATGCTTAAATTTTATTGAGACTAGAGTAGAGCAGTAACCGTACTTGCTCTCTCTTCTTATTTTCTTGTTGTATAAACAACAAAAACGCTTCAAGAGAGGTTTTAAGGAAGGAGTCTTCCCGAAGTGATATTTCTCGGAACTGATATTTCTCCAAACATCAGTACAGTACTCTAAGTTACTAGCGCCTGCATGTACTTCTATTAGAACCGCTTTTTTACTTAGCTTTGTTTTTTTTATGTTCCTATCTCATTCTCTTGTTTTTTCTAATTGTTGTTGGTTTTTGTTTTTTTTTTCTTATGTATTATAACAATTGTATTTGTAGTTATTGTTGTGAGGTTTTATGTTTATATTTTTTTGTTGGGCGCAACTTTAGCTGCAGTTCGTATGCCTTTTTTATTCTGTTTCTTCTTGTTGTATGCAACAATAACGGTAACAAGCGTGCAACAAAATAAAAACACAACAACAATAACAAAATTTTTCAACAAAACATTGTAATCGACAACAAAACCCTTTTTTACTGAACAATTTTGCGGCAAACTTTTTTTCTTGTTTACAGTTTTTTTCATGTTTTTTCTCTCATTGTTGTTGTTTTGTTTCTGTTGTTGCATTTCTTTTTCTCACACTTTTATCAACAAAGAGTGTAAAATTATATTTTCTTACTTCTACATTTCATGAGCCTTTTAAGCATTTAACAAGCCACTTTGCTGTAGGAAAATGCTCATAGAGAATCGCAAACAACAAAAACAAGAAATGCTAGAAAGGAGCAAACTTAAGTAGAAAGACGTGAAATGCTTCTGGGTGGCTTCTAAGCATCTATTGTTGGCGAGACTTTAAGGAAGTGCTAAAGAAAATATTGTTGGAGAACTCTTTTCTTTTGGATGGTTTATTTGACCAAGAGAGAAATGATGACTAAAGCGCTTACCTGCATCAATCTTGTTGTTGGATAAGTACCCTAAGGGTATGGAAACGTATGGAGTCAGTGTACGCGTTAATGCTGTGGTTTCTAAAAGTGACTTTCGGTTAGAAGCAGCTGTGATAAGGACTAGCGTTCCAGCCTACAGGCTATACCCAATTCGTGAACCTAGCATCAGTCCTTTCCTCACTCGTTTTAGTCAGAACTTGGGGCATTGCTGTGAATCATGTGCCTAATGTTGCCAGACTTAAGAACGAGATGAGAAGCAGATATGGTCTCTTAGTGTCTACAAGGTTATATAAGGCGACCATTTTATTCATTGATTATGTCGGAGTATAATTGGTATAAGGAAGAGTGGAATCGGTATATACAGAACAACCTTCCGTCTCACGAAACTAGCAGAAGTGTGCACTGGCAGCAATTCTTAACCGGGCACTAAGATGGTATATCTCTTCCATTATTGTTGTTGTTGTACTAACTGTAATTCGCCCTGAGCATTAAAATGTATTAAATATTAATTAATTAAGAAAATAATCAAACAAAAATCATGATTTTTTACGAGAAAAAATTTACTAATCTTGATTTTTTTTAATTTTTTTGTGATTTTTTTTTTTTTTTTGATATTTTTTTTTTTTGATTATTTTAGATTTTATTTTCAGTATTGTGAGAGAAGCACATAAATATACACATGAATAATACTGAAAAAATCGAAAATAGAAAAAAACCCAAAAAAAATTAAAAAATAAAAACAAATTTTTTGCATTATTTTTGATTCTTCTTATTTTTTTTTCTAATCTTAATCAATTAATAATTCCCTTTTCTCGAAAAGAAATTGAAATAATCATTACCAATTAAAGAAGCCGTCTAATTAATTCATTACTAATTACTAATCAAATTTAACAGGTTTGCTTTACATCTAATGTAAGAACCTAGGTAGTCTTATTGGGATGGACTATGGTTTTGTAGTGAGGCGAGCAAGGAAGCCTTTTTAGGAAAAATAAAAGTGAGGTCGAAAGGCCTGAGTGTGAGGAGCTTGAGATGCTGGATGACAGGAATATTTCTCGGAGGGTTTCAAGATCGGGGCGAAGGGAGATAACTGGTGACCTGGTAAGCGACTTACTTAATTTATGGAGGGGACACCTCTCTTCATTTCTAAATTGCGAGAGATGCAACAATACCCCGATACCCCAATTTCTGACGATGGGATAAAAGTTCCCATCGCCCGACTATGATGATGTGAGGATGGCTATGTTTCGTCTCAAAAAAAACAAAAGCGCCTGGAAAGGACGGACTACCCGTCGAGCTGTTCAAACAAGGAGGCGAAGAGCTGTTGAAAAGCATGAATAAACTCTTCCGCATAATATGATCGGCCGAGTGCATGCCTGAAGATTGGAAACTAAGTGCGCTATGCTAAATCCACAAGAAAGGCGATACCAACTACTGCGGAATCAGTCTCCCTAATATCGCATATAAGGTTCTATACAGCGTACTGTGTGAAAGACTGAAGCCCATCGTAGACAAGCTGATTAGACCGTATCAGTGTGGCTTGAGACTTAGTAAGTCTACCACCGATCAAATATTCACGATACGCCAAATCTTGGAGAAGACCCAGAAGAAGGATCGATACGCATCATCGCTTTGTCGACTTCAAAGCCATTTTTGACAGTGCGGAAAGGAGTTGCCTATAAGGTGCCATGTCTGAATTTGACTTTCCTGCAAAGCTTATGAGACTTTTGGAATCATGGACAGTGTCAAAAGATAAGAGGGCCCTTCGATTATTCGAGAAAAAAATTCGCCACAAAATGTATGGTCCTTCTCGTCATGCCAACGGCGATTAGCGACGGAAATTTAACGATGAGCTGTATGAGCTTTACGCAAATCTGGCCATGGTGCAGCGAAAAAAAACCTGAAGACTCCACTGGCTGGGGCATGTTTTGCAATTGGACAAAGAATCTGCAGTTTTTCCTATCGACAGCCGAATTCGGCAGCAGAAGAAGGAGGCGCACAGTGCGCCTGAGCCCATACAAAAGTGGGGAAAAAATACAAGGAGTAGTCCGATTGTTATGAAATTTTGCATTATTATAATATCTGGGTCACTGATTTCCAAAATCAAATTGGATTTTACATAACTCAATTATTTGCGCTTAAAATAAGCTTTAAAATTAAAAATAAATGAATGTTTCTTGTTTTAAGTTTAATTTTTAAAACTATTAAAACCAGTAAAAAAAAAAAAACAAAAAATGGTTTTGTGAGAAGGCTTTAAATTTTCAATATTGAAAACCGTTTGCCAATATCTTCTTTTTTTTTAACGATATACATATAATTTTCTGGTTACTTTTTCTACCAAAATGTAGCATTTTGTGTGAAAATATGTGTTTAAAAAAAATATATATATTTGTATTGTTGAAGTTTTCTTTTTAACTAAGTTAACAAAATTAAATAAAAGAAAACCAAAAAAAATAAATTTAGCTTATTTTGTAACAATATGCGTGTTTTAAATCTATATTTTCATTTGTTTCGCTCTCAATATAGGACATGAAAACGAGGTCATCCTCATAAATCTTGTTCTTAAATTTAATACTTCTGTTTGATGATAGGTGAAAATTTTCTGTAAATTTTCTGTAAATAAGTTTTAAATTTTTTATTGTAATTTTTTCATAAAATGTAAAAATCAATCACCTATGGGCAAATCAAAATATTGTATGACTTCACATCCATGTATTAAAGCTTTGTGGACAGAACTGGGCATATAGTACCAACTGTAGCACTCTAAATACAAATCCCTGGTTTCCATTAGTAGCTTAGCAAACTCCTCAGTCCTAATTTTTCTAGAACAAGATAAAATTCGCATAACTATCCGAATTTAATTATTATATCTTTATTTATGCCAGTTATTTCCGCAGAAACATCGACATTAGCAAAGAACTTTCGTGCCGTGTTGCCATCATTAGTTGTGCCATAACCTTGCCTGACATAATCTATTAGCAGACCCATTCTCTCCCTGAATGCCTTTTGTATGCGATTTTTTGTATCGGCAAAAATTGCAACATTTTCTTTTCTTACACGCCAAGTTTTAAATGCCAAAATCCAGCAGTGGAGAATTGATAGCACAAACTTGTAGAAATCGGTATTTGCGGATCTATTTAGATTTATTCTGTTCATTTCAATTGGACTTGCATTGCACAGGAAACACCTACTAGCTGCATTCGTATCCGTAAGAATATTTGCAACCGACCCATCGATCTTTGTATAGTGGATAACAAATGACACCTCTAAACCTTTTCCAGTCAATTCAAGTAGTTCACACTCCCAGTTGGCTATTTTTTGTTTTTATATCATTATTTTGTTGAATAATTGAAACCCTATTTTCCTTATACATTACAAATTTATTTGATCTGCAGAAAAGTGTAGATTAAGGGTTTTTGTTTACCCAAAGCGCTTTTTTGGATGATGAATCAATTAACCTTAAAAAAAATTCTTTGGTCTTAAAGAAAATGTTAAAATATTATACATATACTCACTTACACTGGGACGAATGCAATATGAAACATATACTCATCGCTAAATTCTTCTGATCAGAAATAAATTTTGTAACGGGTATGACGCGAACTGCCATCCATTCCCCATTTGCAAATAAGTGTCACTTTTGCTGGGGACTCTTTAGCATCACAGAGCTTCAATACACTCTATGCTGTATTTCGCAAAAGTGGTTTCAATTCAACTTCTGCAGTATTTTCAGTTGCTTTAATAGGTTGTAATATATTGTTTATGAATTTTTTTAATGCGTACAAGCTTGGAAATAATTTATCATGGTGCCGATTGACAGTGTTGCGCAAAAGATTGTACTTTTCATTTGATAGGTCCAAGTCTAAATAAAGACTCAATGCCTCCAGTTCAGACATACAAATTAGGTTTTTTGTTTTGTCTTTCTTTCCAGCAAGTTCTGATGCATTTCTTAACTCCTCTTCAGGATAGTCAGATATAATTTCAGAGACTTTTCGCTTTTTCATTTGCTCTGACAACAACTGAAACGCCTTTTTAGGCCTTCCGCGACTAGTGCTAGGTTTGCTAAAATGCAAAACTTTTACCTCTAAAATAAGTTTGTTGTTATTTACATCAACTGGATCAGTAATATCAATTGCTGTGTTATGTAGCCAGGATGAACTCATTCTTTTTTACAAATTTTTTTTTATTATAACTGTATTCTTTTCACTTTATTGATAACTTATGCAGAAACAATCTCACTTTTTCGTTATCCCTCTCTCTCTCTCTCTCTATGGCGCGATATACAACAGGTATATCATCATAAACCTCCTAAGAGATTTTTGCGCCAAGCTTCTCTTCCAATTTGTGGTGTGCCGATTTGAATTTTTCCCTACAAATTGGTGGGACCTACAGTTTTTTGCCGACTCCGAATGGCATCTACAAAGGAGACGAATTTTTGCTGAGAAGCCTGTCATGGCAGAAATACACTCGGAGAGTTTGCCAAACCACTGCCGAGGGGCGACCCCGTTTTGAAAAACTTTTTTCAAATCACTTTTGATGTTACCTGTACCAGGGCTCGAACCATGGACCTTCGGTGTGGTAGGCCGGCAACACTACCTTCACACCACGGCGGCCGTTATCCACTTCATTATAAAGTCGTTCACCCATTTTGTTTTTAACAAAACTCTTTAAAAAGCTATATTTATCACGTGGCCAAGCAGAAATCCAGCAATCAAATAAATCTTTATTATATTATTTGCATTTTTAATCAAAAGAAAGTTGCTTAATCTTTAAACTCTCTAACCAGGAAAATTAAATGTCACTAATACTTAACAACAACAATATACAACTAGCGCACAAACCCAGATAAGCACTGAACAAACTATTAACAAAAATAAAAGCACAAATAGACAAACTACAAGAAAGCACTATTATTTACGAAATAGCATGTAAAGACTTAAAAAGTTTACATTGGAACGACGAAGCAGTATAAAACATAAAATAAAAGATAAGCAAAACATCATTTTAGACCATTTTTCAAAACGCGATATTTCGTAGAATCGGAAAAAGTCGTATGAAGTGAAATAAGATTCTAAAAGATAACAAATCATGCAAAAATAAAATGTTGAAATGAAACTAAACATATTTGGACATTTTTCTTTTCTTGACGGTCAAAAACAAAATATTTTTCATGATTTTTTCATAATTTTTTGATCATATTAACATATTTTTTTATAAATAATTTCCATTTTTTTGTCAACCATTTTAATAAACAATTTTTTTTAATTATGTATTAAAAAGGTTAAAAAAAAAATTACTTGAATAGTGCAAATAATGTGCTAACAGCATAAATTTCTCAAAAATCGAAAAGTCCACAAAAAAAAACCAAAAAAAGTTTGAACTTTAAAAGGCTGTAGCTTATTTAAAACTTCTTATATTGCAATGAAAATTTGGAATCTGCTTAATGGAAGTCTTACTTATCATTTGATATATAATTTCTTAGCTTTTCTAATCTAAAAATTTTTGATTTATTCCCGCTGATCACCGCACTGCGGGACGGCCTCAACTGAGTTCGAAAAAAACAGGGGAGGATAACTTGAACTTCCTTGGGGTTTCCAACTGGCGTCAGTTATCGATGAAAAGGAATGACTGGCGTGCTTTGACACGAAACGGCCAGAAGAGCCTAGGCGGTTAAGCGCCAATAAATGATGGCAATATGGCTTTGGCGAACAGAGTTTTACTGCTCGTTTCTTCCGCATTTTATAGGTTATACTTTTGTGAGTCTTGATGTTATCCAATTTATCGTAAAACTGAAAAGGGCATAACATGAAACTTAATTGGAGATACTCTTCCTATTTTTCTTAAGATGAACTTTTTCCTTGGTATACTTTTTTCGCCACCCAAATTATGACAAAGTGAGGATTACAATATCCCAGCGCCGAAGAAATGCCGATTTTTTCAAATTAAGAGGGAGAGCATAAATATCATGTATGAATTATTAAGCAATGGAGAGTCGGTCGAGCACATCCCTGCAGCAAGAGCCACAGTTCGTAAAATGATTCAAGTAGAAGTAGAAATTCTGTCTGCTTAGGATAACCCTCTTTTACCATAGTCAAATGGTCAGCTTTTCTTACCAACTAAGAAGTAACGCGTATATTATTTTAACCGGCTTTGAGACATAGCTCCGCTTGACAAGCAGCGAGTTCAATCAATCATTGCAATCTCTACGCTTGAGCTATCAATTTGAAGAGTTTCTGGCGCACAAACGCATTCATTCCCAAACCCCAAGCGGCCTTTATTTTGCAACCAAATTCTCAATTATATCATTCTTAATAAGTACATTCTGAAGCTGCCAATGCAAACAGCCTTAATTTTAAAATAAATGCCAAAATTCAATATTTACTTAAGAAATTTAAATTTACACACATGAAAGTTTCGAATAGGTGCTCGTTCCGAGTTGTCTTACCTTTTACTTTGTATTTCTTCCTGCACGACCTGTTAAGGTTTGAAGTAAGAATATTGATATAAAGCAAAATGTAAACAAAAGTAAACGAGATAATGGTGCATACACATGTAAGTAGCTAAATGATATAAACCAAATATGAGCGTTTATACAGGGTGGCGCAAAAGTAATCCTCCTATCAGAAAATGCTATAAATTTTGCGATTGGCCCCTAAAGTCAGTTCTGTTTTGACATTTGTGTAGTAAACACATGCGAAATACACGTTAATAAACAATGTTACGCTACACTGCTCCAGAACGCGGAATATTGCTGACTATTTATTTGACCAATAATCGGTCGGGGCCAAACGGTTACTGTGAATGGTGAGCGCTACAGAGCAATGATCAACGAGTTCTTTTTGCCGCAACTTGATGAATTGGGATTGGAAAACATGTGGTTCCAACAAGACGGTGCAACAGCACACACTGCACGTGCCACAACCGATATGCTGAACATCGGAAGCTTACTTTTGCGCCACCTTGTATAAGAACAAAATGGGTACAGGGTGTGAGAGATATTGGAGATAGTAAAACCATATTTTGTTACTATTGCAGTTGGCAAATAGAACTATTGGGTATATGAATAATTACAAGAGGAACAATATACTATATCGTGTGGTAGCAAGTGCTGGCCAGAAATAGACTAACAATTTTGTTGTCATGTGGACCAACCTGTATGTGAGTTGCTTGTAAAACTTGGATAACTTACTTTCGCACGTAAAGTGAAACAAAACACAGTAGAGGCCTTCCTCTATTCCATAGAATTAGACTTACAATTTTGTTGTCGTGTGGAACACCCTGTATTAAGTTGCTTATAAAACTTGGATCACATACTCACACACTTTAAGTGAAACAAAACGCAATAAAGGCTTTCCTCTGTTCCATAGAATTAGACTAACAATTTTCTTGTCATATGGACCACCCTGTATGTAAGTTGCTTACTCCCGCACATTAAGTGAAACAAAACAAAGTAGAGTCCTTCCTCTATTCCATAGGAACTTTTTTCCTATATTTTGATACTTTCATACAGTTATCTCACCATACAAATTAAAAAAGGTGCAAAGTGGAGCAGCATATGAACGTTTAAGTGTTACCCTGTACTGTGCGCAAGTGTGTATGAATGTGCATTGGTAGCAAAAACGAGATGCAAACAAAATTTTACACTTTGCAAATATTTTTTTAACGAGCCACAATTTTCAAATAAAAATGATTAGAAACGTGACTAAGTGCGCAAAAATGCTCAAAACGTATAGTACACACACATACATACATACGTACACCTACATTCAAAAGGCAGCACATGCACGTAGCACATGGTGGCAAGTTGTGTGACACAGTGAACGCTATTTGCTTTATCATCTTTTGCCAGTGTTACCAACTAGCCATTTTTTGTAAAAAGCGTTTATTTACATTTCCTACATTGTGGTGAAAATAAATTATTATGTATGGGTGTGAGTGAGTGTGTGTGTGTGCTAGAATATGTTTGCGCACTTCTTGTATTAACATTTTTGTGAACTCAGGCAGCTATTTATTAGGGTGGTTTGGGCAAAAAAATGTTTTCGCTTAACAGTGAAAGCACTCTAGTTTGAAATAAATAACTGATCAAACAGGATACTTACAAGTAAAATTTTTAAATATAACCTAGAACCTATAAAGTCTCCTTTCTAAAACTAATTTAAAGTCAGAAATTAAAAATATGTTTGATTACTTTTGTAATTTGGGTAAATAATCATAAAATGAAATACAATTTTCTGAAGTGCTGGCACTTAGTTTACTTTTACGGGGTTGCCACCTATAAGGATTTATGAATTGAAGTATGCTTATATGAATATAAAAAAAAAATATTTTTAAATTTGATCAGTAATTAGTAATCAATTAATTAGACGGCTTTTTTAATTGGTAATGATTATTTTAATTGTTTTTCAGGAAAATGAAACTATTAATTGATTACGATTAAAAAAACCAAAAATAATCAAAAAAAATCAGAAAAAATCAAAAATAATCAAAAAAACTGCTTTGATTACTCTCAATTTTTTTTTTTTTACTTTTTTCAATATTGTTGATATATATATTTATGTGCTTCTACAACAATACTGAAAATAATCAAAAAAAAATTTAGAAAAATGTCAAAAAAGGTAAAAAAATTCAAAAGTAGTTTAAAGTAATCAAAACAACTTATTTTAGTAATCGTAAAAAATCATGATTTTTTTTTTTGATTCTTTTTTTAATTAATTGGAAAATAATCATTGAAAATTGAAAGTAATTGGTAATCAATCATTAAATGGATTCTTAAGAAAGTAATTAATCAAACCGGTAATCATTACGATACGTAATCATTATTTAACAAATTTTAAAAAATGTAATTGTGCCAATATGGGTATCAAACGATAGGTCTTTAATGTCCACTAAACAAAAATGTTTCCAGTTAGGGTTCCTACCTAGCGTTGCCACCTAATCCTTTTGCATCCATTTTGAGTTAACCCGAAAATTACTTTGGATGAACTTTTGAATACATTTATAATGTTATATTTTAAACTCTCCTGCTTAAATACTATCAATTATGATGTTTTCATAGAGTGGCCACCTACATACAAGCATGAAATTCGTGTAAATGAAATATGTCCATAAAGGTACGAAATGTAAGGTATTTTAGATCAAACTTCAACGCAACTATTTTTATTTAGGAATACCGCCTAGGGTTGCCACCTCATCCTTATATTCTTATTATTTTGGATATCCGCTATTGTATCAAAAACTACCTAAACTGTTTGCATGCAACTTTACACATAGGTGATACGCTACATTTAAAGTTCGACTACTTAAGTGTGGCCACTTGGGATGTTTTTCACGGATAAATATTTAGTTCACGCAGACCTGTTAACTTATGATTACTAATCGTATTGATGACCGGTTAAATTAACTATTTTCCTGAGAATCCATTTAATGATTGAAACCATTATTCTCAATTTTTAATAATTATTTTCTAATTAATTTAAAAAATGATCAAAAAAAAACATTTTTTACGATTATTAAGAAATGAAGGAATAATCAAAACAAGTTGTTTTGATTACTTCTGATTTTTTTTGATTTTTTCGGATTATTTGTGATTTTTTCTGATTTATTTTTTTTGGGTTTTTTTTTTTTTTGATATTGTATGACTATTTTTGCTCTTTTTTTTTGAGTATTGTGGTAGAAGCACATAATTTTTTTTAAATAAACACATCAACAATACTGAAAATAATCAAAAAAAATTAAAAAAAAAATATAAAATAATTCAAAAATAATCAAAAGTAATCAAAACAACTTTTTTCTGATTATTTTTGATAATATATAATTTTTTGTGTTTTTTATATATTTTAAAATAATTTTAATTTTTTTCTACTCGTAATCAATTAATAATTGCCTTTTCTTGAAAACCAATTAGAATACTAATTACCAATTTAAAAAAATCCGTCTAATTAATTGATTACTAATTACCAATGAAATTTAACAGGTCTGAGTTCAAGCTATATTACACGGCAGCCTTGAAAAATTATGTTATTTAAAAATCTAATGGATCGCCGCTAAACTTTGAGTATTTTTTTTTACTTTTACTGATTTTTTTTTATAATGTAAAAAATAAAATGCAAACCACCCTAGTATTTCTGGAGCAGAAAAAAATTTTATTTCGTGTGCACCACATGTAATTTCAGGTTACATATTTCACTTTTACTATGTTTTACTATACTAAAATCGCAATCATGTAACCTCTGACCCGTACCTTAGTCTATTGCAGCTCTGCCTCGCCTTTGGCAGTGCCTGCAGTCGTTTAGTTAGTGGCAGCAATTTAGTTGAGTGAGTGTATTATGTTGCAAGTGCAGCAGAATGTTGCATGATGTATAAGGATAATGTTGAGAATATGCACTGAGTGTTGGTGTATTTAAAAAGGGCGGCTGGCGTTGTGAGCGCAGTGGCACTTAGGGTCATTTAGTGTTAGCACACATAAAATTGCTAAGCAAAAACTCTCAAGCGCTTGTTTTCTTTCTCCCGCTTTCAACTCGCTTAACATTTTGTAACAATTTATTTCAGTTTTTTTTTTTCAAACACATGCTCTCGCACATGCTTTCGACCCTTGCGCTCGCTTCAAAAAACATAACAAATAATCGCTTGCAGCGACAATTTGGCGTTTAGTGCGAAAACACTATTAGAGTTTTGGTATATTGTGTATTTCTCAGATTGAATATGTTTGGCTCAGCGATTTCTGATTTTTTTTTTTGTGTTAAAACATTTCTCATTCAACATGCACACACTCGCAAGCGCTTGCACTCCATTGCGCTCCTCGTAATGGTTAGCGCTGTAAGCGCCTTTTTATTTACTCACCCGTAGTTCAAGTACTTTTTAATGTTGTGTTAAACTAGTAATACGATCATCTCAGTTGCATTGCTGATGATGCCCATTAAATTTAATACGTTTGCTCGTCATAAAAAAGTAGAGCCGAGTCGTAAGGGTGGTAGCACGTTGAAATCACCATTTTAAATTACAGTAAAAACAAAGTGTGCTGTTACTCTTACAATGCAAGCATGGGAAATCTCTCCACTTGGTTGGAATTCGAGACTTCTCTCACTTATGAAGAGAGGGGTTTACTTCGAAAGTGTTCGTATGCCCTCTGAAAGTTTTGCTGCTGTTCATTCAGCCTAAACTGAAAGTCCGAATAGTTATCAATCTCTTCTAACGAAAGTCCTAGAACGCAAGCTCTTTCAATAGAGTTTACCCACGCTTTCAGCAGAATCCGTTAGAAGTGGATTTGTGCCATGGGAGGACATACCACAAGTCGGTCATACAGTGTGCGACAAAACAAAGCAAAAATCGTAAGAACCATTTCTATAATGCTTAGCGTCCTTTTTATTCAGAAAGAATACTTATTAGGTGTTATAGATTTGAATAGATAAAAGTAGTTTAACAGCTCAACAGCTTAGAAAATAGTTTTCCACGCCTGCTCAACTGGGCTAAATAGAGAGTCTTTGTTGCTGCAATTTCCCTCCCGATTTTTAAGATCCATCATTTTCTATAGATTCTCTGTTCGTTTAAAAAGCACGAGCCACTACAATACGGCAACATTATCACCCCAATCCTATACAATTTTTTTGAAACGAATTGCTATACGTTTCGGCAGAATATCTTCCTGAAAGATCAACCTTAATGGCATTCCTTTCCCCTCAAGAAATGGGAAAAAGATTTTATGAATATCTTTTTACATGGAACGGTCAAATACCAACTCAATCGTATGAGTTCCTCCTTGACCGGGAAAACGTCTAAAACCCCTTCTCTACGTCAACCGTATATCACCACTCAAAAAGTATAGTAAAAGTGAGGAAGTGTTATTCTTTAGGCCTGGAAAGAAGTAACAGAGCATCCTAACATTTTATAAAATTTTTATTTGACAGAAAATAAGATTCCTCGTCGTGTTTTACAGCTCCAATTTAGGTGCAATTTTGAAACCCCTTATTTCTCTTCATCTAAAATCAAAGGGCTCTAAAGTTTCGAATGGAACTAATCGGTCTTAAAGAGCACATCTTTAAATGATCCTACATGGGGTTGATATCACAAATTCTTTCATAAAACTTATTGTGGAAATAAGAAGAAATATTTTTCGTCCACGAACGATTACTATTCGGTATTTTTCGGCCTTTTTATAGTATGACGGATCATGTTGTAGTATTTAATGAGATATCTTGGAGGACGTGTCCCAGCTTCAAGCAATGCTATACTAACCTTTTATAATTAAAAACAATTTGTCAGGAGCTATCTCGTAGGCACTTTATGCACTATGCATTTTTTACGATATTAAAAAAATAAAAAAATTAAAATTAAAAATAATCAAAAAAAGTTGTTTTGATTACTTTCGATTATTTTAAATTTTTTTGGTTTTTTTATTTTTTTGACTAATTTGGATTTTTTTTAGTATTGTTTTAGAAGCACATAAATATTCCCATCAACAAATTTTAGACTTTTTTGCGACCTTTTTGACTATATATAATCATTTGTTGTTGAAGCTGGCTCTAGGTCAGTTGCTGCAATAAAATCAAAATTAATCAAAACAGATTGATTAGTTTTGGCGGCTTAATTGTTAATGATTTTTTTAATGGTTTTTCAAGGAGAAATAAAACACAAAAATATATAAAAAAAACCCAAAAAATTTAAAATAATCAAAAGTAATCAACACCACTTTTTTGATTATTTTTAATAATTTTATTAGTTGCCTTTTCTTCAAAAATAATTAAAATAATCATTACCAATTACTAATTACTAATCAAATTTAACAAGTTTGGTTGGAACGAGGGACAGGATGATCACAGTGAAATTCTGAGGAGCATTAAACAGATGTGAGAAAATAACTGACTACGTTTCAGCTTCCCTGAACTTCGCGGACAAATTTAGAGTGGGTTCCCACTTGAGAAAGGGTTTCAAACTCACATAGAATTTTTAGAATTTTTATTAGAAAACTCAGTAACAAGACTCGACCCATGAGTCCAATGACATTATAAGGCGGTAATTGGAATGTAAAAAATTACCATTTCCCAAACAGGAGTATTGATTGAAACGCGAACTCCTGTGAACTAGCAGAGGTTGGGTGGTCATTAAAGATTACTTAGGCTGCCACGCTACATTGCTATCTTTCAGCAATAAAAATATATTAGCATAGCAGGTACAGGGTGACTGCTATATAGAATTGGTACTTTTGACTTGGCCTGACTATGACATGAAGATAATGGGCATCTCTTTCAATTAGAAGCTATTTCACTTCCTCTTCACTCGTACCTCACTTCCTCACCTCTTCACTATTATTAAACAAAACGGCTTGTTTTTTCCAGACCTTGGAGAGTTATGCAAATGCTTCACAGGGGGCATCAGTACGTTTAGTGACCAAAAGAAATGGTTTGAGCAGTAACTCATATCAAGTACAGCAGCCTAGTAAGTGGATTGGAACGATAGTTGGACTCAGTGGTTTGGAACGATTAAAATTAAATTATACTTTGTTTAATAAAACTATCGTTCGTCTATACAGTTTTCTTTAATTGCCAAGAAAGTAATTTATTTCAATCACCCTGTGGTTGATCACCCTACATTAAAGCTATTAAACTCTTGAGCTTAAGTACATTTTTCTCAGCTAATGGTAAACATGCTTTCGTATCTTTCTTTCAGACTACAAAATTACCATTTTCAGCATAAATTAATTTATTTTGTCACACATGGTTAATATAAAGTATGCTGGCAACTGCTATGTCTATATGACTACCCTGTACTAACAAATCTTTCATTTTCATTTGCCACATATCACCTCCTTGTTGTCGTTGCTCACTTTAATGCTACTTCAGCATAAATTCTTTATGCATAATTACTCTGCTCCATATAAATATTTTTACAGGCTGTTATGATACGGTACAAGTAGCTTTCAGCAAACAGGACAACAGGAAACTCTTTTTTACTATTTCATATTCAAACAATTACATGCACATATATTTTCTTATACATATATATATGTGTATGCTCATTCTATAGAAGAAAATATCCAAATCACCTAACCAACCAGTTTCGTTCTACAAAACATTCAACCGCTATGTGGTTACAACTAACGAAATGCGAAAAGCTTTTTACTTTCTTCAACCAAGAAGATTTTTGTGGTTTAACTAGCACAGCACATACCTTAACATGGTTAGTTTACATATTTACTATGTGGAAAATTTATTCATATTAAGCTTGAATTTAGACAGACGAACATTCGGTTATAATTGTAGAAGTTTTGTGGTCTATGTGCGATTTAAGAAAGCAAATTTTACAAAGGATTGAGTGATGTACAGAGTTACGTTGTGTTGCATAAACTCAAATGTCGTATCAAAAGCAAATCTCTCTAAAATTTTATTTCTGATTACACCTAAGTAGTTGGAAAAAGCTCAGAAATTTTGTTTAGATCGATAATTGAAATCAAAAACAATTTCATTTAAGCTTCATTGAAATCATATGACTCTATTTAAAAGCACCATCATTAGTCGCATTCTCCTTTGCGACTCATTCCGGTCACATCCTAGACTTTTCGGCAGGTTATAAATAGAATTTCTTTTCTAAAGCAAATCCTAGTAATCAGTGCATGCTTTTAGGCTGTTTCTGAAGCTTTTGTGGTTAATGGTATTTAGGTCTTTCAGGCCTATGATTATAGGCAAAACACAGAGAGCTCAATGACATAGTCACTGTTTTACACACTTTTAATAGCACAAGAGTTCGCCCAGTGGTTGAAATTCAACCAATAAACTTTATTTTATTTTATTTTTTTGCTGTAGGTATGTTTTATCCGCCTTTTTTTCTTCCTTTCTATGTCGTTCTTTTCCTCTAACATTAATTCCCTTTCCCTTCCCTTCCTTTCATTTCCTTACCATTCCATTCTTTCCTTTAATTTTCCTTCCTTTCCCATCCTTTCCATTCCCTTCCCTTTCCTTCCTTTCCTTTTCCTTTTCTTGCCTTTCTTTTTCTTTCCTCTATTTTCCTTAAATTTTCTTCGGTGTTTAATACTCTTTATGAGTAATCATTTATTTTATTTTTGTAAACCCTGTTTGTAGGTATCAGCAATGAATTTTACATATTTGCACATATTTTACATTGCTTGTTTAATGTATCCAACAAAGCAACTTTTCGTGCTCTCAGGAGAGAAGCTGACACTGGGCATCGTAGCCAATAATCAATACAATAACAACAACTAAAGCAAAAATGCATGACACAACAGAGTATCTGTAGTGCGAATACTTATTTTTCATTGGTCCACTACCAACTCTTCGCACTCACAGTGAGAGCCGACCACACGAATAACACAAAAACATGCATGGCAAGTCTACTCACACTACTACGGCTCTTAATTTTTTCCTACAAAGCAACTCCTCGGCCATGCTCACGATTCAGCATAGTACACAAAAAGCAAGTACACACACACAGCGTGTCTATAGTGTGAATAAGTAAATGTGTAGTGGTGTGACTTTTATTTTAAAGTTTTTATATTAAAATGATTTTTTACATTTTTTTTATTTACGGATAAGAGTACAACTCAAAATTTCCTATCTATACATATATAATTTGTATACCTTAGAATTATAGTTTAGCAGAAAACGGTTCTACATTGCATTCATCTTGTCCATTTATATATAAGAAGATTAGAGTGAAACAATTTCAACTCGAAAGAAAGTCCAAAACCTACACAGTAAAACCTTCAAATCGTTTGTATTTTCACCTCTAGGAGTCATAAATGAGTCAGAAAGGAGTCCTAAATTGGAGCGTTTAAGCTCATTCTAAGCTCATTTGAGAAACCGTTATGAGGATATTTCCCTTCTTGCGATGGTCGTCCGATATGAGCCGAGTTTCATATATCATATGAGCTTGAATAGGAGTCATATATGATATCTGTTTGCCTCATAATCGGCACATATTGTACACCAAAACGACTACTTTACGAAGCATTTCGGAGTGATTTACGTCCCTTACAATCTGCTCTTTTTGGGCCCCTTAAAAATAATTTTTGCAACTGAAATTCAGGCATGTGGATTGGAAATTTTTTTCTGATGCTATGTTTAGCAAAATTTTGTTAAAAGATATTTGGGAGCAACCCTTTCAAAGATTCATCTATATATATACGAGTATTTACAATATGTTTGAAAAAGAAAAAACTACACTGAAAACCACCTTGTTCGGAAGTCAGTAACTAGTGAGAACAATTTCTGATTCAGAACTAGATATAAATTGCTTAATAAAAACTAGTGCGATAGAAACTAGATTCGCACTAGTTCGAAACCGGCAGTTGTGTAATCATTAAAGGCATTTGGATTCGCATTTCGAAAACATTTCTTGTTCTTATATATTCTTAAATATTTAAATTTAAAACCCTAAATAAAAAAAAATTTATCAATTGGTAGGATTCGAACCGACGCGTCCCGCATCATAGTCGAGTGCCCTACCCACTGAGCTACGGCGCACTCATCAGTAGTCTGAGAAAAATATACATTTATATACTTGGAACTGTCGAAAAGGTAATGCAGCGGTGGACAACTTCCATCGCCTAGGACATCGCCAGTTGATTACGGGTAAAGAAAATAGAAGGCGAACTAGTAGGTGTTCGGAACGCACTAGAAGCGCACCAGTTCACAACTAGAGATTTTTCCCACAGGGTATCGACCCAGTCCAAATTTTATGGAACACACTTTTCCGTTGCAGATTAATTGAGATGGCGTTCACAAAAATGTATGTATATTTACATATGCCAGGAACTGCAAAAGACATGTTGTACACATTTTTTATGGAAAACAATTTTTTTTTTTTTTTCAAAAACAAACAATATGAATATCAGTTCCAAAGTTGCTTTGTTAAATAAACACTCCCATTTAAGGCTCACAATTTTCAATACATCGGAGTCAAAAAAGACTGCTATATGATCGTATTTTTTCACATTTACCCATAGCGGACTCCTAAATTATGAGCACTTCGCGAATGTTTGTGGGGTAGGAAAAATATTTTCTATGTAGTCAGGGCACGTAGGTAAGTAGAGCAAAATTTCTCTTGGAATCACTTTTTAGGAAGGCTTAGCCATTATACTATTTCAAGAGAGACAGCAAGGAAGGGGTCTGAAAATATACAGTAAGTAAGGTAGCTACAATCCACGACTAGAAGCCTGCACGTGGTAGAAGTAAGCAGTTTCACTTCAAGCGTGTATCGGATGCAATTGCTTAAGCGTTAAAACTCACTGAATGTGGACCACTGTCATTTCCCACCTTTTTAAGAGAAACCAGTGAACGTGGAACGATGCTTCTTGCAAAAACATTACAAAAGCGCATGAATATTTACCCCTAAAAGTATGCTATCATTTTCTTTAATTAGTATTTTTTTTGCTAGAAAAAGCTTGCTGGCGTTGTTTGTTTAAAACGCTTCAGTAACCTGGCCAACCATGGCTAAACATGTTTGCCGAGGTAAAAACTTGGATGACAAAACCATCAACATTTTCTGCTCATTTCCGAAATCAACACTTATTTATGGAAAATGTATGCGAAAACGACGAGTGCCTAAAGGATACAACTTTTTAGTAAGCCGTTCCGAACTAAATTACTCAGTGTCTCAAATATTTTTTTGCTTTGAGCCACTCATAATATAATAGAATTTTTATCCATTGTTGGTTAGGTCTTTTAGGCTTAGGGATTATAGTACTTTAAGAAAGTGTCAATAGGCTGATTACTGGAATATTTGTTTGCATATTTTTAGGGAGAAAATTTTTATTTTTTTCATATACGCCGCCTTTGCAGAGCTTTCAACACAGGGGAAATCTTTTTCTGGAATAAGTTAACGCTTTGTTTCACTCAAAAACTTAATCTAATCACATGTAGCCAAAGAAAGTTGAGCTGTCAATTCAAAAGAATTATGAGGTTTCGCTATGTCTCCAGCGGTCTTACATCTTTCGTCTGCATCATTCCAACTCTAGACATCTTACCTAAATTGTTTTACACTGTGTCTTATTTAAAGATTTTGTATGACTTCAAATTGTAGTTTTCAGAACTTTATAGGTAACTAGCTTCTACCATTTGCTGTCTGCCTATACTTTCCGAATATGTGCTATCATTTTTTTGTAACAAAGTTAACTTCAACTATAAATATTCATATTCCACTGTGAAGGTTCTCGTAACATATTTATTACATTTTATTTTTTGCTACTTTCTAATTCCCTTTTTTTTCTGTCTTACATCCCTTTATAAATGCTGAGCTATTTTGCTTCAACACCCACTAAATCAACATAATTTATTCAAATCCTGCAACGTGGTGCATACCAAGCGTTTCTCATTTGCCTACTTTTAGGCTAATGCGCTCGTTTACAAAGAAAACTCCAGCACAAAAGGGCAAATGGAGAAGAATGAGTTGAGTGACTAAGAAACAGCGTAACAACAAAAAAAAATATAAACAAAAAATATAAACTGTTTTGTAAGAAAATTTTACAATAACAGTTGTTGTCATTGTTGTAGAGTAGGCAGTGACTTGGCAGCGAGCGCTTTGTTTTAGCTGCTTTACATATTTTATTCCTTTCCTTTTCTGTTTTTTTTTTCGCTTACACTAATACTTATTAAGCTTTTTGTCATTGTTGTTGTTGGCATTGTTGTCTTGCCTTTGCCCTAAACAGTATTGCAACAGCTTGTCTTTATAATGGAAATAATTGTAAAACAGACATAACCCCACAAACATTCTCGGAGTACTCATAATTTAGGAGTCCGATATGAGACCTTAATATGTGAAAAATATGAACCTTGGAAATACGATCGTATAGCATTCTTTTATGACTCCGATGTGTTGAAAATTATGAGCCTTATACGGGCAGTGTTCATTTAACGGAGCAACTTTGGAAAAAATTGTTTTTCATTAAAAATTTTTGCAAACATGTCTTTTGCTGTTTCTGGCATATGTAAATCTATATTTTCGTTGACGCCATCTCAAGTAATCTGCTGTATCGATATACAAGGTGGTTTTCAGTGAAGTTTTTTTTTGTACACATGGGAAATAAATATAGATTAATCTTTCAATCGGTTTCTCCCAAATATCTTTTAACAAAATTTTGCTAAACATAGCCTCAGAAAAAAATTCCCTATGCACATGGCTGAATTTCAGTTGCAAAAATTATCTTTTAAGGGCCCAAAAAGAGCAGATTGTAAGGGATATAAATTACTCCGAAAAGATTCGTATAGGCGTCGTTTTGGAGTCGAGTACATGTCGATTATGAGACAAAAAGGCATTATATGAAAGTCTGCGGGTAAAAAGTAAACTTATTTTTTATGTAAGCGATAAGAAACTTATTAAATGTTTAATAAAAAAGCGTACAAAAAAGTTGTTCAGAAAAAGGTAGACAAATCGTTTTTTCCATTAAACGGTATCCTTTATTTTATATTTCTACCTTTTAATAGAAAACACGATTTGTCTACCTTTTTCTGAACAACTTTTTTTTGTACGCTTTTTTATTAAACATTTTATAAGTTTTCCTTTACTTACATGAAAAATAAGCTAATTTTTTACACCCAGCCTTTCATATCAGACTCCTATTCAAGATCATATGATATATGAAATTCTGCTAATATCGGACGACCGTCATAAGAAGTAAAATGCCCCCATTTCTTACTCATAAATGAGCTCTGAAATAACTTAAACGCTCCAGTTTCGGACTCCTTTCTGACTCATTTATGACTCCAACGGTTTGCTGGGAAGTATTTACATATGTATGTATGCATGTGTTGCATAAAATCAGGCAGTGAGCCAAGTGACTGGACAAATAGTTATTATGCTACATACATCGTACCTAAGAATATATATAATATATATATCAGGGTGGTTCTTAAATGTATAGAAAAATGTTAATGTCGATACTAATAAAGCCGAAGACATCACAAAAAAATATAGGTTGCGTTGGGAGATTTGATGCATAGAGTGTATGTACATTAAAGTCGTCCTTAAAATATCTTAAATGTTTTATCTGAATTTTGACGCCTTTGCAATACACTGTCTCTAATAAGTACCAAAACGCATTTTTAATACCTTGGACAGCGGTATTACCGACTAAAGCATTGAGCCTAAAAAAATATGCATTCGATTTTTTTTGGATCACCCTAATGTATGTATTTTCCTATAAAATATTTTACATTTTCAAGAAGGTGCAATTGGAGTTGAAAACACGTGAGAAAGTTCAAGTTCTGTTGCAGACTTGTATTATAAACCCAGTAGTAAACTCGGAAACTTTAATGACTTTGCCGCTATTCAAACATTGTCAGCTATGGTGCTAACTGCAAGCATTAGAGGAAGGGGCTGAGCCTTAAGAAATCCATCTCCAATCTCGGGGTAATGTATGCATGTGGTTAGAAACGAGAAAAGTCCGCTACCCTAAGGTTCGAGTGAAGTAAAATTTTTCCGAAGTACCCTACGACTAGAAAAATGAATTTTTCCAGCAGTTAGAGTGATTAATCCCTCACGACTCATTTTTTCAGGAAGTCAACAGCTTATTAATAATTTTTTAAAATTGCCACGGTAATTTGTTTGCTAAAAAACTCCATTCAAAATTATCTTATAACCTTAGTGCTGTATGCACCACAATTTTTTTTATCATCACGTATTTGTGTCTACCAGTAACATTGCACAACTATTCGCAGCTCAAATCATAGATTCATATGTGAGAAGCCATTTGCTCCTATTAGAGCTATAATTGAGTTTATTGGCAACTGTGATTGGGAACGGTAGCATGGAGCAGATGCTGTCACAGTCATATTTAATTTTATGCTGTGGCTCCGATTTACTGTGACCTTGCAGTCGCTGTGACAAAATCACAGGTGCAAGACTATTTGTCAACTCTGCATCAGACCTGTTAAATAATGATTACTAATCGTACGGTTTGACTAAGTATTTTATTAAGAATCCATTTAATGATTGATTACCATTACTTTCAATTTTTAATGATTATTTTCCACTTATTAAAATAATTTTAAAAAAATCATGGATTTTTACGATTATTAAAAAGATCAAAAATAATCAAAAAAAATGGTTTTGAATACTTTTGAAAATTTTTGATTATTTTGGATTATTTTTTTGATTGATTACCATTACTTTCAATTTTTAATGATTATTTTCCAATTATTAAAATACTTTAAAAAAAGTCATGATTTTTTACGATTATTAAAAAAATCTAAGAGAATCAAAAAAAGTTGTTTTGATTACTTTTGATTATTTTGGGTTTTTTATTTTATTTTACTTTCAATTTTTAATAATTACTTTCCAATTATTAAAATAATTTTAAAATAATCATGATTTTTTACGATTATTAAAACAATCAAAAATAATCAAAAAAACTGTTTCGATTACTTTTGACAATTTTTGATTTTTTTTTTTTCAGTATTGTTGTAGAAGCACATAAATGAAAATAATAAAAATTAGTCAAAACAACTTTTTTTGATTGATTTGGATTTTTTATTTTTTCTAATCGTAATCAATTAATAATTATCTTTTCTTAAAAAACAATTAAAAAAGAATCATTACCAATTGAAAAAGCCGTCTAATGAATTGATTACTTATTACTAATCAAATTTGACAGGTCTGATTTGGACCCATATTGCGAGTGTCTGATGTAAAAATGCAAACATGAAAACCTCAGCCTTTTAACCTTGATTAGATAAAACCAGTTTCTTCCATGGATATCCAAAATGGTGACATATCTTTCACCGAATTAAGCCCACGCTTAATAGAAATACATCTTCGGTCGCAACTATTTCAAAACAACATATTCTGATGTGCTAGCACTATTGGGTATAAAACCTTCAAGAACACCAGCAAGGTTTATGACACTCTTTAGCTTTAACCACTTAAGCGCATACGCCTTTTATGGTCTATGTTTAATAACGGTATTTTTGCCTTGGGCTTGATTTTTTGCGTGATCGCCTATGTTATTTAGTCTGTTAACGTTATTTATGCAAAAAAAAACAGTTACATAGTTACATGCATAAACACTTTTTAGGTGTCATGAACAATATACAAGTAAATACAAGCTCACAAGCTTCGCGTGCGTTTTTGCGATGAGCAGGGCGTTTATGAGTAGGTTTCTTTATAAATGTAAGTTTAGATTTTTTATGTTCTCTTGGTGAGCTTGATTAAGATGGCCTGTTGTTGCTTGACTATAAAGTGCTGGCGTGAAGTTTTATGTAACTTTGCAAGTGTTTGTATGTAGCATACTTTTAGGCGCATAAAATGGAAAATTTAATATTAGCTGCTTTTCTGTAGTGCCAGAGTTAGTGGATTTTGTTTGCGGCTTAAAAATTTTATAAAGCAATTAAAAGCAAGATTATTTGACTTATAGAAACGTCAATTTCAGCTGTGAGGCATGCTTCAAGGGGTTGGATTAATAATGATTATTATTATGATGTGGTGGTTGTATAACTTTGAGGAGTATGCGACTGATCATAATTTTATAAGTAACGAAATACTTCAAATCAAGGAAGATGGTTTTTTTTTTGTTCTGATCCTATAAGCGGGAAAAACGAAAGTCGAATTAAGTAGAAATTGAGCTAGTACCAGCATTGAATTCTTCGTACTTAGACCAATAAACACACAAATTTTCATAGATCCTGCTCAAAAAATTAATATTCTTTTTCGCTTGCCTGAATTTGTAATAGCAAATTAACACAATATTGGTTGAGCCTCAATTTTATATTGCACTAGTAAACCGGACCACACTTCGAATCTACTATAGACTGAGTCCGAGTTTAATCATTTTATCTGCAATACCAGTTGATATATACAACTTAATCACATCGCTTATTACAGCACTCATTATCCACTTTCGCTTGATATCCACATTGTACTAACACATTTTTGGTCACCTCAGTCGACATATTGGTGAATATTTCCGAAACTAGTCGAGTTATCGAAATAGCAGATAACTTAAATTTTAAGTTAGACGTCTCGCAACATAACGTTCCATTCAATTCCATTAAGCAGTTTTTGAGTGATGCGCGACCAAACATACAGACAGACAGACAAAAATTCTAAAAAGAGCTGATTTGGCTTCTATTGGCTTAATAATGATCCCTTCTTTCTTAAATATCTGCAATGTACATGTTATAATTTCTTTATATGTAGAGATAATTGAATCAAATTTAATTTTGTAGTAATAGCCATAATAAAATTTGATTTCAAAAATAAAATTAATTGCTTGTGGAATATTGACATATTTCAAAATAAACGGGCAACAAAGTACTGTAATACTAGATTAATTTTAAATGATACATTTTAAACCAAAATTTTGGAAAAAATATCTCCTAAAAATATTAATTATACTTTTGGAAATCAAATAGTAATCTAAAATACTATTCATTTGCTTACATTTCGTTTGATAATTT
This sequence comes from Merzomyia westermanni, assembly GCA_949987695.1. Taxonomy (NCBI): domain Eukaryota; kingdom Metazoa; phylum Arthropoda; class Insecta; order Diptera; family Tephritidae; genus Merzomyia; species Merzomyia westermanni. The sequence goes on from OX465289.1 coordinate 182,425,235, forward strand.
CGAATTGATCTTAAATCCCTGATGTCAGGGAACGACTTGAACTTTCAAAACGCTCTTCTGAAAACCTTTCAAAAGTGAATTTGGCTATTTGTGCTTATTGTCACAGAAATAACTCTTATGAATGGTATCAACAAAGCAATACGAATTAGTGGTTGAATTGGTACATCTTTGGCTGCGGATTGTCAGAAAGCTAGCTCGTAACCAGAGTTCGGAATTTTATGTTTTTTTAATATGCTAAAATTGGAAAAAAATATCCAAAATTTATGAACGTAAGAAACTATAGGAAGATTTTTTGCTTTTGTTTTTGTAACATCTTACCCTGTCAATTTGAGCCAGGATATCGCTTAGCCACCGGGAAGGTTAATTACCGTTTTCGACCGGAAAAAGTGTTGTCAAGCCTATCATGTTATCCTACCTACTGGAACGTCAAACGGCGTTGTGTAATTTATATTGAGGCGAAATCAAAGGTTGTCCCCTTACCAATCCTGATATTTTAAGGTTAGGTTAAGGTGGCCGCCTCTCTGCACAGTCAAGAGGCATACTTAGGTCAAATGGCCTATTTTGATAAAACTGAAAATAGGGCAATAATTTCTTTCTTAGATATGTCCTCAACATCCTAGTTCCAGTTGAGTTTACTATTTAGGACGACGTCGAGGTACGCTATTTAGGATTGGTGGTCTAAGTGCTGGTACTTTGTACTTTCTGGTGAATAAAAACATTTCCATTTTGAAGGGATTCACCTTGACGCCACTTTCCAGTGACCAGACCTCCACTAAGTTCAAGGCGGCTTGGAGTAGGGTCGTCGGCATAGGCAATGACTTGTCAGCTGGTATACAGCTTCAGAAGCAGGATGTTAACTTTTAGGTTCCACAATATGGGAGTTCCAGTCCCATTCGTAGAAGAGTATCAGGTTATTCAATATCTAAATCGAAGTTAGTCGAGGTCGATTCGAGTTTCGTAAAATAGTTTACGGCTTTTTTGTGGAAGGCTCGGATCAAACGGTGTCTAGGATTGAGAGTGACCGACTGGCCGACTGCTTTGTACATTTATATGACTGTTTCTTTATCCCCAGAAGAACCAGCTGGTAATTTGAAGATTTATCAAGGCTTTGAGCTAAAGTATCAATCGTGATCGCGAGCTGCATGAAGGTGAGAGTACCATCAACCGCCGCACCTAATATTTTAGGTTGTAGGACAGTATCGGCAACAACATGGTTGTATGTAAGTTCTATTACTTGGGCTTTAACGTGCTGACCAAGGCATGCTTATTTGCTTTTTCTAGAACGTATTGGCCAACAGGTTTGCTTTGAACTAAGGGAGAAGAATGTTCCCAGAATGATGTACTATAAATGTGAAGACCTAACTTCTTGGCCTATCTCTAAACTGTTGCTGAGGGATGTTTGGCGGCTGTTTGCCTTCAGTCGTTTACGCCTCCCCGTGCCCCTGCGGATACTTGCTTGATCGTGGATAATAATAACCACTCGACTTGATTACCATCCCAATGAACTCAATGGATTTCGCTCCGCTAGATCGGGGAATCCGAATTCTCAGGGGAGTTATTTATCTATAGCGATTAGCGAAATTTTTTTTGGATCGTTCACGATCCCATCTGTTTTGTATAGCTAGTCTTTAGTTTCTTTGAGAAAATATCCAAGGGCGAAGGCGAAAGTATGTAGTTCTAAGTGAAAAGACGGCAATTATGCAAGTATGCTTAACTATTCAACAAATATTCTAAAAATATGAGAAAAATAAGCCAAAAATATTTGAAATTTTATGAAAATATTCATAAAATATCAAAATATACAAAAAATGTGCAAATATGTAAAGCATACGATCGATATATTAAATCCTTGCTTTACATAACCAGTATAAAACTTGGTCCAGGGTTTTATAATGTCAAATAAAAATATGCACAATAGCCGACCATCCTGAATGAGTTTCTTTTTCTTTGAAATATTTTCAGATTATGATGCAGTGGTTACCGTGCGCCTAAAAGTCCACTACTCTAATCTAAACTACAATAATAACGACCAATGTTTTTGTTGTTTATTTTGAATGTTTGTTGCATTGTTGCGTTAGTTGGTAAATATTTCTGGTAGTTTTTTTTTCTTTACCTTAAAATATGCCATGCTTTAGGAAGTTTACATAATGCCAAACTACATGAAAAAGCCTAAGATTAGGTGAAAGGATTGTATAGTCGCAAGCAAGCAGGCTGAGACCAACACATCACAAACTCCAATGTAATTGCGTGGAGAAGTCTTTCCTTTCTTAGTTGTAGTTGTGCAAAATGAAGGTACGATTATCTGTGTCTGTGTACATACCTGCAACACCTCCGTAACGTTTGTGCAGACCCAAAATTCTACAAACACACATACAACTGGCGACTTCGTACGATTTTCTGCCAACATTTCCACAAGCAGAACCTTTCTCCTACTCCCTCACTTTCGTCTACCAGTCGCGCCCGCTACCCTTTCCTTTCTTGTTAAACATTTTTCTTTTACTTTTCAATTGTATTGTCAGCTGCACTGACGTTTTTGCATGCTCGTTAAACTAATTTTCAATATTCATTCTTTCATTTTCATACTTTGCTTTCATGCTTATGCGTGCTTTTATTTTTTTAAAAATTATGATTTTTTTTTCTTTTGTTATTTTCCTTTTTGATTTTTTTTTTATATTCTCTTATTTTGGTAATATTGTTAAGAGTACTTGAATACTTTTCGGCTACTCTTTTACAACATTTTTCTGCTTCTTCTTATTGCTTGCGTTTTAGAAAAGTTTCAACTACACAACTCGTTTAGCATGCTTTTCGGCGTATTTTTGTTAGATATTTATGTACTTGTAAATTTAATTTTGTACAATAATAGTGTGCGAAAAGAAAGGATTTCTTCACATTTTACTGCAGGCTAAACAAAAATTGTGGTGATGTCTAGAGTTTGAGTGAGACGGAAACTCTTGTAAACTGTATAGCCAAGTAGGAAATTAAGCATCAAATTTACTGAAAAGAAATGCGGTCAATTTCGATAGGTGGTGCCTTACTCAAACAAACCTGTTTTCCACGATTAACATTAGAGGATATAGTCAAAGCATTTTACAGTAGCTGCAAGATGTTAAAAGAATCAAATCTGAATCAAAGAGCAAAAATCTGCAGTCAAAGAGAGTTTTCGTGGCTTCAATCTTACGTAGTCTCTTTAAGCTTTCAGTGAAGTGAGAGGCAGATTTTCCGAGGTTCGTCGTTGTTATGCCTGCTCCAAACAGTATTTGCTAAGACAGAGGAAACGAGCTACTTTTATTGGTAGAACTGCACTTCGAGGGCATACTCCCCACTCTACCAATACAGCCGCTCATCAACTACACGCATAGCCAAGTTCACCACCAATTAGCTGGTTCAATATTGTTTCTGTATTACCAACATTAAGCCCCGATTAGTGCCCAATTTTTATTTTAACTCAGAGAGTTTTTCTAACAATGGTGCTAGGAAACGCGCTGTTTCAACACGATTACCCCAGGGTTGAGGTTGGGGTTAGGTACAAGACATCGTAATCAGAATCCTAACTAAAATTGGAACCGCAACTTAAACTATATCGGTAAACGTAACAGAAACCACTTTTACCATAACAGTTACGTTAACAGAAATCGTAACCGTAACTGAAACCATAACCATAATTGAAATTATAACCGAAACTTGCACTACATCTGTATACGTAACTGAAACTATAACCGTAACCGTAATTGAAACCAAATCATAAACGTATCTTAAACTAGATCTGTAACGCACCATATAATTAAAGCTACTAGAAATCGTAACCTTAACCTTAAAGAAAACTGCAACCGTAACAGAAACTAACCGCAAATCAAACTAGAACCGTCTCTGAAAGCGTAACTGAAGACGTGTCCAAAGAATTAAATTAAACAATAACCAAAACCTTACAAACCTTATTTCACAACTGCACCGTAAATCCAGTTGTAGTCGTATTCTTACCTTAACTGTAAACATAATAAAAACCTATAGAAAATGAAAAAGTGTGACTCGAGCTTTCTTTTTAAAGTTGCAGACTACTTTGCGCTACATGCAACAATAAGCATACCCATAACCATAACATAACTTAAGCCATAACCGCAACCGTAATTTTTATCTTCATCGTTAATGTAATAAAAACCTTCCTGTATAGAAAATGATAAAGTGTATGCGTAATTCTTTTTAGTGTTACATCTTAGGTTGGACTTACGGCTACGAGTAAGGCTATAGTTTTTTAAGGATTTTTGTAAACTACCGGCTACGAGTCAGGCTATACTTCGGGTGCGGATTATTGTTACGTTACTATTATGGTTACACAAACTGTTTAGATTACGGTACGTTACAGGTTTATCTCTTCTTAGTTCTCGTAGCTGTGGCTGTAGCCGTAGCCGTAGCTGTAACCTTATCTTTAACCTTATCTGTAACCGTAACAGTGAACCCAGCCGTAACACTATCAAAATATCCAGTCTTGCGTCTCTATATAAATACAGTTGGAGCTATAGTCTTTTTTTTTCGTCTTCTTCTACATCGTTATTTTCTTCTACATCTTCCTCTATGTCTTCATCCTTCTTCATTGCCGTCGCTGGCGTCAAAATCTTTATCTTCTCTTTATCATAATACGCAGCATTATTACCATCATCAGCAAACATTCCCATAATTACAATCATTGCAACTATAATTCTTCTCCTGGTTTCCTTCTCCATGCTTGTTTTCGTCTTCTTTATCTTCTATTACTGTTAATTTTGCTTTGAATGATCCCTCACCTTTTTTTTCTACTTTTTTTTTGTTTTTCCTTTTCCATCACTCCATATTCTTTCGCCGTTTTCATTTTGCTTTTCTTCACCATTGTCTTTCCACTCTTCTCTCTTTTCCTTTGCGGTTCTTGTTCCTTTATTGGTTCCTTGTCCTGTACAATTTTTATTTTTTTGTCTACTTTCCTTTTCCACCACCCGCCTCTTTTACTTGTTCTCCTAATGCTCCTACTCTGATGCTTTGATTCAGTTTGAGTCCACTCGCTGCGACTTTGTCCTGCTATCTGCGTGCACGCACATCATTTGAGCCAAGTGGTTAGGCCTAACTCACAGGATTGCGCCATACCATGAGCAAAGCTTCTAACAAAACAATTCGCTTGGAAACTACTCAATAATTTCCTACTGGGATGCCGTGAGCCAACTGAACTCCGAAAGAGTCCCACTACATTACTATGTAAATTTGATAATGCGTTACAATTGTGTTTTGTAAATTTCTTATTTAATTTTATTTTTATGAAATTATATTGCTAATAGGGTCGGAAATGGGTTACGCAGCCGGGGTTTAACAACAACAAACCAGTAGGCAAATTTTGCTGATTTCAACATTTACTTTCAACCAAAATCCTCTTACCAGCGCTATGTAGGGCGGCAGTCAAGCAAAGAGAAGCGGTCCACAAAAGGGTAACAAATTAAAGAAAATAAAAAAGTCTTAAAATGACCGAAACCCCGTCATTCGTTAATGGAGAGAAAATTTACTTAGGTGGTTGTTGTTATATATAATTTTTAATGTTGCAGTACGCTGATAATGTCCGAAAGAAGTTTTGAAGAAAAAATCAAAATTTTGCTGCTTGTGTGCCGTGATTTTGGTAAGAAAGGGTGAAATGGCAATTTTTTTTATTAGCTTCTTGCGCCTTCATATTCGCTATTTTAAGCGTCTTTGAGTGTGAGCTCCAAACGCAAACACTTTTCTATTTACTTGAAAATTACTTATTTTACTACTAATTTTTTATAAGACCTTCTTTATATATATTTTGTAGGATGAAGAAAAATATTAAAAGCGTCTCAAGTGGCTTTTAGTGGCCGTGGTGGCTTAAGCGACTTTGTATTTCCATCTCACTTACAATTTGAAAGACGGATTAAAAACAGTTGAAATGAGTAAGGACAGCGCTGTCTTTGGCTGTGCCGAATGCTTTATACCTTTCATGAATACGCCTCATGCTTTTCACTTGCCGTTCTTACCTTGTTATTCAAAAAATATATGTATAGCCTCAACCATGTTTGTAGAAACGATTGATTGCGTGGGGGCTATGTGTCTGATCTTGTTGGGTCCGACAAATGTCTAATATATTACAAAATGGTAGGCCATCCAATATTTTAGCCAAATATCTCCACAACTAATTGTCAACTTTGCGTCCAAAGAGAAAGGCACAAAGACAGAGGGATATGGCTAATTCGACTCAGTACATCTGCCTGATTCCAGTTTGCTACAGCGGAAGCTATTTGTTTGTCTCCGTTTAGCCTTCTTATCGTTGATCTTAAGATCCATCTCTTACGACGGGCATACCTTACTGACTGATTTTGGTTCCGTGATCTCTACATTACTCAAGTAGGTAATTGATCTCATCTAGCTTTTGATACATGCAGATAGTTCGGTTTAAGCAGGGCTTGTTATTTTTAAAGATACCTATTAAGCATAGAAGATAGTCTAAAACTACTCCCCGAAAGTTGTAGGGACCTCTTGATCAGATATGATTGATGGTCGTTCTATTGCCTCCTGGGCGGAGAAACAAAAACAACAGCAACAAAGACAATATCCAGGTGTAACAAGGAAATCTTCAAAGCGCATAGGCTATCTCGTACATCTCTTATGTTATGATCACAATACTTGGATGCTTCAAATCTAGTGTATTTGCCTATGTTCCTGTTAGTATACTCCTCGGCGTCTCTCTATCGGTTTAAACTAGCACAACAGCCCTTTACATGTTCAAGTCTCTCCTTAATTTCATTCCTAAGGGACGCTGATAGCAAAAATTTTACGGAATCTAGACAGTTGAACCCTTGATCTCTTTGCGTCTCATCATATCTGTGCTTATCTACGGCTGGAAATCATCACCAAAGTCGAAAAATGATGAGGTAGCCCTTAGATTATGCGAGAGAAAGGTTCTGCGGAAGAAGTATAGTCCCTTCCGCGATACCAATGACGATAATCGAAGAAAATTTGATGATAAGCACGAGCACAAGAGGATAGCACTCTGCATCTTGATTAGGACAGGCTTGAGCACCTCCTGACGCTCTTAACCTATTTGGAATGCTGCGAAGTTAAGGATATTCTTACGCTAAAAACGATGGCGGATAAGACGGAAAATGAACTCATTAAACTCTATTTACAGAGCGTGGGCTAACTATGTGGAGTAAAAACCTTTAAAGACAAGTGTATTACTAGAAAGAGCTCGAGGCTCGTCTTAACTCAAATTTATTTCATGTTGAGAACCTTAAGGTTTCCTGTATAAGGTTCGGCGTGCTATGGAGGAGTTTTTCGCAAAGTATTGAAACTAGTAGGCGAGCAAAGAATAGACAGATTAAAGATTAAGTCCAATAGATTTTTCATCAAGAAAGTCTTCATCTTTACAATGTACCATCTACAATTCCTTGTTCGCCTCCCTCCAATGCATTTGGGTATACAAAAACCTCTCTACCTTCCCTCACTATGCCAATCGATACCTTTTTAATTTCTGCGCAAAATTCTTTAACTTTCTTTTTTACTTCGTACTGCACAATCACTTAATGTAAACGAGCCCTCGGGCAACAATGCGCGGGCAATCATTTGCACATGTTACCATTTCGTGCACCTTGAACTCACAGCAAATTTCAAAATGACTAGGTGGGTGAGTGTGTGCTTGAAGAAGTGACGGCTCACAAAGTCATGAAGAAAATATTGATATCGTGAGTTAGAACGCATTTTCACCTGTCGCATAATTTGTGAACTTTATTTCGTCTTGCCAGTTACCAAAATGCCCAAACGAGCTAATAGCTAAACTTTATGTGTCTTATAGGTTCTCTCAAGTTTCGCAACTGTCACTAGGTCACATCGACTAACTTAAAAGTATGGCAAACGATCAGGTTGCCATTTAATATTTGCCTTATTTAGCCGGGGCTGTTTATAAGAGGCTTCCTTTCGAAACACTCCCGCTGAATCGGAAAGCGGCCGAGATTTGCACGTAGACCAAGGATTGTTAAGACTGAGTGGAAAACGCCTGTACCGGTATGTCTGATATTTCCCTACTCCCAACTCTCGCAGCCCAGGTGTGCCTTTGGAAGCCGTTTTCTACGTAAGAATGGTCAAGCTCTGTCAAATAACCCCTTTGCACATTTCTCCCGTTACTTCTGAACTCACATACTCGGAAGAGTTTATCTCTATATCATACATCGCATTCTCGCTCTCACACTCCCTCTCTCTCTTTACTCCCAACATTCAATCATTCAATCACAATTTTTCCTTCGAATTAGCTGACCTCCGCGTAATAAATTAAATATACCGCATTTCCTCCACTAAACCCCTCAAATATGTCTTGTTATCGGAGGTTTATTTGTTCCTCTTTTTGTTTAATACAGTTTGCCATCGGCATTTTATGTTTAATAAACCGCAGTATATTCAATTTGCTACTATGCTGATTCACCTTGCTACATGTTCCACATAATGAATGTGTTTACCCACCACTTACAGCTGTGTTCAATATAATAGTAGTGAAATAAAAATGGATATCTTTCGACGAAATAAGAAGAATCTGTAATTTTAATAATTTTCTTTTAAAAGATAGCAATTACAGAAACCACATGAAAAGATATTACAAGGTTTACACAAAGTGCAGGAAAGTTAATTTAGCTTTAAAAAATGTCAAATTTTTTTTCAGAATTTCTAGAAAAATTTTTAAGTACGAGTATGCAGTTTCGTAGAGCAATCGGTTCTAGTACAACATTATTCAAGTTAGAACTCGCTCAAAATTTTTGCTTAATTTTCTGAATTTCTTTCGCCAAGGGTGTTGAGTGATTTCTTCCATACAACGCATAAAGAAAAATAAATTTTGTATAAAAAAAATACCCAACATCCTTGACAAAAAAAAATTCTACAAATTCAGGGGAAATTTTGAGGTACTTCTAACTTGCAGATTATTATGCTAAAATTGAATGAATGAATGCGTACTCAAAAATTTTCTAGAAATTCTGCCAAAAATTTTTAAGATTTTGATGTAAATTTTTAAAAGTTTAATTAACTTTCCTGAACTTTGGGTAAACTTTGAAATTTCTTTATAAGTGGTTTTTGTTATGGAATTTGCGATATTTTAAATGAAAATTATTAAAATCATAGCTTCTTATTTTTTCGTCGAACGATACTCAACTTAATTCTCTACTATTGTACTGAACACAACTATACAAAAGACTGCAATTGTTCTTCTACTTGTCCACCTTTTTATAGGCATTGCCTTTTTGTGCGTTTTCTCATTTTTGGCATAGGTTGTAAAAATATCCGCAAGCTTATTTATTAAAAACTAGAGGGGCCGGCAGATTTAGTCCTGTTTTAATGCTACCTTTATATTAGGTCGCCTAATTGTTAGTCGGACTATTTTTAGTGTAACATGGTGGAAAAATAAGTAGCTGCCCTTTGTTGTGGATACATGAAGCTGGAAACAAGTCAGTAACTTCCGGCTAAACTTGGTCTTGAAGATCCCGGAAAAGCCAATGTATATGTAGGGAAAGAATCCGCTGGATGTCAGAGCAAACGAACATATTTATAATTTCGTGTAAAATTTGGGAACCTTGAAATTTTGAGCATAGTTTAAAACCCTCAGAAACGCAATATATTATTTGTGATTTAATTACGAAATCAAATTCCAGACCTGTTATATTTTATTAGTAATTAGTAATCAATTAATTAGACGGTTTTTTTATTTGGCAATGATTATTTTAATTGTTTTTCAAGAAAAAGCATTAAATAAATTAATTACGATTAGAAAAAATAAAAAAGGAATCAAAAAAAAATTGTTTTGATTACTTTTGATTATTTGAAATGTTTTTTTTTATAATTTCTTTTTTTATTTCTTTCGATTTTTTTCAGTATTTTTGTAGAAGCACATAAATATACACATTAACAATACTAAAAATAATCAAAAAAAAAATCAAAAATAATCAAAAGTAATCAAAACAACTGTATTTAGATTATTTTTGATTTTTTTTCAATAATCGTAAAAAATCATGATTTTTTTATTTTAATTGGAAAATAATCATTAAAAATTCATAATTATGGTATTCAATAATTAAATTCAATAATTAATTAAATGGATTCTCAAAAAAATAACTAATTGAACCGGTAATCATTACGATGAGTAATCATTCCTTAATAGGTCTGCCAAATTCTAGCAAAACACTAGCCTTTTTTTAAGAAAAAATTTTCTGCTGCTTTTTGTCCCACTTCTATAAAAGTGATATTATGAAAATTTTGTATCACCTTTCATTTCGTTTGAAAATGAACTTAATTTTTCTATAGATGGCAAGCTCAAAAATTTTGCCATAGAATAGAAAATGGTATTTCATTGTGACTTTTTCAATATTAACATGTATCGACAATTTTAGACGGTTGTTGCTGCTTATAATAGCGGAAGCGTTGCAGTCGCTCAAACTGGTATGAATAAGACCACGAAATTCTAGTTATTGAACTAGAATGTTTACTAACCAGTTTGGAAGTTGACTGCAGGGAGTATTCAAAAATTCGTTCGGCGATATAGGTTGCAGTTGGAAGTACAAGAATTTTTTCGATTTTTTTGTAAAATGGGAGTTCGTAAAGAGAGCGCGAAAGTGTGGATAGACAATTGGAGAGTAACAAAGAAATGAAAACGGTGATGGTTGGGGTGATAGAATCTTAGAGGGAATGATCGGCGTAGAATTATAGTGGAAGGGATAAGGAAGATAAAATATATAGAAGGAGGAATAGTCATAGGGGAAGAGAAAGAGGCCTACGTACTCGAATGAATCGGTTGTTATTCGACCGAGGAATGTCAATTAAGTATAACTTTTTAGACAGCACCGGATCTTTCAACTAAACCAAGAATAGGATAGTAAAGATAAGAAAACAGAGAGGAGTAGATGTATAGTGAGACAGAGAGCGACGGACTATTGTTACAAAAATAAAAATGTGATATGCACACCAATATTTGATAAGACACCCCTAGACCTATTGGTGGTCAACGGGTTAACGTTTCATTACTGGACACCCTGTATTTCAATTTGTGCTAAAATCCCAATCTATGTTCTTCAGATTAGTGATAATTGGTTATATGTATTTATCCCTTTATCATCCTCTTTACTTCGCCTTTTGCTTTCCCCCACCCGCATATCCAGTTCCTCTTCTTTACCCTCTTCATTTTTCTCCAAAATCTTCTCAGCAACTCAAATTCACTCTTCCTACTACTCTTCTTCATATACCCAAATATCATTAAATTGGAACAAATGCATTTAGAGATATGACAAATTGTAGTTTTATATAGCCTGCGGGCATGGCACCTCCCACTTTTCCAAAACTATATAAAGCCTAAGATGGGTTGGGTACTTTGGACGCCTATAAAAGACACACATACACACATTCATTTTTATTTATAATATTTTAGAAAAGTAGGCGTTGACACGCCCCTAAAAGGAAAAACTTGAATGAGCTATATATCCACAGCTATAAGGTTATTTAAATTTGAATTTATGGGTAGAAGACGCCTGACAGAGGGGAGGAATAGAGGAATAGGACGAAGATTATAAAAATGAGGGAGAATTTTAAAGAAGAGAGGAGGGCGCAAAATGGCAGCCAAAGGAATAGGAATAGAAAGGGAAGAGAAAAAGGAACAGGAAATTAAAGAGCGAAAAATGTGGTGAGGGAAGAGATGTTGGAAGGAATATGGCGATGGAGTTGTAGATGAAGTGAAAGTAAGAAATGAAAACGGGAAATGGTAAAACTGTTCAAAGTAAATCTTTGAGCAGGACAACTTCTACTTTTAACTTTATTTTTAGAATGTCCAGCATAAGACATATTTCCCAACTCTGTTTATTTATTTTTATAAAATACAATTTTTCAAGAGAATTTATATTTATTATGGTTTTTATCTTTTCTTTACAGGTACGTACATGCATCTACATGTATATACATACATAAGTGCATTCCTATCTAAAAAGTCACTCAGTTATTCAAATTTAGAAGAGATTAAGTAATTCTACGAAATACAAGTGAGTTCCATTTCCATTCAGTTAATGCAAGCTTATTCTTCATATAATTTTAATAAAAGCAGTTAGATGATGTATCGCATACATATCCAGATGAATACAGACGTGCGCCAACGAAGCAAATATTAACGGCAATTTCTATTTATTTACGTAAAGTTATTTTCTGTCATGTCTCATTATGTCACATTATGATTTCTAATATTTTGCTGACTTATTTTAGTTTGGGTAACCATAACTGCAAAATTTGCCTTAACAGTAACCTTAACCATAACCGTAAAAGTAGTAATAAAATTAATTGTAACTGTAAAGCAGGTTTAACCGTAACGTAGCATGCGGCCTTTGTTATGAAAGCATAAAACCCAATCTCCCGTCGGCATAGCTTCCACCTACACAGTCCTAGTCCTATCGCCATAAAACTGGCCGTAACCGTAGCAGTAACCGCAACCGTAACCATAACGGGCATGCTGATAGTGTCGGCCCCGTAAACTTTTTTAATAATAATTCTGGTAACCTTTACAAATGGAGGTCTTCCACGGAGTAAAACGTTTTTAATAATAATTCTGGTAACCTTTACAAATGGAGGTCTTCCACGGAGTAAAAAAATATGTGAAGTTTGACCTAGGCTTCTTGGTTTTTTTAATTGGATGATGATGATATGATTGATAAGCTCTGAAATCCAAAAGCATAATTTTAGAAAAGTGGGTGTTACCCCCGGACCTTTTCAAATATCGTAACATGTCTTTGCAAGCAATAATTCACTAGCGCGTTAAGGTATATCTGTCATAAGAGGCGTCTAAAATTCACTAGCCTAAGGCTGTGTAGGGACAAAGAAATCGTTTTCGCGACATTCGGGGAAGAAACAGAAATTTCCAGCATCAACTTTATTCTGAAGAAGGACTACCTATACACGCAGCACTCCTTAAACCTTCGGGGAGTGGTTTTGGGGTTACAAAAAAAAACATTGAATTTCCTAATATCATAAATTGTAGGCAATGCCATTGTGAATTATGTTGGTACTTTTTCTTGTGCTACTGTATTTACCAACACACTATATATATATATCTTTATATGCAGTTGTGTTCAGAATAATAGTAGTGAAATTAAATTGTTGTGTATTTCCATACAAAATTAAAATTTGTTCATGTGTTGTATGGAGAAATCACTTAACACCCTCGACGCAAAAATTCTGAAAATTCAGGAAAATTTTTGAACGAGTTTTAACTTGCGCATTATTATATCTGAATAGATTTTGCTGCAAAACTGCGTACACAAAATTTTTTCTAGAAATTCTGACAAAAAAATTTTCATATTTTGACTGTCATTTTTTAAAATTTAATTCACTTTCCTGAGCTTAGTGTTAACTTTGAAATTTTTTTTTATGTGGTTTCTGTTATGGAATTCGCTGTTTTAAAAAAAATTAATAAAAGCACAGCTTCTTCTTATTTCGTCGAACGATATCCATTTTAATTTCACTACTATTACACTGCACACAGCTGTAAATGAATATTTACATCTCATATAAGTGAGTATTGAGTTATTTCAACATAAGTTCCATGTATTTTCAACCATTGGCAACATGCTCCAACACATTAAGATAAACTGTACACCCAGACAAACCTAACAAGCGTTTCAATTGCCTGATTTAATCTAAAATTTTACTCGCCCTCAAGACGCACATAAACCGCTTAGAGGCGTACTATGCCTAAAACACCAAACTCACATATTCAAACAATTTTACATAACAAATACAGGGTGGCGCAAAAGTAATCCTCCTATCAGAAAATGCTACAAATTTTGCGATTGGCCCCTAAAGTCAGTTCTGTTTTGACATTTGTGTAGTAAACACATGCGAAATACACGTTAATAAACAATGTTACGCTACACTGCTCCAGAACGCGGAATATTGCTGACTATTTATTTGACCAATAATCGGTCGGTGAAAAACGGTTACTGCGCAAAAGTAATCCTCCTATCGGAAAATGCTATAAATTTTGCGATTGGCCCCTAAAGTCAGTTCTGTTTTGACATTTGTGTAGTAAACACATGCGAAATACACGTTAATAAACAATGTTACGCTACACTGCTCCAAACCGCGGAATATTTCTGACTATTTATTTGACCAATAATCGGTCGGGGCCAAACGGTTACTGTGAATGGTGAGCGCTACAGAGCAATGATCAACGAGTTCTTTTTGCCGCAACTTGATGAATTGGGATTGGAAAACATGTGGTTCCAACAAGACGGTGCAACAGCACACACTGCACGTGCCACAACCGATATGCTGAACATCGGAAGCTTACTTTTGCGCCACCTTGTATATCCTGTTTGTATGTATGTTCGTAAGCATGTTTGTTAACACTAAGCTGCTGCAACTACTCACCATAATGCTAAGAACATTGTTATAAAAGCACGAACAAAAACACCTACCTATATAAGATACTAGATACTTACTAAAAGCAAATAACAACTGTAAATGAAGCAACAATTTACTTGATATGTCATATGTATGTATAGGATATACGAATACAGTGGTTCAAGTTGAAAATTAACTAATTAAAATAAAACGAATCTATAAAATAGTTTCTATATATTTAAAATTGAGTTCAAAAGTGTGTGTTATCACATCACTCACGTACGAGTCAACGGACAACCTTCGTATAGCTTGTAATTAGTACCATTTTTCCTATATTAGGTTTAAAAAAAATTGTGTAGCCAGATGGTTGTAACAACAATTTTTTTATTTATAAATCGTAACAATGGAAATCCACATAAATTTTATGAATAAATTTCATATAAAAACCAAAAATTATAGCGTTGCCATATTTAAAAAAAAAGTGTTATTGAAGCCATCTGCCATAATGGATTCTCATTGATGCAAGTACAGATTTCCTAAGGTTGGCATTGTAGCTACAGGTATTTGCCACATCTTATAAATAAAAATGAATCAGTGTGGCTGTGTGTCTTTTATAGGCGTCCAAAGTACTTAACCGATCTTCATGGAATTTATGCCAGTCGATTTTTGGATTCACTGGTTACAGCATAAACTGTATATAGTTTTGGAAAAAGGGGTGCCCCGCCCCCAGGCTATATAAAAATTCAACTCGTCATACCTCTAAATGTATTTGTTCTAAATTAATGATATTTTCATATAGGTGACCTTTAGTAAAGATTTCCCAATTTAAGAAAAGTGGGCGCCTTGTTTGTCTTTCATTCGTGTCCAAAGTTCATTGTCGATCTCTCTGAAACTTTCACGATAGTTTTTTGAAAACCCTCTAGTTTTTATAATTCCTTCATAACAAGAAATGTGTTTGGTTCAAGTTAATGATATTTATATGTATACTAGAGCGTCCGGCAGACTTCTTCCTGCCCAGATATTAATCTGTATGGATCTAGAAATATTGCCTATGCCTATCCCTATCACTATTACTATTATTGTCCCTTTTGCTACCCTATTCCCATCCCGCCTTTCTCCTTCATATAAAAGATCTCTACATAAATCTTAGATAGCTCGTAGAAATAGTTGCGGAGCAATAATAATTTAGATTATATCAAAAGGCATCAAAGCTACTTTTCCGTTACCGACCTTTTTTCTTACGGTGGTAGGGATTGACCTCATATTACTCTGAGCCAAATTTCAAAATTCTACCATGAATATTTGCAAATACAAGCAGTAACAAAAATTCCATTCGTATAGGAGGTAACACGCCCTCTTGAAGATTGGTATCCTTTAACTCCTTGCAAATTTCCAATATTCCACCATAAAGACTTTCATCTGATATGTATGGGAATTTCCACGACCACTTCTCCCGTCCCCCCTTCTTTTCTTGATGTGTAATAGATTCATCTCATTTAGCTCCTTACCATGTTTCAATATCGTACAATAAATACTTTCAAAAATATACAGTACGGAAAATTTCATTTGTATGGAAGGAGCCACGCCCACTTTTTCCTTCCACCCCTTTTTTATTAAAATCTTAGAGATTGGTCTCATTTGGCTCCTTATTCATTTTCAATTTTCTTTCATAAATAATTTCAGATGTACGTAGTACGAAAAATCTAATTTGCAAGGGAGGTGACACGCCCACTTTTCTCCTCCTCACTTTCTTCTAGAGATGTTAGAGACTGGTCTCTTGTAACTCCTTACCAAATTTTTAATATCCTACCATAAATACTATAAGAGATATGCAATACGGAAAATCTGATTTGTATGGGAGGTACCACGTCCACATCATCCACTGGTCCGGATGGGGGATCTAAATCATCCTCGATCTTGGGAGCTATGTAGATATTAGTACCGATAGAGCAAACGCGAGAGGGAGGACAGTAGAAAAAGTAAATGGATTAATAGAAATGAAGATTAAGAGGGTAAAGAAAAGGAAGAGAATTTTTTAATAGGAGAAAAATGAGGAAGGTGAAAAGATAAATAAAAAGCAAGCGCCAAATGGGGAGACAAGAGAGTGCAATTTGTAAAATGTGGGTAAGTGAATTTTTGGCCTGGACAAAGTATGTCGGCTCTGCTAGTTTCAAATCAAATTATTTTGAAATTCTTGTCTCAAGTTTGAAATTTCTCACTTAATTTCACAATTTCCAGAAATTTTTTAAGTTTTTTTTATAAGAAACACTGATTTAAAATATTGCTATGAAACAACTATCTATATTTTTATATGAAATCAACAAACAAATTTTTAGCTAAAGAAATTTCGTAATATATTGGGAGAACCAGCTGAGCTCGTTTTCACTGAAAGCCACTGTATGTGGTATACGACGATGAGCTAAAGAGTCAGTATCAAGGCAGATAGCATCGTTATACCCGCTAATTGTCCTGTGAAGCAATTTCTGGTTCTGAACTAGTGCAATTCTATCGCATTGGGAACCACTACTTGCCTCAATATTTTTTTCATGCAATCAACTGGTGAATGGAACGCGGGTATGTCCCTGACAGTGAAAGTTGGCTAAAAATAATTTTTTCCCCATTTTTGTTAAAGTCCACGAAATGCCTGGTTTTAAGCAGCTATCGAGAGCAAAATTAATGGAGTAGCTTTCTCAAATTCAGATTCACTTTTCAAGCAACGCTAGTACAATTCAACAAGTCATTGCCATGGTTACTCAACTGCCACTTTCAAACTAGTGAAAATCTAGATACTATCAAACTATTTAGAACTACTTCTGAACCAAAATTTTTTCTTACTAATTATTGAATTCAATGCTGGAAGTCTTTGTCCAGATTGCTGGACAATAAAATAAGCTCATTACGGTACTTAACTACGCAAGGCACAAAATGTGGTCCAACTGTTGGGCAGCTAAAAGCATTCAGTGAAGATTACCAACTGCCGACTGACGTCAAACAAAGTAAAGGTAAATAAGATGACATGTGTGATGGGCTAACTATGTAAAAGCCTAAGTTGGCACTACCATCAGCCTAAGTAAAGCCGTTTGCAACACATTTAATGTCATTTTGTATTTCGCAGCGACACCTACAATTGTCAATGACGTCATTAATGATGTTGGCATTATCTTCTTACACTTCATGCTGCTATCATTGTTTTTGTGTACAGCAAATTTCTTTAGTATGATTACGATCAGCCTTATTCTCGTCTTCATAATCAAGTTGTCTGGCAACTAGCATGTATGATTGTTTGACGAATGAATTGAATGAAAATGACATTTGCAATACTTTCTTATTTTACGGATAGCAAATTGATTGATTGAGCTTTTAGTTAAATTACAAAAACAATAAGGAATTGTTGAGAAAATCTGAAAAGGCGCACTATTTTCAACAATGAAAAGTACCAGAAAGAGTGTTTTTTAATTTAATTTAATCTTTCCTGTGGGTTAGGGGGTTAGAATATGGCTGAGGTCGGTATGCCGATGGTACGAGACGACTAAAATCCACAAAGCGTAATAAAGCGCAACTTGATGATTACCAACCTTCTTCTTCCTTACAGAAGGAGCGGGTGTGATGAACTGTAAAGTTTCACTGGCATCCAACTGCCTCTCTGTCGATATCACGAAGAAGAAAAACCTAAAGGCCTTGGACTCATTCGTCGACAACACAAAGTCGATCATTGAATGCCGCAGATCTGTTAACGAGATGGCTCAACACTTCAGTATCAGCCTTATATTGGTACCTGGGCACAGGGATATTGAAGGCAACTGCAAAGCAGACGAGCTGACTAGGAGAGGCACCACCCACCATATCCTTCCGGGAAATGACTCGGTAGGTATACCCATGACCATTTTCAGGCTTCGTGTGAACACAAGCACTATAAGGAATGCAAATGGACTATGGCAGCCATCTCATCGTGTGAGACATCCAGGCTAACTTAAGCTTCATATGTTAAGGGGCATACAAGGGCGCTTCTGACTCTACATAAATCGGTTTTAGCATCCTTGATAAGGGTCCTAACAGGGCCCTATTTAATAGGCACTCACGGTGCTAGAATGGGGTAACGACCTTCGATTATTGTCGCAGCTGCAGATGTACCGAAGAGAAGGAGAGCGTTCAGCACCTCCCTTGCCAGTGCCTATCACTCAGCAGAAGGCGGTTAGCCATACTAGGTGAACAGTTTCTATACGACCTTACGCAGGTCTCAAGATGTGAAGTCAAGGCTTTAGCGAAATTGATTAATTCCACGAAGTGGTTCGACCCTCCGCCTTAGGTATAGAAGGAGTTTATTTGACACCGTACAGGGTATCACAACGGCCGCATGGAAAAGCCTGAGTGAAAGCTCAACCACAAATACTTACAATGAACCCTAGATTAGAAAGGCGAAGGCATTTCCTACAAAATCTAGTCCGCTGATCTACTACCGGTTGTTAAAAATCCCTCCTTGCCTCTCATTATATTTCTGATATTGCCTCTCGATTGTCCTCCTCTATTCATATCGGTCCATCACATTATCCATCGCCTTATAAGCCTTTCGAATCAGTCTCTTGGTCGCTAACCCAATCCTACTAGTTTTCTCCCTCCGCTGTATTTTCTTCTTCCCCAACATGCTCCCTTTACATCCCCTCTTTAATTTATGCAAAGTCAACGAAGAACGTTCAAAATATACCTCCCAGCTCCCTCTGAATTTATCTCTCTCCTTGTCACTCTCTCTCTCTCTCTCTCTAGCTCTATCCTTATCTCTCTTTCTCTCGCACTCACCCTCATTATCCATCCAATTTTTCATATTACAATCTGGCAATCTTGCCATAAGACAACGCTATGAATAGAGACAAATCGCCTCTGGATGGCGAGAAATCTGGAGCTAAGGAAAATTCAAGGCAATTCAAATATATTGAAAAGGTCCAAAACCTCGTATATATCGTCCATTTCTATTCAGTATGAATATAAGAGAGAGAAAGCAGTATAATAAAAAAAAATTTTAATTCTATAGATGAAAGAGATCAATATTCAAAATTTTTGTTTTTAAAGAAAGGCGCTTGAGATGCCTAATCAATCAAATGCAAAATAAAAATCCAGCAAGACCTCCACTTTGTTTAAGAAAAAGTTGTTTGCTGCCCCTTAGTCACTTTCTATAAAGGTAGAATCATAAATTTTTGTATCATCTCTCTGTTCGACTAAATGATATTGTTCCATAGCAGCGAGAATGTTTAGAAAATCTCATTAATTTGAGTGTCCTATAAATACCTTTGATTATTTTAAGCACATCGTTGGTTCCATAACAGAAAAACCAAAAACTGTCATATCATTACTTATCTGCCAGCCGCACTACTAACATTTTGACAGTGACATCTTAAACTGTCACTGATGACCGCTGCAGAATGACAGCTTAGCTTGTGTGCTTATTACAACTCACAGCAAGAGGCAAGCCACCTACACAAGCCAAAAAATGTATACGCTTACAGAAATAATAAAAAGTATCAGCACAACCACAACAATGCTATAAATATGACGTACTCAATCACCAAATAAAAACACAAATAAACAAACAAAAGAGTTGATGACTACTTTAACGGCCTTTTGACAGAAAAATTACTGATAATATTATTAAAAATCCCACAACAAAGTAAATAAATTTGAAAAAAATGAAACAGGATAAAGAAATGGGAAAAAAATTATAATAAAAGTGAATGGGTTGTGCTGTGGAAATTGGCGTAGTCGGGGTTAAAGTGAAAAAGGTAGTTATAAATAATGAAATACTTAAAAAAAAAATTTTAAAAGCGAGTTGACGTACGCTACTAATAATGCCGTCTCATCAGCCGCATCATTAAGAAACCTTTTTTGTTAGACACAATGACATGCGCTCCCAGGAGATAAAGAAGAAGAATATGGCGGCTGATGAAATACAAAAGTGGCACATTACTTGACAATTACTCGGGCGTTGAAGTGGCTTAAGTGGGTTCGTAGAGGTTGATGCTAGGAGTAAACGGAAAGGCAAGATTTCTTTTGTGTAGGTAAAAAGGTAGTTGAAAATAATGAAAATAATGGATGTATTTTTTTTTTTTTATTAAATAAAAAATGTATTGCAAACTAAAAATCAAGCAAAAAGTTCGCTAATATTCGTTTTTTGCGTGCGTTGAAATTATTTAAACATCAATGTGTAAAATCTGGATAAATTGTGCGTCCAAACGAGCCCAAATAAGTGTATAAAAAAGTGGGTAATTTTGTTTGGAGAGATTCGCCTTTTAACCGTGGTAAAATTGCTTCTTCGTGTAGGTCTGTAGGATTGCATACTTTTAGGTACTTATTTTTTCCATAAAAATTACATAAATATATGTTAGTGGTGGTCTTCAAGTGTAAACATTTGCGATGGTCTTGAAATACAAGTTTTCACCTCAGCAGTAGCGGTTGGTCATTGTTGGTACGGAACGCTCAATGGAAAGTGCAAAATGTTGCATACTTTTAGGATATGAAATTATAAGGGTGCATGGAGAATGCATCCTCATTACTTAGCGTTTAATAGCCTAGGCGAATTTAGCTGTTTCAGACCAGATATCAACTCTTACCTATTGAAGAACCCAATCCGAAACACCAAAGGAAGCCAAGTCATCCTTCACGGGGGTCTCCAAACCCCATATGGGCCTACATTTCAAATTCTACTGAGGAATACCTTATAGGGAGGAAAGTCTTAATCCATACAGTACACACAAAATAATCAGTGCAGCCGTAGTGCATTTATCTACCGTAAGCTGGTAGCTGTAGAAGTTTCAACACCGTAGCTAATCATATAAGAACTCAATATCACATCTCCTCATTTCTCAAAGGCGTGGAGATGGTGAAACATATACCCCAATCTGTGACAATAGAAAATATGTTTCATCCCACAAACACCTACTAAGTGCCCAAAAAAAAAGGAATTAGTCTAGACTAATGACAGCTTTGATATCTTTGCATGGGTTGAGGTGATCTCTTTTGTTTGAGCATGTCCTATGAAGAGACTAATTGGTCCCTTTCATACCCAAATGGGGTAGTACCTGACAGATTCCCTTTGTTCCCCTACGGGTACGGTCGGACAAGTTTACTTTCAACACCTAAAAGTAGGCTACAGAAATGAAAATCGGCTTATCCCAACTATAGTTGGGATCCTTGCCCACTGTAAGCAAAAGGTATATATCCCGGATCACTGTCTTTAGAGATCAGTCCCACGATTTTCGCAGGGAATCTACTAGTCTTTTTCAAATGATTGTATTCACAAAACATGCGACTAACTGTCGATCCCTAGGTAGTTGCGGAAGGAAATGTAAGATGATTAGAAGGTTCGACGTCGTAAGCACATTATTTTCTTGTCAACTCCCTTATGAAGATATTATTATTTCCACAAACTAAACTCTTCAAACTCTTGAACTTTATTGAAACTGCAAGTTGCTTCCACAAAGTTCTCTCGATCTATTTGCTTGTACTCAGTACTTGAGGTACCACATAACAGACTCGAATCGAGCCATAGTTTGCATTTCTGCTATTTACGCATTAGTCGTTTTTATTGCTTGCCACTCAGCTTCTCGTTTTTCCCCCCTCAAGACATAATTTTTCCATTACCACATTTATATTTACCTGCTTTACCACTAATAATTTCTAACACACCGCAATCCCTATCAAACCGCAACTCTCATTCATCTCAACAGCGCAAAGTGAAATTAGCAGAAAAAAGTTTTGAGACACTTTCAGGATTAACAGAGCAAAATAGGCGAAAACTTAAGGGATTTGCTGTCTTTTATAAGCGACGTGTACTAATAAATATATGAATGAAACAAGCAAACCGCACACTCACACACATACAAATACCACAACTTTGCAAAGTTACAAAAACTCGTATAGAAAATAATATTTTGGTTTGGTGTGGTTACAATGATTATAATCTTCTAAATGAAAGTACGCTACAGTCAAGTTACAACTAGTTGGTGAACTGCTGTGAGACTAGTGCCGCTTTGGTGTTTTTGGGAATAGTTTGAGCTGAGTTAGATACTTCTAGTTGGGTCTTTCCACGTCAAATCGTCACATAGTTGGAATCGGCCCCTGTCGATTTGAATAAAATTTAGTGAAGAATTTATTTGTGTCATAAAGCGAAGTCCTCCCAACAAAAAAAAAAAAAAAAAAAAAATTTTTGTTAACCTATGCAATTTCAAAAATTCACATTTTTCCTGTTTTGTGTAAAGTTTTATTCCAGTATTTCTGAAACTACTGAAGTTACAAGTTAGAAGTATAAGAAAAAAAAAATTTTTGAAATTTTTAATTTTAGAAATTTTTACTTAAAAAAAAAAAATTTTAAGAAAAAATTTCTATATTTTTGTAAGTATAACGAGCTCAAGACCAGTTGATAATAATTCTTAGTTAATTATTATTATTTTTGATTAGAGGAAAAATTGAAAGCAACAAACATATACAGGCTATAGTTATAGTACTATTTCGAAAACAGCCACGATTTCTCGTCAGACTAAACTGGTCTTGAGCTCGTTATACTTACAAAAATATGTAAAATGAACAGACCGTAAAACCAACAACAAAATAAAAAATTTCTAATTTGAGAAAATTTTCAAGTTCGCGATTAACCCCCTAACCGATAAATATAACCCGCATACCTCTACCTTCTATAATTATTGACACATAGTACTGCCAAATATTTTATCTATGCCGTAACTTTGATTTTATAGTTTTAAGTGGTGGCACAGTTCCGTTATAATCATTCTCATTGAAAAATTTAGTGCAATTTGTAAAAAAAATTAGTCTTGAGGGAAGTCTTTTGGTAACTACAAAAAAGTGATAAAAAGTATTTCTGTAGTAAAAAACAAAATTGTTACTAATTGACATAATTGTTAAGGATTAGAAATTATAAAGAAGACGTGGATTTATAAATAAATATATAGAATTATTAGCCAAAAATCATACCCCGCCTAAAGGCGGAGTGGGCAGTTAACAGGGAAGTCCGCCTAGAGGCGGGGTGGGGGATTCAGCCACGGAAGCAAAATTATGAGCTCTTTTGGATATATAACTAAAAATTCGAGTTTATCGCACTAGAATTACAAAATATGAGTTTTTTCATTTTCAATAAAAATTGGTATGTTAGAGAGTTTAATTTACAAATATAAATTTTTAAATTTTTTCCAAAAATTTTTTTTTTGTCATTTTTGTAGCTTTCTGTCTACTTAAACTAGTTAAACACAAAATTACTCAATTTTGATCAGTAAAAATTAAACAATTTTATTTTTCAAAAGTTATGCAATTTTAAAATTTTGTTTTTTCTGTTTTGTAAATTTAATTTTTTCAGTATTATTAGATAATTTAGAGCTATAAAAAAATTTTTTTTTTCAAATTTGCAATTTCTAATTTTAGAAAGTTTTAAATTTTTCGAAATCGACAAAATTAACGTTCGCCATTAAATTTTGGATTCAAATTTTTTTGTATTCTTGTATCTTTAGATATGTAACAGCTTTTACATATCTAAAGATATCCTAAAATTTTCATAAGGGCGTTTCTTCTTTTTTCAAAAATATGGTTTTTTTATATTTAAAAAAAAAAATTTTTTTTTTCATTTTTTTAGCTTTCGACATTAAATCGACTTAAACTATTTTAACACACAATTCCTCAATTTTGATCAATAAAAATTTTTTTGGTGCTGCTGGTATGTAAAAACAAAAATGTAAAAAAAACTTTAAAGCATATTTTTTAACATTCCACTAGCAATAAAAAAAATGTTAAGTAATCAAAATTGAGCACTTTCGTGTTTATCGAGTTGAAAAAATAAAAATTTCAATTTTGTGGAAAATATTCATATTTTTTAAATATTGATATATATAATAATATTGATATATATAACACTTAAAATAAAATAACTTGAATCCAAGATTTAATGGCGAACTTCAATTTTTTCAATTTTAAAAAACACAAAATTTTCTAAAATTAGAAAATGCAAAATTTTTCAAAATATGTTTTTGATCCTCTAAGTGTCCCCTTTGAAAGAGCGAAAGAAAAAAAAATGAACTTTAATTTTTTCAATTTTGAAAAATATAAAACTTTTAGATGACATCAAAACCAGCGTATTGTTAGGTTAATGGTTAGCAATGCGTGCCAAAATTTCTCTGATGAAGAAGCTTAGAAGCTTCCGAACTGGATCTATAAGAAAAGCTATGGCGGTTATCTCTAAACATTTTTCCTACTCTATTCAATTAAAAAACTTTTAATAATTAATTAAAAATGATTATTAAAAAATAAAAACAATAATAACTTTCATAAAAATTCAAAAAGTGAAAAATTATTATTCTTGGCCTTAAGCTGGTTTCAAGAATACTTTTTAAATTAATAAATTTTTAAATTTGTCTTTCAAAATATTTTTTTATGCCTCTAAGTAGCCCCTTTCAGATGGAAAAAGTATATTTTTTTAGCCTTAGTTCTTTTCGAAATATTTAAAAACAAACTTTACAAAACAGTAAAAAAAGTTAAATTTTAAATTTGTATAACTTTTGAAAGAAAAAAATGTTTTATTTTTTTTTTTTTCTAAAGCAGAACTTCGTTGTATGATAAATGGAAACTCTCCACCAAATTTTATTCAAATCAAAATTGGTCGATTCCAACTATGTGGCGATTTCACATGGAAAGAACCAGTTATAAACTAGTACATTTGCTGACTAGTTTAATATTTCACTGCGGGTTATTTATATAAGTTTATATGTATGTGTGCATATATATATTTATCAGTTCCATTTGAAAAATTGCTAGATTATATTGCTGTTACAAATGACAAACACACAAGACGCACTAGACCATATTTTGTAATGATTATACTTAACTTTAGTTGTTGTAAACACATTTATGTACTAAAATAACTTAATGTGGTGCGGCAAAAAGTAATTAATACTTTGCACAGAAAATGAAGGAATACGTTGGTTATATTTGTAGAGATTAAAAAGCATTCTACTGGGATTAAAACGGTAAAGCAGTGAAGTTTTCTGGGAAAATTCCCTTTCAGAAAGAAAAATTGTCACATGACTTAGTAAGATTATTATTGATTTTTGTTATTATTATCAGTGTAGTTAACTTTTGTGCCAGTAAATGAAAGCAAAGTTTCTTCGACTATTGACGTTCATTGAACACTAAAACTTGAAACTTTTGTATTATTTTGTATAGAAGGTAAATAAAAGTGCTTTCTAAAAGCACATGAGTGCATTGAGTTGCTCGCCGCGGTTTTTACCAGCTCACCATGGCGTATACGTAACATTTTTCACTTGAATGTACCTAAATTGTTTATTATCGAACTAATTTTTTTTTTTTTTTTGAGACAAAACCAGGGTTTCATCTGGCAAAGAGATATAAGAAAAAGTAGGATTCACCCATAGAAGTTCGTACAAAAGTGATCAGATATCGTGTCCGCATCTTAGCATATTTCAGGTGAAATGCACAAAACGCAGTATGCGGGAAAACTTTCTCGATTAAAAGCCTTTACCGCGTCTTACCTCCTTTTTTAAATCAAGATAAACCCCTTATCGTCGGTTACAGGCAGCGTCTGCGTTTTCATTTACGGGTTCCGTTCTAGTTTTGATAACAGTCCTGTTTTGGTTCTTATTTTGGTCCAGATTTCATAACCGTTTTCACTTTCGGATTGGGTTTTATTATAGGTAGCAGCTTAGGTTACGGTTTCTGTTCCAGTTTCAATTATCATTTCAGTTCCGGTTTCGTTTAAGTTTTAGTTTGGAGTATGGATATGGTTACCTTTACAAACGCGTTTTGATTTCTAGTTTGGGTGACAGTTTTCGTTCTGGTTTAGGTAATGGTTCTAGTTTCGGTTAAAGGCTTAAACGCCAGACGCGTTATTTCAAGAAAGCGGTTCCGGTTTCGATTGCAGTTTCCGACTCATGATTGTTTCCAGTCCACCTTCGATTGCGTTTACGGTTTTTGTTTCGAATTCTGATTTCGGATAACTAAATTTCTAATTTCATTCTTTTCCAGTTTTTATTCGGATTTTGTTCTAGTCTCAGTTTCCTCCATATGGCAATTTCTGTTCCAGTTTTTGCTTGTATTTTTGTTCCGATTTTGCTACGACTCTGAGTTCAGATTTCGGTTGCGGTGTCGACTTTGTTCTGTCTTCGTTTCTAGTTTTTAAGTTAAGGTACAATTTTGGCTGGGATTTCATCTATAGTCTTTGCTCCTAGTTCATTTCTGGCTTCAGTTTCAACTTGGTTTAAAATTCGGCCCTTAACTTATACTTCTCTTAAAGCTTTCACTCGTATTTTGGTTTTGTTCGGTTCCGATTTCTTTACGATGTGATTCCGATGTTTTTCCATTTTTGTGGGTTTTGGTTCTTATTTTAATGAATATTTCGATGAAGGCTTTCTATTGTTTTTGTATATATTTTGGGGACTGGTTCAGTGCCGGTTTTGGTTTTGATTTTAATGTCGATTCGAGCTATCGGTGAATTCCCAGTCAAATTGCTAGTTCTAAATTTTTTGTATATTTGTTCTGGATTCGGATTTCTTTGCATTATTTTCCTTCTTTTCCTTTTCTCTCCTTTCCTTCCCTTCCTCCTCTTCTTTGAATTTTTTTTCTTTCCTTTCCTTTCATTTTCTTTCCTTTCCTTTCCTATCTTTTCCTTTTCTTTCCTCTCCTTTTCTTTTCTTTTCGTTTCTTTTTTTTTCTTTTCTTTTGTTTTCTTTTGTTTTGTTTTCTTTTCTTTTCTTTTCTTTTCTTTTCTTTTCTTTTCTTTTCTTTTCTTTTCTTTTCTTTTCTTTTCTTTTATTTCCTTTCCTTTCCTTTCCTTTCCTTTCCTTTCCTTTCCTTTCCTTTCCTATCCTTTCCCTTCCTTTCTTTTCTTTTCCTTTCCTTTCCTTTCCTTTCCTTTCCTTTCCTTCCCTTCCCACTCTTTCCTTTTCTTTCCTTTTCTCTCCTTCCGTTTACCTTCTTTTCCTTTGATTTCCCTTCTTCGCATTTACTTTCTCAATTATCTGAAATCCAAGTCTTAAATATGAATATTTTTCGACCAATTCGCATTTCATTGAATGTTCTTATATCCAATATATACTCGTATATCATACATAAGCTTCTATTGATCGGATAGTTATTTGCATGTATTGATACCAATTAAACTGTCATTCATGGAAAAGCTATAATTAGAGAATATCATTAATTAACATGGCAGTGAAGTAAAAGCTTTATAGATTTCTAAGCAAATATCCATACATACTCGCACTTATATGAATGCAGATTCGTTAACAAATAACTAGTTTATATTTGTATATTTGCATATGAAATCGAGCTAATACATAAGTGGGGCTAATCTTAATATTTCAAAGCAGCAAATTAATTATTAAACAATATTAACTAACGTATGCAAAACTCAACCAAATTCACTGCACAAATAAATACATACGTGTCAACAATTTAATTATTTCAATGGAGGGGATACAAATTAAATTATTACACTGATACTTCAGATCAGTAGCTAGTTACTTGATTCTGCTCTATCACAAGATATGGTGTGATCTTTTTATTCATCTTTTGGCTGATCTCTATTGACCTGACTATGATATTTAATTCTCACCCTTAGATACCAGATTTTGTTAAACATTAAATACTAGTAGACGCTGCTTTCTTCCTTAATCATTTCTCGCTTCCTTTTCCTTTACGTTTTCTCCTCCTTCTTGTTATCTTTCTTCTACTCTTTTTGTTCTTTTCGGTCTTCGTTTTCATCTTCTTTTATTCCCTTTTCTTCTTCTGTCCCTTCACCTTCCTCTTTTCCTTATTCTTTTTCTTCTTGTTTATCTACCTTTCGGTTCCTTTCCTTATTCGTTTTCTTTTACTTGCTCTTTCTCTTTTTCCTCATCTTCTTCCTCTCCTTCAACTTCTTCTTATCCATCATCTTCCATTTCCTCCCACTTATTCTAACACACATTACTCCGTTACCCTTTATCTGCCTCCTCTTTCCCTTATTTTCTACCTGTGCCGCCTCCTATTCCTTTCTTATCATATTACTATAAAAGGCCTCAAATGCAAGTGAAAACAGCTCTAACTCAAAAATTCCGGCAGAAAAAAATAATAGTTTCTTCTATCAAAGCGAGGTCCGTAAGATGTTGCCCTCCCTCTGACAGCTTTACTGTCTTTACTGAGAACTTAAAGGCAATAGATCACCGCTTTTGTGTTCTCGCCAGTCCATGTGTATTGATTACTTTCGAACTTTCGCAATGTTTTGGATCGTTAGTTTCAAACTTCCACAATAATGTCGATGACGTCAAGCGAATAGTTGGGCAGCAGAAGAACGGGCATAAGGGATTTTATGGCTAACTATGCTTACTAAAGCTGGGAAGGGGGACATAATGAACTCTTCTGGCCTTTAGATAGAACTATTTATAAGAAAAGTTCATGTGAGGCGGCATAGCGCAAACGATTACAAGTCCTCTGTGCCACAGGACGAAACAGCAGACTCTTCTTCATTGTCGAAGATAGCAGGATTGGCTTAAGTTTCACAATTCTCTTGTTGTTATACCAAAGAAAGCTCGTAACATTTTTCTGAAAAGTCAAAGAAGTGTGGTCGATTTGTTCTTCACAGAAATTTTTTTTTTGGTAGGGTACCGCATTCTGCCTTAAAACGTTAACTACTTACCTGCAGATGAATTTTGTAAAACGTTATTTAAGAGGGTCCATAGCAGTCGTCGTCTACAGAACACCGTCCAAAATCCCTTTTGAATCCGAACTTGAGATATCTGACAAATATTAATAGTATATGACCTGCTCGTTGGCACTGGATAGAACATGAACTAAATGAAAATTGTTCATTATCAAAGAAACACATATAATTAACCTAAAAGTAGCATGAGAGCTTTGAATGTCATTTACATACCTTCCAGCTTTGAATGTCACATTTGACATTCCACGCATATTTGTCAAATGTACCAAACACCATTGAGAGTTGTCAAACTTACGCCAGAGCCACAATGCTGTGATAGCGCTTTGTATTAAATTATATTGGAAAACCGAAATTTCTGTTGAAGTGCCACAACTAAATACAAAACCCACAAACTACAAGAATGTCTCTTGACATTTTTGATTTATTACTTTTTGTGGAAAAATTCTTTGCATAAGGCAAACGCATTTTCACCTCTTTCTCGTTTTTGGTTTATTTATTAATTTCAAATTTACTGAAGCGTTAAACGTCATGGCGCGCTACGTCAAGTGGCTTCCAAGTGTCATTGGTTGAGTTGTTGGCCGGGCGTATGTGGTTTTGTGTTTGTAAAATAATAGCGCGCCTTTGAAATGTATAGTCAAAGTTTTTCTTTTTTCTTTTTGTATTTAATTGATGAGTTAAATGCGAGTGGAAAACAATAAGCGACGTCTTTTGTTCAACCACTCACCTGTGACAGCTCTTTTCCGTTCCGTTTGAGCCGATGTTAATAACAAAAATTCCTTAAACGAATTGCCCTGCAATAGTTCATTAATTTATTTTGAATAATGAAAGGAATAATTTAGAGTTGTTATTAATGAGCAGCGAAATGTCAAAATTTCAGTATTTTAGGTATTCTTGCTAGCTGGGAGCTTCATTGATGTAGTTAGCTATTGAACTGGTTTACAGATGACTCTACTGTGTATGGATAGGGGAGTTAGACGTGTTCTGTCAGACCTCCAGCTTAGCTGCGAATCCTGGGTGCCCGCTGCTAGAAGCGTCTCCACTTAAGATGCCGACCGATATTATATACTAGTGGCAACTTTTTTTCCGTTCAGAACGATTCTCAGTGGAACTGACGCGCCATATTGCGTAAGAACGAATGTAAAAGGACTCAGCAACCTCGAGTGCTAAAAATGCCGCCAAGTAGGTGTTAAGTGCTGCATAGAAGGTAGAATTGGATGGAAATACTTTCCGTAGAACTCGTGCCTAATTCACATAATCAGCGTGGTTAAATTTTATGTTAGGTGAAAAGTTTCCCATCTGCGAAGGGAGCCTCGCTTGGACACGCTCACTCCGCTGGGACTATCACTACATCTCTACATATAATAGAATTGTAACAGGTCTATCTCTGTACATTGCAGATATTTAAGAAAAATCGATAGAAGGGAGCCAGTAGAAGCCAAATCAACTATTTTTAGAATTTTTGTCTGTCTGTCTATATGTTTGGTCGCGCTTCACTCAAAACCCGCTAAATAGAATTGACTAAAATTTATACCGTTATATTACTAGACGTTCAACTTAAAATCTAAGATATAACTTGCTTCGATAGCTCTACCAGTTTAGGAGATATCGACCGATATGTGGACCAAGGTGACCAAAAATGTGTTAGTACAATATGGCTATCAAACGAAAGTGGATAATGAGTGCTGTAATAAGCGATGTGATTAAGTTGTATATATCAACTGGCATTGCAGATAAAATGATTAAACTCGGACTCAGTCTATAGTAGATTCGAAGTGTGGTCGGGTTTACTAGTTCAATATAAAATTGAAGCTCAACCAATATTGAGTTTATTTGCTATTTCAAATTTAGGCAAGCGAAAAAGAATATTAATTTTTGGAGCAGGGTCTATGAAAATTTGTGTGTTTATTGGTCTTAGTACGAAGTATTCAATGCTGGTACTAGCTCAATTTCGACTTAATTCAACTTTCGTTTTTCCCGCTTATTCTCTTTTCTAATGTTGAGATTATTTCAGCCGTTTTCCATAGAAAGATAAACCTTATTTGTTACAGCAATATCACCGTGCTCCTGCTGAGAGTGCAAGTTTCCTATGTATCTAGTTAGAAGATTATGATCAGAACTCTGTGGACATATACGGTGACTAGAAAGACGCTCTACCGACCCTAAAGGTTTTCGGTTGTTGTTTTCTTTGTGTTTACTCCCCGAAGGTTTCGAGGAGTGTTGCCGGAAGTGACAGCCCCTTGCCGGATATGAACCCAGTACACTCGGGCACTCCTTTGCGGTACATGCCTGACTGTCGTGGGAGCGATTTGGTGTAACCAGTGGAAACGTCTAGGTCATCTCACCCCCTCCTTCCGTAAGGAAGAGGAAGGTTGGTAATCAGAGGTGATCCCTTTGTGGATTTAAGTCGACTCTTACTACCGGCAGCCTTATATGGGTACCTAGGCACAGGGATATTGCAGGCAATTGCAGAGGAGACGAGCTGGCCAGGAGAGGCACCACCGACCATATCCTTCCGGGAAATGACTCGGTAGGTATACCCATGACCACTTTAAGGCTTCGGGTGAACACAAGCACTATAAGAAATGCAAATGGGTTAGGGTCAGCCATCTCATCGTCTGAGACATCCGGGGTGACTTGGCCTTCATATAATAAGGGGCGTACAAGAGCGCTTCTGACTCTACACAAATCGGTTTTAGCATCGTTGACAAGGGTTGTAACAGAGCAATATTTAATAGGCACTCACGGTGCTAGAATGGGGGTAACGACCTTCGATTATTGTCGCTGCTGCAGACCTACTGAAGAGGAGGAGAGCGTCCAGCACCTCCTAGGTGAACCGTTTTTAAACGACCTTACGGAGGTCTCAAGATGTGAAGTCAAAGTTTTAGCGAAATTTATTAATTCCACGAAGTCGTTCGACCCTTAGGCATGGAAGGGGTTTATTTGAGACTGTATAGGGTATCAAAAAGGGCCCATTAGTGGCCTAAGTGTCTGGCTCTTACCTTAACGTTCCAGCTTAGCCCTTGCAACCTAGCCTAACCTACTATCAACATACCCAGCTCAGGCATATTCTAACTCCCTAACCCGCATGGGGCTAAAGGTTTGCGACCTTCAATACTAAAGCCAATCACCTGTCTATTTCTATCTTCCACTACTTTGGCTTTTTGTCGTCCCTCTTACTTTTTGAACGTTAGACTCGACTGTAAGTCGACCTGACAATGATCCCACCATATACAATTCATGTGTTCAATGAATCAGACCGTCCCTTGCTTACGTACGAAATAGGACGCCTTCTGAAGAGTGGCTTGCATAGAATTAAATTTAACCAAAATGTATTATTGAATAAATCTCAGTTCTAATAAATAATTTTCTTGGCGTCCTTTAACTTGTTTGCTTTTTTCTGCCTTCACCTTTCACTGATTGCGTCTGCAAAGTAAGTTTAAGTTAATGAAAGTTTATGATTTTTTTCTTTTTCTGCCCTCAACTGACAGCAAGGTGATTTGGGTTTGTGCATCATCTTTAATTGACAGTTTGGTTAAACGCAGGAAAAGTTGTTGAACTGACAAAAATGTAAGGTAGTAAGTGTATCATTACTAGCCTGCCATCGATTACCCTCCTGTGCTTCCTTCTTCTTCAAGTCGTCGTCGATGTAAACCACATTCAAGGGGCGACCCAACCAAAATGAGCCGAGTGCAATCAGAGAAATGAATACATAAATACTTGAATACAATAAATGATGAAGTAGGTAATATTTTGGAAATTTACCCAGAAATAATGTGATGAAAGGATACCTTTGGCAACATATTGTTTGTTGTTGTAAAACAAAAACATAAAATCTCTGAAAATCACTTAGACACAAACCCTGCTGTCAGTCAAATTGTAGAAAACAAAAAAAAGTAAGATACTCGATAGCAACAACAAAGAAAATTACAAACACCAAAAAAGCTTAAACGATAACAACAGCGTCTGTAACTAAAAAAAAAAAAAATTTTGGATAAAATCAGTCTTAGAACTTAAGTCCAGTTCACTAGGTTTTGACGGAATTCTCATTGTAGTTTAAAGATAACTAGGGATAGCTCAGTGGGTTTTTAACCACAAAACTTTAATTTAGTTTCATTATTTGCTATTCCTTTCATTATCTTTTTCCCCCTTTCTTTCTCTGCTATTCCTTTCCTTTAATATATTTTCGCTTTCTTTTATTTCTCATTTTATCTACAATCTCTATTTTAACTTTTTTTTTATTGTTTTGTCTTTTATTTTTTCCTTTCCATTCCTTTCCTTTCTTTTCCTGTCCTTCCCTTCACTTTCTTTTAATACATTTTATTTTACTTTTTTTTTCTATTTATCTTATTTTATTTCATTTCAATTCACACAAACCCAACCACAAATACAAAAACAAAACTAATTCCGGTGATGAATACTCTTTATGAATAATCCAATGTTTTTGTATCATCAGTAAGGTTTACATATTTGCACATATTTCACATTAAGTGTTTAATGCCTCCAACAAAGCAACTCTTCGTGCTCTCAAGAGAACCGCTGGTACTGGGTATCGTACCCAGTGTTCAATACAACAACAACAACTAAAGCAAAAATGCATGACACATTTACTCACACAACAACGGCTCTTAGATGCGAATACTTCTTTTCCATTGGTCCACTACCAACTCTTCGCACTCACAGTGAGAGCCGATCACACGAGTAATACAATAGCATGCATGGCATGTCTATTACCACAACTAAGGCTCTATAGTGTTAATACATATTTGGCATTTGTGTTGGTGTCATTTTTGAACTAATTTTTCTATATTATAATTATAATTCTTTTATATTTTGTTATTGACGGCACTGCAGTTTGGCCATACCGACCCATACATATATACTTGTTAATACCTTAGATGTATAGTTTGGCCATAAAGTGGGGAAATTTCCCTCAACTTGCGCATTTATATTAAAGATTATTCTACTCTTTTTTTTCGATATTTATCAATACATAAACGACGAATATTGTCCGGTCGTTCAGCGCCAGGGCTTTTCCATTGATATGTTGTGCTCCAAAATTATTGACCATCTTCTGGTCATATCCGATTTTTCTACCACCGTTACCAGACCGTTACAAAGCAATCGACCTGCCGTTTCTGAGCTACGCACCGCCAATATAGTAGCCGAGCTAAGTAGACAAACATTTTAAGAAGTTGAAGGCTTGCAGGATAATAGTTTCTTCCTAGGAGGTTGTTTACAGGTACAACTTGGTCACAGGAAACCGTCCACAGCCCTGATAGTAGCTGAAGGTACCTGTACTTGGGGATGTCATTTCAGCAGCGCTCTCCAAAAATTTCAGGAAATGTTTATATCGCTAATCAAACGAACAAGATTTGAGTATCTTGAATGAATCCTAGATACACAGAGAACTTTAAAAGCATTGTTCTAGTCCTAATTTGTCCATTGTATCCAAGTAAAAGAGATTGGTGTGACTACATTGTCAAATCTAAAACAACTAAACATTTTTCAAAACATTTTCAAATCAATGTGAAACGAAAATTAAAAATCAAGCGTAAGACGACTCACAGGGCAATAATAAGAAGTGAGAGTATTCCAGAGTGCTGTAAGGTAGCGCTGAAGTGATTCCACAAATTTCAACTTCTACGTTGCTTTAGGAGCAAACAGCATCATCTGTCACAAACAAAACAAGCTAATTAAATCGTTAGCCACTTTTTCATTAAAACTAATTACGCATTCAGAACTCTTTACGACACAAACAACAACAAAAACAAAAACTGCCAAACAACAACTAAAACCCCGACTAGCAACTGACAAAGGATCGGTTTACAGGCACCAGCGCTCCGATGAAAGAAGATTGCAAAAAAATTTAAATTGTTGAAAATATCTTATAATTAAATTCAAAATGCCGCACAATAGGAAAAAACAGCAACAACATTAACAACAAATGCGTTTAACTTTGTACAGTGCGGGTATTCGGTAGAGACCGTGCGAGGAGCGGTAGAAGGAAAGCAACAATTGGCTAACGAGCCGCCAACAACAAGCAATTTATTCACTAAATCACTGCTCTCACTTATAACTTATGACACTACATTTTATTCGTTCTCCTACATACTCGTACATCCTACTCGCTCTGCTCAATCTCCTTTACCAACCAAAACTTTACTCTTTCATTTTGACATCATTGCAGCACCTTTTCAAGCACTAATTCAATAGAGCAATGAATTTGCGTTTTCTTCTTCTTATTCGCCCTCTATGCTAAATCACATTAAAATTTCATTGGTATTCAACTTTTGAAAGTACAAAAGCAACAACAATAAATTCCATAATTGGACACAATTGAAAAAGCCAAAAATGTTTTAAGTCGCCGCTTAGTATTTCAATGCCACAAAACGTAGCTCTCTAAATGGTTACCTACATACTTACTCTTCATGCTTTGCTTTGTTCACTTAAATATTAAAGACGCCATTTTGATTTTGAAAGTGTGATAGAAGGTGGCGCAAAAGTAAGCTTCCGATGTTCAGCATATCGGTTGTGGCACGTGCAGTGTGTGCTGTTGCACCGTCTTGTTGGAACCACATGTTTTCCGATCCCAATTCATCAAGTTGCGGCAAAAAGAACTCGTTGATCATTGCTCTGTAGCGCTCACCATTCACAGTAACCGTTTGGCCCCGACCGATTATTGGTCAAATAAATAGTCGGCAATATTCCGCGTTCTGGAGCAGTGTAGCGTAACATTGTTTATTAACGTGTATTTCGCATGTGTTTACTACACAAATGTCAAAACAGAACTGACTTTAGGGGCCAATCGCAAAATTTATAGCATTTTCTGATAGGAGGATTACTTTTGCGCCACCCTGTAGTTGTGAATTTCCCAACTGTTCTTAAGTGTTCAGTTAAAGCAAAGAAAAACAGATTTTTTGTAGAAATATCTAGCAAGGATTTTAAAGGTGGTTGTTCGGTTTGAGCATAGCAGTGGAACACCAAACTAGTTTACAACTTTGTAATTTTGTAACTAAACTCAAAGTAGGCCCAAAAAGACCAGAGCTTTACCAGCAAAATACCAAATATGCGGAAAGTATTGGAGTGCTAGGATATGGAAAAATCGCAGTAGAGCTTAAGCTTTTTAAATGGTATGACCTTTGATCTCTCCCATGAGGGCCGAGTACGTGTCACCTATTTACGGAGGCATTAAAATTGTTCTAACTTAAAGACTAGCACAAAAGTTGAATTATCCCGGGTAGAGAAATTGATAATGTTTGCTTAAGGCCTAGCTAGAATTTTCCTTTTAAAATCATGGTCCTGCAAGCATACGCAGGCACTGGCCAGTTTGTTAATGCTTTCTAAGACAGAGCCTGAGTAATAATGTCTATATAACTCCTGGCTAGGTTTAATAAGGTAACGAAAATTTATAAAAATTGTATTGCCTCTGAGGCAGCATCGAACCCAGGCGCCTCCACATCAGAGTCATCTCCGCAATCCATCAAGCTATTACAAGCATAAAATCTCTCCGCAAGTTGAACAACTCGAATCGGAACTAAGTAAGCTCAAACTAAAAAAAAAATAGGCACGAACTTTACAGATTTTATGACATATTGCCCCCAAACTAAGCAATCGTGGAGCAACTAGTCAGCCCCTTGCCAAATCTATATTATAAATGCGCAAGTTTAGGGAAACTGTCCCACTTTGTGGCCAAACTATACATCTAAGGTATTTACAATTATTTGTATATGGCTAGGTATGGCCAAACTGTAGTGCCGTCAATCAAAAAATTTACAAAGATAGAAAAGTTAGTTTAAAAATGCCACCAACACAAATTCCAAACATGTATTCACACTATAGAGCCGTAGTTTTGTGAGTAGACATGTTATGCATGCTAATGTATTACTCGTGTGATCGGCTCTCACTGTGAGTGCGAAGAGTTGGTAGTGGACCAATGAAATGGAAGTATTAGCATTTAAGATCCGCTGTTGTGTAAGTAAACGTGTTATGCTTTTTCGCTTTAGTTATTGTTGCTTTGTTGTGGTGGTCCTCAAAAGTACACCTGCTGCCTCTCTCGCTTTCGTATTAAAGAATCTATGGAGTAATCTTTTGGGACCACTTAGAGAGTTCTCTCGCACAGGTCCTCCATGGAGTATCCAAAGGCAAAGAAATGGAGTACTCCGCGATGGATTGGGTAATTCAATCCTAGGACATTGCCATGTAAATTGGATCTGCCCTTTTATATGAAGGAGGACAAGTGTTGGAGTACTCTGATACTCCTACGAAGTATTTCCGTTTTTTCAGGGATTAAGCAAGCAAAAACTTGAACAAATATGTGAACTTCATTGATGAAACAGAGAGTATTTTCAAAAACAAAATAGTTGATTATTCATAAAGAGTATTCAACACCGTAGTTTTGTTTTTGTATTTTTTGTGGTTTGGTTTTTGTGAATTGCATAAAAAATATTTTAAAAAGTAGTGTTTTTCTCGATTTATGTAAGTACTATTGTTGAAGAGATTCGTTGGCCGAATGTATTCTTTGTGGAGCTTGGTTAAAGTGGGATACTTCGCGAAAAAATGAAGTCACGATTTCACTGAAAACTTAGTTTGGTACTGTGGATGTTCGCAGACAAGATCTTATTCAAACTTTTCGTGCCCATTTTTTCATGCCCAACATAGGTATAAAACGAAAAGTAATATTCTGCGTATTAGAAAAAAAAAACATTTAGTAGGGTTGTCACTTATTGTTTCCACCTGGGCTTATTATATCTTATAACTTTTAACGAGCTATGCTTGTATATTTTTATATTCAGAATATCTTGACAAAAGCTAAACCGATTTTGATGAAATTTGGTATGTACATAGTGTACCACATTCTAAGAATTTTTACCTAGCTGTTGCCACATAGAATGTTCAACGATACTGCAACCTTTCTGATTATTTTTAAATGAAATGACATATGGCAATTTGGGTATCAAACAAAAGGTATTTTTCTGCGTATTGTGAGAAAACATTTTTAAGTAGGGTTTGCCACTATTGTTGGACAAAAAATTTGGGCAAAGAAGTACGAATATCAAGAATCACACCTATCCAAGTGGTGGCTGGGGTGTACCATGCAGCGCCATCAATTTCCAATAAGGCCAACATATGCCATGACTGCGCATATAGCCCAGAGACAAATTCTTGAGTTTGTCGGAGTGGAACTAAATTCATCGATTTTCGAGAGTTAAGAGACTAAATACGTTAAAAGTAACGTGCTCGGAACATGGTATGGAAGGAAGTCTTGGCTTAGATTTCATATGTATTAAAAATAAAAAAATTTTATGAATAATTCTATCTCGAAAAAGAAAGAGGGAATCAAGGAATCTTGACCGGTAAATAGAGCACTAACCGACAAATATATCCATGTGACCCTATTTTTTTTCGATTACTTGATAACAATCGACAGCCTCTAATCATACAATTCAGCAAGGAATCTTGTAAAGAGTTATCGAAAATATGAGCAGCCACCAATAAAAAAAGAAAATTAAATATATTTCTATTATCAAGATATATTTTAAAAATCTCTTTTTGAAAAGAGCCACTGCTGGTAACATTCAAACAACCAGAATATCTTTACTGATGAGTATCTGAAACCATCTAAATCGTATGGCAACCTATGAAAATGCCGATAAAATTTTGCTCGCGTATGTACTTTAAAACTAAGTTTCGAAGAAATAAAAAATTTGTTCTTGAAAAGTTTTTGGAAGCGAGAATACTGACATTTGAATTATCAAAATCGGTCCAGTGTATCGGAACTTATTAAACTTTGATATAAAAAGGACAAACATTTTTTTTCCAAAAATCAAAGATAGGCATTTGTTTGTATTGTCAATAGCCACCAAATGACATTGATCAAAAATAAATTTTCAAAATTTTAAGTGATCCGTTTTAAAAATTCTTATCCAGCTTGTTGATTTGATTGCACGGTATTTACCAGTTAGGAATCGATGTCTTCTGTTAATTTTCCGTAATATTGCCACAACGAAGTCATTCACTTTCTTTCTCTTGTTCTTATCCCACGACGTTCTCTCATATATGCTATAAAATCTCTCTAAACTTACTACTGAAGCCTACTAACTGGGATTTTAGAGAGATAATATGATACGCCGATGACGTATCGCTTTCTTATAGGCCTAAGTTTCCACAGACCGGTGGTATTTTGGCTGTGCTAGTCAAAAAAAGTACTTTTTTAAAAGCTTCCTCATGGACTGTGGTAAATCTCAAATGACACCTAGAAAAAAAGTTATTACATTTTGAGAAAGGATCCATCGCTATTTTAGGTAAAAAGGTGTGACTTCTTCTGAACCCTAAAATTGCTACTTATCAATAAAATCCTAAATCGGTTGCACACTGAAGCTGAAATCACCGTACACTTACTGGGCCGTTGATAGATAACATAAATTGGGACAATGCCACGCAACCATAAACCATTTCTGAAACATTTTTCTCGAGTACTCCAAGGGTTGAGTCAGTAGTCTTTGAGAGAGTATATTGCTCCTAGCCACACATGCTATTAAGGTATGATGAGAGACTTATAGAGCGTGGTCTTTGTTGGTCGAGCGAAAATGTTCCTTCTCAAATGTGTACTGGGCCCGAAGTAGCATTTGTTGGCAGCACTGATTCTTCATTGCTCCTAGGAGTACATACTTTTTGCTGGAAATGCTCGTTTTCAAGTATCCGAAGTCCCTCCTATCTCATATACTATTGCAAGAGCAAACATAATACTTTATCCAGAGTCCACCCTCATCAACGGTTCCTATCAAAGTTCAACCACTCTCTTAAAAGAAGGTTAAATAATTTTAGTGAAATTAATCTCTTCTCATATTTCAAGTCGCTCCTAATTCATTTAGTCCGTAAACAAAGCTTTCAGCACACTAAATATTATTTCATGAGCTCGTATCCTAAAAAGGTTACATTTAAGACGTTCACTCATTTCAGATTTTGTCTCAGTCAGTAATTTGTGACAGCCTTAACAATATCCGACACCCAAAAACACTTTGCCTCACATTTACGTAACTCCCAACTTTTGCAAGTTTCTGTGTCATTCGCCTCTTAAGCTGCCATAAAGTTTCCACTCCACCTCAGTTATGTGCTGTATCGCTTTGTTTTGTTTGTGCAACTTTATGTTTAACTTCATAATTTTCCTTCTGCACCCACTCACATTCATAATGTAAGCACAGCACATTCAAGCGCACCCAAAAATCAGCACCGACGACTGCGTTCGTTCTCGCATTTGGCAGCAGCTGTTTTTGTCATTATTAATAACTGTTAATTATTCACTATAATTTTGTATGCGCGTATGAAAACGATATGCTTGTATAGCTTTCGAGGCGAGCACAAGCTAGTAGAACAAAGCTTTTGGCTTCTGTGGAGCGCATGATAGTTGCACAGTGGGATACGTTGTTGAGAAAGTTTTTTTACATATGGGTCTTTCTAGGTTAAATCGTCACTTAGTTGGATTCGATACCTTCCGATTTGCATTAAATTTGATAAAAAGTTAATTTTGTCATAAAACGAAGTTCTGCTAAAAAAAAAAATAAAAAAAAAAAAAAATTTTTCTCAAAAGTTAGAAAAATACAAAATTTAACTTTTTTCTGTTTTATTTTTTAAATATTGCGAAAATGATGGTAGTTAAACAAATAAACTTTGGCAATTTTAAAAGGAGTATACAACAAAAAAAAATGTTTAAAACTTTTCAAAACCGAAAAAATTAAAGGTTGCCATTTTTGAACTTAAGTTTCTTTGTATTATGGTTCTGCTATATCTAAAGATACTCTAAAATTTTCGGATATATGTTTTTTTTTTTTTTCAAAATGTGAATTTTGTAATTTTTTCCAAAGAGTGTTTTTAAATTTATTTAACTTTCTAGTCGAGTTCAATTATTTAAATGCAAAATAACACTATTTTAATAACTGAAAAATTTTTGTGTAAAAACCAAAATATGCTTAAATCGGATCAAAAGAAAAAAAAAATTTAAGTTATTATTTCTTTTGATTATTGGCCTAGATCTCGTAAATAAAATTATTTCCATAATTTTTTTTTTAATTTTTTTTTTTTTTTTTTTTTTGATTTTTTTAGTATTGATGTGTACATTTATATGCTTCTACAATAATACTTATAAAAATCAAACTTAATCAAAAATAGTCAAGAAAAATAAAAAAAAAAACAAGTAAAATTCTTTTTTCATTATTTTTGATTTGATGGTTTAATTAACGTGAAAAATCATGATTTAAAAAAAAATTTTAATCAATTGGAAAATAATCAATAAAAACTTTAAAGCAATGGTAATCAATCATTAAGTGAATTCTCATAAAAATAAATAGGCAAAACGGTAATAATTACGATTAGTTATCATTTTTTAACAGGTCTGCCTTAAATTAATTAAAAAAAAATTACATTCGAAACATTTTTGATGTTTTCTAACGATTTTGAGCGAAAAAAAAATGTTTTCTTCATAACTATATATAATTATATATTCATAAATCGAGGAGACCACCGCAAAATATTAGTAAAATTACTTTTATTATTATTATAATTCATAAAAATTGTACAAAAATTTTCGCAAGAGCAAAACCGCCAATCTACCGTGCGGATTTCTCTACTTCAAACTTTAAATTGTCATATTCGTCAGCTAAAACGATATAGGGGCATGTTTAAAGTGAAATGTGCATAATAAATAAGTTTAGTTAAAAAAATGTCCGTTAAGACTATTATCTAGATATTTATGTATTTCAAAATGTTCAAAAAAATTTAATATAATTTTTCTATGAATTCTAATAATTGTAATTAAGCAAAAAACAAAATATTTTAACTTACCCTAGTATACATTAGGGTGGTATTGCGGCCGCCGTGGTGTGAAGGTAGTGTTGCCGGCCTACCACACCGAAGGTCCATGGTTCGAGCCCTGGTACAGGTAACATCAAAAGTGATTTGAAAAAAGTTTTTCAAAACGGGGTCGCCCCTCGGCAGTGGTTTGGCAAACTCTCCGAGTGTATTTCTGCCATGACAGGCTTCTCAGCAAAAATTCGTCTCCTTTGTAGATGCCGTTCGGAGTCGGCAAAAAACTGTAGGTCCCACCAATTTGTAGGGAAAATTCAAATCGGCACACCACAAATTGGAAGAGAAGCTTGGCGCAAAAATCTCTTAGGAGGTTTATGATGATATACCTGTTGTATATCGCGCCATAGAGATAGATAGATAGGTATTGCTGGCCTACCACACCGAAGGTCCAAGGTTCGAGCCTTGGTACAGGTAACATAAAAGTGTTTTTTTTTTTCAAAACGGTGTCGCCCTCGCTCTCTCTATGGCGCGATATACAACAGGTATATCATCATAAACCTCCTAAGAGATTTTTGCGCCAAGCTTCTCTTCCAATTTGTGGTGTGCCGATTTGAATTTTCCCTACAAATTGGGGAGGTGTCGCCCTCGGCAGTGTATTTCTGCCATGGAAGGCTTCTTAGCAAAAATGCATCCGTTCGAAATCGGCAAAAAACTGTAGGTCCTGCCAATTTGTAGGAAAAATTATTAGCAGCACACCCCAAATTGGTAGAGAAGCTCGGCCTTTATCTTCCTAGGAGGTATATATCGCGCCAATTATTTATTTAGTATACATTAAAGCAAACATTTTCGTTAGAGCAAAAAAGCCAACATAAAGCGCCGTATTTTTAAACAAATATTAAAATTACATATATGTACGAGGTGTGTTCAAAAAGTATCGCGAATTTTGTGTTTTTTCAAAAATTATTTATTTATTCATGAATATCTATTTTGTCCCCTTCAAAGTAATCCCCATGAGATATTATACACTTGTGCCAACGGTTTTTCCAATCTTCGAAGCACTTCAAAAAATCATTTTTTTGTATCTTGTTCAGCTCCTCCTTCGATGCCGTCTTTATCTCGTCAAGAGAAGCGTAACGTCGTCCTTTCATGGGCCTCTTCAGTTTAGGGAACAAGAAAAAGTCACAGGGGGCCAGATCTGGGGAATACGGTGGCTGCGGCATCATTAGTGTGTTGTTTTTGGCCAAAAAGTCGCGCACAAGCAACGATGCGTGAGCAGTGAGCAGGGGCGTTATCGTGGTGCAAAAGCCAATTTTTGTTCTTCTTTGCACATCTTCTCGGCC
The DNA here is from genome assembly GCA_949987695.1 of Merzomyia westermanni. Lineage (NCBI taxonomy): Eukaryota > Metazoa > Arthropoda > Insecta > Diptera > Tephritidae > Merzomyia > Merzomyia westermanni. The sequence goes on from OX465289.1 coordinate 182,468,456, forward strand.
TTCTGAGAACATTTTGTACCACCGATAAACGTTGCTTCGGTCCAAGGTAGCTTCTCCGTATGCCACAGTCAACATTCGGAATGCATCCGCGCACTTAATTTCGTTTTTAACACAAAATTTGATACAGGTTCTTTGATCCATTTTTTTGAATAGGTAAAAACCAAAAAGGATCCAAAACACGTGCAAGCAAAGCAGCTGTCAACAATTAACTGAACATTCAAAATGGCCGAGCTTGTCGGCATAAGTGAGAGACATGAGTACCAACATAACGCCACAAAAAATTCGAAATTCGAATATACGTAACCAGCGAAAATTCAAAATTCGCGATACGTTTTGAACACACCTCGTACGTGCTTTACAAGGATATAGCGATATTTTTAAAGCTAAATGTTATGAAAAATTTGTTTAATTAAAGTATTAAATTTGAAAAAAAAAGCTGGAAACGCATGGAATTTGCGTTGTGTTGGGGAAACTCATTCTGAGATAGGGCGTTCAAACAATTTCTGAAATAGTTCGTCATTGAAAAAAAAATCTAAGTTAGGCAGTTTTTCAAACAATTTCTGAGATAGGTGGTTTTTCAATACTTTGCTAAGGTAGAGCGATCTTTAACTCAGCGATCATACACAGTAATATGTTTCCCCGACAGGTAAGTATAACCTATACCTCTAGCAAGTTAAATACATATGCATATTTTTGCCCACTTCTCATTGAAACATAGCCCTATGTGCGCGCATTAACAAAGATGAAACTATTGTTATGCTATTTTAATTGTGTTGTTGGCTGCTGGTATGCCGTATGCTGTAGGTTCACGTTTCGTTCATTTAACAGCCATAACTTTACTTTCGGCTGCCTATCGTAGTAGCTATTTCCATCGCACTTTTCCACCAAAAGTTACACCAGCGCGTCAACGAATTTGCCATATTTTTCATTTTGCTTGTTTTGTTCCATTTCTCGTTGTTTTTTTTCTGCCCACATTTTGCATTGAATTGCTGAGCACAGCAAAGGTTACTGTTTCGTATTTATACATTTTTGAATGCTGCTCCATATCAGCTTTTGGGGTGTGCCGGTGTGTGTGGAATGGTTGCTAGTTTTGCGCGTTTTCCGTTGGAAGAAAGCAGAATGTTGGCAATTTAGCGGGTATTAAACGCAACAAACTTCTCTTTGCTGTTAACCCCAGAGCGGTGTTGTTTTTTTGCCGGGTGGTTGTTTGCACCCCCTCCTCGTCTCTCTCTGCTGCATTCTTTCTTCTATTTAATGTGCAAAAGTTGAGTTTACGTGAAGGTTATTGAAATGCATAAATTATTGACTTTTGAGGAAATGTGTTAAGTACGAGTTCAACCATTGATATGTTGTGAAGGAGGTCGTACATCATCAAATGGAAAGTGAAAAATTTAAGTAAAGTTTTGAACAAATAAAGGCCGTTTTCTTAAGTAAACTTTAAAATGTATCTGCTTGGTAAACAACAACTTTCTATATCAAATATGTTTTTATCTTTTTTACCTTGGGAAGACGGCCCTAAATACAGTGATTTTGTCAATGTCACAAAGGGCTCTGTATAATTTCAGGAGCTTTTTTGGGACTTTTAGGAAGTCTGAAATGTTTTATTAGTCTATTTAGCATTAGAAGGGTCTTGACATGGGTATTCGACGTAAAAAAAATTCACATAAATTAACCATGAGCGAGGTTCTTCCGCTTTCCTGATGATGCAAAAAATAAGGCTAAAGAGTTCTCCTGCTGAAAGAACACAGACGTACACTGTCGTATCACTGCTCGACCTTCGCAGCACAAAATGTACTCAGTTCTCGACGAATTTGGTCAGGTTACAAATTTTTTAAAGATATTTCAACAGTAGAGGAAGTTTCGAACTAGACACAGAATCACGAATCCAACATCGGATTAGTCATCCTTCTTAAGAAATTTTCAGGTCAAATTTTTGGTACTTTTGAGCTTCTACCAGTCGAAAAGGAGGTCGTCCACGTAACGATCGGTAGCAGTTAATTCCGTAAGCATATTCACCACCCATCCGGTTTGGTCAGTATCAGAGAAGTAACTAGTAGGAGCTCCTTAGAACTTTTGTTGTATCCAAAATGGGTGTTTAAGAAAATTGAGTTCTTAAACTTTATCCGTGAAAAAACAAAAAGGAGAAAACGTCCAGTTTGAAAATACACGTACCCAAGGAAGGATGGCATCTCACTTCATCCTCGTTTACGCACTTCATGAATTAGCGAATGAAAAATATTGGAAGAACACTGACGAATATTAAAATATACGGAGGAAACCTGTTCCAACCTATCCATTCTGTAAAGGTCGAATATTTGATTAGTCCCGTGGGCGGGACGTGACCTATAGTCGGAAAAATCGAATGCTCAAAAATCGATTTTTTTTTAGATTTAAATCGATTTGTGAAAAATAATCGATTTTTCTTTATAAACCGATTTTTTTATAAGAGAAATACCGATTCGATGTATTCGTAAAAATATATTATGAATAAATAAATCAACTGAAAATCATTAAAAATAGTAAGTGTATTAAATGGCCCAATGGACGATTTACAGATTTTATTAATTCAGTTTCAAATTTTTGACATACAAATTTTAAAAACACCAAGAGTAAAAAATATAGCAACCCGTCGCAATATTTACAAAAAACGGTTGAAAACGCGTAATGCTTTTAATGGATTTTTTAAAAATTTACCGTAAACGAAATTGGTTCAAAAAAGTCGATAATTAAAAACAAATAATTGATTGAAGGAAAAATCGATTATTTATTGACAGCCCGACCACCCGACCCCAAAGGATAATATTCTTTGTTTCTGAAAGGCTTTAGAAAAAGCGTTTACCAAAAAAGTTCATTTTACAGTAGGTGCTCCGCAGTCTCCTTCACCCGGAAGGTAACGGTTTCGACATGCGGTCAACTATTTAATCGAATCGTCATCTCATGATCCCCAGTCAAGTGACAGTTAGATAAGGCAACTAATATGAACTGTTCCTGCTATAAATCTATATAATGGCTAAAAATCATCCCATAAAAGGAACAATTTCCTAAAAACTCTGAGGTGTTTAGTCCTTCTTTGATATTTTTCGACGAACGCCAGAACAGCTAATTTGCCTTCTCAATTCTGTAAATTGCTCCTTCACCAAAATAAAATAAACTCTAGGTGGACCTTGCTGGTTCATGGCACACTCTTTAGTATGACCAGAATTACCAGACTGATATTAACTGTACCGACCTATGAGTCCAAAGAGTAGCCTGGATCCCCGAGAATACTGTAGATGCAAGCCAACTTATCGGTAATCGATACAATTTGCAGTCCAGATTGAGAAAGCCCAAAATCCTCTAAGAAGAACCTCCGCCCGCTAACAGTGGATGGCGCTCTTTCCCCAAAATAGCCAGCTTTCAGGCACTCTGAGACATGAAGTCGTGGAAAGCAAATGTCGACGAACTAGCTGTCTGTATAATCTATGCAAAGATCATGTATTTGCTAGTTTCCAATGCTTTCTGCTTCTTCTTAACAGCTTAACCCATTCATACTCATTTACCCATCTCACCTCATTTACTAATTTATGCACCGACCTTTGCTTGAACTCAAAGCAATTCAACAAACTGCCAACTGCAATACTTTCTTCCTCCCCCGGGGGTGGATTTCAATCATTTACAGTTAGTAAATTGCAGTAAAGCGCTGTTAAAATTAATTTGCAATAATTCATCAATTCGATTTGGCAAATGGCATCGAAAGTTTGAAAAAGGGATAACAAAAGTATGAAAAAGTAATACTTCTACTCAAGTATAAATGTAGTGAAGACAGAGAGAGAAAAGGCGAGACTGTGAGCGTGTTAGGGTATACAGAAAGTAATATTAATTCGAATGAAGTAGACCCTTTATTCAATTCAAATTCGACACAGAAAAGCAGGAAATTTAACCTTCAAAATGATGAAGATATTTGATTTTCGTCATGTAGACTATAGAAGTTAATCCTGATTAACGATCGTTGATGTTCACTTCAACTCTAAATCAGCAAGTAAATGCGGATCAACGCGTTGTCTGTTAGTATTATAACAGTTTTTGGTTGATAAAAATTTAGTGTTTGTAAATTCAGCTAATATTCTTAAACCTTGTAAGCTTAGTATGGCTCATAAAACAGTACGTTTATTTCCAATTCAATGTGAGTCAATCAAGAAGTTGTATTCGAATTAACGTGTCATCTGCCGGAGATATAACCACGTATAAGTGGATAACGCTTCTGCTCAAGCATGGCTGGTGAACTTGTAAAAGGGTAAAAAGACAATTTCCAAATCATAGGAGCTCACAAAAAACTTCATAATCAATATGAAATAAGCTAGCTAATGTGGATTTATGTGTTGCCTGTTTGGTCCAATAATGTGTATGGTTGATATTAAATGTAGATTTCAAAATTTCAGCGAATCTTCTTATACCTTGGGAGCTAAGTACGACAAATATTTAATTTTACAGTTTGCTTATTTTCAAATAAAATCAGCTGGAGGCATAGGTCTGTCAGATTTGTAAGGAAAAGTTACTCTATTAATAAATCATGGGAGTACACTAAAGACCTTCAGAGTGACTAGCGACTGTTAATGCTCTAGTGTGAAATCAGTTAGTTAATGCGCATTAACGTGTTGTCTGTTTAGTCTAATACAGTGTATGTTTGCTATTAAATGTAGATCGTACGAACTCATCTTATCTTATTGAACCTTAGGAGCTAAGTACGATACATATTTCGTTTTACAGTTCGGTCATTTCGAAATTAAATTCCAATCAGGTAGTTTATCCACATTAAGGTACCGTCTGTCCATGATACTACAACGTACAAGTAAAGTATGTATTGTATAAATTCGGTAGTACGGAATTATTTTCTTCTCTTCTCATCATCACAATGTATTTAAAATACCGATCGATAATTTAATATAAGTAGACTTCGGAGAAATTTAGCTGCTATGCATGTGTGAGTGACATTGGGCTGGGAGACACTTACCTTAATGTACACACAAGTCTGTGAGCTAAGCACGCATTGAACAATTTATTAAGTCGTTAACTGATAAGGTAAACGACAGTTTGTAACTGCCATTCAATGGAATCGATAATATGCAAATTCCATGGTAATTTACACCCGAAATTTATTTGAACCCTTTTTAAACTTTCTAAGTTTAAGATGGAAAATTGGATTTTCATTCGAATTGAATGAATTCATCAAAGAGGTGTCAGAATGGTTGCCTAAACAAAAGTGTTAGTGGGAATATTCCAAGCGATTAGTTTGTACGTTGGAATATGTTGATACATTTGCCATCGAAATGGGCTTAGAGTTATGGATCGAATGTGGTAGACGAGTTTCCCTTGAGCTTGAGTAAGTGGTTTTTAACGAACAGTCTTTAGTGTGGGTTAACAATCTCATGTGTAGCTCGCACCAGCTAGTATACAAAAAAAATCAACAAGAAGCTCACCCTATCACTCTAGGGGGCATATTCCAAACTCTCTTATCAGTTTATACAGAACTAGCAGACCCGGCAGAAGTTTTTCTGCCAAAAATTTTGAGTTGCCTACATTTAACAATTTGTACTCTCTTCCCTCTGCACTTGGCGCCTCCTCGTAATTTATTCCTATATTTAATTTTTCTTTCTACTTTTGCTTTTCCTCCACCCCCATATCCCGTTAGTGTGCTTTCCACTTTTCATTTTCTTCTAACACCTACTCTAATTCCCAATTCCGTATCGTGCCCAACGAACTCCAGAACCTACCGTGAGAGTCTCAGAGACATCGACAATGAGCTGCGGACATTAATAACGCACAAAGACAACACAAAATATGTGGGCGTGGCACCACCCATTTTGCAAAAATTATTTAAATATTGACTTAAGGATACATTTATCCAAATATCATTATTTTAGAACAAATACATTTAGAGTTATGACTAATTGAAATTTTATATAGTCTGAGGGCGTGACACCGCCCACTTTTCCAAAACTCTATATAGCCCGTGTCGTACCCAGCGATCTCCTGAACCTACCGTGAGAGTATCAGAGACATCGACAATAAACTGTGGACATTAATGAAGCACAAAGAAAACACAAAATATGTGGGCGTGGCACCGCTCATTTTTGAAAAATTATGTAAATCTTGACTAAAGGATAGCTATATCCAAATATCATTATTTTAGATCAGATACATTCAGAGTTATGACGAATTGAAATTTTATATGGCATGGAGGCGAGGCAACGCCCCTTTTTTTAAAACTGTATATAGCCTATGCTGTAACCAGTAAACCTAAGAATATACTATGAAAATTTTATCAAGATCGGTTGAGTACTTTGGACGCCTATATAGGCCACACAGACACACCTTCATCTTTATTTATAAGATGGCACTCCTGTTTACCTGGTTCATATCCTAGCGTTGCTAGAACAAGTGGAGCTCAAAAAATTTGAAGGAGTACCGGCAGTCCGATGATAGCCATAATTTAGGTAAATTATAGGTGCGATATCTGCAGAAGTACGGAACCTAACCAGGAAGATGCAACTGACACTTAGGCAGACTAAACCCCGACAAACCTAATACAAACCGTGTTAAACTGCTGGTATTCTAGGACAATTTCCTTATCCATCACCATCAAGTCTACTAATCACTCGTTCTTTCCGTACATCGAACTCACTAGATTACACACAAAAAGATGGCTGAAGAGGTATTTGTGGCCTTACGCGGAAGTGAATATATACTTCGATGAACTTCTAGCGCATGTGGTTGCGGCAACAAACACTCAATAGACAGACAGACGATTCAGTTCATTAGGAGAAACCAAGAATAATTATTGCAGCCTACAGCAGAGTTTGATTGTAGATGCTATGTCGATGTATCGTTATAATTCCTGACATTGAATCTTGACTAAATAACAGAAACAGAGTTTAATCAGCACCGTCTAAAGATGAACGCACTGCGTTTCAATTGCTTGCGGTAAGCAACACTTCATTGGTTTAATGTCTCTCACAACCTGTGTGTGGCTTAGTGTGAATAGGTCCATTGTATTAACATATGCACAAAAAGATAAGAAAAGCTGATGATAACCGTTGAATTTCAATAAGCGAATGCTGGTTAAGCAAAAACAATGCAATGTGTGAAATTTATTAGTGGGAGTTGAGGTGGCATAAACGGGAGTTAGGTTACTAAGTTTGTTTGAGACTACATATATATTGGGCTGGGACACAAATTAAAATTTTTATTTTTTAATTATATTGGTATTGTTTTTAAAGTGCAAAAAATTACTGTAAAAATTGCAGACCTATATTATATTTTTAGAGGCCTATCATTGGTAGGTTCAGATTTTTTAAGACTGCTAATTTTTGCTCCCAAAGCATACAGGGAACAATATTTAGCTGCATACGATATAGTTTTTAAACAAATTGAATTCTCTACACAAATAAGCATGAGTACCAAGTACTCGTGGATCTTGATGTATAAACACTTTTTTTGTTATAGGTGTTAGTGTTTCCTTTCATTCGTACATTCTCCCTTTTTTCTTCTGCTGTATATTTTCCTTTTATATGCTTTTCTCTTTTTCAACAGTCTATATTTTAAATTTATTTTCTTGTATTATACGCTACTGTTTCCTTGCCTTGCTGATCCTTTCCTTCACATTCATTTCCGTACCTTTCTGTGATACTGTTTCCTTAACATTTTTAATTCTTTCCTTTTCTTTTCTGTTCTTTTCTTTTGTTTTCTTTCTTTTTTTTTTTTTCTTTTCTTTTCTTTCCTTTTCTTTTCTTTTCTTTTCTTTTCTTTTCTCTTCTTTTGTTTTCTTTTCTTTTTTTTCTTTTATTTTCTTTCTTTTTTTCTTTTCTTTCATTTCCTTTTCTTTTCTTAACTACCGTATTGATTATTGATTATTCTGAGCTAAAATAAATTTAACATGAGTAATCAATTATTTTGTATATATACATTTTATAAGCTCAATTTGGATTTTTGGTTGTCTATTTGCTTATTGCAAGTATTCATCGTGTTTACGCACGGATTCCGAATAATAAAATGCAAGCAACAGCAAGCAAAACAATGCATCGATAATCAGCGCCACACACACACATTATACAGGGTGGCGCAAAAGTAATCCTCCTATCAGAAAATGCTATAAATTTTGCGATTGGCCCCTAAAGTCAGTTCTGTTTTGACATTTGTGTAGTAAACACATGCGAAATACACGTTAATAAACAATGTTACGCTACACTGCTCCAGAACGCGGAAGATTGCTGACTATTTATTTGACCAATAATCGGTCGGGGCCAAACGGTTACTGTGAATGGTGAGCGCTACAGAGCAATGATCAACGAGTTCTTTTTGCCGCAACTTGATGAATTGGGATTGGAAAACATGTGGTTCCAATAAGACGGTGCAACAGCACACACTGCACATGCCACAACCGATATGCTGAACATCGGAAGCTTACTTTTGCGCCACCTTGTATAGCAGACAGGCAAGGTTTCTATACACGCATACTAAACCACTCTCACTTCACACTAAGATATACTCGTACATAGAACCAACATCAACAACAAGGCACAGACAGAGACGCGGTTTCAAGCAGCTACAGAAGCACGGTTACAGCCAGCAACGCTCTACAGAGCCCAATGGTGTTTACACATCAAAAAGACACTGGCAGAGGCACGGTTACAAGCAACGGTAGGGGTACGCTAAAAGCAGCAACGCGTAACTTTTCTAGACAGCCTCTACCGAGCCCTAAAATTTTTGCTCATCAAACATTCTGAATACAAATTTTCGTCACGTCGCCGTTCCCGAGTAATCAGGCTTTATACATTGGTGTCGTTTTTTTGATTTCACGTTTCTACTGTGAAAATTTTTCTGGAACAAAAAAAAATCAATATAGACAAAAGACAATAAATGCAGCTTCCTAAAGGAATTATATAGTCTAAAAAAAAGTTGTCAAAACATTTTTCTTTATGGCTGCTTTTTCAAACTATTTGCCATTAAAGATAAGAAAATATGAAAATTTTAGCTTTTTTTTGTTCTTGAACCAATTTTTGCCATTTAGTGAATTAATTTATGCCCAAGCTGAGTCTAAATCTGACATCAGAAATTCGCTAACGGCTCGCGGGTTGACCCTAACCTCAAAAAACGAAAACAAAGCAGTAGCCATTTTTTATTAAAGTCGAACTTTTTCCCGTTAAGAACTTCTGATAGCAGATTCGCAATCAAAATTCTACATAAAATGTGGTTTGTTTTCGGCGAAGTCCACTATATATTTAGGCTAAATTTTTGCCATCGATTGTACTAAAGTCGCCATAGAATATATATCGCGTTGCCGTAGGAGTAAAGGGCTGGTTATGTAAGTCACCGTGACATTCTTTAGCACAGTCAGTCACTTTAACATTCAGCACTTCAAGGTAGTGCCTGTTACTAAAGTTAGTATATTATACGAATTTTGCTTTAAACGTAAAAAGTGATTCGTTGCGTTTTACATAATGAGGGCGTAAAGACATGATATCGGCAGAAAAAAATATTGTTTTTTTACTCCTTTCAGATCTATGCCGATTTCGCAGTATAAAAGACTGACTCACGCGGTGACAGGTAACAAGATCAACAGAAATAAGGCCAATTGACTTTATTTTGCATCCCAAATGGAAATAACTTCAAATAAACTTACAATTGTTAGCAATATGCCCTCTGCTGGTCTTATCTAGGATTGGTAATCGTGATTAGTTTCTAGGTGAGGAGTTAAAACTGGGCGACTAAGTTGCCCGAATCATGCGGACCATGGTGTGGATCAGTATTGTTTGTGCTGAACTGCGGATTCTAACCCAGTTGTTGGGTTCAGCCTTCATAAATCTTGAAGGAAAAAGTGTTGATAGGTACTCATCTGGCGTTCTGGTGGGGAATGTTTGGGGTAGCCTCTTCCAGGTGAATGTCAAAGATGAGAAACAAAGCTCTAACTTTTACGTAAGGACATGTGAATCGAACGTGACTGCTAGTAGGGACTAAGCAACCTTTTGGTCAGCTAAATAAGCATTGGACTGACACCACCCCTAACCTTATACGATTTTGAAATTATTGTTTTTCCCCAACTAGTATTTTGAATGAGTATGAGTAAATACATCTAAATAGCTCGAGTTGCAGAAAATGTTCGATGCCTATGTTGGTTGAGTAGTTTTAAGATATATTAAGATATTTCCCCACAGTCTTTTCAATTCATTTAGCTGCTTGAAAGCAATGTAATGCTGCCTTTATAGATTAAACTAGCATACTCCTTATCTATGAACCACCAACCACTCAACTCAGCACCTCAACTAAGGCAACCGCAAGCGGCAGGTATTGCATTGGAGTTGATTGCCTTTGCAACAAATAACTTTGAGAGGATACACTGAATATATATGTGCTTAGAGATAAATGAAATTGTAAATACATATATATAAATGCTTATAGTAATGCCATAGTTGATGTGGTGTATTAGAGTTACACTTGAAAACCTACATTAGGCTGTTTCAGGAAAACCAAATAAATTCTGTTGAAAGTTTCGTTTTGGTCTAAATTCAAATAGTCGATTATATTTTAAAACGGCGAGTGCTGCGTTGTTAATCGACTCGGGCAAAAAACGGTTCATACAAGTTTACGCGGGCTAACGCATTCTTTTCCCAAATTTTTCAGCTTGTTTTGGTCAGAATCAGACCTGTTAAATTTGATTAGTCATTAGTAATCAATTAATTAGACGTGTTTTTAATTGCTAATGAATATTTTGTTTTTCAAAAAAAAAAAAAAGTAAAAAGTTATCAAAAAAAGTGGGTTTTGATTACTTTTGATTATTTTTATATTTTTTTTAGATTTTTTAATTTTTTTTGATTATTTTTGAATTTTTTTAGTGTTACTTTTGATTATTTTTTATTTTGTTTGATTTTTTTATTTTCATTATTTTTGATGTTTTTTTTTGATTATTTTTGATGTTTTTTAGTGTTGTTGATGTGAATATTTATGTGCTTCTACAACAATAAATCAAAAGTATCCAAAAAAAATCTAAAATAATCAAAAGTAATCAAAACAATTTTTTTTGAATATTGTTTTTTTTTCAATAATTATATTTTTTTGATTGTTTTTTTATTAATTGAAAAATAATCATAAAAAACTTAAAGTAATTGGTAATCAATCATTAAATGGATTATCAAGAAAATAATTAATCAAACCGGTATTCATTACGATTATTAATCATTATTTAACAGCTGGTCGGAATAATAGTAAATTTATCTGTGGCAATAAAGGAAAACTGCTAAGGTTGATGTATATTGGAACGATTTTTCGTCATCCCTTGTCAAATTTGGTTTTGAGACAAACCGGTTTCGGCGTTGTGCCATCATCAGTGTCGATTTTCGTTCTGATCTGTTGTGGTCGTTTGTCTTGTATTTATAGTAGGTAGCAGGTAACGTCAGCATGGGTGTCTGTTTGTGTACGTGTGTGCATGTGTTGTGTGTGTACATTCAGAAACGGGGGTGGTTTGCATCGATCGGTTTTTTTGTGCTTGACTGAGGCAGGTAAAAGTTGGTGATTTTTGTTGTTTGACCTTTTTTGCTTGTTTGTTGTTTTTTATCTTTTGCTGTTTTGTGCTTATTTGTCGGTGCGTGTGTGTTTGTTGTACCTGAGTGGTTGCTTTGTTTTTTGTAAACCAATTTTAAAGGTTCGAATATTGTGTCGGAAACAGTGTTTGTCTGTTCGTTTATTATTCTACCGTCGAATGTTTTTTGTTTGTAGATTTCCATGTTTTCGAGTACGTTCAGACGTCTGCCTTTTGCTTGTACATGTAGGACCTTGACTGTTTTTTTGATGTTTCCGGGGGGGCATTTATTCTCCGCCATGTGATTCGCAAAGCTGGACTCTGGTATGATGGTTGGATTCCGTATCTTTTTGTTGTAATCTCTAATGTGTTCTCTGAACCTCGTTCTTACTTGTCGTCCGGTTTGTCCTATGTAACTGTGCTGGCATTCACAAGTGAGCTTGTATACACCATGGCTGCTAAATGGATCTTCTGAGTTAGTTCTGGTTCTTAGCTTCCGTCCTAAATTGTTCGATGTTTTGAACGCTGTGTTGATGTTGTATTTTCTAAGGAAATTTGCTAATTTATATGTTGCCCTTCCAGTATATGTCATTGTCGTCCAGGTTTGTGTACTTTCTTCTCCATTGTTTCTTTTTTGTTCTCTAAGGTCTCTCCTGAGTTTATCTACTAGTGCTTTTTTATATCCGTTGTTTGTAGCGATGTTATATATTATTCCAAGCTCTCTTCTACATGCTTCTTGTGTAAGAGGTGTTCTTTCCAATCTTTGTACTAAGTGCCTTAGCGCTGTATTTTTATGTTGTTGTGGGTGGTTCGAGGTATTATGTATTATTGTGTCGGTGGCTTTTGGTTTCCTATATATGTCGTAGTTGAATTTATTGCTAGCTTTATCAATACTTATTGTGAGGTCCAGATAATTGATTGCTCCGTCTTTTTCGGTTTCCATTGTGAATTTTATGTTCCCGTGCTGCTTGTTGAGGTACTCCAGTACTTGCTCTTCGTTGTTGGTAGTTAAAACGCATATGATATCAGTTAGTTTTTTTTATTTTTTCAGTAGTCTTTTGTTCATAAAATCCACAATTTTTGAGAAATTTTATGTGATTATAGATCCTAGCACGGAGAACATAATGGTGGGACTATCTCATTTTCGACCAAACTTACGTTTGGCTTTCTCCGCTTATTGCCCCAGATATATTGATTCAAGCACACCATTTAAATCGGCTTGTTCTCTGCTTACCAATTTCGAAGCACACTGGAGAAGAAGTGACTCCAAGATCACGCCCTCGAATGAGTTGTAAAGCAAATCATAAAGCTGGAAAATCATCGATTGGGAAGATTATATATAGGGAGAAACAAGTAGAAATGCACTATCCTCATTTGAAAAAGTCACGAATATTAATTTAAACAAATAAAATAGAAGAATTCTTCGTTATTGCTTGCCTTCAACAATGAGTATGAAAGTCCCTATAGAGTCTTTGAGGATAATATAAGCGATCATTTTGGGACTCCACAAGCAGCACCATTTTCCATACATTTTAAAGGGCACTTTATTCCATCTAATAGAATCCGTTGGTTGTCTTTCGGGTGTCTTAAATACTGTGAGGTAGTAAAGGAACACCTTACAGACTGCTCTGGTTGGCTCGCGTGCTAGCAAGCTGACTCCATTTCATATATTAACTATACTTGAAGATATATTGCATATGGTATGCGCCTCCGCTTTACAGGCATTACTGTGCCACATACACAGTTAAATATGCCTACAAATTCCTTTGCTTACTTGGAAAGCATTCCTCATAAATTTTACTTTAATAATGCTGCACTATGAAGCAGGCAGTTAGTATACCCCGTAGGGAAAGTTTTTAATACTGAGCTTTTAAGCTTCTGGGGTATTCGCTTACCCTACCAGTTATTACTAAATTTTTTTTTTGATGCAATGTAACATGTCCTAGCTTTTATCTTTGGCTGGTTTAGAATTTTATAAAATTGCAAGGTTTTTTTTCAAACACCATAGTTTAGATATAAGTTGGATTAAAACTCTACATCTTGATTGATGACGATCATACTATGTTTTCCAATAAATCTAAAATTTAATATCCTCTACTGAGTAGAGGATCATCCAACCTATTGCGGCGGCCGGTTCGAAAATATCCTAACTTACGAAGCCTTTCAAGAACGCCACAATTCAGAATTTTTTTGAAGAATGCCCATCTCTGAACTCAGTTAGAGAATATCCTATTTTTAGACTGCTTGCAGAAACCCATATTTAAAAAAAAAATCAGGGATAGGTTGTTCTTTAAACTAATCGCGTGGTAAAACAAAACGTTCTTCAACCTATTTGGTTTTAACCATTGGCATTTGGCATTTTTGAAAGAAAAATTCTAATATTGCAAGTTCTTCAAACAAGTTCTAAGATATAACGTTCTTCGAAAGTTTACTTAGATCGAACTTAGGGATCGAAGTAGGTGAACCACCCACTTTTTCCGCTATATACTATATAAACTACCTGGCAAATGTTTGCTCAATTGCCGCATATTAAACTAATGCCAAACTAGTTACTATCAAAGTAGTTCCTACTTGCTGCTTTATCTTTAATTCTATATCAGAAACCGTGTATCTAGATACTGATTTCCCTGCAGGGATACCTGTGTAAGCATATGTACAAGTGCGTCAGTGGATATGTGACTTTGTGCTGCAGTAATGCTGGTATTTATCTACTACATATTTGTTTCTATATGTTAGGTCATTGAACCTTCTTACGCAAACATGAAACAGTATGCTCTATTAACAGTCCTACGGGTTCTCTTGGACTAAATACCTGCAACTGATATGCATTTGATGAATATATTTCTACATATACGAGTGTGTGATTTGATCATATACCAAAATAATATGTTGAATCTACGTTGACTAAAGACCTCACGCTTTCTCCATTTATTAGCTTAATTTCTGAAGAAACAAATTCATTAGACTTAAATCCAATTTAGTTTCTCTCAAGGAGTGGATTGTCTTTTAGTTCTCAACTTAATGCTCCAAACTTCGGAGAATTTTAAAGTTTTTGTATAAAAATCTGTGGGGTTATGGAATGAAAGCTTAGTTCAAAGTCATTGTTCACAGTCATCTTAAACATAAACAGAGAATACCACAGTATTCACACAAGTTCTAAAATACCATGTTCAAAGTTGAAAATTCAAACAAGAAAGTATAAAATGAAAGGGCCAAAAGTACAAAGTTAGAAGGTGTTTCGATATCACAATTTGATGCTCGGTACTGAGAATAAATAAATAAATCAATATTTGAAATTTAGTGTAATCTTGATAATTGAAATTTTGAAGTTTAAAGAATTTAAAATGAAATCTATCTTCATCCAAAGGACAACAAGAAGCGTTTCAAAACAGAACTGAAAAACAAGCACACCACAATGTAACTACTTCAACATCTTAAAATAATCGCACAGACCATAGCTGGCTTAAATTGGGCATTTCGTCAGGCAGCCTGTCTCGCTTTTGCGATGGTGAGGATAAAAATGAGGACTATTTTACTTCCAATTCGCATACTTCTTAGTAAGCGGGAATTTCATTGCAATACAGTGGCAATAGTGCGGCAGAAAATGCGAACCGACGCCCAGTTCACAAAAACCAACAGGTTTGTGTATCCGATAGATGTAGCTTACTTAGGCGAGATCTAATAATGCAGTGTCCAGAATATTACCTAGTGTGATTTCTAGGCCCTCACTGTCTAAATTAATGAATTTGGGAGGTGTCCCCTTTTGAAATTTGGTCTGTCTTTATCCTAGACAGTTCATTCAGTGTCTCATAAACAGCTTGTTCTTATGTGAGCTCACAGAAAGGCGCTTGTTCACAATCTGCTGATATACGAGTAATACGCTGTTTAGTAAAGTCCACCTTTTTGGTTTTATGTTCCTCATGACCAGAGCTTTATGTCCCTCATTCCCAAGCACATTTTTGGTCGCGAGACCGCTTAGGACTTATTTGTATTGGCTGTACCTGTGTACGACTTCAAGGTTCGCGCAGTTTGCCTCACTAACTGACATAGTATATATCGGCCTCGAGGATAAACCTCTTTCGAGGTATTTTCGTTATTGTGATTCACATTGGTAAAGATTTCTTGAAATAAGGTCCATAGATACCACTTGCCATCATCCAGTTTAATCAATCCGTGTGCCAGAACTTTGAAATATTGCCAGTATATATGGACAGGGAGTCGCAAACTAAGCGGTCTATAATAAGTACCTCAAAAGTTCCTTGAGGTATAGCGCGTAGAAACTATTGCTGTAGTACTGATACAAGATTGTCTAAGAATTTTCTAAATAATATAATATAAAGCCAATCCAACGAGGTTGTGTTCAATATGTCAATATGGTTTTCAAACAAAAGGTATTTTACATCATTTTTCTATAAAAAAATATTTTCAAGAATAGTTGTCACCTCATCCAAATATAAAACTATACAATTTTAAATGGTATATCCAAAGACAATGCCCAAAAATCAATAAAACATAGGAAGAAAGTTTTCACAATTTTTTTTTTTTTATAAAAGAAAATTTTCAAGAAATTTTGCCACCTTGATTTAATATAAAACTACAAAACTTTAAGTAGGAATTCAATGATAACGAAAAGTATTTAATTATTCGCTAGCAATTTGGTATATATGCATGCTGAAACTCTTAATTTAAAAAAAAAAAAGATTTTTAAAGGAAGTTGCCACCTAAATTTAATATTAAACTATGCATGTCCCGTGACACTGCGAAAAAATCTCTAATGATTCGGAAACAATTTGGCACATAGTACTAAATCCTTATCCTTTTTGGATAGATATTGGCATTGTGGATTCACTACAAGGTTGACAAATTTTTTAATTATTTCAAATTATATTAATTATGTCAATATGGGTATTAAAAAGGAACAGAAACAAAAATTTTTTTAAAAAAGGCAAAGAAAACCCAATGTTGTTTACTTAACATTGAAAAAAATTTAGTAAAGAGTAAGTTTCCTATTATCGTGAAACAAAGTTATGCCAAAAAAATATTTTTTTTTTTTACAAAAGTAATGCAATTTCAAAATTTTACTTTATTTTTTCTTGTTTTGTAAAGTTTATTTTTTTCAATATTTCGGAAACTACTGAAATTAAAAAAAAAACTTTGGCGCTTTCAAAGGGGATACTTAGATGTATAAAAAAAAATATTTAAAAAAAGTTTAAATTTTCAATTGTAACAAATTTTCGATTTTTCAAAATCGAATAAATTAAAGTTCGTCATTAAATTTTGAAATCAAATTTTTTTGTATTATAAATACCTTTGATATGTCTAAAGATATCCTGTAATTTTCAGAAGACTGTTTTGATAAAAATATAAATTTTAGAATTTTTTCCAAAAAAATCCTTTTTTTTTAATTTTTTCATCTTTCTAGTTAAGTTCGATTACACAAAATTACTTAATTTTATTCAAAGAACCATTTTTCGCGGGTATTGAATGTACCTTTGAAATATGTAAAGATATCCTAAAATTTTCAAAAGTTGAAATTTGGTAGGTAAGTAGCCATATGCCTAAGTTAGAATATAGGGTAATTTTTCTTCCGGAAAGTGGTCCCAATACCCACATATTCTAAACTATCGTAATAAATATAGTTTAAAAAAAAACTAAAAATCACGCTTTTAAAGCACATCGAACTAAAAAGTTGAAAATAAATATAGTTTAAAAAACCTGAAAACACGCTTTAAGAATAGGATAAACTAAAAAGTAGTACATAATTTTGATGTATAAATTAATATACAATAAATAGTATTATTGTGTAAGAAGCATGGAGTACTACATATTTCCGTTCCTGGTAGTGGAATAGAAAAAAAAATGTATTGTTGGAACTGTTATCTATTTATTTAATACCAGCTGAAAAAGCACAAATCATACAGTCACCCTGGGTCCACATTTAGGTCAATAAATTGGGACCCGGGTAAAATATCGAGGTGAAAGATATCATACATTTTAGGAGAGACGTCTAGAGAATGATTATTGAAAGTTTCATTCATTTCTATGCAGTCGTTTTTGTGTGACGCGGGCGTTATGGTAAAAAAAACAACATTTTTGGTCACATTTTTCCCACATTTTGGTCAATAACTCGGGAACTGGATGAGATATCCAAATGAAAGTTGTCCTAAATTTTAAGGTAGACGTTAGGTGATAGAATGGTGAAAGTTTCATGCAATTCTATTCAGTAGTTTTTGCGTGATACGCGCACAATCATACAGACGGACAGACAGACAGACAGAGAAAAATTCTAAAAATTGGTGATTTAGGTTCCGCTGGTCCAATAACGACCTCTCCTATCAGTTTTTCTTGAATATCTTCAATGTACAGACATCGACCTGTTACAATTTTATTATATGTAAAGATACAAACATTTCATTTTCAGTTTTGCTTTTTTTTATAAAATACAAATTTTACCCCCATACTACAGGGTGTTTTTTTTACGGGTTTGTTTTTCGAATAGAGATAAAACTGGCATTTTGTGGTCAAATCTGGCAACTCTAATGTCATTTATGTTCAGTTTGGTTTGCCATTTCATCATGAACAGGTTGACAAAAGAACAACGCTTGCAAATCGTGCAAATTTATTTCGAAAATAATGGTTCAGTTCGCGAAGTTTACCGTGAGCTCCGTCCATTTTATGGTCGACATAATCGTCCATCAGAGCAATTAATTCGGTTAACCATGGATCGTTTTCGCACTACGTTTACTCTATGTGATAATACGCATCCGCAGAGACGTCGAACAGTGCGCACCGAAGAAACAATTGCCGCTGTAGAGCAAAGTGTTGAAGAGGACCCGAATGAATCGATTCGCCACCGTGCACAGCAATTGGAGCTTTGTCCATCAACTTTATGGAAGATTTTGCGCAAAGATCTTGGCTTGCGACCTTACAAGATCCAGCTTGTGCAAGAATTAAAGCCGCGAGACCATGCAATGCGTCGTGATTTTGGTGTATGGGCCGAAAATGAGATTGATTTCGATGCTGATTTTCATCGCAAAATTTTGTTCAGTGATGAGGCTCATTTTTGGTTGAATGGCTACGTCAACAAGCAAAATTGCCGCATTTGGAGTGAAGAGAATCCACATGAGACCCTTGAAACGCCATTACATCCACAAAAACTGACTGTTTGGTGTGCTCTATGGGCTGGTGGAGTCATTGGGCCATACTTCTTCCGCAATAATGCTGGAGAGGCAGCTACCGTTAATGGAGACCGGTATAGAGCCATGATAACCGACTATTTTGTTCCCGAATTGGATGGCATGAATGTGGATGAGTTGTGGTTCCAACAAGACGGCGCTACATGCCACACAGCGCACGTCACAATCGATTTATTGAAGGAAACATTCGATGAGCGCATAATTTCGCGGAATGGACCTGTCAATTGGCCACCAAGGTCGTGTGATTTGACACCATTGGATTATTTTCTTTGGGGATATGTGAAGTCGCTCGTCTACACCAACAAACCAGAAACGTTAGGGGAATTGGAAGCCAACATTCGTGGCGTTATTGCCGACATACGGCCCCATATGCTCGAAAAAGTGGTTGAAAATTGGACCTGTAGAATTGGCTTTATTCGAGCCAGCCGCGGCGGCCACATGCCCGAAATCATATTTTAACATTAATGGCATAAAATTATCCTTCCAATAAAGCCAAATTGATGGACCTTAAAACGATTTTCTTGTATTTTATTTCAATTCGAAGTTCTATACCCCTAAAAAAACACCCTTTAGTATAAAATAATTATTTCGAATTATCCCCTTTTACATAAATTACTGATGATACAACGGGGGATAAGTTTGTGCGCCGGATTTTTTTGTTTAAATTTCATTTGAATTTGTTGTTGTTTTTTATTGCATTTATAATAGTGTTTGTTGTGATTTGTCCATATTGACTTTGGAGTATTAAATCCAATTTTTTTATATTCTTTTTTTAATAAAATACAATTTTACCCTCATACAAAACAAACAAACACTTTTTTCTACCCACCCTAATTGATTTGACGAATACATATCGAATATAGGCACATCAGCAAGCAATCATATGGCATTAAGCCACAATAACACACATAAATGGTTGCCTGCACTAGCGCTTTGTTCTCGTAAAGCTATAAGACCGGCAAAAACATATTGTTCCTTTGCTACGGCACAGTATTGTCAAAAAGCTTTTGTTGGTGGAATCAAGGTATTTGGAGACACTCGCGGCAGCTTAGGATGCAATGCACCGTTGCGCTTTCATTTTCATTTTCTGTAGAAAAAGGACACCGTACGACTGCACAACTGCATACAAAGACAGCATATAAAAGCACCAAATATACATACTAAGTATGTAGTATATAAGAGTATGTGCACAGGCACATATGTACATATACATATTTGACTATTTGTAAGTTATAAGCACAGAAGCTCAGTTGTGCACAGCGCAACTTTTTTGTGTACTTTTGTCAGTAATTGTAATTTCACTTAATCCGCTCAATTTGAAACGCACACCCAGATGAGGGAGCTGAGGTAGCCACGCGCACTCCTTTTGTTGTGGATTGTACACCACCCAGCGTGTGTTAAAGGCGCACATGTGGCGTCTGCCTTGCTTTTGATACCTTGGAATAAACACAACTGTGTACAGATGGTAGACGTTCACAATTCCTTTTGTACGTTTTCACTTTGACCACATTTCGCTTTTAGAAGTTTTAGAATAATTTTTCCGGCTCTTTAGCCCTACCTCCATCATTCTCTTTTGGGAGTTTTCGACGTTCGTTCACTTCACGAATGATTTCGTATTTAGGATATAAATAAAAGTGTAAAACGCCTTAAGGGCCCAAGAGGCTAGTCATGGAGTTCAGGGTGTTCACGCTTTGAGCGATTTTGAACAGGTCTCGGCAAAGGTATTAAATATATTAAAAAGTGGAAACCCCGGCTACGCTTCGCTGCGCCTTAGAACTTATAACAGACTGAGTTCAATTTTTTATCAATATATCTCCGCAAACAGTTGAGATATGGCACTTAATCACATCGCTTATTTCAGCACTCATTATCACCTTTCGTTTGATATCCATACTGTACTTACACATTTTTGGTCACCCCGGTCCATATTTTGGCCGATAACTCCGAAACTGGTAGAGCTAGCGCAAGAAGGGATACCTTAAGTTTTAAATCATATGTCTGGTAATACAACGATGAAAGTTTCATTGAATTCCGTCTAACTGTTTTTGAATGATGCGCGACCAAACATACAGACAGACAGACAAAAATTCTAAAAACTGTTGATATGACTTCTTGTTTACTAATGATCCCTCCTATCAATTTTTTTTTTAATATCTGCAATCTACAGACATCAACCTGTTACAATTTCATCATATGTTAAGATGTTAAATTTTCAGAAAAATATTTTCGAGGTAAGATAGAAGAAATAAGGCAAATCTCAACTCATATTTCGTTTTGTTTGTTCTTCAAGTCCCGATTACACGCCTGAGAGCTTTTGGTATAGTTCACAAAAGCACTACAGCCGTGCGAATCATCCTTGCGATAACTGACACCAGTCCTTCACCTATCAAAGCAGTGGGAACCGACGTTTTCCTCTGCTACCAGCGTTAGCTCAATAGTTTTTAACATTAAAGGCATTAAAACCTAGTTTAGTCTCTCACGGCACGGATAGCTCCTTACTTATAGGTTTACGCATAGTTCGCTAGTAACAATATTGTATGCGCTATTTAGGAGCCATGCTTTTGTACGACCTTACCAACGGCTGATAGGAGTATCACATAATTTCAAAATATATTTACAAAAACGCCCTATTTTAGAACTTCACCCAAGAAGCTGGCTCAAAATAAATTTTTAAGGGGTGTTTTCTTAAAAAATTCGGATATAAGGTATTCTTCAAAACGGTTTCAAAAGGGGCATCTTCAAATCAGTCCTTCCCTTTTGCCTTGTTGTTTTTTAGCCCAGAATATTGCCTTATTCGTGTAGTGGAACCATATATATCTCCATCTTAGCGATTACAAATTTCAGACTAATTTTCGGTTTTTTTCCTAGACGTCTCCTTATTCTCTCAACATAGCGCCGGCTATCACTGTGAGTTGCCCTCGAGTGCTATGTAGCTCTGTAAATAGCATTCCTCACCGCATTACGTTCCAGCTCGCCGAAACCTTTAGTCATATTATTCAGCGAAAGCATGATGATAATAATCATTTTGCTCAAGCAATTTAACTATGGGCATATTTCTTGCGATTATTTCGTTTGCATGGCATTATAATTCGCAATCAGCTTATGAAATACTCTTAAGATATAGTTTAAGTTTGCAGTTACAATTCGAAGGGTTTTCAAAATAAAAATGAGGATAACCAATGCCGCTGTCAATATCTTAGTGCCACAAGTGCTAGCCTTGCATGAATATATAAAAGGCATAAGAGCGGCTCGCCCTCCATATCCCCTATACTTGAACACAATTTATGTGACATAGCTACAAGGGTATTAAGGTGGAGGTTCTCTTCTGTTTAAATTTTTTTTTTGGAATACATTCTTTAATTTATGCAATAAAAATTACAAAAACAAAAACATTACTAAATTTCAAATCAACCCTTTCCCTTCTTCCCAATTTGTCTCTTTCTGTCTTGCTCTTGAAGCGCTATCAAGTACAACAAACAAAATTTTAATATTTTCAAAAAGTCGCCTTTAATTTATTGTTCCAGCAATTAGCATTATGCATTTTAATCGAGATTTGTAGTTATGTGATCAAAATTTGTAAATTTGTCCACCACATTTTCGTAAGCTGCCAGCAACTTTTGCGATTTACGCGTAAAAAAGTTAATGAAGTGATTAAAAACTTCGTTCGAGTTAACCCCTGCTACGGAAATTATTGATGATAAAAGGGGGCAGACTTTTGTGGGCCGTGTTTTACATTTAATATTGACTAGAATTTTTTTCTTTGTTTTTTAATTGCATTTATAAATCCTAGAATTTGTCGCACACCATATTGACATTGAAAACTTTGATGAGCTTGGAAGCTATGAGGCATATTAAATTTGAAAGAGGTCCCGGAGCTATTTTCCTAAATAAATGATAGTTAAAAGTGAACGTCGAGCTTTAAAAAGGCAACTTTAAAATATTTGTTTTGAACTCATAACTCGACGCTGTTACCTTTGAGCTTTTAAGCTTTAACTAGCCAAATTTGATCTTTTGCTGTTTTCGATTTGACCACTTCTCATTGAAAAGTGAGTTTCTAGCTTTGAGTTGCAAAGCCCAAACTAAAAGCTATTAACTTTCAAATGAAATCAATTCCGGGTTGATCTTTCTCTTCTTTGAGCTTTCAATAAAATAGTTCACTAAGTTCATAAAGCTTCCATATATTTTTCAATGTGTATATGTCATCTAGAAGCTTCGAGCTTTGAGTTTTAAACTCTTGAGCTTTTGTTGGCAAAATTTTTATTTTTTACTTTTGATATGAGCAATTCTGATTGCAAATTAAGCTTCTAGCTTTAAGTTATTCCGAAATGTATAAGCTTGAATCAATTTAAGTTTGATCGTTTGAGCTTTCACTTTTTGAGCTTTCAATAAAATATACTTTCCAGTTTATAAAGGTTCCATAAATGAATCTACTTCTCTAGTATTCATAAGAATATTTATTTCAGATAATCATACACGGAGACTTAGAGTTCAACAAGGATTCTCTCGCCAGCATCTCGAAGAAGCTTCCGAAAACATTTAGGGATCACTTTCAGTTAATTTTTTCTTAATGCTTTAATGTTTATGGTGTTACGGTGGGTTCGAACTTCAATAACCGATCGAAATATATATACTTCTAAATATATATCAAAACTATTATCATTAAAAAAGGCCCTGCAAAGCTTAGTGCAAACAGTTTGATTTGAGAATGGGCGTACAACGTCCCCTTTAAGTAAATATATTCACATGCGGACCTCTTATATTTGATTAGTAATTAGTAATCAATTAATTATACGGCTTTTTTCATTGGTAGTGACTACTTTAATTGTTTATTAATTGATTGCTGTTAGAATAAATCAAAAAAAAATATATCCAAAAAATCAAAAAAAATCTAAAGAAACCAGAAAAAATTAAAAACCCAAATTTTAAATAATCAAAAAAAGCTGTTTTGATTACTTTTGATTATTTTTGGGTTTTTTTATTCTTTTTGATAATTTTTGATTTTTCTTTGTGTTGTTAATGTAAATATACACATATATGTGCTTCTACAACAATACTGGAAAAGATCAAAACTCATAAAAAAAAATCCAAAAAAATATAAAAAACTCAAAAGTTATCAAAACCACTTTTTTTGATTATTTTTAATTTAAAATTTTTTTTTTTAATACTCGTAAAGGATCCCGTTTTTTTTTTTGATTATTATTGTTTAGTTTATTGGAAAATAATCATTACAAATTGCAAGTAATGGTAATAAATCATTAAATTGATTGGAGAAAATAATTAATCAAACCGGTAATCATTACGGTTAGTAATCATTATTTAAGAGGTCTGTTCGCAAGCCTTTTAATGTCAAAACTCGAATGGTAGAAAAACAATTTTACCCTTTAATTAATTTGTTTTATAATTATTTTTCATGATAAAATTTTTTTTTTTCTTCATTTTTTCGCCCAAACTAACAAAAATATTTTATACTTTTGCACCCTTTGTATGTAATGCCATTGTTATTTTGAATTGCCGGCAAAGTTCAACAGCCATGCCGAAAATAAATAAATATTTCGATAGCAAAATGGAATTACAGAAAACAAATGCCATTCGACACGGACACGTGTGAAATTGTTGCTGGATGACAAGCCGTACGCAATACGAGTACATATGTCCTGTGAGGTTTTCATACAATTTTATGCGTTTGTACGTACATACAATTGTTACTAGGGTGGGCTGCTTTTTTATGGGTAGTTCTGCATATTTCATGGCATAAATTAGTATAGAAAATTATTAGCAGATTATTTCGAATTAAATTTGCATACACAAATAATTAGAGTTTTCCCACTTTCCTGTAGATAGCATCGCACTCGAAAATAATGGTCTCAGAGATCTCATTCGACATGCGGGAGAACCAACAGAGACTGTGTCTTTTTTAGGCAGGGACTCTACTTTCTGGTCAAAAACGGAAAAAGTAGTATTCAGTCCCTGATGAGGTGCTAACCTCATTTGCTTCTTCTACTTTCCCTTCATGTGCTACTGCAGGGGCGGCAATTAATCTACTTGATGCCTTTTGTTAGCAGAGCCTCTTCAAAACTAAACCAAAGCTATAGTTTAGTGCAAAGCCAGCCTCCGTATCCCGTTGTATCGGTCTTCGTGCATATCTAAGTTTAGATGAAGACAGGAATCCTTCACTCTTCTATCGATAATACGCCACATCAACGTGCTCAGAATCTCGTTTGTGGGCGGTATATCGTCCGCTTTTCTTGTGCACAAGATTGTGCCAACCCAACCACTCAGGCTCGTTACGACACTTTCCAATCAGTCCGCCGTACCGTTGTTACCACAGTCGGGTAGGAGTACGCCTATTAGTCCGAGTTTATATCATCGCAGCCTTCACCGTATGCTTGGTTTTCCGGTGTCTGGGGACGGTACGTCTTCCCCATACTTTACATGCTCTTCGACTAACTATGGTGCAACATCTGACATAGTTCAGCGAAGATGTTCCGGCCAAGACGATACTCTTATCGGCACCCGCCGTTGGAAGCAGAGGCTCCAAGTGGCGCAACGATGAAGCGACTAGCAAGCTATGTTGCACGGGCACACTCGCCCAGGCGATTAGGTGACCATTTTAAGAAGAAGAAGAGAAAATTAAGGGTTCGACGATCTACAAAACAGAAAGGTGAAATAATTGCCATCAAAATTTAATTTTTTTTTTTAAATTTCTTAAAACGTTCGAACGGCAAAAAAATGGTATTGATATTTTTTAAATTTTGTCAAAACGATACGATTGCCGATTCGATCGCGGAATACACAATGTGACTCCTGCTTCCATTTAAAAATCGAGTGTGCCACTTCAAAATCTTGAGTAAAAAATTTGTTGTAATTTTCTCTCTTAAGCGAAAAATAGTTTAAACCCACCCTAATGTAGTATATTTTAACCGTTCTGCTGATTTCATTGTGTCATTTGAAATTTACTATTTAATGTTGGTGTTGCTTTTGGTGGTGGGAGGTTAAACACATTCTGCTGCTATTCAATTTTCTCTCCTTCACAATTGAATTATCGCCAAAGTGTCAGCCACCCTTGTACTAACATTTATAAATGTTTAGATATTACCAGATGCACCTTAATATAAATGCGGAAGCCACCCACTTACGCGGAAATCCATATGTTGATTGTCTTAAGCAGAAAAAAAAAATTGTGTCATTTCGCAAAAAAAAAAAAACAAATAAGTACTTAGCGTTGTTGTTGTTCTTGGCAAACTCACCCCAAATTTTGCTAGGCTTTTGTTTTCCACCTCTTGCGACTGGCTGTGTAATCCAAGTTGTCACTCGTTCAAGCATTCAATCATCAGCAACCGCATATCACATTACACGCTACTCATTCAACTAACACACACAAACATACATACACAAGCATGCTGCGCACCTTCATCCCCCTAAACATACACAGCTTCATCAAATGCCTTGATGCGACTTGATCTCTTCTTTTGATTGTTGTTCTTTCTTATTGGCAATTATAAGCCATATCCTGGGCGACCGTGTGCCTGTGTGTGTGTGTGTGCGTGTGTGCGTTACTGTGTAATATTTATCAATGCAATATCCTTAATTTTATTGTATCGCAGCTCTATATCCTGACGACTATTGCACTTATGCACTTAAACAACTGCTCAAATATCAAGCATAACTAAAATTTTATTGCTTTTGATTGTGTTTTTGCTTTTACCCCCCGCTCTCATCAACCTAGCATGTGGTAGCTTTCCCTCTCATGTCGGGGTGAGAGTGTGAAGTTGACAAGTTTCTACGATTGATGTGATGATTATTTTTCTTTCATTTTCATTTGATTTGATTCAATTCATTAATAAGTGCGCCTTTAATAAAGGAAATATTTGGGTTTAATATTGCTGTTGTAACAACTCCCTAGGGGTTACACGTGTTCAGTTTTGTAAGTTATGTTGATTTCGTGAAATTTAATTAAATTGCGGTGATAATGTCTTTGTTAAAACTAATGAATTTTGAAAAGATTTAGTGGTGTTCTTTGTTTCTCAATTCTTCGAAATTTTATAGTTTTAATATTCAGCATCTACTCATAGATATTTTAATAAATTTTTGTTATATTTTGTTATTAGTTTTGCGGTCTGTCCTTTCAACATATTTTGTAAGCTCGACGAGCTTAAGACTAGTTGATAACAATAATTAATCACTTATTATTTTTACTTTAATGAAAAAATTGAAAAGTTTTTATGTAGTTTTGATGCCGAAATCGTTCGAAACAGCCACAACTTCTTTGGATTAACAAAAAAAAAGATCTACATATTGCTTAATAATTATTATTTTTATTTTTAGGGAAAAAACAGCAAAAAAATTATATCGTCACATATTTGGAATCGACCCCTTCTGATTTGAATAAAATTTGATTAATAGAGTTGTCCTTTATCATTAAACAAAGTTCTGCTGAAGCAGCAAAAAATAAAATTTTTTTTTTAAGTTTTGAAATTTTGAAATATCAATTTTTCTTTTTGTCTTGTTTTGCAAAGTGTATTTATAAAAAAAAAATTTAAGAAAAAAAATGTTATTCTAATATTAGAAAATTTTTAATTTTTCAAAATCGAAAAAAATTAAGTTCACCATTAAATTTTGTATGTAAATTTACATCTAAAGCTGTCGTGAATTTTCAGAAGAGTGTTCTTTGTTTTTTCAAAAATATGAGTTTTTGAATTTTTTTTTAAACAATTTAAAATTTTTTTTTTTTGAATTTTTTAACTTTTTTAGTCGAGTTCCATTTAATTAACAAAAGAACTCAATTTTGATCACTGAGAATTTTTTTCGTGGTAGTGAAATGTACTTTTGTTTTTACAGTGATCAAAATTGATTAATTTTGTGTTCAACTAATTGAACGCGACTAAAAAAACAACCTTCTGATTTCAATTTATCTTTAGATATATCAGAAGTATAATTCAAAAGCATTTGAGTCCAACATTTAATGGCGAACTTTAATTTATTCGATTTGAAAAATTGGAACAATTCGAAAACTTTCTAAAATTTGAAATTTGAAAATTTTTTCACCATATTTTTCTTATACCTGGAAGTATCTCCTTTGAAAGTGCCCAAGTTTATTTTTTTAACTTCAGTAGTTTTCGAAACATTGAAAAAATAAACTTAACAAATCAGGTAGCAAAAAAATATGAAATTTAGAAAAAACTTTCAAAAATAAGTTTTTTATTTTTAGCGACCTTTGTATGTTCAAATGTATATTTTTGTTTTGCCGGCTCTAGGTCCAAAAGTAATGAAAAACAATTTTCTTTATTTTCCCAATATATTTCGATCACCTTCGGCGATCATCTTCAGGGGGAGCTTTGAACTGATGAACTGTATATTTAAATATTTTTTTCTTTAGCAGAACTTTATTTTATGATTCATTCATTATTGATTATTCAAATCGGAAGTGCTTGATTAAAAATATGTGGCGATTTGACATGGAAGGACCCATACAGGATATAGAAAACAAACCCGATTCTCGTCAGTTTAGCTGGCAAAAAACCATCGTTCAGAGATTGTCTCTTAATTTTCATTCTCTATTCGAATGAAAACTCTTAGTAATTAATTAAAAAATTATTATTAAAAAATATTTGAAAAAAAAAACAGTAAAAAATTTCATAGAAAAAATATTAATCCATTCCTTGGGCTTATTTTTAGTCATAAATACTTAAAACAAAAAACAAAAAAATTCACATTTTACTTAAGTTCTTCAAGTCGTACATATGTATGTGAGGATGTTAGAAGATAGAAACTACTATAATGGTATATTTTATGGATATATCTTAGCATAGGTTCGGTTTGCACAAGATTATTTAAAAAATGGTGGGGAAACAAATTTTGATGGCCAGAAAACCCATTTTAAGCTTTTGTTAGAGATTGAAAGCTTTCCCAACCTCAAAGAAACGAAACCAATTTATTTGCGATTTTGCTATGCGGGGGCTAATGTCCAGCCTCAACCCTTTTATAAAATTTAGATGATAGATTAAGATTGGACATTTATTTCCCTTAAAAACCAGTATTTATCTTTTCTCCATATTAACTTTCGCGTTTTTAAATTATTAAGTACCTCAAAAAAAGTTTCAACAAAATCACTCATTAAGCTTTTGCGTAATTTTGCATGAAAAATTTAAAACAAATTACTGAGCTTTCATCACCCATGGCCCATCACTTTTCCGAACCAACCCGCATAATTCGCGCAAATTCATGATACCCTGCAGCTCGACGCGCATAAAAAAAATTATTGAGTTTGCAAAGGCAAACAATGAAACTGGATGCCATTACTAATTATGAGCCCTACACTAACAAGTCCCACCTCCACTTTTTGACAGTTGCATAGCAAATGAATCATCCAAATGGAGGGGCACTGCGCGATAGACCGAATTAATCTTAGTCATCCATTATGAATTTAATGAATTAGCATTTTTTTGTAAAATGTTTGTCAAACAGCGCAGGTGCACAAGCACACAATTAGACACACATACAGGTGCAAGATTATACAGGGTGCTTAATTGTAAGGCAGTTATGAGGACGTGTAACTCAAAAATAAAAAAAAAAATCGACACACATCATTTTTTTATTGATTTTAGAGCCGAAAGGAGGTGCCTATTTGCCTCCATGTCTGAATTTGGTTTTCCTGCTAAACTAATACGTCAATGCAAAATGACGTTGAATAACACCACCAGCTCAGTCAGAATCGGGAAGGACCTCTCTGAGCCCTTCAAAACTAAACTAGGCTTCAGACAGGGTAACCCCCTTTCGTATGATTTCTTCTTGCTAATGAATGCTACTTTGGGCTAAGTAGGTAATTTAGAAGCAAAGTACTCTCTCGACGAACAAAGATTACACCCTACAAGTAGTTGTTGTTGTTGTTGTGTTAGCGATGCTTCGCCTTGCCTAGTCTTCACTTTCCTTACATAGTACTGACATCAGGCTCTTCTAACGGAGGTCCTAGAAACTTTGCGACTTCAAAAGGGGTGGACCAGAATGAAATTGGTGTTGGAAGAGCTACAAGTAGTTCAAAATACCCGTCCTGCAAAATGGAGCAGAAGCATTGACGATGACAGCCGCAGCATCCCTCCGAGTTAGGGGTTTAGAATATGCCCGAGGTAGGCATACCGGTCGTAAGAGGCGACTAATATGCACAAAGGTAATGACGTGCAACTCGATGGTTGATCTACGGATATGATGCCTCTCTACCATGCCCTAGAAGGTTTCACTGGTCATAAATCGCTACCACGACAGTCGGGCAGTACCACAAGAGAGTACCGGAGCGTACCGGGTTCAAATCCGACCAAATACTGTTAATTCGACAACACTCCCCAAAACCTTCTGGGAGTGTTTTTGTCGTTACCACAACAATAACAACAACATGACAGCCGCAGATGAGTCGGCCCTTGAAGTATTCGAGAGAAGGGTTCTTCAAAGGATTTATGGGTCTCTACTTGTTTACCGAAGTAGATTTAGTGAAAAGTTGCATGAGCTCTACGCAGACATCGACACAGTCCAAAGAATTAAAACCCAGCTGCTACGTTGGGTTGGCCATGTGATGCGAATGGAAAAACATACTTCCGCCTGGAAGGTATTCTTTTCAGAACCCACCTATGAAACAGAGGAAGAGGGACGCCCCTACTGCGTGAGAAAGACAAAGTAGAGAGCGATCTGCGCATTATTGGCGTTTCTAATTGGCGTCAACTGGCAAAGGATAGAGTCCGCGATTTGTTGGAAGTTCAAAATCGCTTAAACGGTTAAACAAACAGCCATTTAAGGGCTGTTGACCTATATCTGTAGCTCATTCCAGGTGCAGCATCTAAGTTTTAATGGCTTGCCTAAACACGTTTCCGATATTCCTATGATCCATTTATGGCTGGATCAAGGTGAAAATACCTACTGTAAAAAGACCACCTTCTGGACCTCAAATCTTTACACTGCAGATATGTAGCTTTATATTATCAGCGAGGCACAGTGGAAGCCAAGTTCCTTTTCGAAGCTATGTGGTTTTAGGAACGAAGAGTTTAGTATTGAAAGGTGTTAGTGGTACCCGAAAAGTCCCGAAAACTATATCGTAAAGGTCCAAAAAAAGTCATGAAATGATGTGAAAATGATCTCGAAAAACTACGTAAAGGTCCCTAAACAAATAACAAAATAGTTACGAAATAATCCGAACAGAATTTCGGAGTGATCCCGAAATGATCCTTAAATGATATCCAAATGATCCCAAAAATTTACCATAATTTAAGAGTCTAAAATCAGTCCCAAACATGTGAGAAATGTGAGCCACAGAAATATGTTCATATATTGATCATTTTATGACTTCGGGGTAATCAAACTAATGAGCCACTCGTTCATTTCTTTATTTTGGAAAATTTTTTATTTGAATAAAAATTTAATTACATCATCGAATATGTTCCTGATTTGCATTGTTTTGGCCTTCGTTTATAGTATTCTCGCTAGCTAAATTCATTTTGAAATATTTTTACAATGGATTGCCTCATAGACATTCTTTGCTATAAGATCACAAAATATGCATTTTATGAATTTTGTAATAGTCATAAATGACTCGAAAAATGTTACGTAAATGAGTCTTTTCTGAGTCCAATAAGTGCCGATTATGAGAACAATCATATAGACTCTTGCTCAATCTCATATGATATATGAAATCTCGACAATCACATGATTGATTCATTTATGACTCGTATGGTTTGCTGGGTATTTATTGAATTTTTTTTGTATGTGTATAAAATATGTAAAACAGTTATTTATTTTTATATTTGCAAGCTCGTGAGTGCTGCATTAAGCTCTCGCAAATCTCCTTGGCATTAACATCGGAACAATACCTACTTCCAAAAATATTATAATATTAAGCTTCTAACAATGTCGCAATGAAATTTCAAAGTGCTCCAAAACCGGTAAAACGTATCACTACAAAATAGAGAAAAAATATATATTATGGCCCATAATCATAGTCAAATTAAAATAGACTTTTATCAACTTAAACATAATTCTATAATAAACATCATTTCATCTCTGTCATAGTCAACTTAAAATACATTTTATGTCTAAGACGGAGTTTTAATTTTAAAATCATGGTTTGTGTCTACGGTTGTCCTTGTGACATCATTTACTACAAAGTTGAGTTTGGCTTTTTTTGCTTATTGCTACAGATATGCTATGGTGTGTGAATTAAATAGCTGACACAAGGTGACCTTGCAAAACATAAAAAATTTCTTCATACCACCAACCAACTTATTTTTTTTTTCATAAATCGACCCTGTTACTTTCCATTTTAGCTAAAATCTTTGTTTAATATCATAGTCATATATAGGCATAGACCAACATTTTAAATGTCTTTTTAAATTAAGTAAAGATTTTAATTAAAACGCGTGTTAAGCAATGACTATGATTATGGGCCAATGTATCTACTTTTTAATACTGCTCTTATACTAGTACATGCAATCCTACAAATATGTAAGCTTATTGATTGGGCAACTAAAAGAGCTTCAAGTAATCAGGCTAATCACAACAAAATAGCTAGTGCTTCAACGATATTAACAAAAGTTGGAAAATTAAGCACGTATGTGATAATTAGTTATCCCCAAATACATACTAAAGCATATATTTTGGAAAATACCTTCATTCTTTTTGTAAGCGAGTTGCAAAAACAAAGCGAGTATCATATAAAAGCCTTTTGTATTTTTTTGGTAAGCACCTAGTGTGTTGTAAATAAAATAACAAAGTGCCATCATTTCTAAAATTGGAATTTTGCTTGGAAAATCAAATATGACCCTATCGCTTACAAGATAGGTAACAAAATATTTTTTATTGTTTTTGCATCTATCGCCGAAATCGAAACATCTTTACTATTATGCGACAAAGAGCACTTATTATTTTACTGAGTTTTTCTATTGTGATTTACTTTTAGTTTCCTTAGCATTGAATGAAGGGAGTCCACACGAATCAACAGAGGACTCTTTAAACAACTTCATGAATACCAAACATTCTTCCTTTGCATACCAGAAGTTTTTGCTTTTCCGTGTTCTTCTCACCCCGCTCCATGTAGAGATATTGAATTCACTAATACTTATTTACTTAAATTGCTCTTAACCGTTTAAATAGTTTCTTCACTCTACCAACTGGTGGCAATTAGAAACAGCGGCGAGATCCCATATCGGTTTCCACTTGATCGTTCTGCTTTTCTGCTTACAAAGGCGGGTGTCGATTCGAAAACCTTCTGTGCCCAGCATCTTCCTTCAATCACACAACAAAGGCTAGCCAACAAAGCCGCTGGGGTTTAATTTGTTGTCCTATTTCGATATCTGCATACAGCTCACAGAGCTTATCTTTAAATATTTTTCGGTACTCGCCTTCGCCAATGCGTAGAGGTTTATTTATGTTACGAAAAACCGTTCTCTGTATTACTCTCACCTCATCAGATGTTGTTAGCGTCCAAACTCCAGCGCCATACACTAGGAAGTGTATCATTTGTGACTTACGGAGTGTTATATGTGTTCGTCGTGTCCTCTACTTTACTTCTCAATCGCCTACTCAGTCCCAAGTAGCATTCGTTTGCAAGAGCAATTCTTCGTCGGATTTATTGGCTGAAATTACTGTTGGTGTCATTGGTGGTTCCCAGTTGAGCGAAGCTGTTTACGGTTTCAAAATGATAGCTGGCAACAGGGGCGTGGTTTGGACGCCTCCATTTAAGTATTGAACATCCAAATTTCTTCCTGTGTTTGTCTTCCAAGCTGACCTATCTTTTGTCAAGTGGAAGTACAGAGACGAGCCCATCGCTTTTTATATCTACTGTAAGAATAGGAGACCCAAGAGGGTTGTGAAGAAATTGTCACTTGGACACAATAGGAACAAAACTCTGGGCTAGATTGCAACTCAAGGATCGATTACAACATTTCCCTAAAATAGTTTCGGAATTGAGCTCTGTATGCCGTTTGGAACTGGGTTCTCAGCCTGGGCCACAATGTATACATGACTTTCAGTATCATAACGCATGTTCTTTTGCAACTTGGCTACAATAAAATACAGCTAATACCCACCTAATGGTTTGTGTAATTTAAAATCTCTTGCTGTATTTATGCATAAAACTCACTGGGAACATATTTTGAAATTTACGTGAATAAATGATGCCTTCCCTATGAAAAGCATAGCGCACATATACATGCATACATGCATAAGTGCAACGAGTTAACATTCAGCCCTGCAAAAATGTGATTAGTCTATGATGCATTCGGGATGAGTCACAAAGTAGGATGCGACTAACGCTGATCACTTTGTATGGGTTGACCTATTCACATTTGTTTAAGTATGTCCTTCGGAGAAACCAATTGTACCCATTTATATTCGAACGGGTATGGAAGGACTAAGCCACTTTCTACCCAAACGGGTACTTTTAACTCCTATAAGTATGTATCTTGGAACGATTTTCCGTCATCCCTTGTCAAATTTGGTTTTGTAACAAACCGGTTTCGGTGTTCCGCCATCCTCAGTGTTTCGTTTTGTTCTGAGGATGGTGGAACGCCGAAACCGGTTTGTTACAAAACCAAATTTGACAAGGGCTTACGGAAAATCGTTCCAATATACATCAACGTTCCACTCTGTCGGAAAATCAACAAAGCAAAATAAATCCTAAAAGTATGCTACAAAAACAAAAACTGACTTAACCCCCCTACAAGTATACTAAACAAATAAAAATTTACTTATGTATATTGAATTATAGCCAGCTGTAACCTAAGGAAACTAATCGCGGATCACTCTCTTTAGAGTTTAGTCACACGATTCTTTGCATTGAGCTTATGCGTAATTTAAAAGTATTCATGCATATACTCAGTAAGTGCGCTCGCATTGATTTCTGTTTATGTGTGCGTGTTTGTGCTAGCATTTGTGAATCGCCACAATTTTGTGTTTAATGCCAAATGAAGCGTATTCAATATTAAACGATTAATGAAACCACAAAAGGCGCAAGCAAATTTTGCTTACACATCAGCTCACCAATACGGTTGCAGTACGTGGAGTCAGTGAATCTTTTAATTTCCTGTGTAATTAGTAGCTTGAAATCTTTTTATCGAAAACCCGTTTAATTTTGAGAGCGGACTTGCCATTTTAGAACTTTTAATTAAGTATGTCTGCCTTTAGAATGAATGTTCAGTGTTATATTTAATAGAAAACTTGTCGGATACTCGAAATCTCTAACGCAGAAGCTCGATATTCAAAATATCTAAAATACTTATATTTGCGCCTAAAAGTATGCACTGCTTCGTTATGTGTAATCTTTCCCCCACGCTTATGTTAAACGGGGTAGCCTCTCGGCAGAGGTCGGCAACCCTCCGAGTGTATTTCTGCCATAAAAATCTTCTAAAATTCCTTTGCCTTTGCATATGCCGTTGGGAGTCGGCATAAAATATAACCAAAATGTACTAGATGTTGCATACTTTTAGGATAAAGTTGCTATCCATATCTATACTCTATTTATAAAATTAAAATCCAAATATTATTCAGAGAAAACCAGCCAATCTGCTGTATCTGCTAGTCAATCTACGGATCTGCTGGTCACAAAAATAAAAATGAATGCATGTCTTTTATAGGCGTCCAAAGTAGTTAACCGATCTTTATGACATTTCGACAGCAGATTCTTGGGTTCAATGGGTAAAGCATAGGCTGTACATGGCTTTGGTAAAGTGAGCGATGACACGCCCCCAGATTATATGAAATTTTAAGTCGTCATAATTTTGGACGTAATGGGCCTAAAGTAATGATTTTTGGATATATGTGTCCTTTAGTCCAGATGAAAATTTCACCATAGGTTCAAGAGTACACTAGGTAAGAAATGTGGGCGGTTCCACGCCCCCAGTTATTTAACATTTCAATTTGTCATAACTGTAAATGTATTTTGCGTAATTAATGATATTTCGATGCTTGTGTTTCTCAATAAATATTTACACAATTTTAGCAAAATGGGAGGTTCCACGCACACATAATCCGATCTCTACGAAGCATTCACGACAGGTTCAGAAATTCCATGGTTACAACACAGGCTATATAAAGTGTCAATTGTTCATAACTCTAAATGTATTTTGTATCTATGAAACTTTCACAGTGGGCTCACGAGGCCGGACAACGGCAAGACAACGTCTGCCGGGTCTGCTAGTATTATAAATCTAGAATGCATGGAAATTTTTCCTAACGTCAGTTCTTAGATCAGGAATGCATGAGCTGCCAAGTGTTGGCCAATTCTGATATCTTGGAAATGCTTATTAGCGGTCCATGCGGACCTTAACAATGATGGATATCGCCTGAACGAAAACGAAGTCAATTCTATTCACGAGCAGCTGTAAGATCCCTGACCTCAAACCCCCCTTAATCAAGGGAGTTCCCCTGGTTTTGCCTGCCGTTGTCAATTACCTCATTACATACATGACACCAAGCTAGCATAGAAGTTCAATGCCAAGAAGACCTCGTTTGACCTGTATTACAATTTGGCAGTCTTTAGCAAGTGCAAAGGGTTCTCTCCAAGGGTAATAGTTCGGTACATTGGTTGTATAATGTGGTGGTCAAGCCAATGCTTTACTCAAAGGCATTAGTATGGTGGGGTGGAGAATAGAAACTGTACAGCGAATGTCTTTAGTCGATATTAACGAGGCTGTTCGCATGACACCTACACCACACTGAAGCCCAAAGCTCGGTCTGTTATGAGGCTTCGCATCGTGGGATATATGATGGCGAATTATACACTTAATCTTCGGTTCCAGGTGTTAGCTTCATTACTCTTTTAACCTTATTCGAGAAGTGAGATGGGGATGTAAGCTCGGCTTACGGCCGGCCAAGCTTAATTTGAGAGTTGGGTTCGAAGTATTATGTCGAAAGTACGAAGTCAGCCGTGAGGCTGCGTGATCACCAGACAAAGGTCGCTGCTATTAAGAACCCAATGAGATGCTATCTAAACCTACAACTGTCAGGAAATTTAATATTTTCTCGCAAGGTCAAGCGAAAATTATTCTCGCATACTTAAGATCTGTCGTTAGCGCCATAGTTTCTGTAGGGCAATCAGCTCTTACATCTAGCTCCTTGTCTTTTCTGCCTTTTTTTCCAGCGAAGAGTATTAAGAAAGTGTGTCTGAGCTTCCTTAAGGTCAAATAAATAATTAACTCGACTAAGCTCGACATTAGTAGCTCGATAACAGTAACAATAGCTCGTAAGCACTTAGAAACTAAAATTTATACAATAATGTAATCCCATTCTATATTCGCTTTAATCTCTGCCAGTCATTCCACCACTTTGAAGGAAGAGCGGCCGGACATCAGCCCTCTAACAAACTCATCGCTTTACTGCTCACGCAATGCATTTAGCTCCCCTGCCACAAAATCACCGGAAATTCAATAACTAACTTTACTCCCTACTGTTGTGCTCACTGCTGTGCACGCTTCATTGCATCCACACACCCCACCTCCACTACTTTTCCACCTCTATGTGGATATGCCTTTGCGACCATGGTAAATGCCGTCAACGCCATTAAATTGTGTGATTGATCACAATTTTGAAAGTAATTATCCAAACGCTTTTGCTCC
Organism: Merzomyia westermanni; assembly: GCA_949987695.1. Lineage (NCBI taxonomy): Eukaryota > Metazoa > Arthropoda > Insecta > Diptera > Tephritidae > Merzomyia > Merzomyia westermanni. Next base: position 182,505,793 of record OX465289.1, read on the forward strand.
CCCCCTTCGCACTCTCCCTCCCACACATGTGCACATCTGCTGCCTCTTATTGTTGCATAGCAAATGATTGCACCGATTTGGACTCTTGTTTGCGTGTTGTTACTTGTTTTTGTTTTTGTGTACAAACGGAAATTCTAAATTGTGTATAATTTCCATTAACAACAAAAACAAAAACAACAAGTATCGAGTATTTGAATTATAAGCACTCAAGTGCTACGCTTTGGCAACTCGGCCATTTGTGGCATTAATGGTAATTACTTTGTAAATAATTCGATGTTACACACACACACATAAAAAGATGGACCCTGTAAGGAACTCAGTAATTTAGTAAGAGAAATAGATCTAAAACTGTCGAGTTTAAAACCAGACTAACCATCATAAATTATCTTGAATTGACGGCGAAAATATTTTTAAAATCGATCGAACAATTCCACCAGCTTGTACGACTTTCTAAATACCTTAATCCGTGCTTCACTTAGCGAAGTTTTGCTCTTGAGTGTTGTACTCTTACCTCACCAACGTCTCTAGCCAAACATCAAGTTACTTAAAACTCGATCGTAAGAATCCAAGTGTTTAAAGCGATCTTTTTATTAAATGTAGGTGGGCCACCCAAAGAAGTTTTTCTCCAAAGATATTTATATCGAGCCGTGTGCGACCTAGCGGAATTATTTTCAGTAAATGTTGCAGTGTCACGGACCTCTGAAATATGCATCAAGCTTCAAGTCTCCCCCATACTCGCAACTTGATCGCAAGATACCATTTAAAGGATTTTCTAAATATTTTAAAAAACCTTTCCAGATATTTCGCTCCAGATACCACCTATCATATTTTTGTACCTAGTAGTGCGTCGCACACAAGGTATATTAACTTATTCGCCTAGCGGTACTTTGTAACGGCATAAACGAATCGAGATAGATATTGACTTATATATATCAAAATGTTCAGGACGAGAAGAGAAATTAACACGATAACTTGAGTAAATTTTGAGATATCTTAATGAAATTTGGTATGCCATTGCCTTGGCACTCATCTCCGAGCGCTATTTAAAATAGGCTAAATCAGATGATAGCCACGCCCACTTTTTATATATAGAATATTTTCGAAAATACAAAAAAAAAGTGATTATTCAGTACATAATACACTTATAAGGATAAAATTTGCTGTGTACAAGAACGTTAAGGCAAAAAACACATTTTTCAAGAAATTTGTGAAGATGGGAGTGGCACCGCCCTTTTTTGATTAAGTCAAATTTAGGAATATCATAATCATAAATAAAAACCCGTTCAAGATATCAAAACGAAATTTGGCACTAAGATTTCCATGAATACAAGGAATTTTACGGGGCAAAATTGCTAAAGTCCACGCCCACTTTTATATGAAAGTTTTTAAAAAGGATCATAGACATATTTAAAAGGCAAGAACTTTGCGTAAAATAGCTTTATATCATTCCTATTTCACTTTCAAAGTGTGCGAGAAACGAAGAAATTCAAAAAATATCAATTTTCGAAAAATGGGCGTGGCCCCGCCCCTTTTATAAATGTATTATTCCACAAAAATGTCTATGCCATAGCTCCGACAAAAATTGATTTGAAGAAACGAATTTGGCGAAATTGTCGAATATATAAAGCTAACTGTTTATCGTAAAAATTGCCGAAATCGGTTAAGGGCCACGCCCAGTTTTTTAACATAGTTCTGAAAAATTTTACTTGTAAAATTTAAAATTCGATATTGCTATAACTATGCAAGCTATATCAATAAGATCTTGCACACATACGAGTAATGAGAAAATGAAATTGTCTAATTTAAAGTTAAGTCAACTACCGTATGCGCGGCTCGGCAAAAAAGGCGATACCAACTGTCCGAGTCAGAAGTATAATTATTTTCTTTTCGGAACCCAAAAATAAGCCTTCGAAGATAATTGTGGTAGAAGGCTTTTAAAAATTATGTTGTTTAAATAATGGTTATTAAAAAGTAAGTTAATTTATTTTTAAAATACGTCTATTGTGAAGAGAAAACGTTTCGCATATACCAAAAAAAATGTCGTCCTTATATGTCAAACGAGTCGTGGGCTATCAATTTTTCTTCGAAATTTTTTAAAATTCTTTAATATTGAAAATAATGAAAAAGGTTCAAAGTGGTTTTTGTTTTGTCCTTAGTTACACATTTTTATGGTTTTTATTACTATTTATCCCAAAAAATAGGAAAAATTCGTTGACACAGTTGACGTGGTTTAGTAACTTAGAATGCACTAGTAGCACACCAGTTCCGAACTGCAGATACTCCCTACAGGGTAAGTAATAACATATGGCAACATTCACAAATGTGAATATATTTGTTCTTTGTATGACCATATGTGTCACCCAAGTAATTTTCCCTGTCCCAAAGTTTCTTGACTGGGACACTTTTGTGCAATGAAACGATTTAGAAATTACTGAAAATGGAAATTGGCGTAAATTAGGCTAGATTCTTAGCAACATTGTATAGTTCAATTGAGGGCCCAGTTTAAAACTGTCTAAGAATTTTCCCTTTTTTTAGAATATTGGTGTGTAGATACCATAGATTGTAGTATCGGATTCATGATCTGCTTGAATATTTCGTAATAAGGAACGGTGGAGCCCAGTGATGTTCTTGCAGAAATTTATCCGGTCTTCAAACCTTCTGTCAGTGGCAACATTTCCGAATCAATTTTCTGTCGCTTTTTTTCCAACAAGAATCTCAAGCTTTTCGACCATACTTTTCTACACATTCCTCATGCTTTCAATGTGTATTCGAAGTAATCCTAAAATAAGTGAAAAATAAGGTCACACTCTCGTTTACAAAGTTCTGTTGTGGATTACTCTTATGTCCGTTGAGTGAGCAGCTTGCTTTATGGCTGCCTTAAGATGACAGTTCGAGTCTATATTAGGAACTGTGACTGCTGTGGATCGGTTCGATTTTGCGTTTTTTTATAGGGAGGCTTTTGATCTGGCATTCCTGTTGAGCAAATGCTGCACCTTGAATTTTCCGTCCGTCTGTGAACATGATAACTTGGGCAAACTTTTGTGGTATCTCATTTGCTTTGCATGTTTCTTCATCGGCCATCGCTGTTTAAAATGTGGCAAAAACGGAAATCGGACGAAAATTTTCGAAAATACAAAAATGTGAGTGAATAATCATGTAATACAACAACAAGAGCCAGCGGTTATTGTTACTCACGCAAATTGACCTGCCTGGATATAAAAAAATGTTTTGTCTTCTCATGTGCGCTTCCTCTTACTTTGACTCTCAATGTTCCCAGTTTTCTGCTTTACTTCTTCACCTCAATGCATCATTTATCTGCCTATGCCTGCCCTCTTGCTGCCTCCCTCAACTTTTATTGCTATTTGTATAACTTAAGATTTTACTATTTCTGCTCCAAATTCTGATATGATATGTTATGTTATAATAGCATATATTATGTTATTGTATGTTATGCTGTGATAGTTAGATTATGTTACGTTATGTTATATTATGTTGTGTTATATTATGTTATGTTATGTTATGATATGATATATTATGTTACGTTATGTTATGTTATGTTATGTTATGTTATGTTATGTTGTGTTAGATTAGTTACGTTATGTTTTGGTATGTTATGTTATGTTATGTCTTCTTTTGTTATGTAATGCTATGTTATGTGATGTGATGTGATGTGATGTGATGTTATGTTACGTTTTGTTAAGTTATTGTATGTTATGTTATTTTTTGTTGTGTTATGTTATGTTATGTTATGTTATGTTATGTTATTCTGTGTTATCATATTTTATGTTATGTTATGTTATGTTATGAAATGTTATGTTATGAAATGTTATGTTATAATATGTTACTTTGCAATATGTAGATAATATGACGCTTTACTCTTCTCTTAAAATATTTTTATTTGGCGAAAAATCCCTCATGTTTTTGTGAAGGGAAAATTCCTATAGGATATGCACGAGGTTTTGTTTGTTTTCATAATAGCTTAAAACAATTTTATGCATGCCCTTGTCTTTTAAAGGATTTTATAGGCTTAAAAGGCTTTGACTTCAAAATTAAATCCAAACAATGCCAAACAAGTAATTCTAACACCATTGCTTCACTTATATACACACATGTAAACATACACATACTCAGGTTATGTGCAAAAAAAGGTTTCGCAAGAAAGGATATTTCTGTCACAAGAAGGGTCAAGATACAAAAGGAATGTCACGCAACAGGATTTTTTATTTATCCTTCTTGAGGCGTTTGTCGCTATCATAATATGCGAAATATGTAAGGAAAGTGTGAGAAGTGCAGTTTATTTGTGTTACGGACACACTTACACACACACCAACTTACATCACCGTGAATTTCTTTAAACATTCACATTTACAAAATATGAAAACCAGCATATGAGTGTGTAAATGTGTGCGATGGGCATGTGTCCCGTTTTTCTTTCGCTCTTGTTTTTCAAAAGAATCCATGTAAATATGCAATCCTCCACTGTGACGCACCCACCGACCCATTCACTCAACCTGAATGGAATGTCCATCAATTAAAATGAATATAAACTAACGTAGTACCAGCAGCATATGGTGCAAGAACATCATCATAGTTATGTCAACATTTAATGATAAATACAATTATGATGTTGATATTGATGATGATGATGATGATAAGGATTAAGGCTAACAGCTGACCCTCCGTGTTCAAATGAAAGGTATTCTCTGAAGATGTTGAAATTGGTTATGTAAACCGAAGAGGCGTACTCATGGGTGAAACATCAAAAAATAATAATAATAAAATAAAAGATGTGCGTGAAAAAGGAAGAAACCGAGTACACACACACACACACTCAAAGAATGCTGAATAAAATGAAGCAACTTTCCAGTCAATTGAAGCGCATGAATAGCAAGCTGACGTTGACAGTAAACATTGGGCAGCCGTTACCATACGAGTCAGTTGACGATTTTATGGTCAAGATAGGGCAACTACTTAAATATACATGTGGATATATGTATATTGGATATTTGTTAAAATGTTCATTGATTTTGCATCAAGTTTGGTAGTCCCGAAGTCTCTGATGACAGTTATATCTACGTTTTGTGGAGTCTAGAAGACTAAAAAGTTTCACAGAACTCAAACCTCTCTGTTCCAAAAGGATTTCAAAAGCTAAGTTGAAGACACATGGGAGAAGTACTTATATCCTTCCGAAATTCCCCAGGAAATATTTTCTTCATCTACAATTTTCACACTAATTAAGTCTGAATACCAATCTTCAACCAACCATATTGTGTCAGGGCTCATAGTACCATTCCTAAATGAATTCAAGACCAAACAAGCTAAGATGAGCTCTGCTGCTTCGTCCGCCATTTTATTTATCTTTAAGTAACTTTCTATGTAAACCGGAATTCAGGTAGAATCTGTGTATCCAGAAAAGCTTATTTAACGAACGAAGAGATCATTTGTCCCTATGTCTATTAATTCCTTGTGGCTCCTTAGGCGGAGTCAATGCCCCAGAAAAGCTTGATTAACTAAGCAAATATAGCAAAAACTGGTCATTGTGTCTATTAATTATTTTAAACCACCCATTAAATGTCTTCAGTAAAGAGAATTTTGAAGACTTGTAGGTTTCAATACATCTGGGCAAGATATCCGCTCCCAGTATTGGATATTATATGAAGCCCGAAAGCTTAATATTTTACGAAACTAAAATTTTTCGCTTTTTTTTTTGGTGGGTCGTCTGGAGGGGGCAGCGCAGTCAGAGTAGTAACTTAGAGATACCGCGACAGAGTTATCACAATGGGCCATTTGGCCTAAGTGCGCCTCTCGGTGATGCAGAGAGGCAGCCACCTTAACCTAACCTACCGCGACAGAGGACTGACCATATCCGTACCACTCCCCAACAAGAACAACAATAAGAAGGTAACCTACCCACCCGACATCGAGTCACTCTATCCAAAATCAGGTGTGTCCTGGTCTAAGATATGTCTCGCATGCGGAGTGTCTCTGCATGCCGCTAAGGTCTTTCTGCAAACGATATGGACGCTGTTCGTGGGACACCATTGGATAACCGCGTCTGTGGATCTACCCTATGTACTTATACTAAACGTTAACTCTTTAAATATACATTGTTAGCAGCTTTGCGTGTGTGTATGAGGCGGGTTTGCACCAGCCCGATCCATGTTGCAGTCGACAGAGCTAGTTTTGTTTGTCATTCTGCTTCTCAGCCTTCACTTTAGCGTAGTTTTCTAATAGTTTCAGTTCAATATGTCCAACTGCACTTCGGGATCCCACAATCTCTCACTTACATTAACGAAATGCTAGGACATCACTTTCGATCTATGTCTGCTGCTCATCTTTTTTATATATTTTGTTTTTTATCAACCATCCAATAGATGTCTGCATACATATTTATATTACAAAATAATATTCATACTAAGTAAGTATAGATACCAATCTCTGAGTGTCCTTTGACTGCCTTTTCGTTTGCGTGTGGGTTCATTTGATTTAGGGGCAAGGACATATGCACTTGAATGAGCAAAAGGACGTGTGACCTTCATTTAATACCAAGTGAAGTGGCGGTCAGGCTGTCAAAGTTATAAAATAAATATTTTTCTTCATACATACATATATGCAAAGCTTTAGACATACCCTTAAGGTAAAGCCATGTAGGTAGAATCTAGTTCAGAACTAGTATGAACACTAAGGCCAACAAGTATTTCTTCCATATAGGTAACTGGTTTTTTGAACAAGACGAGATGTCAATTGTCGGAATACGGATAGAAGCAAGCCGACAAAACAGACCAACAGCCCAGTCTCAAACAAGTCCAAAAGAGATAAAAAACACATAGTTCAATTGTAGTAGAAATAGTTTTAATTCGTCCGGGCATGATGGATAAATACTATATGGGAGAATTCACAGGTTCGAGGAGTGGTGCTGAAAACATAAACTTAAAACAAACCTTCTTCTGAGATTTTTCCAATTCTAAGTACTCCAACTCTAATGCCCCCAAAATTTTAATATTTGGTCCTTTTCAAACTAGTTTGAGATCAGTTAGAAGAAACTAGTACTTTTTCTCTCTAGCTTGGTGTTTCACTACAGGGTAACAATTACCTATACTCAGATAGAATATATAGGAAGATCTCTATGTATGTGACTAGCCGGTAATGTCATTTTACCAACCGGTCATCGATGGCTAGCCATTTAAGAATTTTTTTTTTTAAGTTTGTTAGAAGAGAATTGTTGAGAGGATAAAGCGAAGCATAAATCTTTCCATCCAATTTTGGCGGAATATAATTAAGCTATTCAGAGCCTAATAAAGCTACTCTAGCTAGAGTGGTTATTTCTAAAAGCTCGCTATGTTCAAGTATACCAATAGACCCCTAGGTTAAGAAGTCTTTGCTCCCTCTCGTGGCTACAACTGTTGCAGGAAAGGCGACCGCGCAGAGTACAAGTACTCGAAACAAAGTGGTCAAATGGTTGAGGAAGGAGTAGGTAGGTAGGTAAAATGGCTGAGACCCAGATCGCCCAAGTAGCTTTAAGAAGCCATTTTGATGCCATGAAAACTCGTCGAACCTATTAAAATAGAACGGATGTACAGGGTGGCTAATGAAAGCCGCTACCAAAAAAAAATTAAATAACTTTTTTTCTATTTAATGAATCTGGTTAATTTTTTTTTTATTTTGCAAATTGACTTTAACATTTAACAAAAATGGATAACTGGGACACTGAAACAAGAATTTGGATTGTCCGCCGCTATCACGCACTGGAGTCCGTAGTTTCGGTTCAAAGAGAGTATAGGCGCACGTTTGGCGGCAATCCTCCGAGCAGATGGACCATAATAAGACTTGTAAACAATTTTGCCGAGCATGGGACAGTCAACAGAAGATCTTACCATCGAAACCCTTCAGTTCGAACGGAGGAAACAATCGCTGCTGTAGCTGCTGCCATACAAAACAATCCATGTGTTTCGACAAGAAGCTTATCTGCTCAAATGGGTGTAAGCAGACAGTCATTACAGTCAATTATGCACAAAGATTTGGACTTATTCCCATATAAAATTCAAATGGCCAACAAACTGAACGCTGCAGACTTGCCGATTCGCTTGGAATTTTGCCAGAAGATGCTTCCAAATGGTGGAAGAGGATGGAAACATGTTGAACTGTCTTTTCATGTCTGACGAGGCCCATTTCGATTTAAACGGCAACATAAACAAACAAAATTGTCGAATATGGAGTGCTTCCAACCCACAGATACTCCATGAGACGGAATTGTATCCACTTCGTGCCACAGTGTGGTGTGCAGTTTCATCACGCTGCATTGTCGGGCCCTACTTCTTCGAAGAAAACGGTCACACCGTTACGGTTACTGGATACCGTTACTTGAGCATGTTGAGAGAGTTTTTCTATCCAGAATTACGCCGAATGAGAATTTCTTTCAACTCTGTGTGGTTTCAGCAAGATGGTGCAGCTCCTCATATAGCCCAACCTGTTATGACAGAATTGCGACGAAAATTTCCCAATAAGCTGATATCCAGAAACTCCACATTCCGTTGGCCACCCAGGTCGCCTGACCTTACTGGCCCTGACTTTTTCTTGTGGGGTTATTGCAAACAGGAAGTCTTCAAAGCAAAACCAACAAATTTGAATGAACTAAGGCAATCCATTCGAGAAACAATTGCGGCTATTCCTGTCTCAACTCTCCAAGCAGTAATGAACAACTTTTTGGTAAGATGCCGCACATGCATCGACGAGCAGGGGGGGCATTTAAATTCCATTATTTTTAAAACTAATTAAGCTATATTTAATAAAATTTAATGAGCTTTAACATGAATAAAAGAAAAATGAATTCCATACACTGAAAAAAAAATTATTTGAGTTTCTTAATGTAGCAAAATTCATCAGCCACCCTGTATGTTTCAACCAACCAGAGTTGTTACCACAACAACAAGCTTTTCAGGGCTTTAGACACTTCGGTCAACATTTTTTTCCTATCGGAAAAGGAAGGCCCACATTCCACTGGAAGGATCAAGTGGAAAACGATTCGGGTTCACTTGGAGTTTAAAATTGGCTCCAGTTTACAAGAAGAATAAACGTTTGGCGTGCTTTTTTAGACGCCCAAAATCGTTTGAACGGCTAAGCGCCAGTTAAGAAGCAGAAGAAACCTAAAAAAAAGTCCATATCTTCAAATGTTCGGTTTAACAAATTCTTCTAACAGAAATATCGGTGTGGTTCGAAACTGTCGAAACTTTAGTTTTTCTAAGAGTACCGTTAAAAAATTGTGAGCTGAGTAGGCAGCGTAAAGTACTGTACTGTGTACAACAATGCGTCCGAAATTCTTAAGAGAAACCGACTCTTAATCGTAGATCTGCTTCTTTAATGAGTTGAATTTTATTGATTAGCTTTTTCATGGCAGATAACTGCCGAAGGATGATCGAATTTTGAAAATAAAATCTAAAAGATGTTGATGTTGCATTTTCCGCTCCATGAACCCAGGACTTTGCGGGTAGGCCGTCACACTACCACTATACACACGATAACCGCTTGATGGGTAGACGTGGTCTAGCGAAATATGTTATTTTGATCTCTTATAATGTGATTTTAGCTCCTCTCCTCCTATTCGAACCCAATCGATGGGGTTCCACAAATATATATAAATTTTATTATTCCTAACAAAACCTCGTGACAGTTGCGAATTTCATATTAAATTTATGATAAAATCAAATTAAATATTAATGTAATATGATAAAATACTAAATAAAAACCTGCACGCTATACCGGCAGTCAACACAAATAACCCTACGGCCGTGCCAACGCAACATAAAAGAGCCACACTGCATGTGTTTGAACATCAAAAGACCAAAAAAGCGACAAAGCAAATCATAAAGCACAGCGTGACAATACACAGTAGGAGTTCGAGTTGACACGATACGACAACAACAGCCACAAACGACAAAATAAATTCGCAGAACGACACAAAATTGGAGTTGTGGCTAATGGATGTCGAATGTTGGAAAAAGAGGTTGTGAGGGCTTTTGGAAATTACTACAGCAAAATGCAGCCACAACTAACGAGAACGTGCAAGTTTTGCGTAAACCAAAAGAGCTCGCAGTTAGAGGCATGAAACTACTATGTCCATGCACCAATGTCCACACATGGCAGCGGAGTTTATATGGAACTCCTAAGCAGATATTAGATTGCGTGTGTGTAGCGTGAGGCAATCGAATTTCTAGTCAATATTTCATTAGATCGATGTAAGTAATAGCAAATGTTCGCGCTAAACACTCCAGAGTTCTAATAGGCAGCATACCTCAGTCAGTAGACGCTTTTAGGCTGCGGCTAGCTCCAACCATCATGAACAAGTTCAGTTTATGCATAAAATTTAATTTCAAAGTTTCGCTTAGTACCCTCCCCTGCTCATAAAGTTTTTTTCCTGCGTAGCGTACTTAAGTGCAGCATACTTCATTCTAAGCTAATTTCAATTAAATATTTAACTTTGGCTGTTGAGCTTTTACATAAGATAAAATTGATAATTATGCAAAGTTTGCTTGCGTTTCTCTTACATCTTAGCCAGCTAGAGGGGCATTGTGCTCTTGCGGCGAGTGCACCCGCTTGCCATGTTCACGCTATTTAATGCGTCCAACCGCTTATGTCCATTTACTGCTTGTTTACACTCAGTTCAGCAGAGTTGAATGAGTGTACTAGGTTTGGTCGCCTAATGGTAGGCCGTAATGGCATAAACCGTCCGTCTGTATGTCTGTTGAGATCAGACCTGTTAAATAATGATTACTAATTGGGATGATTACCGGTTTGATTAATTATTTTTTTGAGAATCCTTTTAATGATTGTTTACCAATTACTTTCAATTCTTAATGATAATTTTCCAATTAATTAAAATAATCAAAAAAATCATAATTTTTTACTATTATTAAAAAAATCAAAAACAATCAAAAAAAGTTGTTATGGTTTATTTTTGAAAGTTTTTGATTTTTTTCAGTATTGTTGTAGAAGCACATAAATATTCACGTCAACAATACTAAAAAAAAAATTTATAATAATCCAAAAAAATTCGAAAAAATCCAAAAAACAATTTTAAGTAATCAAAAGTTATTCAAACAACTTTTTTGATTATTTTTTCTAATCGTAATCAATTAATAATTGCCATTTCTTGCAAAACAATTAAAATAATCATTACCAATCAAAAAATCCGTGAATTAATTGATTACTAATTGCCAATCAAATTTAACAGATCTGATTGAGATATGTTGTTGATATGCAAGTTTATTGGCACTAATTTCATTTCCACTTTTATCGAACATTTTAGAAAAGGCAGTCTCTACTGCTTTTGTAACGGAATTACTCTGGTTTTATTCGACCAAGGGCTGTTCTTCTTTCGATGTAACCCTGTCTAACACGTCGTCAAACGGAAAATCGGTTGATAACCACTCCCACATTATATATAAAGCGCTGAAACTCAGTTGCACTCACCCAAAGTAGACCTCAAATAGTATTTAAGGAAGAAATATCTCACAGCTGTGTATAGAATGTACGCTTACACCAGAACTTCGGCTCCCTTACTTGGTTTATGTTTATGTTATGTTTTTGGTGTTTTTTTTGGTTTTTTTCCTCGAGTTGGGAGTTCTTTTTCTTAATTTTGCATTTGATTTGTGTGCGTAGCACGTTTTACTATGCAGCAAAATTGGTCAGAGTTCAAGCATTGGCCAACTCGTTTGCATATTTACAACTGTTGCACAGATATCGCTGAGGTAAGTGAACCTTACTTTGGGTGCGGAACAAACTGCGGACAACCGAAACGCCGGACAAAGTGGTAGAAGTCAACTCGTTGCTGAGAAATCCTTTAGGAGCGATGAATAATATGTCTGGAGCTCCATCCAAACTAATTACAGCAGAAGAACGCTACCTGCTGCCTTAAGCTGCTACAATTTTAATCTGTACTCTGTCTTAAGTTGATTGGACTCTGAAATACCTAAATTAAATGCTGCTAATGGAGAGTGCTGTCAGTATTAGAAGCCATTAGAGTTGACTTATTCGAAGTTAATGGTTATGATTTGTTGCTGGTCTCTGCTGTTTTGAGGTGCTGGTCTCTACCAGTGAAGAGCGTTGCCATCGGAAGCCTCTCGTCAAGTCTTTGATGCTATAAAAAGTGCCTTCCATTCATCAAAGCAATTCTTTTGGGAAATCTATTGAGAAGACAGGGGAGCCTTTATCATGGTACTTTTATGCTTCACTTTGAAGTAATTTAAATTTTAGTTCAGAGGCAACCGAGCTATGCACGGCCGTTTTCGATGTTGCCGTACACTTTATTTTGTTCAAATACTCATTGGGTATTATGTGCCGGAATATTGGCATATATCCATTTCATTTTAAAAAATACAGATAGTTGGTAACCCTGTAGGAGCATCCTAAGTGGCAGCACTGATAAAGTTTTTTTTTTTTATTTTTGTAAAAACGGGTTACCCTGTTAGTTTTACTTAGCCCTCTTTCTCAGGTTTATATGTTCACTTCACAGAATAGTTTCGCTTGAGTAAACAAAACGCCACTATCTCTGATTTCAAGGTTTTTTGCAGAGCGCCAGGTAAACTAGGTCAAAGGCTACATATTTTCTTGACAATAAAACCCTTTTTAGTAGGTGAGCTTGAAAAGTATAACTTTATCTTCTTACAAAATTTATTCTGGACGGTAACCCTACTGAGAAATATCTTTGTTGAAACACGACTTAAAATGCCTTTCGTTTATTACCCATATTGTCTTATTTCATTTGATTTGATAAATAATTTTAGATGTGTGGCAACGCCGTAAAAATATATCAAGTGGCAACAATAAGGTAGGAGAGCTTGAATTAGGGCATATTTCTTACATATTTACATTCAATAGTGCATCCAAGTGGAAAAAATTTTATTAGCTGGCAACCCTAAGTGCTAACCCTAACTAGAAATATATTTTATTTTTAATTTAATGATTATTTCAATTGTTTTTCAAGAAAAGGCAATTATTAATTGATTACGATTGGAAAAAAAATCATAAAAAAATCAAAAATACCCAAAACAAAACAAAAAAATTGTTTTGGTTATTTTTGATTTTTTCTAGTATTGCTGATGTGAATATTTATGTGCTCATACAGAAATACTGAAAGAAATCAAAAATAATCAAAAAAAAGTCAAAATAATCCAAAAAAAATTTAAATAATCAAATGTAATCAAAACAACTTTTTTTGGTTATTTCAGATATTTTTTAATAATCGTAAAAAATTATGATTTTTTTATTATTTTTTTAATTAATTGGAAAGTAATCATTCAAAATTTTAAGTAATTGGTAATCAACTATTAAATGGATTCTCAAGAAAAGAATTAATCAAAACGGTATTCATTACGATTAGTAATTATTATTTAATAGGTCTGATTTAAAGTTGCAAAAATTTGCCCCATCATATCGCCATCCATTTTTTTCCTCTGCATCACACTTTAAATCCAAGTAGGTTACATAAAAATATTTCATTCACATTTATTTATTTCCAACGAAAATGCAATCTTTTCAATCTCTGCAATTACCCAATGAACACCACCAACATTCCAGCCAACTATCTGTAGTTACCAATCTCCACCAGCGCTATTTCGGTAAAAGCTCGCATTAATCTCATGGTCGGTCACTTGCAACCCGCGCACGTAATCCATATAAAAAAAAACTTACCCACAACAAGAGGCAGAGTGATTACATTTTTTTGTAGCATTTCATCAACACCTACACCAGCACCCCATAAACGTAGCACATCACCGCACACTCCATGATCATGCGCTCCCTTTTTGAAATATGTAGGTCATCAGTCGTGCGGAAAATTTGCAACACCGCCGTTAGTATGCAATCACTTCACATAGACACTTTCGTTTCGCCAGTTGAGCCCCTTTGGAGTGGACCTACGGGTGCTGAGTGCAGTGTTTGAGTCACTGCAACGAATCTTCTGCTGTTTGTATGCTCCCTATCGCTTGTTCGTTAATTTATGCGCATTTTTTTTTTTTTACTTAATTTCTTCTTATTTTTGCACTTCACTTTCACAATTTACTTTAACTACTTTTCCGCCATCGTTTTTTATCGCTTCGTTGGCAATATAAGTTAGCAATTTATTCACTTCTTTTGCCCACAGATATTCACATAAATAGTATATGTCCATACGATTACTAAAATGCATGTTGCTGTTAGTTCTGCGAAAGGGAGCGATTTCGCTTTAAGTTTTACACTTTAATGACTTTCACTTTTTAATATCCGGCTATGGTATGCGAGTCAGTAGAGTATATGTGCAAAGTAGGTTGGTCACAAAAAAGAATGGTAAACTGGTTTTTTTTCACGTTCCCTCCCTTTTAAAACTGAGGTGAGATGTGAGTCAGGTCTACGTGAAATTCTGGAATAATATACACATCTGAAACACTTCATTTGGTTCGTGTTTTTCGATTGGAGAATAGACACTTGCTTGATGCAACTTTTTATGATTAAACCTGCTAAAATTTACGGTGATTGATGAAGTGGACCAGCATCCATCTATAAGCCCAGGTGTCATCATTGGAACTGCGCTTTGCAACTGGGGCCAACGTCAGCTTCTTTGCCCACCTTGACGATAAAGTCTCCAATCACCCCTTTGATATCAAGCGGGGCAATGCTAGAAATGCTACTTTTCCCACCTCGTCCACTTCATTCTCGGCGGCTTCTGAGAAAAATATTTCAGAATCTTGGTTTTTCGCGGAACATAATGAGACGCTTGTTGTTCTGCCCACTCACTTAAAGGCATTTAAGCATTAAAAATGCATTCAAAGAGAAGAAGAAGAAGCCCATATTGGACACCTTCAATTACTCCCAAAATAACATTCGGGTGCCATTCCATTGTGCTGTGGTTACCGCATTCTACATAAAAAATTGGCTTAAACTCGAAAAATCAATAAAAAAAATTCAATCATCATAATGTCAAATGTTCACATATCTGTCATTCGTATAACTTTACTGTTATTAATCCGTTTGAAGTAAAGCCAATGGTTTTAAATTATTTTTTTTTGTTCTTTTTTGTTGCTTATTGCAAGGGAATATCAAATTCAAGTGGAGAGTTAATAAACAAATAGCTGAATCAAGGATTTCAGAAAGGGAATGTTTACGAACGGATGTAAATACATACGTAGTTTGTATGTATGTACGAGTATGTTTACATGGATATGGGAGTGGATGAACAGAAGTGAAAGCGTAGTCAAAAAGCATAAAGCAAAATCGCTTTGTTCCACTGAATCACTTTAGTGAAAGTGAAAATGTGCGCAAACATTATGTCTCAGCTTCGCATATAAAAAAGTACTCATATGAATCGAAAAAAAAACTGACACGTGTCAACTTGTACGTATGGCAATGTCTGGCAGATATAAAAAGGACAAAAATTTTGAAATGTTCGGAAAATTTTTGCGCTGAAGCACTTGTAATGTTTGAATGATATTTTTCGATGCTACAAATTTTACCTAAATTCCTTTGAATGTACTTACAGCTGTGTTCAATATAATATTAGTGAAATTAAAATGGATATCGTTCAACGACATAGGAAGAAGCTGTGATTTTAGTCATTTTCATTTAAAATTCGCTAGTCCATAACAGAAACCAAATAAAAAATAAATTTCAAAGTATACACAAAGTTAATTTAAGTTTATAAAATGGGCATCAATATCTTAAAAAGTTTTTGGCAGAATTTCTAGAAAATTTTTGAATACTCCGCTTTGTAGACCAATGAATTTTAGTATAACATTATGCAAGTTAGAACTCACTCAAAAATTCCCCTGAATTTTTAAATTTTTTTTTAGGCAAGAGTGTTGAGTAGTAGTGGGAACATTTTCGAATAATAAACGAACAAACGAATAAAAATATTCGTTTCAAAAAATTCGAATAGTATTTATTCAAATAGCATTACTCGAATAGTACTATTTGAAATTGTTTTTTTTTTTTCAGAATATTATTTTATTCACAAGTTGTTTATTACTTATATATAACCTTGCATAGCTTTCATTGATTTTGATGATTTTCGAGTTCTGAGAATGCGATCAATAATAAATGTTATAATATCGTATTACTGGCGTGAAATGAAGGCAGTGTGCGGCCATGATTACACTATTAAATTAAGCGGTTTTTATTAATTTTGTAAATAGTTATTTTACAATTTTATTTCAATGCTATGCCAGTTCTGTTCAATGACAAAAACTATTACGGGAATTTACGAATTCTCGCTTTTATTAGCAATGATAAGATAAGAATTGATGTATGTTGGAACGATTTTCCGTCACCCCTTGTCAAATGAGGTTTTCTAACAAACCGGTTACGGCGTTCCACCATCCTCAGTGTTTAGTTTATTTCTCCTGAGGATGGCGGAACGCCGAAACCGGTTTATTACAAAACCAAATTTAACAAGGGATAACGGAAAATCGCTCCAATATACATCAACTTTCTCCCCTGTCGGAAAACCAACAAAGCCAAATAAATCAAATGATAAGAATTCGAAACATCCCGTAGAAGTTTTTTGAACAATTATAAATTAAAAATGTGGAAGAAAATAATAAACAAACATTTTAGCTAATCGGATAGGTTTATTTCAGAAGCTGCTTAACGTCGATTGACCATCTGTCGGTTGATTATTTACCTTTTCGTGTCTTCTTTTTTCTGCTTGCTTTTTATTTAATTTTTTTTAAATTCTTGTCTTCCATTAATATTTTCTTCAGCTTTGCTTACTGCTTTTTGCTGTAATTCGTAGAAGCAACTTTTCTTTACTCTGATTTTTTAAACAGTTATATTTAAGTATATTAGTATCATACGTTATTTATTATGTTGTATTTATTATATTATTATTTGAATTTACTTTATTTTATTTTAATTTTTTTTTAATTTTTTTTTTTTTTCTTTCTGCTTTATTTTATTTCATTTTATTTGATTTCGTTATATTTCATTTTACTTGATTTTATTTTATTTTATTCTGTTTCATTTTATTTTCTTTATTTTTTTTTATTTGGTTTTATTTTATTTCATTTTATTTTATTTTATCATATTTCTTTTATTTTATTTTATTTTATTTTATTTTGTGTTTATTTTATTTTATTTTATTTCATTTTATTTTATTTTATTTTATTTTATTTTATTTTGTTTTATTTCATTTTATGTTATTTCATTTTATTTCATTTTATTTTATTTGGTTTTATTTTATTTTATTTTATTTTATTTTATTTTATTTTATTTTATTTTATTTTATTTCATTTTATTTCATTTTATTTTATTTTGTTTTATTTCATTTTATATTATTTCATTTTATTTTATTTTACTATGTTTTATTTTATTTTCTTTATTTTATTTCATTTTATTTTATTTTATTTAATTTCATTTAATTTTATTTTATTTGGTTTTATTTTATTTTAATTTATTTTATTTTATTTTAATTTATTTTATTTTATTTTATTATAGTTTATTAGTATGTAGATGTTCAAAAGCATTGGTGTGCTCTTTAGGAAAATACTTCAAACCAGGTTGGTATTGCGTTAATTGATAGCATTGACGTAATTTTTGTGAACATTGAAACTTGACTTTCTTTGTTAGAGGGCCTCAATATAGTATATTAATGAATTAATTTTAGAACAAAACTGTGCGATCTTGCAGATGGTTTTAAAGCAGATTAGTGTTCATCTGGTGTGACCACCACTTATCTCCAACCAGATTTTTTAATTATAGCAGACTCCTCGGTCATCGAATATGCGATTCAAAGCGACCTACATAAGCTCTTAATTCTTTCGGTGAAAATTATGAATTATGAACGATAAGAGCTTTATTTAATTCGCTCACATAAATCATTAAATTTGAAAAACACTTTACAATTCATTTATAATATTCAACATCTTCGAACTTCAATGCACCACTTTTCTACAGCTGACAACTCACTTACCCACAAACTCAACACTTTCACGAACGCATGTCAACCTCAAACCCCACTCGTCGCACACGGAGCACTTGAGCTTTCATATATGATATTTACTTTGCTGCTGATTTGATGTGCCTGGTGTTGATTGCATGAGGGATTTAATGCTTCATTCTTGGTTTTGCTACTGTTTGCCAGAGGGTTAATAAGTAGATCTGCCATGTTTATTTGTATGTATACCGGATATAAGAGCAAGTACTCATATATGTACGAGTATGTGCAGCATATGGAATGGGCGTAAAGTTGTCTACAAACCCATTCCCAAGTGGTAACGACCCCATTGACCACTTCTTCTCCAAACAACCACATGCCGCTTGCTGCTGCCACAACAAAAACAAATCCCATTCAATGTAAATGCGTTAATATTGGAATATTTTTGTTTGTGTTGATTGCTCGAACTTGTTTTCCTATTTCATTACTTCACCGTCATGTCTGCCATCTCAATTCGATTCCTACTTCCTCGCCGCCCTAACGCCAGCTGTCGCCGTTGCTTCTTCTACTGCTCTCGGCGGCTGTCAAACAAGTCTGACTGCAACAACCGAAGCTTTGATGTGATAATACCAATATTACCGTAAGGCTATGACGGCTACACTCCTTAATCCATTTGGCAGGATTTTTAGATGAAGCACAATGGTGGGGGACAAAAGGGCTCGCTTGCGTAATGGGGGTTAAAAATGCGGTAAATTGCCGCCAGGCAAGCTAAACAAACCAGTCAGCAACAACCACTACATAACTTCTTTGGTTTTTTGTTGCTCTTGTTTGATATACTGCTGATTGTATTTCTTGTTTAATTGTTTATTTAATTTTTTTAATTTGGATAATTCTTTTATAACTGTTCTTTTTATTTCGCGCTGCCTTTTCATTTTCAAATCCAAAAAAAAGCAAAAAGGCTCTTCGATGTTTTTAATTGAATTTTCAATTTCGAGTGCGGTTTCGAGTGTAACTTATATCATATGCATTTAAATTTTGTTTATATCAATGCCCCAATCTTATTTGCTTTCGCTTTTGTTGTCTTTTATTTACAGAAGTTGCATTATTGGCCCGGAATTAACGATAAAAGTTTGCTCCATTGGCACTGTGATAAATCGTATCGCTTACGCAGCCGACTACTGTCAGCTGGAGGGTACTTCCGGACGTCAAACACAACCGATGCCAATACGCTGGATGGCCTGGGAGAGTGTTTTGTTGGTGAGTGAAAAAATATATATCTTAGTAGGTTTATGGATTATGCCTCGAGTTTGGAGAGTGGTTTAAATTTAACCACAAAAGGGGGCAGAATAATGTTGCTTTTGAACTTGAGATTCGAATACATGAAGCTATTCCAATACCATAGTAAACAAAATATTTTTCAAAGGTACTTAAAACTCTTATTTTTTTTACTCTTTAAATTTTTTTTCATTTCTTTTATATTATTTTACGGTTTCTTTATTTTTTATTTTACCTTTATTTTTTTTTTTATTTTTTTTTTTTTTCTTTTATTCTGTATTTTAATTTATTTTATTTTATTGTATTTTACCTTAGTTTATTTTATTTTATTTTGTTTTATTTTACTTTATTTTTTTTTTTCATTCTGTATTGTTTTTTTATTTTTTTTTTTCTTTTATTAATTTTTTTTCTTTTAATTTAATTTTATTTTTTTTTTACTTAAATTTTTTTTTTTTTTTTTATTTCTCGTCATTACATTACATTTCATTTTGTTTCATTTTATGTTATTGTATTTTATTTGGTTTTATTTTATTGTATTTTTTTATTTTATTTTATTTTGTTATATTTTATTTTATTTCATTTCATTTTATTTTCTTTATTTTATTTTATTTTCAAGTATTCATGAAACGAGCTCAAGGCCAAGAATTTTATTTTATTTTATTTTATTTTATTTTATTTTATTACATTTTATTGTATTTTGTTTGATTTTATTTTGTTATATTTTATATTATTTGAACCTCCTACAAGGTTAGTGCGTGAAATTATTATTATATTGTTATAATTTTGAACATTCCTGTATATGGGGTTTATTAGTGGAACCCGCTCTTAGTTCCCGTCTGGCCTGGCCCAAAATGACTGAAAAATTTGTTCCCAGCGGCGAATAGTGGTTTTGTGGGTCAGGGGAGTCTTCCAAAAACGGGAGTGCTAGAATCTGTAGGGACGTTGAGGCCAAAGAAACAATAAAACAATTACGATCTAATGTGCGAGATCAGAAAATTCTTTGTCATTGGTGGAAGGATATAGGTCCCCACCAAGAGATATCAGATGAAACCTGAAACGTACCATCAAGTAAACGAGCTATAAAGAGAAGATCCAGACGGAGATAGAAAATTATGTCGGTAATGCAGGTGCCGATTGTGCAAGGAAAAGTGCTGCTAGTACAACAATACTGTAGAATCGCAAAACATACTAGATTCCCGCGGCCGTGCGAGGCTTCACCTCGCCCTAAACAAAAACAATACACAATAACAAAGGAAATTTAGTTTTTTTTTTTTAAGATACAAGCATCGGCGAATAAGATACTTCTTTACAGTGAATGGTAAACTTTAAGTTAGACATCTAGCAACAAACCGCTTAAAATTCATTCATTTCTATACAGTAGTTTTTGATTGATGCGCGAACAAACATGCAGAAAGACTAACACAAATTCTAAAAACTGTTGTTTTAGCTTCTAATAAATCGTCATATGCATTTATCTTTAAAACCTAATATGTTGACATGAGCCTGTTACAATTTTATTATATGTAAGGACTCCAGTAGCATTTTTCTGACTGTACCATACGTTCTCACTCTCTCTAAGGGCTCTCTAGAGAGGTATAATATGTTTGTACATAAAACCAAGTAAAATTTTTTTCCACGATGTTACTGTTTGCTTTAAATTTTCCAACATTGAACAATAACAACATTTTTTAGTGCATTTAGCGAATATCAAAGAAATGCCAGCAATTTTAGTTAGGTAGAAAAGATGTCAAAACTAAAAGCTTTTGTCGAATTGAGAAAAGAGCAAAGAGAAAATTTTAAAATTTCCTAACACTGTGCACGTATTTAACTAAAGTAAAGTGTACACCGCCTCACCCTCCACCCTACTACTTAACGCTACCGCTCAATATCACACTTCCGTATTTTGCTAACCGAGCAAAGCGCTGGCGTAAAAAGTTCCACACTTTCATTTATGTTCATAATTAAAAATTAATGAAGAAATTTATAATTTTCGAAACTGGGACAAAAATAATTGGCTTGCAACGTTATGGCTTGTACCAGTACTTTGTACAGGAAGGAAATTGTCAATATGCGGCATTGTCACACCGCACAAAGCTGATGCTGCTGCTGCTCCTACTGCTTTGGTAGGAGCAATGTGCAACAACAACTACTTATGGTATAGATATGCACTTGTATGACGGTACAAGTTGCTTCCTTTCTGCTTATGATGACAATAGTTTGGCAAAGTTGTTTGGAATGGTATATGTAAATACATCGCCGTAGAGAAAGGGGAAGGGGGCAACTACCCCACACAAGATTTAGGAAATGTATGCAGAGAAGCTACTCCATTCTTCGCTGTTCTGGCTCACTATAGCGCATTCATTCTCGGAGTTTTCTTTCTTCTAGGTAGCTCAGTATAGTGGTTGAATGTTAAGTTGGTTGGCGGAGCTTCTCTGAACATAATTTACGACATTCCATAAATTACGACATTCCATTTTACGAAAACATATTTTTAAGGGAGTGTTGTTTGTAACGGCAAAAACACTCCGCGACGGTTTTAGGAAGTGTTGTCGAAAATTACAATCCTTTGCCCGACTGTCGCGGGATTGATTTAATACGATTTTGGGGACTGAAGTCTACTTCTACAAATGCACAGCCAAACAAGGATTACTATTCTCTCTCACACAGGATGAAGAATGGCTGAAACGTGATTGTATTATTAGCTTTATAAAACCAGTGCTTAAAGATACGTTCATTGATGACGCTCAAGGATACGGGCAAACTCCTCAGCTACTATGACATCAAGAATATTTACACACTAGATTACTTAGCTCCTTAAACTCTCGTGTCTATCTGATGGATATCCGCATCCCGACGCATCCCGCAGCCATTACACGTATTCTTAGATCCGTCCATGAACATGATTCCCTATGAGAGCTGTATTTACAGTCTCAGCTCCCGCACATCATTAACAAAGCCTAGATCGGAAAATATCTAATAGTCGCAGCTTTTCCTATCAGGCATATAGCCTATCTCTACTATCTTGAGCAACACCAGTGATCTGTTGGTTAATATTAGTCGATTGATAAATTTTTACATTCAGGAGACAGAGGTGTTTTGATTATCGTGGATACCTGCCAAGTCGGCTTAACTCCACGGCGCTCTCAACACTGGATCAAATGGTACGTTTGATCATCGCCCAAAAACAAGTTTTTGGTGTCAATTAACGTACGTGGGAGACAGTTAGTTTCGTGAGCATCGATATACGAAAACCCCAACTTCGAACACTGACTACGCCCATGTATATATAGGCGGGGTGCAATAACGCCATAGGCAAATAAGCCAAATGTAAAATTTGAAATAAAGCTATAGAAATTGGAGAAATAAAGCCGGATAATCACATCGCACATTAAATCAGAAACAGTCACATTTCAAAATATGAAAAAAATTTGTGTTGCCCGATTCAAGATAGAGCTCTAATTTTAGAAAAACAAGCACGAAAGTAACTAGGTATTTAGCTAAATATGATTATTATTAAGAAAAAATCGATTACAATTACGGGTGAAGGTTTTGTGAAGCGATTTATGTCGAACAAGTCAACAAATTTTTTTTGTTTTTTGAGTTGTGACTGATTTGGATTTAGTGTGCAATAGCTCAATCGAGCGATATGTATGACATAACACCGCGTAAATCAAACATCGAGCGATTTTTTATTAGATTTCATTTTTTTCATTTAAATTCATATCATAATAAAAAATGTTATATTAATAGTACTAAGTATTTTAAATTCTTATCATAATAAAAAATTAAAATTTCAAATCGCGTGATTTTTTATTCATGCGATATCATTGAGATGTCATGTCATACATAAACATCACATGTGATATTAGCAAAAGTGCGATAATGTCATAATGGCTTTATTTCACATTCATTGTGGCAAAAAAATCACATCGATTAATCTCGATATGTTAAGAAATAGGGCCATATGGCTTTATTGCGTATGGCTTTCTTACACCCCTACGTATACATAACTCACATACACATCCACTTCAAAGTGACTGTAACTGTGTACGAAAGTTGCTTTGGTAATGGTTATGGTTGAACATTCTTGCTACTTAAATACAACAACAACGAAAAAGTAATGATTTTTAATTATTTTCCATTACAAAGATTTTATATCAATAAATTTCATGGGATTAAAACTTAACTTTTACATTAAAAAATGAAATTCGCTGAAAAGATAGAGGATATTTAATGAAAATCTGGCGTACGAGTTTTAGTGAAAGTTTTTAATTTTTAAATTGAAATGTATGAGACAGCTAATGAATTGGAAATTTAATGTTTTAATCGTAATGAGGATTGTATGCGAGGGAAAAGAGGGAATGGTTTATTGAAATTTGAACAAACACGGTCGGTATTGTGGTAGTAAAAGTGATAAAAGTAATAGTAGTAGAAAGAAAAGAGAAAATAGTAGTAAAAATAAAAGCAGCAATGCCAATAGTAGTTATAATAAAAATTAAAATTTTTTTGGTAGTGCGAGAAATAGTAATCGTAAGCGGTATAGTTTTTGCTGTTGTCAAATGCATTTTTTTTTAACTATTACTGCTGAAATGGTAAAAGCACAACCCCCTTCCAACAGTTATGGAAATGGTTCGAAACGGAGATGCCTAAACATAGCGGAGCCTTTGAAGATCCGGCCCAGGGAGGAGCTTTCTCTACTAAAAGCAGTCAGCCAACGGGTGGAGTAACACCAATATCTCTTCTTTTCTTATTACTGAAGATCAAAATTGCAGCAGACTCCTATGATAATGCCAACATAGCCTTGTATATTGATGAGCCCTGATCTAAAGTTGCAGGCCTGTCGGAACATCGCACTCAGAAATAACACAGAGGCGCACTGAAATGCTGAGCCTGTTTAGAGAACTGTTTGAAGGGGAACCGTCACCCAGACCCACAAGAGGGTACCTCTATGAGCCAAGACAATAAGAAAAGTCAATACATTAAAACATAGTTTGCTTCGACGGTATACCTACAGCCCACAAGTAGAGTGTCAATTAGTTTTCAACTCCAAGCCAATAGGTGTCGTAATTGAACGTATTCTACGCGCGGGTTACTGAAGAGCCTATCATGACATCTTCTATCCCCCTTAACCCGCAAAGCGTAATATCGAAGAATACTGTTGTATGAGTAGATTAACCACTTAACCCTTACGTACTCATTGTGCGTCCAGGATATGCTATGGAAAGTTCGATATATATCTTTAGTAAATTTATGACTTTAGGCTTTTGTATGGGAATATATCTAGAAATAAGTGCATTATGCGCGACCGCCGTGTTGTGGAGGTAGTGTTGCCGGCCTACCACACCGAAGGTCCATGGTTCGAGCCCTGGTACAGGTAACAACAAAAGTGATTTGAAAAAAGTTTTTCAAAACGGGGTCGCCCCTCGGCAGTGGTTTGGCAAACTCTCCGATTGTATTTCTGCCATGACAGGCTTCTCAGCAAAAATTCGTCTCCTTTGTAGATGCCGTTCGGAGTCGGCAAAAAACTGTAGGTCCCACCAATTTGTAGGGAAAATTCAAATCGGCACACCACAAATTGGAAGAGAAGCTTGGCGCAAAAATCTCCTAGGAGGTTTATGATGATATACCTGTTGTATATCGCGCCATAAAAAGAAAAAAAGAAGTGCATTATGCGTCCTGAGACTATTATCCTTTTTTAAAAACTTCTAGCTAAACAATCCTATAAATATTCAGCATCTGTGAAAATTTTGCTGAGTCAACTCTGCTCGATTTTAAAACATTGATGGACACCAAGTTCTACATATTTTACAGTTCTAATCGGCATGAGACCAAAAAAGTTATATGACATTTCAGCGTAAATTTATCCAATAGCGTGCCTATGGCAGTATCCGGCAAATACGAGTCCGTAAAAGGGGCTCTCGCCACAATTGTCTCTAGTTTATTGGGATACAGGTTCCACTTTGTACATCTGAGATGCATACACGTGATTCGGGGAGCAACTTATCAAGAGCAAGTGGACATAACTGCGATCAAAGAATTAGGCTCCTAAGCGGCATCTAAGATCCAACGGAAATCGCATCGTTTACCAACAACAAAGCTTAAAACCTACTTCAAGATGGCACAAACTTTGTGGTTGTTGTTGTTATTAACAGTTCGTCGCCCTGCCTAATGAGCACAATCCTGCTGAGAATTGTCATCAATCTCTTCTAACGGAAGTCGAAGGAAAAGCGCAGTTTCAAAGGGTTGGGCCAGCGTGATATTGGTGTTAGCTGAGTAGGTTCAATTGAACAGATAAAGAGATGTTTAGTATCATGAGGAGACATACCACATGTAGACAAGTTTTTGGTAAGGTGGGATTGAGTCTGGATAAGTAAGTATTCACAACGAAGTTGTACTAGCGTGACTCTAGTCTCCCTCGGAAGTACGCACTCCTCTTCAGCTATTTCAGGTGGTTGGATGTCAATAGCGGGATTTACAGGCCGCGATCTGGGGTACAGACCCGGTACAAACGCACAACACATCTACTTCTCTGCGTTAAACTTCACTTTGATCGCAATATGAGAATTGAATAGCGTTGGCGGATCGTAAAAAAACTAGGTTTAGAGAAGTGTTGGTTAATAATAACAACAAATGTAGTTTTAAAATTCTGCTAAGACCGTTTTGAAGAATTGAATCTAAGATTTAGTACGCCAATCCATTAGAGGGAAGTCAACACGAGTTTGCTCTCAGCTTTGCTTTTCAGCTTGTAAGCCAAATTCTCCATCCCAGCGATATAATCCACAACCATAATTCATAAGCTTACTTGGTCTGAGAAAAGATCAAAAAAGCAAACTTCAGCTTTTATAGCTTAGCCAAATTTACAAAAACTGAAACTGAAAATAATCCTCAACACCACGCCAATTCACTATTTAATTACTTCTTACTAAATGCGCTATGACTTACAAGAATCTTTTCAACTTTTACGCAAGGCAAACTCAACATTTATAATGCGCACAATATATACACTTGCCATGTAACTCGCCAAAGCAATGCTGTACTAAAATCAGTGATGCTCACACACTTCCAAAATAGTTTGCGTATGTGCGCAAAAGATAGGAGATCAGACAGCTAGACGCTTAAAGAGGGTGATCCGCCATCACGTCTACAGTCGGGTACAATTGATCGCAAATACTCCGTTATGGGCACAGTTTAATTTCTGTAGCCTACTTTTAGGTGTTGAAGTAAACTTCTCCGACCTTAGGGGAACAAAGGAAATGTGTCCAACACTACCCTTTTGGGGCTTGAAAGGGACCAATATGTCTCTTTATAGGGCATGCTCAAACAAAAGGGATCACTTCACCCATAATCAGATCAAAACTGGCATTGATCGCATGCTACTTTGCGATTTATCCCGGACTCATTCTAGACTAATAGCATTTTTTGCAGGGTTGTGATATAATTTTTACAAAATAGTTAATTTTTTTGATAAATCTTCTTTCAATTGAAATTCGCTTCGTCTTGTTTTATTGATTTTCCGACAGCGTGTTATTTTGTGTATATTGAAATGACTTTTCGTCATTACTTATCAAATTTGGTTTTGTGACAAAAAAGTTCCGACATTCTGCCATCTTCAGTGCTTACCTTCGTACGTGTGATTTAATATGTTTTATAACTTTAATAAGCGCCCTTGAGCCATGAGATGAGCAACACTCGCTTAGAGCCTTAACTCTTTTCACCAAATTATAATTTTAAGTACACTCATACTATAACTACAGCAACAATAAAATACAAAGAAATATGAAATAAAATATGGAAAATAAAACTTAACTAAAGTAAATACAATGGCAGTTAAATATATTTTTGTTGCAAAGCTACGCTTACTTCTCACATCCGTAAGTACGCCAGTAGTTTGCTCAAAGGCAGATGAGCGCAAATAAAATGTGCAAATAACTAGCAGCTAAGCAAAGTCGAACAGAGCTGAGTTGAGCCGAATTGAAATAAGTTGTGGAGGGTTTATAAGCCACCCGCGCTGAGTGAGAATTATTTTAGCGCGAATTTACTACTTTGGGGGTGTGGTAAGGTGGGCCAAGTTGGTGAGGCGAACTTCAGATTACTTATGTTTGACTATTAGGGTATTAGTAGGGTTAAAACCTATGGCACTTTGGCAAGCCACTAAGCTGATATGGCACATCGAAATCAGATTCAGCGTGCTCAGATCGCACACAACCCGTTGTCATTACATAAGGAAATGAGAAGGCGGATACTCACCACTGCATCCATCGCACAATTTATATAAACCACCTGCAGTGTTCGGTTTCTGTAAATTTCTGGGAGGTTCCTCCCCATAAATACTGTGCACAAATTTTTGTTTCTTTTAAATCGGAGCCAATTGAATATGGAAGTAGTACAAATTTATCAAGAAAAGGCTTCATCCTTGTTCTCGTTAGTGCCCTTGAATTCTTGAATGCTTCTTCAAAGGGAACTTTACTAATACAGTATAAGGCGGCAATTTTGCGAAATAGAGATCCCGTCGTCAGGTACCTTTATATTAAGGCTTCCTAACCACCAAGAGGGCTGTTATTTTAGTATAAACGGGTTTAGTTCATCATATCCCCAAGCCCGAAATTCCCAACTCCTTGCAGCCAGACTGTTTCAACTCCACTGTTACATGTAGGTTTTAAACCCAACTCCGGGCCAAGATATGCTTGGATCTGCTGCATTCGCTGGAAGAAGATATATTCAAAACTAGTAAACCCGGCCTGCTTCACTGCGTCTCAGAACTAATAATATGTTGAGGCCGATTTTAATCATTACATTCAATACCAGATAAGATATGGAACTTAATTGCATCGCTTATTCCAGCACTCATTGTCACCTTTCGTTTGATACCCATATTGCACGAAACACATTTTTGGTCACCTTGGTCCACGTATCGGTCGATAACTCCTAAACTGGTCGAGCTATGGGAACAAATTATATCTTAAATTTTATGTTAAATGTTTAGTAATACAGCGATAAAATTTCCATTCAATTCCATTTAGCTGTTTTTGAGTGATGCTCGCCCAAACATACAGACAGACAGACAACAATTCTAAAAAAAGTTGATTTGGCTTCTATTGGCTTAAAAATGATTCCTGATACAATGTACACACTTCGACCTTTTACAATTTCATTATATGTAAAGATAGTCGTATTCTGTTAAATACAAGGTGGCGCAAAAGTAAGCTTGCGATGTTCAGCATATCGGTTGTGGCACGTGCAGTGTGTGCTGTTGCACCGTCTTGTTGGAACCACATGTTTTCCAATCCCAATTCATCAAGTTGCGGCAAAAAGAACTCGTTGATCATTGCTCTGTATCGCTCACCATTCACAGTAACCGTTTGGCCCCAACCGATTATTGGTCAAATAAATAGTCAGCAATATTCCGCGTTCTGGAGCAGTGTAGCGTAACATTGTTTATTAACGTGTATTTCGCATGTGTTTACTACACAAATGTCAAAACAGAACTGACTTTAGGGGCGAATCGCAAAATTTATAGCATTTTCTGATAGGAGGGTTACTTTTGCGCCACCCTGTACATCACGTGATTGAGCATATCATTTACCTGCCCTATGCCTTTTTCGCACTTTTTTGACCACAAGCCCTGCCCAGCGATAGCCCTGCCCAGTACCAGGGAGTTCTTCCTTCCAAGTATTTCTGCGAATCAAGAGAAGAGGCTCTTTCGTAAATTAACTGAGTACTCCTTCGCTGTCCTTTCCATTCCGCCTGTTGGTCGTCAAGGTGTATGACAGTTTCGCAACACCATGGACTTGACTTCGTAAACTTGTACTCCTTGTCGTTTCTATATCTCGCAGTAAGTTTAGTCTAAAAAACATTCCAAGCTCTATAGCATCCTGCCCAACAAATTTTACTTTTTCAGCATTTCATCTATTTCACCCTGCTCATTTGCCAATATCCTATTTTCTCTTCTACTTCCTTGACCTCTTGATTTTCCACATATTTCTCATTATCCTTTTCCCCTTCCTTTCCTTCATCCTATTGCTCTTTTTGAAGTTTTCCTTCCCTCTCTGCCTCTGTGTTGCCGTACACTAATACCTCTTCTACCCTCTTCGCTCGCCTTAAAGTCGTTATTTGCTGAAAATTGAGTGTTCTCAAGCGCAATTAAATTAGTCAATGCTTTCAGTTGATCCATGCTAACAGTTGTAGTCATTGTTTTGAGCGTAGAGGGGGTTTTTCGCTTTGAGCTTATAACACCGCGTTACACACATTCTGTCCTATGAACCAAATATAATTTTTCGGAAAGGGGAGAAAAACTAAAAATATACGTGTATCGGCGATTTTCATGTACACGTCAGAATCTTTTATGTATAAAGTATGAAAAAAAGGGTTCAAAATCGATCCAAAGTCTTTCACACAGGCGGAAAGACTGACACTACGACCTTTATACTTTATACATAAAAAAAAATTCTGACGTGTACATGAAAATCGCCGATACACGTGTATTTTTATTTTTTCTCCCCTTTCCGAAAAAGTATATTTGGTTCATAGGACAGAACTAAAGCTCCTTTTTGTAACGCAGTGTAATCAATCAACCTATATTCTTAATGATGTTCTAGCTGAGCATCCAAAAGAGAGAATATAAAAGATTTACATGCAGTGTTACCACAGCAATAAAAAAGAAGTAAGCAAAAATTAAAAAAATAATTACCAAAAATACAGATAGATTTAAAAATTACAGGTATGAGGTAATATGAAAATATTGCATCTAAGGCGCTGAATGCAGCTCAAGAAATTTTGGTATTTTGACATGAAAACCCAAATTTGAAGTTACTTTTATTTGAAAGTGTGTATAAGGCTTTCTGTGAGGATTTTTTTTGTAAAATATCTTTCAATGTGCAGCGCGCATTATCAGATTCGACTCAAAAAGGGGCCAAGAAATGCACTAGAAAATTTTTCTGACTCGAATCTGATAATGCCGGGTGCACATTGAAAGACATTTTTAAAAAAATCCTTAGAGAAAACCATATACGAACTTTCAATTAAAAAAAACTTCAACAAAACCTCTTTGAATCTTTTTAACTAAATATACTTCAAAAGTTATACGTTTTCTTAACCCAAATGGTCAAGAAAAAACTATTAATTTATGTGTCATAACTTACTTTTTCTGAAAACCCATTCTTCCAGAATTTGCGGGATATTTTCCAAAACTATGTACTGGCCTGAAGACATTGAAAAAATTACCAAATTACTAAAAACGTTTTAAAGTGGCAAAAATTACCAAGTTTGGTTAAAAATAACCAATACGGCAACACTGTTAAGTCCAACTACAAACGCTTGCTTGACAAACGGTATAGCAATGCATATAACTTTTAATAAACTTAGTACTTTAACCAAAAATATTTGTTGTTAACATTTCACTCTGAATTGGAGAAATCCATCAATTAGATTGGCAGTTTTGCTCTTAAAAAAATTTTAGTTTTCATTTTATTTACAACTATACGGGTAAACGCATAAATACTTAAATTTTGAATGTATTTTGTTTTTGTTTTAATCAGCTGGACTTGTGCCTTCACCTTTAAATGGTTCCATTATATATGCTACTTAACTTTTTCCCACAAAACATTTTGACCCACCCTAACTTGTAGCAAGGCTCAAGGTGGTTGCGCTCGTGCGGCATGAGTTGCATCAAGAGATTGTGTAAGGTAGTCATGGTGTATACACTTTTCGAGTAGCGGCACCCCAACGCTCCTCGTATTTTCACATTTTCACTTAATCCGCACGCCAGGCGTATAAATTTTCATTTAGCGCGTATTTTCCGCACGAAATCGTACCGGATGGGATTTAGAAAATATTCAACGTTCTACAACAAGCCATTCCCTTTTTTTAACACAACAACTATTTTTTATCTGTAGTAAAAATTTTGTTGATTTTTTATTTCATTTCATTTCGTTTTTTTTTGTTTTGTATTGTCGCATTTGCTACCATTTTCATCTGTTTCATACTTTTTATGCACAATTTTACAGTTAGTTTTTATATGTAGCAGCACTTAAGTAGTTTTTCCAGTCAATTCTTTTAGCATTTAATTTCGAGTTGTGCGCGCTACACCGACTGTGACCGTCTATCTGTCTGACTGTGTGATTTTGTTTTTAAATCTCCCACTACCTTTTTTTCTTCGTTTTTAAGGAATTTACTGTGAAAAGTACAAATTGGCCATAAAAGTGTGGTTTAGGAGCACTTTCCCATTTTGTCTTTTTAATATTTTCCACCAAGTTTTATTTTTTTTTGTTTTATTTGTAATTGGGCTTTTATGCATCACTGCTATAGAAGGGGTTAAAACTACATAGAAGTGTCTACTGCAGCTGACAGCAAACACTCATATCTATATTTTTTATGAATAGAAAACTGATTGTGTACGGCACAAACAAACCGAATACTTAAGCCTGGGAGCAATGACTTAACAAAATGGAAAGCAATGACTGCGTGAATGAATGAATGAGTGTTCTGACTAAATGGTCTGGATATGGAAATTTTTTTAAAAGCATCGGTTGAATTAAATTGCGAAGACAAAAATGAGCATTGAATGACTATGAACTTAAAAGGAAATGAGAATTTTAGATAAAAGATTTTTGGCGTTAAAATGAGGAAAACAGAGTGAGCCTTAGTAGGCAATGAACTGAGATTTTGCAATGTTGAAATCCATAAATATTAAACTTTGAACAAAGCCTTGCATATTGCATTGCATTTTTGTTGCAATGAGAACTACACTTAAAAAAAACTCAAAAAAACATAAATAAGCGCTTGTCGTTTCTGGCGCAAGATTAATTCCCACTCAGGTTAATATTTTCTGTAGTCTTGTGTACCCAAATTTCGGCAGAGAGCACCTCTGGTTTAATTTTACGGTGCATTGCAGCCCTTTCTAGTACATTTTAATGCTCTAGCCATCTCTGAAATACCATTATTTCGTACTCTATAAGAAATTAGTCAAATGTGGGCTATAAAGGGTTAAGATATTATACAAAATTTAACATCGTAAACTTTTACTTTATGGAGCACAATTCTTCCTTCAATTTTATCATACTCGTACCTTCATAAACGATATACATGAGATTTAACCCTTTCCTTACACTGCTTCGAAGAAAGTTCTTTTTAAAATACTTAGCCAAAAAATGACAAAATTTCATCGCAAAAAAAAAATAATTGCCTGGGAAGCAAAATTTTCGTCATTTTATTATATAAATTTGGGTCTTTAATCCTCAGCTAAAATTATTACGCCTCCTAAAACGCGTTTGTACAGTGTTGTTTAAAATAATAGAATTAGTTGGAATAAGAAAATTTAATTCGTTATTACCACTAAGTACACTACAATGACGAAGCTTTTATAAATATTTAATTTCTTTTGTCTCCGATTTTCAGGGTAAATTCACATCAAAATCAGATGTTTGGTCCTTTGCGGTTACGCTGTGGGAGATATTAACATTTGCACGTGAACAACCCTACGAACATTTGACCGATGAGAAAATTATTGAGAATATTGGACATATCTATGCGGATGATAAATTGCATGTAAGTTTATAGCAAAAAATGTTAACTAAACGAGATCGACAGCAAAATCTGTTTCGTTTGCTAATTTCATTTAAAAATATAAAAAGTTGGTTCATGTATATATTTTGAATAAGTCTTTCCAAGCGTATGCGAATATTAAAAATGTAAATTTATTTTTTTTCAGAAACTATGTATATTCAAAATTTCACTTTTTCGTGTTCTCCCTGTTTTTTAAGTTTTTTTTAAATATTTCGGAAACTACTTTAGTAAAAAAATTAACGTTTGCACTTTCAAAGAGAGTACTTAGAGCGAAAAAAAAATTTACACAAACAGTTTTAAATCTCTAGTTTTAGAATTTTGGACTCAATTTTTTTTTGTATTGTTCTGATCAGATCTGTTAAATTTGATTAGTAATAAGTTTTCAATTACTTAGACGGCTTTTTTAATTGGTAATGTATATTTTAATTGTTTTTCAAGAAAAGGCAATTATTAATTGATAACGATTAGCAAAAATCAAAAAAAAAATTAAAAATAACCAAAAAAAAATTGTTTTGATTACTTTTGATTATTTTTTATTTTTAAAATTTTTTTTTTATTATTATTGATTTTATTCAGTATTGTTTATGTGCTTCTACAACAACACTCAAAAAAATCAAAAGTAATCAAACAAAAATCAAAAAAAAACATAAAAAATCAAAAGTAATCAAAACAACTGTTTTCGGTTATTCTTAATACCCTTAAAAAAGCATGATTGTTTTTTTAATTAATTGGAAAATAATCATTAAAATTTTTA
Source organism: Merzomyia westermanni (assembly GCA_949987695.1). Classification (NCBI taxonomy): domain Eukaryota; kingdom Metazoa; phylum Arthropoda; class Insecta; order Diptera; family Tephritidae; genus Merzomyia; species Merzomyia westermanni. The sequence continues at coordinate 182,539,281 of OX465289.1, forward strand.
AGTAATGGTAATCAATCATTAAATGGATTCTCAAGAAAATAATTATTTAAACCGGTAATCATTACGATTAGTAATCATTATTTAACAGTCCCACTTCTGATTTATCTAAAGGTATCCTGAAATTTTCAGAAGGGTGTTTTTTGTTTTTTCAAAAATATGAATTTTTAATTTTTTTCCAAAAATTTTGTTTGGTATTTTTAACTCTCTAGTCGAGTTCAATTCGTTAAACATAAAATCACGCAATTTTGATTACTAAAAAATCGGTTTTGTGGTAGTGAGAAATAAATATAAAAATATGCTTGAAAAAAATTTTTTTTTATATTTTTTGTTTTCATTTCCACTACCACCAAAAATAAATTTTCAGTGATTAAAAATGTTTCGGGTTACCTTGAGATATATCAGAGGTATACTTCAAAAATATTTGAGTCCAAAATTTAGTGGTGAACTTTTATTTTTTCCATTTTTAAAAATCGAAAATTTTTTAAAATTAGAAATTTAAAGACAAATTTTTTTTTTTAACAATTTTTTTTACACCTCTTGGAAGCACCAAAGTTTATTTGATTTTTAGCAAAATTTTTTCTACATGATGTTTGATATTTTTTTCCATAAAAATTTAATAACTGTGTTAAGTTCATATGCTAGAAAGAAGAAAACGCCATGTAAATAAAACAGTGTCAAAAATCAAAATTTTTAAAAGTCTTTAGACTTACACTTTGTGAGACTACATAGAACTTCATTGACTACAAAACTGTGCACTCAAAAATCGCTTTTAAATTTTTGCCTCAAATTTAAAAATTTTTTCAAAAATACCTGGAATTTTCGAAAATTTTGCATAAGCTTGGAAACATTTATTCAAAAGATTTCTATGAAAGAACCAAATATATTTTTATATGAACTCGAGAAATGAATTTCAGCTGCAAAATTTTTTGTAATGTATGGAAGAACCAACTGTATCATTTTTGCTGTGACTTATTAACTATCAAGTTGACACTCTGTCTAAACCATTTCCCTATCAGGTCACATTAACTAAACTCCATCATTTTTCTCCGTTTCTCCTAAAGGAACTGCTGCCGATGCCGCTCAATTGTCCGCGTGAAATTTACGATTTAATGTGCGAATGTTGGCAACGCGACGAATCAAGTAGACCCAATTTTCGGGAGATACATTTATTCCTACAAAGGAAAAATTTGGGTTTCAAGCCCAACAACACAATGCATTACTAAATTCAAAGAGCGAAAAATATAAGCAACGATTTTTTTTAATAACGTAATTACTTAAAAAAATTTGAAAAAATATGAAAACGAAATGCTTGAAAATTTCCTGAAAAAGAAAAAGCATACGAATGGCAGTGAATACTTAGTATTGTAAAAAAAGAAAAAATCTATTAAAAATGCAATTTATAAGCAAAGCAAAACCCGGCGAATTTACTAATTAGTAAAAAGAACTTAACCATACATCTAGATGATAAGTGGAATTTAAAAAAATAAAATGAATATTTTATGAAGTGTGAATTATTACAGATAAATATTAAGAAAACTAGTATCGAAATTGAAGTATATGCATTTGGGTGTAATTAGTAGCTATTTAAGTTATATATGGTATATATTGACATATGATATATATTTTGTAAGTGATAAGCTAAGCAAACTTAAAATTTGTTTTAAATGTGAATAAGGCACGCTGTACACCGTTAAGTATAAAGAGTCACCCTGTAGGGTAATCAATAAGTAGTGTACGAAATTTCTAGCATTGAACCATGGTTACAGCGCATAATAGGAACTAATTTGAACAGAACTTAAGCGGTGCCGATTGCACTAGAAGCGCACCAGTGCAGTAGTGGAGATTTTTGCTACAGGGCATAATTAAATTTAAATTTTAGGCTACACAATTGTACATTTCTTTAAATGGCCAGTTTTGAGGCCACAAAGCGTATACACATCATTAGCATTTGTAATTGTAAAATTGTAGTATAAGTACTTTAACAAAATAAAAAAAAATATATATATTAATAATAAAAAAGTTTAAATGTAGCCATTAAGCATTTACTCAAAATTAATTAGCATTAAATATAGGTAAAAATTAAATCCCTTAAACGAGAAAAAAAACTTAAAAGGCTTGTGCAATTTTTGTTTTTGTAGTTTAGGAAGTTACCGGAAATTTTGTATAATTTTTGCTAAACTAATAATTATAAATAGAATTTGCAAAATGTTCAATTCATAGTATTTCTTGAACATTCTCCACTAATCCTCTTTTATTTTTTTTTTTCAACATTCCAGCATATATTTTCCTTTTTTCTATCTCAATTTTCTTGTTACAATCGACCATTTTCGAATTGGATTAAAGTTATTTATGGTTTTCCTTTTATCAAAAACAAAATTCTGCGCAAAAAAATTTTTTTTTAATTCGACTGCGCAATTTCAAAATTTCGCTTTTTCCCCTGTTTTGTTAAATATATTTTTATAAATATTTCGGAAACTATTGTTGTTAAAATAAAATTTGGCACTTTTAGAGGCGGTAGTTAACGGTGCAAAAAAAAAATATAAAAAAAAAATATTATAAAAAAAAATTTTAGAAAATTTTCGATTTTCAAAAAACCAAAAAATTTAATTTCGGCATTAAGTTTTTTACCAACATTTTTTTGTATTATAACTTAGATATCTAAATATATTCTAAAGTTTTCAGAAGGGTGTTTTTGTTTTTCAAAAATATGATTTTTTGGTTTGTTTTTTAATTTTTTTAACTTTGTAGTCGAGTTCAATTAGTTAAACACAGAATTACTTAATTTTGATTCTTGACGAAAATTTCGTGGTAGTGGAATGAAAAAAAAATATGCTTAGAAATTTATTTTTTACATTTTTGTTTATTTTTCAAACTACAGCACTTTCATTGAAAAAAAAATATTTACAAAACGGAAAAAAAGAAAAAAGTAAAATTTTGAATCTGCAAAAAAACTTAAATTTTTCCTCCATTTCAACTTTCGTTTTTTCCCCATTGTCCGTTTTTACTTATTTCTTAATTCAGCTTCTTCTTATTTTTCTCTCTTCTTGCCTATCCCTCCCTTTCTTCTTATTCTTAGTATCTCTTTTCCCACTACCGCAATATGCTTCTAACGTTTCCTCTTTTTCAACTTTTACTAACTATGCTCATTGTTCTCCTAAGTTATGTACGATTGAGAGTTCCTCCATGGAACTGGGCACACTTCCCCTTAGGCATTTTTAAATTCATTACCAATACTCTCGTTGAGTGCAAGTTGGGAGCACATGTCTCCAATCAGTTATTTCTTACTTGATAGTTGTTAAACGAGAATGCAACCAAGAAACTTTTAACTATGCTTACTAAGAAATAATATTTTAGGCGTCGGTTCTAGCACCGTCAAGAAAAGCACTGCAGGTTTGTTAACGGACTCTGCAGAGGCCCTTTTACCAAGGACACAATTGTAACCCAAACACCTCGATGTGAAAGGTACTAAAAAGCTTTCCATTGAATTGCACATTTAACGCGAACTTTTTTATTTCACGAGAAGAAGCTCTATCTTTTAACTTATTTGTTTATTTTATTTATTTATTTAGAGTTGTGTTTTACTATTGAATCTGGCTATATAAACTTAGTAAACAGCCAACTCAATTAGATACTTCATTTTGTAATCTTTCATGGCCTGAGAATTACATTTTTTCAATATACTAGTTTTTTGTTTTTTAAGTAGCCTGTATACCATGTTTAAGCTAAACATAGTAGCAGTGCTGCCAAGTTGTACATATTTGCTGTGCTGCAGTTAAATATCCATTTATGTACACCCAGATGCATTTAGCTCTAAGTATTTTGTAGAGTAATTAAAAATTGCATATGATAGTTTCTAAGTACACAAGTCAAAATAAGACCAATCAATATAAGAAATTCGCAAAATATTAAAAAAAAAAATCAAAAATTATTAACATAAATAATATTGTAACTTAGACGTATGTGTACCTATCTCCGCCGCCTGACCTGTCTACAAAGAATTCAATTCTCAGCAAAATATGAAAAATGAAATAAAAATATGACATGCTTCGGATACAAAATAAAACCTATTTAAATGGCAAAATTTTAAAAAATAATACATTTACATACATATTTATATAATTACATAGACACTATCACCAACTATACAAAAACTATGCATGTACACTGGTTATCAATAATTGCTATGCAGGTAAATAAAGTACGAAGTTATTTGATTCTTCTCTAAGCCAAAACTAATAAGAAAGATGATGGCAAACTATCGATAGTAGAGACTACAGTTTAAATAAAAATTTGGGCAAAAAAACTATTTTGGAAACTTTTGGCCGCCTGTGTAGTATAACTACAAAATATTGACTTTTGTAATTTAGAAGTAATAAACCGGTTCTATTCGTATTTACATTTTTTGATTAACTCGAAATATCGTATAATCAAAGAATTGAATATGTATGGGTCTTTCCATGTCAAATCGTCATATGGTTGGAATCGACCCCTTTCGATTTGAATGAAATTTGGTGAGAAGTTTTCTTGTATCATAAAACAAAGTTCTGCTGCAGAAAAAAAATTTTTAAAAAGTGTATGCTATTTCAAAATTTCACTTTTTCCCCTGTTTTGTAAAGTTTATTTTTTTTTCAATATTTCGAAAGCTACTGAAGTTAAAAAAGTGAACGTTAGAACTTCTAAGTGTGATACTTAGAGGTAAAAAAAAAAAATATTTAAAAAAAAAAATTTTAATTCCTAATTTTTAAAAATTTGAAATGTTTGAAAATCGAAAAAAACTGAAGTTCGCCATTAAATTTTAGACTCAACTTTTTTTTTACTATGCCTCTGATATATCTAGTTTTCAGAATTGTGCTTTTAATTTTTTTAAAAATATGGATTTTTTTAAAAATTACTTTTTTATCACTTTCGAAAAAAAACTAAAGTTCGCCATTAAATTTTAGACTAAATTTTTTTTTTTTTTTATTATACCTCTGATATATCTAATTTTCAGAATCGTGCTTTTATTTTTTTTAAAAATATGAATTTTTTAATTTTTTTACTAATAAGTTTTTTGTCACATTCGTGTTAGTGAAATGTAAAAGAAAACTATGCTTCAATTTTTTTTTGTTTTTACATTCCGCCGTGGTGTGGCGGTAGTGTTGCTGGCCTACTATACCGAAGATCCAAGGGTCGAGCCCTGGTACAGGTAACATCAAAAGTGGTTTGGAAAAGATTTTTCAAAACGAGGTCGCCCTCGGCAGTTGTTTGGCAAACTCTCCGAGTGTATTTCTGCCATGGTAGGCTTCTCAACAAAAATTCAACTGCTTTACAGATGCCGCTCGGAATCGGCAAAAAACTGTAGGTCCGGCCAATTTGTAGGAAAAATTAAAGCAGCACACCACAAATTTGCAGAGAAGCTCGGCCTTAATCTCCACAGGACTTATATATCATGCCAATTATTTATTTATTTTTTATTTAATTGAACTCAACTAAAAAGTTGTAAAGATAAAAATACAAATTTTTGCAACAAAAAATTCATATTTAAAAAAAAAAACACAACTCTTCTGAAAATATCAGGATATCTTCAGATATATCACAGGTATAATACAAAAAAATGTGAGTTCAAGGTTAATGGCAAATTTTAATTTTTAGATTTAGAATTTTCTAAAATCAGAAATTTAAATTTAAAAAAACTGAAGTTCGCCATTAAATTTTAGACTCAACTTTTTTTTTACTATGCCTCTGATATATCTAGTTTTCAGAATTGTGCTTTTAATTTTTTTAAAAATATGGATTTTTTTAAAAATTACTTTTTTATCACTTTCGAAAAAAAACTAAAGTTCGCCATTAAATTTTAGACTAAATTTTTTTTTTTTTTTATTATACCTCTGATATATCTAATTTTCAGAATCGTGCTTTTATTTTTTTTAAAAATATGAATTTTTTAATTTTTTTACTAATAAGTTTTTTGTCACATTCGTGTTAGTGAAATGTAAAAGAAAACTATGCTTCAATTTTTTTTTGTTTTTACATTCCGCCGTGGTGTGGCGGTAGTGTTGCTGGCCTACTATACCGAAGATCCAAGGGTCGAGCCCTGGTACAGGTAACATCAAAAGTGGTTTGGAAAAGATTTTTCAAAACGAGGTCGCCCTCGGCAGTTGTTTGGCAAACTCTCCGAGTGTATTTCTGCCATGGTAGGCTTCTCAACAAAAATTCAACTGCTTTACAGATGCCGCTCGGAATCGGCAAAAAACTGTAGGTCCGGCCAATTTGTAGGAAAAATTAAAGCAGCACACCACAAATTTGCAGAGAAGCTCGGCCTTAATCTCCACAGGACTTATATATCATGCCAATTATTTATTTATTTTTTATTTAATTGAACTCAACTAAAAAGTTGTAAAGATAAAAATACAAATTTTTGCAACAAAAAATTCATATTTAAAAAAAAAAACACAACTCTTCTGAAAATATCAGGATATCTTCAGATATATCACAGGTATAATACAAAAAAATGTGAGTTCAAGGTTAATGGCAAATTTTAATTTTTAGATTTAGAATTTTCTAAAATCAGAAATTTAAATTTATTTTTTCAAAAATATGAGTTTTTCCAAAATTTTTATTTTTTAACTTGCTAGTCGAGTTTTATTAGGTAAACAAAAAGCGACTCAATTTTGATCAGTGAAAATTTCTTTGGTGCTAGTGGACTGTAAAAACAAAAATTTTTAAGCCACGAAAGTGAGAAAGAAAGAAATTTTTTGAAAAAATTCAAAAATTCATATTTTTAAAAAAACAAAAGCACGATTCTGAAAATTTCAGGATCTCTTTAGATATATAAGAGGTATAATAAAAAAAAAACTTTAGTCCAAAATTCAATGGCGATTTTTAGTTTTTTTCGAGTTTGAAAAATTTTTCATTTTGGAAAATTAGAAATTTTAAAATGTTTTTTCTAAACATCTTTTTTATACCGCTAAAAAGTGCCAAAGTTAATTTTTTAACTTCAGTAGTTTCCGAAATATTAAAAAAAAATAAACTTTACAAAACAGGGAAAAAAGTGAAACTTAGAAATTGCACAAATTTTTTTTTTTACAATTTTTTTTTTTAGCAGAACTTTGTTTTATGATAAAAGGAAACTCTTTACAAAATATTATTCAAATCGGAAGAGGTGGATGCCAACTATTTGACGATTTTAAAAGTCAACGATAGTTTGCCACCACTATCACTCACATTTCTCACAATAAATATGATTTGATACGTTGTAAAACTATAACAGTAAATGTTTTTGACAATAAGATAAACATTAAACATGAAAAAATTTTAGTTAGTAACTTTAATAAAGTAGTAGTATTGTATAGTTTTGAATTTTTTAAAAGTTATTTGCTATTTCAATTGCGTATGTATCAAAATATAAAGATTTATGCTGTTTTTTTGTTTAAATTCAGTGTTTTATCTTTGTAAAAAATTATTTTTGTCAATTACTTGCAGTTCAAAGAAACTAACTAGAAACTCTAGTAATTGTTAAAATATATTGATTATATAGTGCAATATATATATGTATTAGGGGTTTGAAAATTTGTTCATTACAATATACGCTTTATAGTTAGACATCTTAATATGCGATATTTAAATATATTTTGCTGCATATTTTTTTCAACTTGATTCGCTAAGTCTTACAAAAAAAGAAAAGTAATGTTTTTAAAGAAAATATGAAAAGAAATAATGTAGAAAGTAGAATCAGAAAAATTTCCCCTGTGCCTTTCTCAGCTACAATTTTTAATTTCTTTAAGATTTAACGCAAATATTTTTTTAATCAGCGACATAAGCTGTAGTCATTTATTTCGTTTATTTCATTTGCATTGCATGCAATTCGCAATCAGCTAATGAAATATTCCAAAGGTATAGTTTATACTTTGCAATCCCAAATGGGGGTTTTTCACAACGAGAATGAGGAAGCCAATTCCGCGCAATGCCTCAGAGCCATCAGTGCTCGCCCCCAATTAATACATACAAGGTGTAACAGGTGCGCCGCACCCCGTTCTATATAGAACAAATAATTTAAATAAATAAAATAATTAAATGAATATTACTCAAAGGTTGCCCCCTATGCAACATGTGCTCCGCAACCCCCGTTCTACTCTCTGAACAAATAATAAAATAATATACAATAAATTAACTTAAAAAAAACTACTCGCCCTCCTAAAAGCTTAGACAATCAGGAATACATGTGATTGGGAGAAGCGTTCTCTAGATGGCAGAACTGTATAAACAAGCTTAAGGGCATATATCTTCCCGAACTTGGGCTAGGTTTATCTTATAACAGCATTTTTTTTAAATGTGCGCAGCAAAGCAAAAGTAAGTGAGGCGATGAGTAATGACCCAGTTATACTTGCATAGCAGTGCATCGCATTTGATACAAGGAACTAAATATACTTCACATACCGAATATATGCTCTAGCAGAATGAAACCGAACCGTGAGGACCAAAAGAGAATTTATTTATATTTATATTGGCTAGATAAAAAGTGCATTTCTGTTTTTTTAAGAAATAACATACTTTAAACACTCCCTCTCTAGAGTACATTTTAGATAATACAAATCCGTTTAAAATAATTTTAGCATATTTTTTTTCAGCAAGCTTCTGGAGCTTTCAGTTAACTCTGAGTTAATAAATTTATTTTGAATTTCTACCGTTATATTTTAATATTTACAATATTCGTAAATCAGCTTTTCGCATTTTTTAAATTTTTATTTGAGCTTTTTATCTACTTACTGCAGCTTTAACCCTTTAAATCTTTGTAAATTTTTTGTTTGCTTTCAAAAAAAAAAGCTTTAAATAAGTAATTAAAAAAAGGTTTCGCTACATATTACAAGTGTTAGAAAAAAATTATTTGTGCAATTTCTTTATTGTAAGCGTTATATATGTATGTATTTTATATGTGTATGCCATATATATTTAACAATGTAGTTTAAATTAAGTAAAATATGAATAGAAATGAAATGAAGAAGTGTAAAAGGCAACTAAATTATGTACATATACATGCTGATTGGTAACTATTGAACATGGTTTAATGAAGCAGAAAACAAACTTTTTGTACATAAAATGAAAAATTTTTTGAAAAAAAATTATGTGTTTATTTAAAAAAAAATGCTGGAATGTAAGTTTTTTGATGGACAACTGCTAATAAACTTATTTGCTGAAATAATTGTGTGTATGTGTATTTATCGATAAAAAAAAAATTAGAAGAAAATTAATACAAAAACGTTAAGTAAAAAATAATTATAAAAAATTGTAATGAAAGTAAAAATATACTTTTAAATTTAATTAGGTACTGCGCATTTATTATGAATTAGAAGAAATTGGAAAGTAAATAAGGGAATGAAATGGTATTTCCATTACAGCGATACACATGTACGAGTATATGTATTTTTCACGATGACAAATGTACCCTGCAGCCTATGAATTAGAATGAATTCTAAAGTAACTAGACAGTCTTTTTTCAGATAAGCAACTTGTATTTTAAATCAAGCGATTTAAATTTTAAAAATTTAAAATAGACGCAACCAGTAAAAAACTGAAATGCATACTGGATAGGAGCGTGGGACAGTTATGAGAGCGGAATGGTGCTACTTAGAATTTTCCAACTCCGCATCGTGGTACAAGAACGGGTAATTCCATTGCCAGATATACCAGGACACAGCATTTGAACTCTAAAGGTGATGTGTAAATGTAGCCTTTTCGACAAATTTCGTTAGGCTTAGCGCTGCTAGAATGTCCTTTTAATGCATTTGGCTTCGAGATGTCGGCCGGTATGACTTCCATCCGTAGTGAAATCAATCTATGCGATTTCCCTTTATCAAAAATAGCATGAGTGATCTATCTATCAACTTCAGCATGTCTGTCCCGATTACTACTTCTATCTCATTCGTTTTGTTTTGTTGGTTTGCTGAAAAAGTTAAAATTCGGAACAATTCTCCGCTATTCCTTGCCTAATTTGGTTTGGAGACAACGTTTTTGTACAGACACTGAAGATGGCACAGCGATAGTAACGCTTTGCCTTCAAACTAAATTTGCTGTCCTTTTTGTGATGACACTTAAGATAACATAACGCCAATACTGCTTTGTCACCAAACTAAATTTGCTGTATTTTCGTGATTACACTGAAGATGGCACATTGCAAGTCTGCCAAAACACCGCCATCAGAACCGCTACGGGATGCCTGCTTATGTCATCTGAGTCGCACCTCTATCAAGAGGCGAAATTGCTCAATGTTCAAGAGCACGCGGAACTCTTGAGTAGACAGTTCCTTCTGAACTGTCACAAACCTAGTCATCCAAACCGACATCTTTTGGATGTAGCACCGCCCCCCAGAGACATAAGGAGACATCTCCGTAAGCATTACGATGAGATCCGGCATCATATCTCTCTGCCGTTTGATCTGCGGAACCATAGACGGGCTCTAAATGACCTCCACACAGAGTCGGTAGACAGATCCCTCAGATCTCGGCCGGTGAATCCCGTTATTAATACTCAACCACCTGAATTGGCTGAAGAGGAGCGTGTACTTCCGAGGGAGACTAGAGTCATACTAGCACAACTTCGCTCTGGATACTGTAATAGGTTAAACTCTTACTTATGCAGACTGAACCCCAACATACCAAATACATGCCCTGCATGTGGTATGACCCCTCATGATACCATACATCTCTTTTCCTGTTCAGTTGAACCCACTCTTCTAACACCCACATCACTCTGGTCCAACCCTGTGGAAACTGCGCATTTCCTCGGACTTCCGTTAGAAGAGCCTGATGACAATTTAGAGTGATCGAGCCCATTGGGCAGGGCGAAGCACTGTTAACAACAACAACAACAACAACATGGCACATCGCCGAACCCGCGTTGTCTCTACACCATATTTCACAAGGGATAGCAAAAAATCGGTCCAATGTATAACAATTTCCTTCGTCTTTAGGCTGTTCTCATCTTTTTTCAAAAAAATTATTTCAAAATTTTCATCCTACACAAAGTTTCCAATAATTTTTCAACCCAATCAAAATCTCAAATAATCTTGTTATTTAAAAAAAAGAAAAGGACAAACAGGTTTTTTCAGTGGAACTGGTAGCAAACACATAGTTAATATTGCGAACGGAATTTACCGTATAATAACGCCCATTTTAATGCAAGGCTCTATACACTCCACTACTCTCTAATACCCCGACTCTCTCAAAAAATTTTTGGTAAAACTTTAGTCCTTTCGAACTAGTTTGTTGACAGTAAGGAAATTCTAGTTGCAGCCTAGTACTATTTCTGACAAGCTGCTGCTTCCCTGCAGGGTATTTAATACATTTCCACACACATATTAACATTTACAAACATAAACTTACAACATAACACAAATGGCTTAAAACCGCAATAATTAATTTATTTTTCATAATATTTAAAAGCTTTGTCATTTATGCTGGACTGGTTTTACACCAACAAACAATTAAAAAAACAGTAATGTGGTAAAACTATATTATTTATTATTCGAGGTAGAAAACATAAAATGTTATTGTTTCGCTAACAACGAATTAAATCGAGTGGACTATAATGAAGGTTACGAGAATTTACATTCATACAGACATATTGTAGCTGTAAGAAAGTGAAGTGAAGAAAAAACTTAATTATAACTTTAAAATAAATGCAATATAAAATATTAATAACAATTTAAAAATAAGTAAGTAAGTCGAAGTTGTGGCGAAACCGAGCATTATATGCACAGTTGTGGGATATTGGGGCATTCCACGTATCACACGGAGATTTTAATAGTTTTCAGAAGAGAATACTTTTTATTAGAAGGTCCAGATTTATACCAAATTTGGCTAAATTGCCATAAGAGCTTAAGTAAAACATACTTAAACGAAAAATATTTTTCTTTTTTTTTAATTATATTGATATTATTTTTCACAATGACGCAAAGAAATTATCGCACAAGTTGCAGACCTTAGATAATGTTAGTTTTTAATTATTTCAGGGCATATGTTAGAAAACAAGAGTGGTTTTCATGACCGTTTCGAGATCACTCCGAAACTTTTTCGGGAGCATTTCTCGATTGTTTTCGGGACCAATACGGCTTTGTTTTCGAGACTGTTGCAATTTACCCTAAAAGAATGCCAAAAATGTTTCGAAATCATCCATATCCAAAATCAGCTCCAACACGTTTCCAGAATAATCCCAAAATAATAACGAAAACAATTCTGAAATGATCCCGAAAATATGCGTAAATCATCCTAAAAAAGTGACGTGGCAATCCCGAAATAACCGCAAAAAGGTACCTACATGAACACGAATAAATCCAAGTAGTTCCGGCAAAATCCCTACTTTGTCCAGCAATGATAACCCTATAAACTTTGAGTCAAATCACCTCAGCGAATCTCAATTTATACCGAAATAACCCTAAATAAAATCTTGTGAAAAGCACATGTGGGTATAATTTTGGCGGGTGATAGGGTACTTGTGTTTTATTCTTAAACTTTTATATAATAGTTAAAATTTTATTCGTTATTCAAAATTTTGTCAATCAAACTTTTTTTGATAATTATCAGGAAAGCTGATTTAAATACCTTTCTAATGGTACAAAGATCTTTGACATCGGTTAAGCCATTTCGTAGTAATCAAAGCCTAAAATTACCTATTACTGTAATTTTTCATACATGCATTTACTTAACAAATTTAAAAAAAAAGAAAGAAACGCCATTTTAGTTTGTAGATACGAGTATATATCAAAATGATTATTAAAAAAATAAAAAAAATAATAATTTCCATAAAAATTCAAAAAGTGAAAAATTATTATTCTTGGCCTTGAGCTAGTTTCATGAATACTTATATTATATATCTTAAATAGATCTTCCTAAAAAAAAATGTTTCCGTTAAAAACCACTTGAAGTTTAAAATTTTATTAAAAAAAAATGCTCAGTGTTATATAAAATTCTTACAGTGTATGTTTTCAAAAGCTGATTTAAAATCCTTGAAATCCGTTGGACCGTAGTAACCACAACTTTAAAGTTCCTACTACCGTAATTTTTAAATATGCATTAAAAAAAAAAAGAAAAACGCCTCGTTTTAGTTTCTAGATATGTTATAAATATATATTAAATAGACCTTTCTAAACATTTTTTTTATAAACATTTGGCCCCTGAAGTGTTTTCCCAGTTTAAAATTTTAGTTATAACAAATAAAAATTTTCAGTGTTATATAAAATTTTTACAGTGTATGTTTTTGAAAGCTGATTTAAATACCTTTCTTATGGTACAAAAGTGTTTGAAATCGGTGGATCCCTTCCGTAGTAATCACAGGTACTTATTACAGCCATTTTACAAATATTTTGATAGTTTGCCACGCCCACAATTTTCGAAAAATTGCAATTTCTAAAAATGAGGTAGCTGTCTGCAAAATTTCATCAAAATTTGAGGGGTTCAGGCTTAATGCATATCGGTTTTGACATGAAATACATCTAATGAGTAAAAGTTTTTGTTATTTTTTAGCCACTCGTCGCTCCTATTTTCTGAAAACGCCCATCCCTTGTGCATACATGCAAGCAATTTTTAGCCAGCAGGAACATCCGAATCTAACTACCCATAAATAGCGCTGAAAATCAAAGTGAGAATGCAGTTAAACTTTTGAGAATTATTTTTCTGTTGTTCCCTCGGATGTTTCTCAGCTTTCAAAGCCCACAGCTGGGTATAGATTTAACGGCTTCACCCCTTAGACTGCCTTACTTGTTTACAATAAAAAAACTAGTAAAGTTAGCAATTGCAATCAATGTGAAATTAATACATAATAAATATTCCCATTTTAAAATACCACAAAATTTTCCAAAAATTTGTTTTTGCAATTTTCTTTGCAATAAAAAAAATTATAATATTTATTAATTATGAATTTCACAAGTTACTGTTAAAAAAAATTTAATGCATACATACATCTATTTTAACTAAATTAATTGTTATTTAATTATATTTTATGTAAAGTTTATTCACATTTTAAATAAAAAAAATTATATGATATTAAAAAATTTATTATTCTTAGAACTAAAATTAACAAATACTTTTGCACATACAACAACAAGTAATGAAATTATTTACTATGTGTTGTAGTCATACAATTTTTGCAAAATGCGCCTCCTTTGTTATATTAATTAATATAAAATTTGTATTGTAACTCCCCAAACGCTTCGTATCAATTTCAAAAGAAGCGGCTCAAATAACAGATACCCAGCAAACCAATGTGAAAGTAACTTGATACAAATAATGTTCAGCACAATCATATTTAAATTGATAAAGAGTACAGCAAAAAAGGAAAACTATATAGCAAGTAATTTGAGTGGAAAATTCGAATGGTTGACTAAATAATAAAAATCATATAAGCATAGCATCTACATACAGCATTAGATCACTTCAGGTTAAGTATAAAAATATCTAATAAATTTTGGAAATGCAGGAAAAACCAAAAAAATTAATTCATTAAATAAATTAATAATAAATAAAACTGTGGGTAAAACTTATATACTATTAAAACTGAAAATAAAGAAGCCCAACAAATGGAAAACCAAAAAAATTATTGTTTTATTTTAAAAATTAAAGTTATGTACAGCTGTGTGCAATAAAATAGTAGTGACACTATAATGAATATCGTTCGACTAAAAAATAAGAAGCTGGGTTCTTAATAATTTTCACTTAAAAAATTGCGAATTCCATAACAGAAACTTCATAAAAACAAATTTCGAAGTTTATGCAAAGTTTAGGAAGGTTAAATAACCTTTAAAAAATCTCCATCAAAATCTGAAACAATTTTTGGCAAAATTTCTAAAAAATTTCTGAGTACTCATTTTTGTGGACCAATGAATTTTAGTATAACATTGTGCGAGTTGGAACTCGCTTAAAAATTTCGCTGAATTTTCAGAATTTTTTTCCTCAAGGGTGTTGAGTGATTTCTTGCATAAAACGCATGAAGAAAAATTTATTTTGTATGGAAAAAAATAACCCAACCTCCTTGACAAAAAAAATTCTAAAAAATCAGTGGAAATTTTGAGGTACTTTTAACTTACACATTATGGTACTAAAACTTAACAAGCTATACTGGGTACTCAGAAGTTTTCTAAAAATTCTGCTCAAAAATATTGAAATTTTTATGTAAATTTTTTAAAGTTTAATTTACTTTCCTGAACTTTGTGTAAACTTTGAAATTTCTTTTTATGTGGTTTCTGGAATTTGATATATTTGAAATGAAAGTTATTAAAATTACAGCTTCTTTTCATTTTGTCGAACGAAATCCAATTTAATTTCACTACTATTATATTGAACACAACTGTATATATATTTCCTTTGGATTCCCCCAATGAACAAAGTCGTATATGATTGATCGGCCACTTTTAGACGAGAGTAGTAACTTCCAAATTCCTCTCATTTTTTTCTAGCCTTCCCTCTCACTCCTACTACAGACCCCGAACTAATTGAGACGTTTGCGAACTAGTATTTGACTAGTATAGAACCAGACATTATTAATAATTTTTTTGAGAATCCATTCAATGTTTGATTACCAATTATTCTCAATTTTTAATGATCACTTTCCAATAAATTAAATAAATAATCAAAAAAAATCATTATTTTGAACGATTATTGAAAAAAATCAAAAATAATAAAAAAAGTTGTTTTGATTATTAAAAGTAATGAAAACAAACTTTTTTTTGATTACTTTTGGTTATTTTTGATAATTAGAGTTTTTTTTTTTTTTTTTGAACTTTTATGATTCTTTTTCGATATTGTTGTAGAAGCACAAATATATGCGCATCAACAGTACTGAACAAAATCAAAAATAATCAAAAATTAATTTAAATAAAATTATTAAAAGTAATGAAAACATACTTTTTTTTATTACTTTTGATAATTTTTTATTTTTTTATGATTATTTTGGTTTTTTCCAATCGTAATTAATTAATTTTCTGGAGAAGCAATTAAAATAATCATTACCAGTTTGAAAAGCCGTCTAATTAATTGATTGATCGATTTACAGGTCGGTATAGAACTAGTAGATTTGACTGAAGTGTACGTTATGGAAGGAACATAGTAATAAAAATGATTTCGAGGCACGATACCTCCATTCCTGGTAATAAAAATGCTTACCACTATCTGACTATGGCAAAATAGGAACAGCAATATACCTTCTCAAAACTAAAGAACGCTTAGAAAGGACAGGCCATACCCATAGCTGTTTAAAAATGGGGATCCTCGTTAAAAAGCAAATATGGTCAGACGAGCGAGTACTTCCAGATTCGAACTTAAGTGTGCTCCGTCCAAACAATAGCAAAGGGGATCACTATCTTAGGGTTTGTAAGAGCAAACTCAAACTAGGTTCTGGCTTCACTGGAGTCATCAAATGGATAAGGACTTCGTATTTGGGAACTAGCATTAACACCGAAAATAATGTCAAACGAGAAATTAAGCTTTTGATGAATTTGTGGAAAAGTTCTCCGGAAGGCTACGGCTTGTAACGACAAAAATTGAATGATTAGATTTTAAAGATCTACTCAGATAGAAACATAGAATATATAATTGAAGTCTTTGGTTCACGTCATGTCGAGCCTGCCGACATACACGACAAATATTGGATATGTAAGCATATATTTCGAATAGTTCTTATGTTCTAAAGGTGTGCCAGAGTAATGCTGCTCCACTTAAATGGATTATGTTTCCTATTGCAAAAGGTGATGATTGAGCTTAAATTATAACCTTCGCTGAACAGGAGATAACAAACGAAATAGCATACTCCTTCTGAATGTCATTAATAAACTACGGATCAATCGTCGAATCAAATGACTATTATGTGTATTTTTAGATTTCAATATTCTGCTCATGGAGATTCATATTTGCCTAGGTGGCATTTCCACATCCCTTAATTGTCTGTCCCATAGCAGTTCTGCCAGCAAGCAAAGTTCTGAGTGGCCTACAACTTGGGTCGCAATGCTTTCTTCAGTCAACAAAAATAATGTCCACGCGTAGTCCAAGGGTTAGTCGGTAGATGCGCGGTGAATGTTAGCCGGCCAAGAAAGCTAGCATCAAATATTTTAGGGTGGGTCCAGTTACATAGTATGTGCAGTTTAAAGAAAAGTAGAATAGGTCAACACCCTTGGATACCGTCTTGTTTAATGTTTCTTGACTGATTTCTAAACTTTAGTTGGTGCGCTAGACAATCCTGTGTCGGTGTTTAAGTTTTTGCTTTAATTCAATTTCATAGTTTGCGTTTAAACATTTACACCCTAAAGGGTCTCCTTGAACTGTAGTAGGAATATAAGTTCGCCTTCTCCAATTTCAAACACACAGTATGCCCTCTAGACAGTTGAAGCTATGTGTAGGAGTCTTTTCGCCTGACAGTCCAATCCACGAAGTATGCATCCTAGCTTCAACAAACCCGAAGTTCCCATTCCGGTCACATTCATTTTGGTTCATACTCCTATACACGATTACTTACTGTACTTCAATATTCATTACATTTGCTTCTTTTCGTTCATTTCTCTTTTGTGTCCATAATTACATTATTCAGTTCATAAAAGAAAATTCTACTCAAATGAAATATGCATTTTATATCCAATTCATTACATAATTCATTATGGAAAAGCTCTTCCAAGTGGCATCATAAAATTTTCCAATTCAAACAAATGAAAATTTAGAATTTCACCTGAAAACAAATATGAATGAAAGAAGAAGCAAGGCAAATTTAAGAGGTGGCTTTTTACCAGTGACCTGGCGCAGTATAGGGGAAGCTAGGAGGACCTGTAAAATCATTCTCTTATGTTTTTTTTTTTAATTTGTAATTTCGTTACTCTGTGTGTATGTATGTATGTGTGTGTGATTGTATTAGGAATCAAAGCAGCGCAAAGGAGCAAACATTAATGAAAGGAAAATGCGCATCCTGATAGGAAGAAGCAGCACAAATGGCGAGCGTGAAAACGGTAAAATGAATAAATGGGCCACTACCCACGTACACACACATACATACACACATATTTTATACACGCCAAGATAGGTACTTGAGCCACAGTAGCAGCACTGCTAACTTATCTTTGGCGTGTGTTGGCTTGGCTAGAATTGCTAAAGCCCAACAACCACCATGCGCAGCTGGGCACCATTTGATTAATTTTCAAATCCCTCACATTCACGAAATGCGACCCTCTACAACAACAACAATATTTAGTGCCTTTGAAAAAGCGTAGCGCAACAGCTCACTAAGAGTGGTGTTTCTCCATTTCACCGCCACATTTGTGACTCTGCCAAAAATGACTTAAATGCACAAAAGCCCTGCGAAATGGGTAGCTGCGTGGCATACAGTAGTGTGTGGCAAGTTTTTTATGTTTTTTCTACTATAATACTGCTGTATCTACTTTTGCTGCACGGGTCATAATGCGAGCTAGCAAAGGATCAGGTGCGTATATTGTGATGGGCGGGTTAGTTGTGTGGTCTCTGTATTGTGAGAAAATAGACCGGAGCGCATTTTGTATGCTGGTCTAATGACAGGATATGATTGATGAATAGAAACTTAGTTACTAGTTTGAAAAAAAAAATGTAATTAATAATTTTTTTTTTTTTAATTATGGCGCTTGGAGCTCTTTCAAAATTCCTTTTATATTTTGTTGTCGTAAAGGTAAAACACTTTTCAGGAGTTTATGGCTTGAAATCTGAATAAAGCCTGAACTTCACACAAAACGCCTAAGGAATTTTGGCTTAAAAAATTTTGAAAGGGTCAAAAAAATATGTCGGAGCGTGCCGGACGCGGCAAGGGACTGTCAACAACCATAAATCTTCCTAAAAAATGTTGAAGTACTTTTTGTCATAAGACAACAACAAAAATATTTTGCGGTCACAAGTTATATAATACTAGAATATAATACTAGAATACTCTTTGACGTAGTATTTGTTATAAGTCTTCTAATTCAAGCATGCCTTTGTTGTTATTTCAAAAGCAACACTTGCGATTGCGAGCTTTATTGAGCTTTCACACATATAGTCTCACAAGTACAGTACAAAAGCTCGATGCACCGTTAATAATGTTGTTTACCAATGTTTCAGCCGAAAAGTTGTGTGTTCCCAAAGTTTTTAAGCGGTGAGCTTTCGTATATTTTTTGGCTAAACCAGAGCTTTTCTGATATGCGCATTTTGTAAATATATTTTGGGTTCTGCCGAATTGTCAGCTTCTTAAATCAATGCTATGCCCTTATATTTCCCAACCGAGTCCCATATTTCTTCACTTCCTGGCAAAGAAATTTTATGATCAAAATATATTTTAACTCAACGTACTTCTCAAAATCAACTTTCTCCTTAGCAGCGCGGAACTTAAAACTTTTACGTAAAAATTCAGAGTATCGACGACACATTGATTTCATATGCTCCAAAGGCAACCTGACAGTCGACAAATTAAAAAAAAAAGGTGAACCCGTGCACTAGAGCGTAATAAGTAGCAGGTCCTACAAAAATCAAATATTATAACTGAAGCTTGAAGCTTTTAAAAATATAGAGCTTTATATTATAAACCCTCATATTCATTAATATTATTTACCAACAAATTGTAAGCAGACGAG
This sequence comes from Merzomyia westermanni, assembly GCA_949987695.1. Classification (NCBI taxonomy): domain Eukaryota; kingdom Metazoa; phylum Arthropoda; class Insecta; order Diptera; family Tephritidae; genus Merzomyia; species Merzomyia westermanni. The sequence continues at coordinate 182,558,860 of OX465289.1, forward strand.
CTTTCATCAGCTGAGAAGATTGTTTGAGACCATTTTTATGTTTCTTGCTTTAAATTTGGAAAAGCTTTAATTTGAGAATAGTGGCAAAATTTTAAAAATTTTTTTTAAATGTTATATTTTTAATAGGAAATGTGGAAAAAGTTAGAAACAAACTCTATAGCGCTTCGTATAAATCAGAAGCTGCCAAGTTTCACTCAACTCTATGTGATGAATTTTTCCGAAGCTTTAAAGCTATTTATAGAACTTTAAGCTTTTATGGAAACTTTTCAGCAGGTATAAAGTTACGTTGTTTCAAAATAGTAACGTCCGAGCTTTCTCTTCAGTTGCAAAAATATTATACTTTCAGAAAGCTTTCAAGCTTTCTGGCGTGAATATGTACAATATTTTTATCAAAGCTTTAATATTCTTTTAAATCCCTACAGTAGCTGTGTTTGGCGACAAAACTTGCAAACACTTGCAAAGAACTGTTAGTAAATTGAGATTGACGTAAAACTCTCTCGAAAAGCAAAAAGTAAAAAGTTGTCGCCGAACAGGAGTCAGTAAAAACTTGGAAGCAAAACAGCTGTTGCGTTTTTGATTGGTTAAAAGCTTAAATTTTCGAATTTTTGTTGTTGCTTTCCTATACCACGATCAGCTGTTTTTCACTTACAAGTTTTACTGAGTGAAATTCCCCGAGCAGAAACTTGTAACTCTCTCTCTCAATGAAATGTCAAAATGCGCTCTGTCGCTGCAAGTGTTTTGTGTCACCGAACACTTCACAGTAAAATTTTTATAAAATTTTATAAAATTTTTAAAAATTGTATCCTCACCGAACACAACTGCTGTAGTACTTGTTAGAAAATGCTAGATTTCTGCTGTCATAATTTTTCGAAAGCTTTATGCTTTTATTAAAAAGCTCTAAGCTTTTTTGAAAAGCTTTAATTTTTTCTTGAGGAGTTTGCTTAGTTTATAATAATTTTTTTCAACTTAACTATAAAATAAATATTTTCATCCATTTTTTCTGTACTTTGTACCACTGTACGTTCATTACCTACATATGTACATATATATGTACTTTTGTATGGTTATGTTCTTATATGTACAACTTTGTTTATGGTTTATTTACCTTGGTTAGTTGTAGGTGCAGGCGTGCAATAAAAGCAACGTCAAATGAGCAAAATGAAATGTAAGTAATTTAGAAATAATAATGAGACTCATTCGTAGTAGAGCTATAAACCAGTATAGAAAGAAACACATACTTACATACATAAATACAATGCAATATTGCACAAGCATATGAAACAAAAAATACAATTTGCAAACGAGTCACACACACAACGCCACTCTTGCCTACGCAGAATCATATAAAAACAGTATTGCTAACATGCAACAGTAGCAGGCATCTAGCGTCATTTCCGCTGCAGACGGAGCGCACAAAAAACAAAAATACACCTACAAACATACATAAATACAGCCACACACACAAATCTCACACAAAAACAGCTGCCAGCAACACTTTGCAACAGTAAAAGCATACCATCTTCAGTGACAGTGTTAGACTATTATACATTTTCGTAGCATACATTAAGGCGTTAGGCATATTACTTGCTGAACATGCGATAGTATGCCATTGTGTGGCAGTAGAAAAGTGAACCTCATCTGTTTTGACAAACATTGCGGATATAAAAAGGATCAAATACTCATTTTGGTGTGTTAGCGTTAGCTCCAATTGCTTGGCATTTACCATTTTCCGTACGCACACAATATACCCCAACTCTATATATGTATGTAGGTCTGATGCTCAGCTGCTGCTGGCTTCTATTGGGAAGAGTAATGATAGAAGGCAAGATTGTGCGGTTGGGCAAGCTACGCACTCGGTTGGTGCTTGCCAAAGAAACCCTACTATGGATTTTGCCGGTTACTAACTGTTGCTTACTTGAATGGTTAACAAGCTTTTGAGATTTTTCATTTGTTTTCTTATGACTTTTTTGTAAATTCTTTAAAATTGAATTTAATTTCCCCAGTTAGTTTAGTAGCAGAAGGAAAATAATTTAGTTCGTATATTTTTATGCGCGATTAAATTATTGCATTAGCTTTCATTCAGGTATTCAAATATGAGCTGAGCGGAGATGACCCCGATTTAATTAGGAAAGACAGTTAAAGTTAGTTTGTGAAGAGCTCAAGTTTATTTTTTTCTATTTTCTTTTTTTTTTGTCACTTTTCCTTGCGGATAATTTAGAAATAAAGCTTTTTTCTCTTATCTTGTTGTTGTTGTAGCAAAAATCACGACCAATACCGAAAATTGCCATGGAACTGTTTTAACAGAACGCTGACGGTGAACCACAAGAATTTGCTTTAAGAATGGTATGTTCTGTTGAGTAGTTTGAAAGATGGTTGGTGGTTGTAGGGTTATATATTAATGTACTTTGATTTATAAACACTTTGTTATTTTATGAAAACTTAAAATAGCTTTCTACTTTTTTGTTTTGACAATTTTTTTATTCATACCAAAAATATATTTTCTAACTAAAAACAATACAAATTTTAAAATAATATTTAAGTGTTCAAATATAAACACTACAGTGGTATACGGGTACACCACATGGCGAACAAATATCGGGCATGTCTGGGTTGAGTCTGGATACTTAAAAGTTTAACCTACTGTAGTATAAAACCAAAGTTGGACCAGAGTGATTGACGGCCCGTCGGAAGTTCATTTTCTCTGCACCGATACTATTATTATTATTATTATTTTTATTATTACTATTATTATTATTATTATTATTATTATTATTATTATTATTATTATTATTATTATTATTATTATTATTATTATTATTATTATTATTATTATTATTATTATTATTATTATTATTGTTATTATTATTATTATTATCATTATTATTATTATTGTTATTATTATTATTATTGTTAGTATTATCGTTATTATTATTATTATTATTATTATTTTTATTATTATTATTATTGTTATTATTATCATTATTATTATTATTATTGTTATTATTATTATTATTATTATTTTTATTATTATTATTATTCTCTTTTTATACTCCGGTCATTTACCACAGTCATTCTTTCCCCAGTATTTGTGTCGTTCGAAGAACTAAGCAATCCAAAGCCGAAGTACCTCCGCCTAATTTTAGCAAAATCTAGGAAGCTAAGCATAAAGTAACTAGATGATACTACCTCCCCATCCCACATACAACAGAGAGGGTTTAGAATATTTTGAGGTGAACCTGAACGCTGAATTTGCGGCGAGCACGAATTTCGTAAACTGCCTTGCACCACCACAGCCACAAACATGATAAATGCTCACATGAACCATGAGCTTAACACGAAAGAAAACAATGGTCCTATGGGGCATCACTAGATGGAAAAACTCCTCTCAAGGCTTAAAAGATGAATCACAGGGAATCAAAACTTCGACACAAAACATGTAAGTCAAAAAGAATGATACCAGGAATGGGTTAGGCTGACGTCCGTCCTATCCACACTTTACTTGAGTTTTGAAAAGCCGGAACAATAAGTCCATCATTTAGAGGTGTTTCAATATTTTTCAGCCTGGATGTTGCCATTCTCACTTCATCATAGTCGGGTACATTGTTCACATCTTGGGGTATGGGGTTCGTCATTACCATATAGTCGGCATTTCATTAATCAATTGATCGGGCTCAAATTATACAAATAATTTACGCTCTTAATTTCAGCCGTTGTTGAAAGTGCAAATTCAACTGCGCCAGTGGTGTAAGAACACAATTTCCATAGCAGTCGTGTTATAGACAGACACGATATTTATTTTCGAAACCGTGAGCACCAACTTTTCTACAATCAAAATGGAATGAATGAAATCCGAAGGGAACAAAATGGAATTCGAACATCGAATGCATGCTACTCGAGAAGATTTTACATAGTACGAGTCACTAGAAAGCGCACAAATTCTCTTTCGAATAGAACAGAGTAAAGGCGCTGTTCTCTACACCGTAGCGCAATCAGTGTCCCGTTTTCCACCTTTCAGTTTGCCGACCCCTGGTGTAAAATATGTTGCTTAACGATTGCTGTCTACGCAGAACTGTGCGCAGAGCTGTGCGAATCTTTGTAATGTGAGCGCATTCAGGAGGCTTGAGCTAAGATGTTTGAATAAAATTAAAAAAAAAAAAGTTTTTTATAACTCTCTGAAAAAAAATCTGGCTACGGCCCTGAAGCCTTGTGTCTTCCTTAAGTTCTAGACTGTCTGAAAAAGTGTTTATTCCAATATGTCTCCAAAACGCTCACTGAACTTGGGTGTCTTGAGAAGATATTTTTAGAGCATTTTTCAGAGTCTGCATACATAGTATCCTTGCAGAAAAGTCTACTACCTCAGAACTAACCTAGCTATTTGGCGACAGTGCTATGTAGTTCTAGCTCAATACCCAAGCTCTGTTTTCTACTTTCCACTTTTACTTACCAACTCGTTCTCGGCCTGTTTTCTTTCGGAAAGTTCTAAGTAAGCTTCTATTTGGATGGTTTAGACCTATTAAATTTTATTAGTAATCAGTTAATTAGACAGCTTTTTAATTGGTAATTATATTGGTATTATTATTTTAATTGTTTTTCAAGAAAAGGCAATTGATTACGATTAGAAAAAATCAAAAGAAATCAAAATAAATCAAAAATAATCAAAAGTAATCGATTTTTTTAATTTTTTTATTTTTTTCATTATTTTTGATGTATATATTTATGTGCTTTTACAACGAAACTGAAAAAAATCAATATATAAAGGTAGTAATAGTAAAAAAAATCAAAAAAAATTTAAAATTATCAAAAGTTATCAAACCCACTTTTTTGATTATTTTCGATTTTTTTAATAATCGTAAAAAATTATGATTTTTTTTTATATTTTTTTAAATTAATTGTAAAATGATCATTAAAAATTTAAAGTAATTGGTAATCAATCATTAAATGGATTCTCAAGAAAGTAATTAAAAAGCGGTCATCATTACGATTAGTAACATTATTTAGAAGGTCTGGATAGGTCTCAATCGGTTCCATTGCGTATAGTTTAGGGATGTATCAGGCTGTGGTCGCGTGATTATCGATACCCGATACTTAAGGATGTACTTGAACTATCGGTTTCTTAACTGCCACTTAACGAGATATGAAGTGTGTATCTGTAAGACTGTCCTGTTTGGAGTTCATGTCAATAACTAAAATTGATAGCAATACCCACTTCAGTATCTCCAAGCTCCACCATCTTGCAACGACTTGTAAATAAGCAAAACATAACCTAAAATAAAAATCATCTCAACCTACGCAATCCAAGCCAACTATGTAAGTACTAAATACTGTAGGATTCGACTAACACGAAATACGAACTTTGGCAGTGGCTTTTGCAAATCCCGCAGAACAACGTTAAAGTTATCCTCTGCGCTCATAAACTGCATTAATTCAGATTGTGGTACTTCTAGGGCAATTTGTTGTTACATACAGCTTTTGCGCTACTTTAACATGCTTTCTAAGTTCAGAGTTCATACCAATGAACTCTCTGAGTTTTGCTTTCAACTTCATTCTTCTTGGGTTTTATTATAGCAATTGTTGCTTTTTTCAATTAGCATCAATTCACAATTCTAAATGCTTGGAACGCATTTAGCCAGCAAACGAGTGAATGACACTAACCGCACCGCATAATTACGCATCTTCGTAAGAAATGTGAGAGCTTTAGAGCTTCAGAGCACAGTTGGAGGCCAACCGAACACAATGCCTGCAACAACAGTCATTGGAAACGCCCATCTAGTTAAATTGGAGGCGCAAAGGAAAGCAAGAATGGGTAGTAGGCCGTCCTGGGAGCAGGAAGCTGAGCAGCAGTTGGCAGTTGGTGCTGGCATTTGGCAGCCAGCTCTTGGTCTTTTGAGGCTATGACAACAAATGTGAAATTTCCGTTGGGATTAAACGACAGCTAATGTGAGGCGTGTTAAGCGTTGGGAGATTGAGAGTGTGTGTGGGTGAGTGGTGTGAGAAAGCATATGGCATGCGATAGTCTATGATGTGAAAGACACTCCGACGCAGAGCACTCTTTGGCGTGGGAGACTGTGACGCTTGTCAACGTCGGATGTGTGCTTGCCACCGTCTATAAATTGAAGCAAATGATAATAGTGGGTGGTAGTTGGGGTTTTGCTGCTCCCTGTTCATATGCTGCTGATGCTATAAATACTCTTTACCGTTGGCTGTTAAATATCCTTTAAGCTCCCCCGACTCGGACATTGGTCTGCTGCTTAGCTCATTACTGTACTTTTTACATAGATGTTTAAGGATTTAACAGCAACAGCGTAGCTCCCCAGAGACCGTTTGCACGTGCGTAAAGAGTTGCTCGATTACACGCTACCACTACTTTATTGCTGTTGTAGTGTTTAATTTCATTGTAGTTTAATGTCTTTATTGGACGTTAGGAAAAAAAGAAGCCTCTATAAATTTATTTTATTTATTCGTTGCATTGGTAATTAGCGTTATTAAGGTGATTCATGTATATTTATGTATGAACCCCACATCGAAGTTAAAACCGACGCGTATTGACATGCAACTTTATTATATTACTGGCCCGTCGAGTGCTCTATAGCTCTTAAAGTAATTAATGGAATCACAAACAAGAAAACTAATACTTATACTAAGTCACTAGGAAAACTGCGAGATTATTGCTTTCATCCAAAACGGACCATAAAGAAGATCTTGGCAAAACCGCTAGAAAATAAGATCCACAAAGTGAATAAATCATATTTCTTTTGACTTTCAAGCCATACTTTCTAGGTTCAAACTTTGAACAATTGCGAACTCAAAACGCATAAAACATACACCTAGACAAGTTTAGTTTAAAGCCCTGAAAGATATTTCTAGATAATGGACCGGCATTATGAAGGTCCTCAAACTTTTTTTTTTACCTTTGAGAAGTTGTGCAGTTCTGAAATAGATATCCAGCTTATATATGAGTTTGAGATCAAACCATTTTTCCAAAGTTTCTTTTCAAATTGAATATCATCGGACTTTAATTTAACATTCTTTAATATGATAACTCTGTTCAACATTTTATACACCTTTAACTTGTATGGCAATGCTGGCCAGTCATATGTCAAAAAAATTTAAGGAACACAAAGTTAAGAGCAGTTAAAAAGTGAGTTATCAAACAAATTTCAAAAAAGTACACAATTTTATTATAAAACTTTATTTAATATATGTGCATGTGCTTTTAGAAAATGAAATAAAAAAGATTTTTTTTCAATTGTGGTACTATTGAATTACATAAAAGCAAAAACCTGAAAGTGAGGTTAGGCAGGTGGTGGCTTTGCTGCTTTTTTTTTATTTAAATCTAATTGGAGATTGATATCAAAGAGTTTCTCAAGTGGAGAACTAAGATTATTAACTTATAAAAAATATACCGTTTCACTGGAGAATGGTTTGCTGCTCTAACAGAGGTATAATTGAAATTAAACATTGGAAATTCGAAAACGAGTTAGATTTCATTTTTACCTCAAATCAATGTCAAACAAATATGTTTATTGGATTACTTCTGAGTCTAGGTAAACCTTGGTAATAAGTATTTTCTGTTAGCTTCCTTCCATTAGCTTCTCTTTGGTCCTAAGCCAAAAAAGAGCAACTACCCACCTACTTACTCAATCCCATAAGTAATTAACACGTCAAACCGAACTGACAAGCTCTGACTGACAGCAAACTAGTTAAAGTATCAAATTTAGAAGTCTATAATAAAATATGCACAAAAGCTTATTGCATATTTGTAATTTGCATTTTCCCATCAGACTTGTATTGATTTCAATTTTTTCTGCCTTTCCTGTAAGGCTGCCCATCAACAGATAGCACTGCGGGCAAGACGTAACAAACTCAAAAATTTAATTGACATTTCCTAAAAGGAAAAAAACCATCTCACCCGTAGTAGGTTGCACGCAGTGCATACATAAATAGTGCGTACGAGCAACAGTAGCAATTTTTAAATCCCTAATCCGATTTTGTGGCAGCCCACATTTAATCCACCCAATGTGAAGACGTTAAGTATTTTTGTAATATAACCTCAAATTTGACTTTGAACGTTTGCAAACCAAAGTCACTTTAAGAAAATTCAATTTCTTCAATGTGTTAACTTATACACCAAGAAAAAAACTGAAAACTGAGTGAGCTTTAAGGGTGAAATCGAAACTTTCAATTGGACGCCCCAAAGCTGCGGTGCACTTCCACCCTTCAAATTTTTTTCTTTCACTTTTCCTTTTTGTATTCCACTTTTTTTTTTGTTCTCACCCGCCTTTTTTGTTACTTTGTCAAACTATATAAGTAACTTCTCCCCTTCCGGCCTACAACAGCTTTGGATGGCTTTATTAACTCACCGACTCGACGCATCCATTCAATCTCTATAGCCTAGTTATCAATTTAGGCCATTAACCCCATTTCGTATATTTTTTGATGATACCAAACCAACTTAAAAGCAATCAAAATCATCGATATTGGACTTTGATAAGACCTCAGTGCTCACAAACATACAGACATGCTAAAGAAAAAGGCATTGATCTCGTTTGGCTCATCAAACCCCACCCTCCACGAGCTTTAGCTATAGCTTTATGCAGGGTTATTTCATTTTAATGCCGGCTAAAACCACACACAGTTGTTGGTGGGCTCATTGTTCTAGCAAAGTGGGAGCTGAGCAGGACAACTAAGCATTCAAGAAGCCAACCACTGTTATACGGGCATCACGAAATCCCAGCACAATCTTTGATTTAGAAAAACTACCAGACAGGAAAGAAAACAATTTCCAATCCCTTAGGATGAGACCAAGCCGAACCGTTGTGCTCGTACGCTATGGTAATACCGCAATCTCTCAATATATAAATAAATAAAAACAAATAGAAAAATAAAAACAAAAACCTTTAGCGAATACAAGACCAACAAAAGTGAAATTAAAATAAATAGGAAAAAAAGTAGGAAGCGATTGGCTTGCAAAAATTGTACCGAAGAAAAGTAATGCAATGAAATGTGTACCAAAAATACAAGGTGGTGCATAATAAGGTAAACGAAATTCTTGTACTTTGAGCTGCACAATTTTCACTTGAAGAAAGTAGAACCCTAAAAAAAGCGCGGCAGCCTTAACTAAAGGACTTGGTATGAGTGAGTACCGGAGCGTACCGGGTTCATAGCCGGCAGAGGACTGCCACTTTCGACAACACTCCCCAAAACCTTCGAAAAGTGTTTTTGTCAATAAAAACAACAACAACAAGATATGTGGAAAATATTACTTCTAAATATGTTGTAAATAATTGATCATGTCCTTAACGGTAGACATAGCTTAACCGTTCTGGGCGTGCGTACTTGTAAGGTCCCGGCAACGACTCGGTCCGTCATCCTTTGGCAGCCAAGATACGCATACGCCTCTGTGCACCGAAGAAAGTGCACTTAGTAACGCGAAGAAAGTTTGTCGAAAAACTGAGCACGATGCACACAGCGGATAACTTATCAACTCGGTACTCGGAGCTGAGAGCAATCTTCAACAGAACATTGTAACCGAGCAGTGAGTGTGTATTTCTCACACTCTACGTACCACAGATGAGGATTTAGGGCTTCAGCGTAACCGAAAGACCAACTGGAACTATGCGAAATGTCGCTCTGCCCCAAAAAAGAAAGACGGAGGGTACACGGCTACTGTGCAAATGACAAGCGTTTTAAGTGAGCGCTATCGAGAGACACGCCTATTTAAAAAAAATGTAGCGCAAGGCTGAAAGGCATGAGTGGGAGCACCTTGAGATGCCGATTGATATTTCGCAAAACGTCTATCAAAAAATTCGGCGGATGACGGTAGGTTTCAAGACCGAGGGAGTTTTCAAGGCTGATACCACAATCCTTACCTATGGGAAAACGTCTCATCACCCGACTACAATGAAGTGAGGATGGCAATATCTAAGTGTGTTCCACAAAAATTGCGATCCCGAAAATCACCGAGTCCAGCGGAATCAGTTAAATCAGAGCTAAACAGCTAATATTTATAATGACCTTTTTTAAGACACCCTTTATATAATCCACATCAAACTAAGTGAGAAAAAGTGCTTACTAAGTATAAGAAAATATTGAAACGAACATAAAGAAAAACTTAATCCCCACGCGGCCTAAATACGAATACGAATCAAATATGAAGAAATAAGCAAAAAGAAATACTTAAAGATTCTTGGACAGATATGTTGGCATCTGTCATCTGTCGTCGGTTGAGTGAACGTTTTGGATGGCTGGTTAAGATGGTTAAATCTAAATTTGTAATAGGTAATGCAAAACTGAATGCTAGGATATAACGATAAATAGGAAAGAAATATGCGAAAATAGAAGTAACGGTAAAACCACAGCATTGCCAAAAGAGGGAGACAAATGTTACCATTACTCATAGCGCTCCAAGCGATTGAAGTATGCTTTCCATAGTTTGTCATAGCAAAGAAACCATAATATAAAATCAAAGCAAGCGTGCGATGGCTAGGAAGCTGCAGTCAAGAGGCGTAACTGACAGAACGCGATTTCCGCTTGGAACGGCAATCAATTGTCAGAGCTTTCAAATTTTTTTGGTAGTTCAAGGAGAAGTATTAGAATATTATGACAGAGAGGGGTAAATTTCCGACTAGAGCCAACGAAATATTGTGCCTTTAAGTGTTTGTAAAACCGCAAACCCCTCCATGATTAAATGTCAACCTTTAGATTCGTGGCGTAGATTTGATTGCAATATTCAGGAAATGTCGTTGATGGTATGCAGCACAACAACATTATCGACAAGATACAGGCGTTTTTAACTAAATGATTGCCACGGAACATGCAGAGGTCCCGGGTTTATGCGGATCCTTACGGTCAATCAAATAAAAAGGGCATGTTGCTGTTGTTGTAGCGATGCTTCGCCCTATCTAGTCGTCACTTTCCTCACCTAGCATTGTCATATTAATCTTTTAACGGAACCTAGCGGCTTCAATAGGGTTTGACCAGAGTGTTAGAAGAGTCTGCTATGTTGAGCAGGTATTTAGCGACTCTGTGTAGATGTTATTGAGGGCCTGGATCAAACGGAGTTGTATTTTTATTTTACGGGGAGACTGATTTTCTTCAAGCAGGTGCTTGTTTGGGTGTTTCGGTTGGCAACAATTGAACAAGAATTATCTGCTTAACATCTCGATATGCTCTTTGAAACCGAGCATTTTTGTCTCACTATTTAGATGGTGTTCCGGTGAAATAAGGTGACATCCCGTGGCAGTTCTGAGTGCGATGTTCTGATATGCCTGCAACTTCGATAGGCCGATATCCCAGCGATCATATTCGCAACGCGTAGCTCAGAATCGGCTGCATAATTGCCTTGTACGTGGCCAGCATCGTTTCTTTGTCTGTTCCCCAAGTTATGTCAGCCAGTGACTTGACGATTTGGCTGCATCACCGTAAGACATTGGGATATGCAGGCGTTTTTTCTGCAATACCTGTTGAAGCTGTGGATGTAAAGCTCCACATATCTCCCTAACTACCTGCATGGATACGTAGGGTTTCTCCTAACTCCACATACAGACTTAAGGGGAATGTTAGCATAGCTGGGAGTGGGATCTATTTGCGTCCAAATTCTCAGAGTTAAAGGGTATAATCACCTGCTCAACTGGCTTCCGGATAAAACGGTGTCTTCTCCTAGTAGTCTGCTCTTCTAAGAGACGACTAAAATCCACGATCTGATTGTTCAGAAGGTTCTAGTACTAGATCGTGAAGGATTAATTTTGTTAAAGGACTGCCAACTTGCGAGGTAATTTGTGGCTACAACAGCAATAACAGGGTGGGGCGGGATAAAAGAAAAAGCGGTTTGATCCGATTTCCACAGAAGTTATTAACGACATAAATCGAAACTCTCGCACTCGTTTGTCGATTTTTGTTGGAAGAATGTCGAAACCTGCCTAACTATTTTCCTTTCAGACTTCGACATTCCTAATATAATCATCAGCCTACATCTTAGAAGAGGAACTTTTAGCACGCAGCGTCCAAGGTTACAAACAAGTAAAACCATGGCTTTGGTTATAACCAAAGATGAATGGAGCCAAAAAATTATTAATTTGTCTTCAAGTAAAATGTGCCATTACTCGAATGCTAGCAAACAAATTATTCCCTTTTCAAAAATGATTAACTAATCCTACGAGTGACACCTGTAATCCTCGCACATCACACGCCACATGGGTGCACAGGTTCTTGCTTGTTTTTTTGACAATTCGTCAGCACATACGCCCTTCACACTTGCTGATCCTTCGGCGTGCCTTTCGTTGGCACAACCCTCAAAACAACTTGTCGCATTATGAAAGCCCAACGGTAATATATCTTTTAGCAACTACCAAATGCATTTCAATTCAATTCAATGGGCCAACTTTTTTGTTTTAACAAACACACCCCACCACATGTGGAGACGGACGAATACATTTGAAGGTGGCGTAGCTATCAACCCACATTCTGCACTCTTTAAATGACATCAGACAAAACCATGATTTTTTATGTCTTGTAAAAGTAACATTAACAAGCCAAACGATATACAAAAACAACAAAATTATCCTTAGGAAGGAAATAAAATGTTGTAAGTAATGTATTTAAAGTGAATTGAAGACGGTGTGGCATAAGCTGGTAAAGTTGATATGCATGAGGCAAGTAAAGCCTATCTTAAGGCTATGAGTAAAAAATTGAAGGCTATGTGATATAGCACAGTGGGCCGAGGGTTGTCAAAAATCTATCGTGTTTGAGTTAAGTTTTCAGAAAACTTTCCGTTTTGCATTATGACGTAGAACTGTGGATACATGGAGCATGAGAAGGTCAGTAAGAGATGCTTCCAAGATTGCCGAAGTTGTCAAACTTATCAAGGGAGTACTGAAGTAGAAGGCAGAGAGTCGTGTAGAATCTACTGTATAAGTCAAAATATCACAGTGATCTAAGGCGAGGTTACGATACCGGCACGGATACCGGATTTGGTAGTTAAACTCATTATAACGGTTCGTTGGACTAAGCAATGAGGATAACTTTAGCGACGGTGAGCAGTCCCTCACTAAACTTCAACGTCTGGAGTGGCCCCGCATCACAGAAGTCATGCGAGCGTTCCCCACCCCGGCTGCCTCCGTTGACGGTGACAGGTAACAAGATCAACGGAAATAAGTTCAATTGACTTTATATCGCATCGCAAAGGGAAATAACGTCTTTTCAAAAGGGAAATAAATACAACAAAAACTTCGCAAAAGCCGGCTATGGCAGAGGTTAAGTTAAGGTAAGCAGCAATAGTCTCTCAATGCGATCTCATCCTGCATTAAGGTTAACCCAACTGCGGCCCGCAACGTAATACTGCATGTGTTCTAAATCATGAGGATTGGAAAAAAGGCCCCGCTATGTGATTATGGAATTTCTGAGGCAGGAAGAGGAAAAGAAAAAGATGGAGTACTGACACAACACACTAGGCCTAAGACATGACAATTGCTCTTATGAGGTTAGGTCTAAAAGTCTCCGGCTCCTTGGCATAGTGGTATTGTTCTGTTTAGTTTTAAAAAAGTTTTTTGTATAAGGGGGTAGCCCCTCAGGCAGTGCAACCCTTCGAGAGTTTTTCCGCCATGAAAAAGCTTCTCAGCAAAAACTCATATTGGCAGAGGCCGAAAATTGTAGGCAGCACACCCTAAATTGGAAGAGATGCTCGGCCTTAGTCTCCTAGGAGATATATTATGCGAATTAGGTCTAAAGTATGGTCCCTTATTGGTCGAGTTTGCAATGCCACTATGATCCTGATCTATAAGCAACCGAAGATTATCGTGATAGATGACTATCCGGCTAAGCAAATGTCTCTAGTGTAAGCGACGGTAACCTTGCCAATATCACAAGTGCCGGCAACCCTTCCACAACTGTCAAAGTGATGAATACATACGAAACGAGAGAGGAATTAGAATAGCAATCGTCACGCGCACCACGCCTTCATACATTTTTCATTTTGTTTAATTCATTTAATAATTAATATCTTGTAAATTAAAGTATCATATCATTGAAATTGAAGTTTGTTTATTTAAAATACGGCTATCCCTACAGTTTTCAGAGTGGGATCAGAATCCACTCCGTACATACAAGTTTTTGCAGAATATATATGTATGTAAGTACATGTTAACCTGCAAGTCGCCCTTATTTCGTAACAGAGACGAAGTGCGTAGCGACTGCGCATAGCAACGGCGACGCAGCAGCGACGCAACGACAAGCAGTACTCGAATGGAACCACAACGCAAAGTGGAAGCGAAACAATTGTACGTGCAAATGCATTAACGTGTTGCATTTTGGGTACATACATAGTTACGACGATCAGAATACGTGCGGTATTCTATTCCAACAGCGACGCAACAACGAGTAAGTATCACTCAACGCAAAAGCAGTGAACTTAAAACGAAGTCGCTTAGCAGCAGCGCAAACCGAAAACGGCTACACGCAAGTAGGCACTCGATACAACGGCCAGCAAACGGAGCTCAGCAGCAGCATCAACGTACGACAACGAACACGAATTTACAACGCAAAACCTTTCAACAGTTTTATGCACGAAATATGGTGAAAATTAACGAATTAAAAGTAGAGCAGTTAAAGAAATTGCTGCGCGAAAGAGATTTGGCAACGACGTAAACCGTAAACCGACCAATTAATACAGCGTCTCAGTACATACGAGGATTCCGATGAAGTGGACATCCAAGACGAAGATGCTATGGAAGACGCAGCGCAAACGCCAGCGATAACTCAGCTGCAGGAAGAGATGAAGCAACTTCGTGAAATGATGGCGAAGTTTTTGCAAACACAGAACGCCACTAGTAGCAGCGCACCACAGGCAGCAGAGCAGCGCGCAAATAGCAACAGTGCAGTAGCAGCGAACGGCACTGCAGTTGAAAGAAATGGAAACGAAGAGAATATTCTCGAAGACGACGGCAGCGCTTTATCAACCAATATAGACGCAACTTTACATAATCGAAGAAGTGAACAATTTTCAACAATACATAATATGAGACAAGCATCGGTCAAAGAAATTTCGAATACCCTGCCGGAATTTGACCCAACGAACAACGCAAGCATTACGGTGGAACAATTTATTGACAGAGTCAATAAAGTTTCGAAGGCATATAAATGGGAAGACAAGTTTTTGTTATTGGCCGTGTACACTCGATTGAAAGGTGCTGCACGTATGTGGTTGGATGCATCACCCACGATGCATATAACTTGGACGGAATTTGCCAACGCTTTGCAGTGCGAGTTTGGCTCAGAGAAGGACGAGGCAGAAATTCACTTTGTCATGGCAAATGCAACACGCCGACCAAAAGAAACGGTGAAGGAATATTGTTTTCGTGTATCATCATTAGGTATTCGTTACAAGCTTAGTGAAGCTGCAGTCATCCGATATGCAAGGTCGGGCTTGAAGCACCGTGAGCTCCAGCAAAGTATAGCAGCAATGAAATTCACAACCATGAAACACATGCGAGATGCTATCGAGGATTATTTTGTAAATCGTGGCGAGTTAAGCGATCCGCAAACGAATCAATCAGCAAAACGAAATGAAGCAAAATCAAAATTTGGCGAAACCGAGTTTCGCAACGAAACAAAACCGCAGTTGAAATGTTACAACTGCAACGAACCTGGACACTTCTCAAACAAATGCCCATTACCGCAAAAACGACATCGCTGTACAACATGCAAGAAAGTACATCCCAACGGCGGAAATTGTGATAAAACTACCGCAACTACGAGACGCCTTGGAGCAACGAACCACGATGGATGTTTCAGCAAAGTAGTCCACATCCAAACGAAACCGTATATCGCTTTCATCGATACTGGCAGCCAGTGCAGTATTATTCGCAACTCAGTAGCGAATGGTATAAACGCAAAACGACACAAATGCTGTATGCAGGTAAAGGGTATTTGTGGAGGAGTACGAATGCTCTACGAGTATATGGTCATAGACATGGTCATCGACAAAGCTATCATCAAAGCACAAATTTACATTGCTGATGACGAGCTATTGCAAGAAGACGTATTGTTAGGACAAGATGTCATTGTAAACGCCGATGTTACGATGAAGATTGAGAATGGTCGCACTATTTTCGAGAACAAACGAGCAAATGCAACAATGATACAACGACTTTTGGGTAGTTACGGTGATGTTTTTTCCAGTGGTTTGGACGGCATTGGTAGAACCGACGTGGTTGAAGCGAGCATCGAACTGGATACCGATCAACCTGTATCACAAGCCCCATATCGCATTCCAGAGCCAAAACGAGGAATCGTCAACAAAATGATTGACGAGCTGTTGGAACACGACATTATTACAGAATCGACATCTGAGTACGCTAGTCCAGTTGTACTTGTGAAGAAACAAAACGGAAGTGATCGATTATGCATCGATTACCGGCGTATCAATAAGTTGACCAAGAAAGAAAACTTTCCCGTCCCGAACATCGAAGAGCGGCTGCAAGAAGCCAAACGTTTCCGATATTTTTCGTCGCTAGATTTGAATAGTGGCTACTACCAAATCGCAATGGCACCTAATAGCCGAAAGTTCACCGCATTTATAACCACCGACGGATTGTATGAGTTCAAGCGTATGCCCTTTGGGCTCAAAAACGCTCCCGCTGTTTTTAATCGACTTATGGCCGAAATTCAGAAACGAGTGGAGAAGGGCGACATGCTCCACTACATGGATGACATCCTCATTGGAAGCAACTCCTTTGATGAATTATACGCTAAATTATCACGGATACTCGAAGTATTACGATCGTGCGGACTTACGCTAAACGTTAACAAATGTGAGCTATACAAGCAAACCATAACATTTTTAGGACACCAGCTACATCCTGCAGGCATCAGTCCAGGAGAAGTAAAAACCAACGCTATTGCTAATTTTCCGACACCACGCAACGCTTCCGACGTGCGAAGGTTTTTAGGTCTTAGCGGCTACTTTCGCAAGTTTGTCGCTGGCTATTCCATCATATCCGAACCGTTACGTAAATTATTGCGCAAGAATACTAGATTCATTTGGGAAGAGCAACAAGAATCATCATTCAAGGAATTAAAACGCAACCTCGTATCGAAACCAACAATGGCGAGTTACCGAATAGATGCTGATCACGAATTACATACAGACGCAAGCTCTACCGGCCTTGCTAGCGTCCTAATGCAAGTCGAGAATGGGCACCCACAGCCGATTGCTTATTTTAGTCGCTCCACTACGGACAACGAAAAGCGTTTCCACAGCTATGAGCTAGAAGCTTTGGCGGTCGTGGAATCATTAGAGAGATTCAAGTACTATGTATATGGAAAGAAAATCCGAGTCATCACAGATTGCAACGCCCTACGAACGACAATGGAAAAACGAGAGCTCATACCACGCATCGCACGCTGGTGGTTGAGAATCCAAGAATTCGACGTTGAGATCATCCACCGACCAGGTTCTCGTATGGAACATGCGGATGCACTCAGCCGCGCACCTTACGAATGTGCTCACGAGATAGACACCGCAGATCTAAAGATTGCGAAAACCATCATAGATAAACCGGATTGGCTCTTCAGTATTCAATTGCAAGATGAGAAGATCAAACACATTGTCAGCGAGATGAGTAATGGTATAAGACCAGAACACACGGATTATGTCATCGAGCTAGGACGCTTATACAGGAAGCAGAACAACAAGCTGCTATGGGTTGTTCCGAAGCAAGTACGCCAAGTGGTGCTACATGAATGCCACGACAAAGCAGGACACATGGGTGTCGACAAGACGATGAAGCGCATCCTCAATCTCTTTTGGTTCCCTCGTATGCGCAACTACGTAAAGAGTTACATCAAATCCTGTGTTGGATGTGCACTTAACAAAACACCAGGTGGGCGACGAGAGGGTCAGTACCACTACGACAACGTTAAGCCGATACCATTTACGACAATCCACATTGATCATTTGGGACCGTTCCCAAAGAGTTCCAAGCGCAACGAGCACGCACTGGTCATCGTAGACTCATTCACAAAAGTTACTATCATCCGCGCTGTAAAGAGCACATCAACGAATCACGTAATCCAAGTGCTACAAGAAGTCACCGGCTATCTTGGAATGCCTGAACGCATAATCTCTGATCGCGGAACGGCATTCACGTCAAAATCTTTCCAGAAGTTTTGCCACGACAATAACGTTAAACATGTGCTCAACGCAGTTCGTACTCCACGGGCCAATGGACACGCCGAACGAACAAATCGCATAATTCTATCCATGCTTTTACCTACCGCTGAACATGAAAAACGTTGGGACGACAAGTTACGCCAGATACAATGGTGCATCAACACCATGCCTAATAAGACGACCGGCTGTACTCCATTTCAGCTACTCTATGGGTATACGCCACGAGACATCTTGCAGAATCAGCTCATCCAAGCACTCCAAGATGACCACGAAGATATGTTGAACGACACCGAGCTACAGAAACTCCGGGAAGATGCAGCTAATCGCATCGACGATATGAGAGCACATGCGAAGGCTATATACGACTCCCAGCATTCCAAACCAAAAACATACAACGAAGGCGATTTAGTGCTTACTACGAATGAACCAATGAGCACTGGTACATCACGAAAGTTGGAGCCTCGATACAAGGGGCCATTCATTATCAGCAAAGTTTTGCCAAACGACCGTTACGTGATTGACGATTTGCCTCATGCTGAAAGAACGCAACGCCATTATAGCTCCGTATTTGCATCTGACCAATTAAAGCCATGGTGCAATTTGCCGCCTGATGACTCATCGGACCCAAGCGAACCCGATGATGAAGACGCCAGCATTTCGAGCGAGGGCGCTTCGAATGGTCAGGAAAGCCGACTGTAAGCGACGGTAACCTTGCCAATATCACAAGTGCCGGCAACCCTTCCACAACTGTCAAAGTGAGGAATTAGAATAGCAATCGTCACGCGCACCACGCCTTCATACATTTTTCATTTTGTTTAATTCATTTAATAATTAATATCTTGTAAATTAAAGTATCATATCATTGAAATTGAAGTTTGTTTATTTAAAATACGGCTATCCCTACACTAGCAAAGCTCCCTACTGGCAGGGGAAACCACTACTGTAGATCAGGCTGTTTCTCAACACTCAGAAAAATAACAATTTTTTTTTCCTCTTAGAAATAAATAAATAAATGGCGCGATGTACCTCCGTGGAGATTAAGGCGGAGCTTCTCTACCAATTTGTGGTGTGCTGCTTCTAGTTATTCCTACAAATTGGCGGGACCTAGTTTCTTGCCGACTCCGAATGACATCTACAAGGTGGCGCAAAAGTAAGCTTCCGATGTTCAGCATATCGGTTGTGGCACGTGCAGTGTGTGCTGTTGCACCGTCTTGTTGGAACCACATGTTTTCCAATCCCAATTCATCAAGTTGCGGCAAAAAGAACTCGTTGATCATTGCTCTGTAGCGCTCACCATTCACAGTAACCGTTTGGCCCCGACCGATTATTGGTCAAATAAATAGTCAGCAATATTCCGCGTTCTGGAACAGTGTAGCGTAACATTGTTTATTAACGTGTATTTCGCATGGGTTTACTACACAAATGTCAAAACAGAACTGACTTTAGGGGCCAATCGCAAAATTTATAGCATTTTCTGATAGGAGGATTACTTTTGCAAAAGCAAATGGACTTTTGCTGAGAAGCCTCCATGGCAGAAATACACCCGGAGAATTTGCCAAAAAAAATGTTCAACCAACTTTGATGTTACCTGTCCCAGAACTCGCACCTTGGACCTTCGGTGTGGTAGGCTAGCAACACTACCGCCCACCAGGGCGGCCGCCTCTTCCCTTTCTTAAAATTACCTTTTACTTCGCAAATATATGCAAACCGACACACTGTATTACCGTAGCCATACTCATTAAGCCACTACTGATGGCTATTTCATTGATGGTGGTGGTAGTTGGTTTGGCTCGTTGCCTTTCTCGTGTTAAGTTCACTCAGGTTGATTGGAACGCGATGGTGGTACGCGTATTTTCAGTGTTCTTGAATCGTGTAAGGCTCGGAACACAGTAGCCGTCATAAGCCAATGTAACGGTGCGGCGTGTCGTAATACTATTTTAACACCTATGGGAATTTTACTACCCCCGAAACAGAAAAATGTGAATCTAAATGGAAATGGAAATGAAAGTAGCGATGCTGACTTTGCTGCCCTTACACAACTGGCAAAACAAAATAAAAACAAATCAAAGAAGCGCAGTTCGGGTGGAACAATTAGTATACGAGTATACCCTGCAGTAAATTTGCATTCCACGCGGCATCGATTAACGAAAGAAATATCCAACAGGCAGACCGACTGTGAATCCTGTCAATGTTAAGTTAAGCAGTAAGACGACGCAGAAAAGTCAAATAGGTTTTGTGGCTTAGAATATATCCGAGGTATGACTGTCGTTATCGAAATTGTACCCACCGCAGTCGGGGTAGTAACACAAAATGCTAGGCCGTAGCGTAATGGATTTTAACGCGCCAAGGGGCTGCCGAAATCGGTATAATAATGTTTGGCCTGTCACGTCTCATTCAATGAATGAATGCGCCGACTAAACAGATCGAAGTACTGCTACTATAACAACAACAACAAGGACCCAGAAAGCTCAACGTGGCCAAATAATTTGCCCATAGTTGGAGAGCAGACGAAGAGATCGCGATACGGACCATTGAAGATCAGTTAAGTAGGCCGTCAAATCGAAAGACGGGCACATGAACTGACTAACGGAGCTAGGGACTTATAGTATATCCTATACAGCAGCACTACTGGGTATAATAAGCTAAAATAATATTAATACTTCCTGCCTTCGCTTTGTTTAAGTATATTCGCACTTGGTTGTGGCTTGTTTGTGTCGTGCCTTTGGCTTGCGTTTTACGACAAGGCTAAAAGGTTAAATTGCACATAAGTAGGCAAACCCCAAATCCATGTGCACATTGTAACCTTATATGCCATTATGAGTATGTGCATGTATTAACATGTTAGTTTCATACTCAAGTGAGTGCATGTGTACGTAAAAAGGAATTGGACATGGCATACAAAACTCGCTGAGCGTAAACATATCCTTTGGCAATGCGCCTACGATAACAACCCCACGACTGCCTATATACTTAAAGCTTACTCACACCATTCATTCATTCACACCATATGCTCCTCCTCAAGCTCGTTTTATGTACGTCTTGCTCTTGTCTTTCCTCGTGAGGTCGTAAGGCGTCTCATCAATAACATCGAAATATGCCCAGCTTAAAGTCAACGTCCTGCGCCCATGTTGGAAACATGCTAAACTGCACTTTTCGTCCATTCAATGGCCACTCCCGCCCTGGTTTTTTTTTTTTCTTGTTACCCTGTTATTTGCCTTGCTTGTATTTGTAACATATTTTTATCCGTTTAGTCTCTGGGGACTCACTACTTTCAATGAAAGAAAAATTTGTTCCTCCCCCTATCGAATCTTCTGTTTAGTTCTTTTTCTATGATTTTATTTTTATTTGAATACAAATACAAATAGTCTTGAGGCTGTTTAGGCGTAAAAGTTCACATCTGTAGCAGCCTTTTAGGCTTTATATTTCTTTAAGCGCAAATCCTATTGCTTGCAGTTGTTTGTGCATTTATTTGATGAATTAGCATTTGTTTTTGCAGCTAGTGTGCCTGTGGTCTATATTTTATTGGCAGCTTCTTGTTATGCAAATCCTAAATGTAGACATACCTTTATTTAATTAACTTTGACGTTTAGAGAGTTTATTCAAACAAGGGGATCATGTGGATCCACGTATGTTGAATTATGTAGAAATATTATTATAGCATTGGGACTGAGAGCATGCGCCCGGGGAGCTCAAATTCCAAGACAATACAATCGACAATACTTTGTGCATGGCGCTTCGGTATAAATATGTCTGGACGCCTCATGTAGATCTTATAACAAATTGGAAACACATGGATATAGTGTACTTCTCTAGAAAGTATTAGGCCCCTTCTAAAGTCGACCTAGTCCAAAACAGGAGAGTCAAAGTTCGATATATCTAGAAATCATACTAGATTTAAAGGATCTGCGCACTGGTGAACTGTTAATCACGCCTCTGTTGTTGTTGTTGGCGGTACGTCCATTCACGGAATTGTCATCAGTATCTTCTATGAAACTGACAGGTGCAATAGGCTTGGGCCACTTCCTGAGTTCGATGTTAGAACAGTCTGCCCGAGTGTGCAGTTAAGCAGATGATTTATGCCTTGGTGTGGCCGTAGTGTTGCTTGCCTACCACACCGAAGGACCAAGGTTAGAGTACCGTGGCAAGTAACATCAAAAGTGGTTTGAAAAAGGCTTTCAAAACGGGGTCGCCACTCGGCAGTGGTTTGGCAAACCCTCCGAGAGGTTTCTCAGAAAAAATTCATCTGCCGCAGATGCCGTTCGGAGTCGGAATAAAGCATGTAGGTCCCCCAATTAGTAGAAAAAATTCTAAGTAACACACCACAAGTTGGAAGAGAAGCTCGGTGCAAAATATACCTGATGCATATTATGTCAACCATACCGCATGGTGGGAAAATACTTGGTATGTCGGAGATTAGTCTGAAGAATTTGAAACCAGAGCTAAAAATATTTTGTTGTTGTTGTTGTTGTTAACAGTGACTTCACTTGAGCCAATAAGTTCTACTCTGGACAGAGTAGGCAGTTGAGAAATAAAGTGTTCTCACGACGAACCAAGATCAATGTCTATAAGTCTATGTAATGATAATAGCTCTTGGCGTATTCGAAAGCAAAGTTTTCCGGAAGAATAATGTACCTTGTTTATCTTGTGGCAAGTATCGATGGGAGTTTAGTGATGAGCTGTAAGAGCTCTACGCAGATATAAACAAAATGCAGGTAATTAAAGCAAAACGTCTCCGGTGGCCAAAGCAAAGGTCAAATTAGCAACCTCGTGGTTGATTATTGAATTAATGGCGATGACGATACAGACGGATACTTACCGGAATGATTCAGGTTTTACCCCATTTTTCATAATAACCCTGCCTAATTTGTTTCTATGAGTGGACATGCCGATTATGCAGGGTTAAGTACTGCTATCATTGTGCCAAAGACCAAACCTAATACATCTATACCAACGCGGACGGGTTCATCAAATAAGATGTCCCTTTTATGAAATCCGGTAAAATTTTACTCAGTCGTTTAAGTGCACCGGCAACCTCTACATAGACCCCTCCACTTTGACAGTAGCCAAAGTCAGTAGCCACTCGTGTCACAAATCATATTTTCAATTGATCAAATGAACAAACCCTTCTAAACGCAAACTCCTTTCGGTCCAACAATGTTAAAAAAAACATTTTCCTAGGACTTCCGTTAGGAGAGATTTATGAAAATTCCTAGAGCATATATACGGAATTTATTGAGTGAAAACCTGTTCTTGTATATGTACATATATAAACTTTCCCGTTATTGAGCGAGAGCGAAGAACCAGCCATTCTAGCAACCATCTTTTTAATTTATCAATGGAGAAGACTATTCTACTAGCCCTGTTTAAACTGTTAGTTTCCTAAGACTTCCATTAGAAGAAAGTGACGATGAATCTCTATTATTGGTGCGCATAAGGCAGGAGATTAACAAGGATATTAGATAAGCTGCGCTATACAAGCTAGGAGTAAAGCAGAATCGCTACCTACGTCATATTATAAGAATGCATAAAAATGCTAAAAGTGTCGGATGTAACCACAGTGCATCAAAAAACTGGAGTTTGCTCAATACCGCTTATTGTAAGGTGTATGGCATACCATGCATAGCATGCGATGGAGTTTGACATTTACCCAACACTATGAATGTCACCCTAGTTTGTTCTTTTTTCCATTAAAGGCAGGGTCATGCTGTTTGTTTCATTTTTAAAGGTTTCAAGCTCGATGAAAAGATGCCACACTTTCGCATCCTTAAAAAATGTTTTACAAACAGCAACCTTAACTCATGCTTGAGAATGACTCATTAACACTAAAACAAAAGCAAGGAAGTTAAATAAACATAGTTCGAGTAAATCAAGTAATAATTTTGTACTGCCATTTCCATATTTCGCCACCTTCTAACTTTAACAGAATCTGTACCACATTCTATACGTTCCTCAGTTGTGCTCGCTTGTCTGGCAACACAAGCCACTTCCATCCACATAACCAGTGGTGCCAACTTTAGAGAAATTTTAGAGGGAAATCAGGCAGAAATGTTTGTAAATGATAAATATGCCATAGGGTGTTATGTCAAAAATCATGGCGGTTTGCTTAATTTTTCACATTCGTTAAAACACAAAAATGTGGCATTATAAGAACTCTGAAAAATTTCTAGTTCTAAGTTTTTACCCCCGTGTTCCTAAACGTTAAAATCTATTGAGGATGCTTTATAGAATGACAATTCCATGCAAATTTTCCATTTCCATATTTCGCCATATTTTCTTTTTTTGATTTTGGGAACTATTGTGTAGAAGTTTCGGTTGCAAACATAATTCAATGATTGTTCAATCATGGGTCCAAATGGAAATACTTTTACACTGAAGGGGGAAATTTGTACAGCAAAAGTTGGCAACATTGCACAGAGAAACAGTGAAAAGAAAACGAAAACGTCGACGCGTACGGAAAGAATTTAGCTGCTACGTTTTCCATTTTTATTTAATATTATTTGTTTTAAAATAAACAAATGCAAGTGAAATTGTTGTATTTTAATACAGTAAAATAACAAAAATAGAATTGAAGTGCAGTCACATACGTGTAAAGCAGATAATTTTTTCATTTGGTTGAAAAGTTTAACTTGCGCATTGTCTCGGTCTCGCCTCGCCTCGTAATCCGTGTTTCGTTGGATTACACACAGTAGAAAAGAATGGGAAGAAGCAGAGATATAGCGACAACTTGTGCATGAAAAAATCTTATATTTTCCATAAAGAAAAACTCCTCCATGAAATTATTAAACCAACGTGAAAATGGAGCCGAGTAACGGTACTAGGTTATATAAAATAAATTAAAATACTTTTAATTAAGTAATTGTATTAGAATTTACAAAAAAAGTGAAAACAAGAAGTTAATACTTTGTACATGGATTTTTTTTTCTTCATTGAGTGTGTACCAACAAGCAAAAACAACAATGTGGTATAAAATACCCAACACATATACCTGCATATAGTGATGTGTTTCCGTTTTTTACTCGCCGCCGCTGCTGCATGCCAGCGTTGTCTTTATTTTATTTAACCCTTTTGTCGAGCGATTTTGTGACAAAACTGCCATTTGGGTAATTGTTTCCTTTAGGAGACAACTACTAAAACACGTCCAAAAATATCGGGATAGGTATCAAACAACGCGTTTTGACTTCGGTATCAACAATCCGAAAGCGGATTTTCGAGTTTTTGTTTCAGTGAAGAGATTTTGCCATCAAACGAGTTGTTTGATACCTCTCCCGATATTTTTGGACGTTTTTTAGCAGTTGTCTCCTAAAGGAAACAATTACCATACCTTGGATCCAAGCCCCTATTTGGGATCGGCCCTGGGTAATTTTTCGGTTTTTCGCGAGTAACTGTTCACTGAAACAAAAAATTGAAAATCCGCTTTCGGATTGTTGATACCGAAGTCAAAACGGGTTGTTTGATACATCTCCCGGTTTTTTGGACGCGTTTTAGCAGTTGTCTCCTAAAGGAAACAATTACCATTTTTTTAAATCGCGGCCAAAGGCCGCCAACTCAAAAAGGTGTTCTACTCATAAAAAGTATAGATCACGCCATAGATTTAGGATCGCCCTTGGGTAACTTTTTGGTTTTTCGAAAATAATTAAAATTTTTCTCCAAAGGCGGATTCTTATTACTGGGACCGAAACGCGTCTTTTGATACCCATAGCGCCATTTTTGGATGAATATTAGCACTCGGTTGTCGTAAAAAATTACCCAATTGACTTATGGAAACAAACAATATAGTAACTGCTCTTTTTTCTTTTTTTTATTAACACGTTATTTATTTGGTTCACTCAAAGTTCCTATTGTTTGTTTTGCGGTGTTTTGATGTCGTTTTATGTTTTGTGTTTAATTAGCATAAAATTAACAAAAGAAACAATAAAAACGTGTATTGTTTAAATTTACATTTCAATAGTAAATAACTAAAAATAATATATGCATAGAGAAACTTGTAATTACTTCCGTTTCTTCAAAAAAAAATTGTATTAAAAAGAAAGTAGATAAACGAAAATATCTTTAACATATTTACGCTTTGGTCATGTATTTGATTGCCTTGAAATTTGCGATTTAAACAACGCCCAGGCACACAATTTCGCCAAGTACATAATAACAAAAACACTACGAACATAGATATTTTGGAAGCGGAGGCTGTGTGACGTTTTCAGTAAATCACCTAGTTCTCAACCATTTGTTAATTGCAAAAACACAAAACAAAGTTAATAGAGCTTGAAAACTTTTAATCTGCTTCTGTAGCTACACCAATTTCATATACCTATACCCTTCACAAATTCAGCTCCCTTAAGCTAGCCCAATCAAAAATCGAGGGTTGGGCTAGCTTGGGGTTCGTAAGGGGTTCGATATTTTTTAAAAAACAAGTTTAATGAACTAAATGAACCCGTACTAAATTAACATTAAATCTAGAGATATTTAGTACGTTTTTCGTTCTTGATTGTGGTAAAATTTGTTTGGTTTAAGCTTAAATTTAAGCTAGCCCAGCCCTCGATATTTTTTAAAAAACCAGTGTAATAAACTAAATGAACCCGTATTAAATTAGCACTAAATATTGGGCAATTTAGTACGATTTCGGTTTTTGATTGGGCTATAAAGGTTGGGCTAGCTTAAGGGAGCTCACAAATGAAACATTTGAAAATAATGAATAGATATTTGTTGGAAAATAAGTTAACATAATTTATCTGGTAACCGTTTATTTGCACATAGGTACATACATATCCTATTTCAACCGAATGGCTAAGTATCATGCCAAATTTTTTAAGTAACTAGAGGGACCGGCAGACTTTGTCCTGCCCAGATATTTACCTGAAATGTTTTTTCAGAAATTTTTCTAAATTAATGTCAATCATCCAAATCGGTGCAGGCGTTCTTGAGTTCTGAGCGGTGGAACTAACGTCACTTTCTTTTATATATATAGATAAACATTACTGATTCTTTCCATTAGCGTTTAACCCAAGATTAACCGTTTGTGGTATATCCAAAAATAAATAAAAAAATTCTTTGACGTAAATGTCAAATCACCCACTTCTTTCCCGTCAAACAGCAAAAAAAATTAATAATATATTATTTTACACTGGTGACAAAGAAATTAACAATATTCCGCACATTAAAATGAGATTACTCAAATTTACTTCAAACCCAATAAGCAATAAGAAAGTTCAAGCGAATGTTGTGGTCGATGGGAAATTTTCGAATTTGTTGGCCTCTAGTGTAACAAGTAAAAAACAAACAACGCCCTTCCTTCACTGCTTCCCAACGATATATTTTGTAGTTCGTGTTTGATGCCGCTCTTAACGCCCTGCATCGCTTCACATAGTGCGCACTGCTCAAGCCAGTTATCCATCTAGCGAGCAAACAAACCAACCAGGCATGCTGCTCATTCCATTCATTCATACAATTCAGCAGCTGCAGAGCTCGATTACCAGTGTTGCTGCTTTACCACAATTAAACTCCCACTTCATTTTACAAGAGCAACAATTTGTTGTTGTGCTACAATTCATCACAGCCGAAGTGAATTGCCTGTTGAAATTACTATTTTTTTTTATTGTCATTTTTTTTTAAAACTTGTATGACAATGCCTACGTACACACGTATGTATGTATGGTTGTGTGCGTTAGCAAATAAACTTTGAAACCACTTTGTAAATGCATTATAATGTAACCAAAAACATTAATTACATCAAAAGCAAAAAAAGTATTTCTCACAATCTCGTGATGTATAGAATTTGTTTTTAGTTTTTATGTTAGCAAATTGAATGTAGTACATACAAATATACTAGATTTGAAGATCAGTGGCTTAGAATATACCCGCGTTGAGGCGAGCGTGTGGTGTCGCAAAAGGCGACTAAAATGCAGAAAAGGTAATTACCTGCATCTTGATGGTTCATCTTCTGATATGATGCCTCTCATTACCCATCTACTCCTTCCTTACGGAAGAAGGGTCTAATATGGCCTAGAAAGTCGTACTGGTTATACCAAATCGTTCCTGTTACATTTCGGCTAGTACCGCACGGTAAAAGACTGTCAAATGGGCAACACTCCCAAGGACCTTCGGAAATTGTTTTTATCTCTACTAAAACAAACCAGCGACATCATAAGAAGCAACTTCTTGCAGAAGATCTGTCTCCCCGGAAACATCCACACAAAGTCGCTTAACTTCTTTGTCAGCTCTCGCGCGGTGAATGCCGTCATTTGGGCACAATATCACCCTGTTGCCGAAGATCTTTATATTATAACAGATTAAACTCTTACCCATCCAGACTGAACTCTAACATGCCGAATGTTTTCCCGACATGCTTTGTGTCTCCCCATGACATCAAGCATCTGTTCACCTGCTCGACAGAGCAGACTCTTCTGACACCAATTGCACTCTGGTCCAACCCAATTGAAGCCGCTAGTTTCCTGGGACGATATTGATGGCAATGCTAGGTAAGGAAAGAAATGACTAGGCAGGGCGAAGGCGAACCATTGCTACAACAACAAAAATGTCTGGGCAGAGCGAACCATCGCTACAACAACAACGACATAATGCATTTCATAAACTAATAAATAAATGATTTCTCTGAGAAAGGCTAATAACCGTCTATAGCTACTTAAACATACCAATAAACATGCATATATTGGGTGGATGCCAAAGCATTCCACTTGACTTGCCGCCCAAATTGCGCAGACTAGTCGTAAGTATCAAAAACTATACATGCAACAATAAAATGCGTACATTTTTTCAAGTTTGGCCTGTTCCATTGATGTGGTGGTACCCTTCACCGAGTTGTACCAGTTGAATGCGCTTGGCTAGCATTATCAATGTGTGACTGACTACAGTGCGGAAGAGGCAGGCTGCATAGGCACACAGTTAAGTGGCAACAGTAACA
Organism: Merzomyia westermanni; assembly: GCA_949987695.1. NCBI lineage: Eukaryota > Metazoa > Arthropoda > Insecta > Diptera > Tephritidae > Merzomyia > Merzomyia westermanni. The sequence continues at coordinate 182,587,941 of OX465289.1, forward strand.
AATACAATGAGACGCCGCAAGAGCACAACGACGCATAGCTTGAGGCGTACGTTCGTTGTTTTTCTGCAATGATAATGGCGCTGAAGAGGTGATGGCGGCTTTAACGATTGTGGGCCTTCCAACCTACACTAGCCGTTCAAGCACCAGCGCAACTGTCGTTAGTTGACAATCATCATTACCAACGGTACTTTCTATTTTTAGTTTTGTTGCTATTTTTGCTATACGTGCGAAAGTCGTTTCTTGCGTGTTTTGCTGAGTTTGGACTTGTTCCTCATCTTTCTATACCCAGTTGTACATTTCTATACTATGCTTGAGTGTGACAGAAGACCTATCCATTGATCGATTTGCGTTTTCAATACGATTAAAAACAAGCAGAACTGAAATCGGAGTCAGAAGTCTAAATGTCTCTGAAGCTCCAAAGTTCCTGAACCGGAACCGAAGTTCCGTACCATGTCTAAGTGTTGACAACTACTTAATTTTTTCGAATAATTTGTTGATTAAAATTTCGTATAAAAATTCTATTATCGGTACAATATACTAATTTTATAATATTCTGGGGGAAAGAGGCTAGCACCGGTCACTTGAAAGCGGTTAACTTCGTAACTTCATAAGCAATTTTTAAAAACCACAACTGGTTATATAATATTAGGTTTCGGTTTCTTTCGAATTCTGAGACTTGTTTACTTCTTTGTTATTGCAATTGCATCGTAGCTGTAAAAGTATATTTCCATTATATTTTTATTTGTTTTTGCCATTGAGCGTGTTGAGTTTATTTTTTTACTTTATTTGATATTTATTATTATAATAATAATTCTTAATGGCTTATTTTTGCAAAATAAAAAGTAACTTTTTCCAATAATAAATATAAAATTTATCAGTTTATTTGTCCCGTGTGGAAAGAAATGTGCTGGTATCACATCGAATGACCTAGCGACCCATTACAATAACAACATATTCAGCCTTGTTTTTAGCATTTCTTTTGTTCATCTTTCTGATTTATTTTTATCGCTCTGCCATTGCCCCAAGACTTGCTGTAACTAAGCTCATTTGTAAACGTGCTGTCAATAGCTCATCATATTTTCCCCCACACCGCCCAACCCAAAGCAGTTGTTCTCACTTTGATTTCTATGGCTGTTTTCCTTCCTCATATCTACACTTTTCTTCCGCTTGTTTGAACAATTTGTTTTTGTTATTGTTAATTTTGTCACATCGTGAGATGCTTTTATACTCCAGTGTTTTGGTCTCGCCGCCAACTTTGTTTATAGGAAAATGTTAATTAAGTACTTTTTTATAGCTAAATTATAGGAAGTATTCGAACTAATTGCAATGTTAATAGGTAATGAAAAAAAAACTGGTAATTAAGAAGAGGTTTAGCTTTCACATCGCATCTGGTATTTATAAATTTGCTGGGCGATTTTGGGTTTATTTTTTTTTTAATTGGGGTGGAGCAGTTGTTGATGATTTAAGCACACGCAAGTAGCTTACACAGTACGCCGATGAACTGACAGTCTTTGATTGGATGTGAATATCTATCTATCTGATTTTATGATTATAACATCTTGCAAAGGTATTTATCTCAGCCTTACCGCGTTGAACTAACCGCACCCTTGTTCTCTAATTTTTTGTACGCTTTTTTCAAGCACAGAATTCTGGCATCACCATAAAAATTTTTTATTGAAAATTTTTAAATTGGGAGAAATTCTAGAACACTATTCAATGATGGACGCTAGCCCTTTGTCTTCCTGGTATTTACTATTTGTCGAGGTATTTTCGTAGAAATATCATGCAGATATCGAACGTATTCTTTCAAAGTGAAGGCGTTATATGCGTGGGGACTACCATACTTGGACCACGAAAACTTGGCAGTGCTCCGACATCACCTATAAGTTACGGGAAATCGTGAAGAATGTTGATTAAACACTATGAATAATTGACAGAATTACCACACCAACACCACAAATTTGTAAAAATCTTGAAAACAGCGACTAGAAATTATAAAAGAAATACATTTAAAAAGAAATATTTATAATAATCAGCTTTTCACACATTAATAATAATATTTCGTTTATTAACTTATATCTACCTAAACAATTATTTTTGACTTTTTAGTCTGATTTATCGTTGAAGCATGTTTTTAGATGGCACCTACCAATTTGAATAATTATAAAATTTATACGGCCATGTTTGTCTACGAAAAAAGTTTTGTTTTAATTTAATTTTAGTTTATTTTTTTTTTTTCTTAGTCGTTTGCCCAGGAGGCAGTTTGTCGACCCTTTGTTCTGAAAACAGCAGAACACAGTGTACAGTCGGTAGACCAAATGTAAAAGGAGCAAGGCTACAAACCGAATTAAAAAAAAGAGTACAGTTCTATTATGACAATCAATCACTTTATCAAGTGTTATCAGTCCAGAAAAATATATATTTTTTTAATTTCTTTGCGTGTTCCTGTGTCATGTTCAACTACATGTGGGTGTATGGACTTTAAGGCAATGCTAAGCACTCTTATAACATTTTTATAGTTTTTGTATATTTATCCGTATATGTATGGGAATATTTCAAACAGATTTTTTTACATGTTTATTTTTAATATTTTATCTCCCCTTTTTTGTGTACATTATACAACAACACTACACGCTCAACAAAATACTGTGGCTTTTTAGACTGTCAGTGCGGCGTCGAACTTAGTTGTACTCAGAATCCGCTAGAATATGAGCTCGCGGTTAATTTTCGCGCTAATACTCATACATACTTGTAGGGATTGTGTGTGTGTGCATTTGATCGAATATAACTTTGTACTAGTTAGTACTAGCGTGATGTAAAATAAGTTTGTTATAGCAGAATATATGTTCACATACATAAATATATGCTAACAGAGATAACTAAAGTAAAATACGTACAAATTGAAAGAGCTAAAAAACATTGCACAAGCCAAGCTACGAGTATCTAATAAGCCGCAGCCTTGTTCAAAATTTAATCTTATGCCAGTCAATGTACCAGAGACATTTTAAGCATCCATGCAATATATACTCTTACGCAATACAGACATACATACAAACACATATAGAAACAAAATTATTAATCGCACTTTTGATGCCCTAAAAACTCGGAAAGAAAGAAAGCTGTATGTCTATCTGTCAGTCGTACAAAGTCAGCTTATAAGCGCCCACATTTTCGCCATAACTATTTTTAATTAAGAAAAAGTTACGCTTTTTATTAAGATCGTCTGCTTGTACTATGGAGATTAGATTGCCTAATATTTCGTTTTTTGGTAATTTTGTTTTCTTGTCATTTTTGTAAAAAACAAAAAAAAAAAAAACCAAATGGCCGTGGTCGTGCGAGGCTTTGACACCCATCCAAATAAAAACAGTATATACAGCAGATATACATACCTCCACCAAACAAAGCATTAAGTTTCATGTAGTAGTTATTTATTTATGCGCGTACAAACATACAGAAAGACAAGAACTGTAAAAACCCTTTTTTGGTCTCTATTACTCTAATAAAGTTACCAGTACCAGTAATAGAATGGTAGAGGCGCAAGTAGAAGTAAAGAAAGCACCATGCACGGCCTCTCACCTGCTCCTTACACATTTTTTATATCTACTACTGTACTAGTTATTAGGGTATTATAGTTTTTTTCCATACAACGGTGGTTTGTAACGGCATAAAATAATCGAGATAGATACAGAGTATCGTCCGTGGACACGATAACTTGAATAAAAATTAAGATATTTGAATGAAATTTGACATACCGGGGACCAAGGTAGGTTTGCTATTTAAAATGGGGCGAAATCGTAGCACAATCACGCCGCTTTTTTCGATATCGAAATCTTCGAAAAACCTGAAAAATTTAATAATTCAAAAACAGAAGCAGTTATAATAAATGAAATTTGGTCTTTATTGAACTGATCATTCTATTGACGATTTTAACAAATTTTTGGAAAAGGGGCGTGGCACCGCCCTCATATGAGTAAACAAACTTCGAATAGCTTCAGAACCGTTTAGGCTAGTGTAACGTGGGAGGCATACTATTTTTGTGATAAATGCACGCATAGAAAATAAGCGAACTCTCTTTTTGACCACGCCTACTTTTTCGTAAAAATTGTCAGAAAAGGAGGTAGAAAGAATGAACGGACCATATTGTATTGACTGATACAGGCAAAATGGTATAAATTAGCAGTTACATCCATTTTCTTATTTTTTAAACGACCACGCCCACTTTCGTACTAAAGTTTTCTAAAAGGTAGGTAGGAAAACAGAACATACCATATCTCCTTCACTGATGCAGATAGAATGCTAGACTTTTTTAGTTATAATGACCTGGTGATCTTATTAATGATTTTTTTTTTGTTTTTTTTTTTTGAAAAATGGCCGTGCCACCGCCTCCATATTAAAGAACAAATTAACTGTTACTAACTGCAGTATTGTTTATTGTTGTTAAAAGTATGCCCAGTGGAAATAAGCAAAATCGTCAGCCGGTCGTGCCCACTTTTTCATAAAAGTTGCCTGAAACTGTTGTTGTGCATATGAACACCACCCTTCGGAAGCAGAGGAATAGGCAGACCGCCACACCGTTAGAAGGACCAAATGGACAGCGATTACGTAGTTTAGTAACTGATTTAGCTAAACATAATAAACCTATTATTGCCCACATGGTATTAGAAAAAGTTTAAAACCTCTACAGGTCATAGCTCTACAACAATTTATCACGACCGCTCACCTATGTAAGGGTATTTAATGATTGGTTTCACCCGACCTTAGACTTCCTTATATATTTTTGTTGAACTTTGCGGTCAGATCTAAAGAAAGAAAAATCAAAGAATATCAAGCAAAATTATGTGTGCCAAGTCAGAAATTTAACATGTCCTCATTGGATGTGAATTCTTTAACGTTCCTCTATAAACGAAGCTGACCGAGTTTATGAAACACACACTAGGACGATTTACTCATCTAGCCGCAGCAGTACTTCTTTCCGTACTAGCGGGTAGAGCTATAAGTCGTAGTACGGCTACTGGTTCAAGTTTATCGATCAAGATAGAAGTGTAAGGATTCCAGAGTTTTACATATCAATCTCTATACTAATTAATGCAGCCCTAATGAATTTTGAGAGATCGGAGTTTCTCTTAAATTATTAAGTTATCGAACGCTAACACTGCTTGTAAATTAATTTAATTTTCCGTATATCGTAACCAATAAAAATAATAAAGAAACATGAAACCAACTAATGTTAATTAATGTATTAATCAAAGCTGGTGACTAGAATGCGAAAAGGAATCAATTTTCTTAGCTTACTCTGCCCTATGGCCCTATCACAACCTTAGCATGTAGGATGTACCTTGGACACAGGTGCGGTGCACGAAACTAACAAATTCTTAACAATTCATCTTACACCTAAAAATATCATCCTTCCTATAAAAAAGGTTCAAGGAACTGTAATTGTGTCTTGTCGAAGCAGACTCGGACTAGAATGTGCGCAAGAATCAAGTTTTTTGGAGAGCTCTGCCTTAAGGCTCTATCAGAACCACAGCATGTAGGATGGACCTTGGGCCTGGTACTTCAATATCTCATTCGCGTTGTAGGCTGGTCTCAAGATTTAAATTTCTGAAAGACCTATTAAAGTAGACTCTTAATTCCTACCTGCACTAGGACTAGCATTATTCAGTTCAAGCCAATTCTGACCGCGCTGACGGCGCACATAGAACTCAAAATCATCGCCCAACTCTTTGACGGAAATTTGACAAAACATTTACTTTGACCTCCCCGAAGAACGTAGTTTCTCACTTGTATACAAATTTCTCTAACTTGTTTTTTAGTTATACAAATTCTATTGGCCCCTACATACTTCGACATGCCCTGATTGTCGTTGACCGACAACAATGCACACTTCATGCAGTGCTTCCTGTGATCGTCATCTTATGCATCAGTCAACAATCTCATGTGAATGGTGTATTAAACATAGTCTTTCTTGCTATTGGTATTACAAGAATGTAGCTTTTGTGATAAAACTGAAGAAAACATCAATCAAATGCAAAGATGGGTGGGATGGTAGGCCGCACGATGTGTTGCTTGGTGGCATTATATTGCGAGCAGTCAAGTGGCAACCAGACAAATAAGTGATGTAGGGCCTGACAGAAATTTGCTAAGCCGTGGTGGCACAATGAATGAGCTAATCGCAACAGCTTCATTGTGGTGCTTATATACGAGGAAGGCTCTGCAGTTACCTTTGTTTTGAAGAAGAAAATTGAGGTGCTCGCAGCAACTTGATTGCGGTGCTTATATACAAGGAAGGTGCTGTATTTACCTTTGCTTGGATGCAATAATTGTTTGATTCGTGCTCAACTCGTAAGTCTTAAGAATCCTTTTAAAGGCAAGTAAATTGTCTAGCATTGTCAAGCTCTCAGTCGGGGTAGGCGACAGGATGTATGTTAGCTGTCAAAGTGTTTTTTTCCAGAGTTGGTATAATTTTCGAATATGTCGAGAATGACAGTCCTTGGCCGCATATGAATACAGGTACTTACTGCATAGACCTCGTTTAAAGACTTATACACTTAAATGGGGGGTCTGTGAATAGCGGCATCAAGTGTGCATTCAATATTAATTCATTGTGAAAGTAGTGATATGATGCTGCGCGCAATTGTTGTTCGTCCGCAACATAGGCATTGTGTTGATGATGCGAGCGACGACCATCAGAGTCAATGCAATTTGTCGGTACTTTCGTGTATCATGCGCCCAAATTAATTTATTATTTAATAATCGCATTTATTATTTATGTATTTAACATGGGAAATATGCTACTACATATGTACATAAGTAGTTTCATGCATATGTATGTTTGTACAGATATATATTAGGGTGGAAAAAAAGAAAAAATATATATTTTACATAAATATGGACTAGCTGTCCACCAAATCGAACATAATCTTATGAAAACTTTCAGCGTAACGAATCGGTTGGTAACAGAGCCTTTCCATTAAGAGGGTCTGTTGAATTTTTTTAGAAGTTTTGATTCAAAATCAAGGTTTTTAACTGAAAATTGTTTTGTTACTTCAACAATTCTTATCTAAAGTTTACAAATTTTCAAAGTTTTCTTAAATTTTTTTTCAGATTTTTATATGAAAATTTGTATCATTTCAAAATTTTTATAAATCTTTTCGCAGTTCTGATTCAAAAATTTATTTCGTAAAGGTTTTTGTTCAAGAACATTCTTCATTTTTATTAATTGTTATTTAAATAATTAAACTTCAAATTTTTGAAATTTAGTTTTGATTTTTTACTTTAAATATAATTTTAAATTATGACACTTAAGTCAAGCACTACAAAAAGCAAAAAACAAAAACTTTAAACACTTGGTAACTTTTTTTCTAAAGCCGCTGCTTTGCCCCTCAAGCAATGTTTTTTTTTTTTTTTTTTTTTTTTCTACAAAAATTTGGGTCGACCCTGTGCGGTGGTTGGCAACACTCAACATGGCCGAAATGGTACCAAGGACTTGATGGAATGAGTAATTGGCATTCTAACATAATTCTAGCTTGACATAAAGATAGTCTACATCGGCATTCCTGACGCCTTGCCTTGAAAGACGACGAGAACGAGGTAGTTCTCCTCTGAAAATGACTTGCTCTGAGTGTTTCAAGGCTTCGCTGCTTTAATGATAAATTTTTTAAACCACCCTAATATACTGTGTGGGTTTCTATAAATTGAACGTAATTTAATTCATAGTTTTTTTCTTTTTTTTTTTGCAGAGTCGACGGTCAGGTTGAGTGGTGGTTGCTGAATGCCGCCGAAAAAAATAAAAACGAAGAACATACCGACATAAACTAACAACATTTACAATAAAATACAAAACAAACAAAAAACTGCAAGTGGAAAATAAAGCCAACAATGATGGTCGTAATTAGAGTAGCTGCAGCGGCAGCAGTAGCTGCAACAGCATAGAATGTCCAAAGAAAGTCGCAGTCAAAGTCAACCGCATGCAAAAATCGAATAAGGCGAATATCTTCATAAAACATATGTACAAATATACACCTACACATATACATACATAGTACATAAATATAATTAAGCGTGAAAAGTTCAACATTAATACAAGTGAAAATTTTCATCATCAAAATCCATCAAGCAGCTAAGCTAAGAGTTGGTGTTGCAAAAATCAGCCAACAAAAAGTACATATCAAAACACAAATTTAATTTTCTGCGTTATCCATGTTAAGTCCATCCACATATTTCAGCAATTTTATCTTGAATCATCAAGGGTCAGTCTCATTAGATATCAAATAAGCGTTACAACACAAATCAAACATACATTTCAAGCGCCAAAGGTGCACCAATCAAAAAAAAGAAGCCAAAATTGATCAGCAGGCAACAACAACAATTATCAGTTGTAGTGATATTTGTTGTGTGTGATAATTGGCATGGATCCATATCATCATATCAGACATCATGTAAGTTCTTGCTTCGTTTAATAACAATAGCATTTTTATTAAAACTTGTATGCTCTTTTATTTCTTTTTGCTTTTCTAGTACCCACCCACACGCCCAGAATTGCAACAAAAATGCAATCGCGGCTCACATTCGAGTGACACTAGTTCAGCGTACAGTGGCAGCGATACCATGGCATCCGTATACGGCTCATCAATGGACGCTGAGGAAATTGATCTTTCGGGTTTGGTCGAGTCGGTGGTGGATTCTGATGAGGAGGATTTAGCGGAGAGTATGGATGTGAGTCTAGTGGATATATATTTTTAGATTTTAATATTTTAAAGTCGTAATGGAATGTCAGTAGAACCGTGATGAAATATTGTTGTTGTTGTTTTTAGCGGCAAAAACACTCCCCGAAGGTTTTGGGGAGTGCTGTCGGAAGTGACAGTTACCACAACAACAACAACAGTTCTTTTGCCGGATATGAACCCGGTTGTTGTTGTTTGTATTGACAAAAACACTCCTCTTGTTGTTGTTGTTGTAACGACAAAAACACTCCCCGAAGGTTTTGGGGGTTGCTGTCGAACTGACAGTCCTTGGCCGGATATGAATCCGGTATGCTCCGGTACTCCCTTGCGGTACTGTCCGACTGTCGTGGTAGCGATTTGGTATGACCAGTGGAACCTTCTAGGTCATGTCACCCCTCCTTCCGTAAGGAAGTGAGATGGGTAATGAGAGGTGAGAGGCATCATATCCGTAAATCAACCATCGAGTTGCACACTCCTCTTCGGGATTGTAACTAGATGTGGCAGTACAAAAATCCAACGCAGACAGTGTCTATTTGGCTTTCCTGATCCCAATGGTATGGAAAAAAACAATTTTGATGCCTAAACAAGAACTTCACAATGAAAATGCTTCATACTAGCCTACATTGCCCTGACAGAAAAATAAAAGTTCAAGGTCATAGATTTTTGAGGCAGTCTGTCACGGAAAGTAAAAATGTTAGACGAGGCAAAGAGATTTCTTTAGCAACTCAAGTCATTCTCACGATAGCTAGGTTAGTAACTGAAAGTTGTTGTTGTAACAGTACCTAAATTCGGCTACTCAAGTGGTAAATGATGTGAGTAAGGCAAAGTATCTGGGGACTTGCTCTCTAACCAGGCTGAAAAACCATCATTCTCACATAACCTCGGACCACAGAAAGGTTTAGGAGAACGTTTTTTGAACTTATGTAACCTGGAATAATGCTGAGGAGATTGAATAGCATATTATTTCAATTCCAAAATAATTAGATTTAATTTAATGTTTTCTAATTCTTCTCTTTCAGAGTTTAAATGTCCGCGATGCTGTGCGTGATTGTCTGGAAAAGGACCCTTCCGAGCGAACAGAAGAAGATGTTGAAATACTGCTGGAATTCACACAAGGGCTCAAAGCCTTCACAAACATTACACTCGCAGTACGCCGAGCACTCTGTGCCGTTATGGTATTCGCAGTGGTCGACAAAGCTGGCACGGTAGTAATGTCCGATGGTGAAGAACTCGATTCATGGTCAGTACTGATAAATGGCGCTGTAGAAATCGAACATGCAAATGGGTCACGTGAAGAGCTACAAATGGGCGATTCCTTCGGTATATTGCCTACAATGGATAAATTGTACCATCGTGGAGTGATGCGTACCAAGTGTGATGATTGTCAATTTGTGTGTATAACACAAACAGACTACTATCGTATACAGCATCAGGGTGAGGAAAATACACGACGACATGAGGACGAAGATGGGCGCATTGTTATGGTGACAGAGCTGCGACAAATTGGGAGCAATGAACATGGCACACATGGTGCTAGTTCAAGTGCGAGTACAGCAAGCGCAGCGGGCATGAAACGGGGGCATGTAGTGATACGCGGCTCACCAGAGCGTCTACTGCAACAATTGGTTGAAGAGAATTCGATGACTGATCCAACATATGTAGAAGATTTCTTGCTTACGCAACGCATTTTCATCAAGAATCCACAAGAGGTAACACAAAAGTTGCTCGCATGGTTTGAATGTGATGCCGGGGAGGCGCCAAAAGGCACTAGCGCATCACCACAAGAGATCAGAGATCGTGTAACACGTGTTGTATTGCTGTGGGTAAATAATCATTTTACCGATTTTGAGGCTGATCATGAAATGATGGAGTTTCTGGAAGTATTCGAGGCTGGTCTGGAGCATACGCGCTTGTTGAGCCAACTGCGTTTGCTGCATATAGCATGTGCGGCTAAAGCGCGCATGCGTGGTTGTACCTTGACGCGTTCCTCGCGTGATGAGCCTTTGAATTTCAATATAATCGGTGGTTATGAAATGCGCGCAATCACAGCAGCAACAGGGGTTGGTGGATGTGGCATTTACATAGCACATGTAGTACCCGCATCGAAAGCACAAGATATCGGACTCAAGCGCGGCGATCAAATACACGAAGTAAACGGACAATCTTTTGAACATGTGACAAGCAAGCGCGCTATGGAGATACTTATGGGGAGCACACACTTGAGCATAACTGTGAAAAGCAATCTACTTGGTTTCAAAGAAATGATGTTAGCCATCGAGCAAGGTGGCAGCGGCGGTGCTAGCAGTGGTGGTAGTAATGGCGGCGCTGGCACACCCATCGGTAGTAGCGGCAGTGGCAGCGTCGGTGGTAGTAGTATTGGCTCATTAGGCGCCAAATCCTCACTGCGTAGTCCACGACGTATATGCGCCAACGATATTGCTAAGCTACATGGACGTTGCATGTTGGATGATATGGGCGCAACAACAACCCGTGCGCATATGTTACGCTTGAGCTCGGTGGATATGCTGTTGCCGACAGCAGATCAAACCGATTGTTGTGCGCCAGCCACACCACCTCCAACAATTTCACAACAGCAGTCAAGCGGTGGCAATATGGCTAGTAATTTTATGTCAAATCTATTGCAAAGCGTAAGCAACGCTTCGGCACGCAAGGATTCGCAAACAAATTGCAATGATGGAAACGGTGGCGGCGGATCAAAAGGTGGCGGTTTCATGACGTTAGCCCCAAAGCGGCGCTTACAAAAAGCACTTGCGAAAATGAATTTACTACAACACAAAAGCATTGGTGGCGCCGGTTTAAATGATTCAGTCGATATAGTTACGCCCACCGAAACTATGTCACAAAAGGCTGGAAAACTCACCACATCCTCCTCGAGCTCATCCTCTACCTACGGCGGCGCTGGCGCTAATCGTCTCTATCAATCGCAATCTAATCCTGATTTGAGTTCTTCGCTACTATTCGAAGACGCGAACTCGATGACAACCAGCACGGCAACAGCGCCTACTACCACACCTAACTATTTAACTGCCTCCATGCATCGGCCATCAGCCGCTTCAACCACAAGCTCTGCCATGCTACCCGATTATCCTGAACATGTGTTAAAAGTTTTTAAAGCAGATCAATCATGCAAATATTTGCTTATCAACAAAGAGACGACAGCGCATGAGGTAGTAATGTTGGCTTTACAAGAATTTGGCATACACGATCCAAGCTCAAACTATTCGCTCTGTGAGGTGAGCGTTGGTGAGGGTGGTATGGTGAAACAGCGTCGTTTACCCGATCAATTACAAAATCTTGCTGAACGCATTGGTTTTGCTGCGAGGTATTATCTCAAAACAAATGGCAGCACTGAAACATTGGTACCGGACGAGTTGGCTCTTGAGCTAGTGCGCGAGTCTAGCGTGCATTTTCTACAGCTAAACGCATACGAGTTGGCTATACAGTTAACGCTGCAGGATTTCGCAATCTTTCGGCAAATCGAGTCTACTGAATATATTGATGATCTTTTTAATTTGCAAACGAAGTATGGCGTGCCCATGTTATCGAAATTCGCTGAACTAGTTAATCGTGAAATGTTTTGGGTTGTCACAGAAATCTGCAGTGAACATAATATTGTGCGTCGCATGAAAATCGTGAAGCAATTCATCAAGATTGCGCGCCATTGCAAGGAGTGTCGCAACTTCAATTCAATGTTCGCCATCATTTCCGGTTTAGGACATGCTGCTGTTTCGCGTCTGCGGTTAACATGGGAGAAGTTGCCTTCTAAATATCAGCGCTTGTTCTCTGACTTGCAAGACCTCATGGATCCATCGCGCAATATGTCGAAATATCGTCAGCTAGTTTCTTCAGAACTACTCGCACAACATCCTATCATACCCTTCTATCCAATTGTTAAGAAAGATCTCACTTTCATCCATTTGGGTAATGATACACGCGTTGAGGGTCTGATCAATTTTGAAAAATTACGCATGCTCTCAAAAGAGGTGCGCTTACTAACACATATGTGCTCTTCACCCTACGATCTACTTGCCATACTCGAACTAAAGGGACAATCACCCTCGAATGCATTATTCTCTCTCAATCAATTGTCCAGCTCACAAAACACAGGCGGTGGCTCTCACAGCACCGTTATAGCTGCCAATGCAGGTCAATCGACAATCAAGCGACGTAAGAAGTCAACAGCTGCTCCCAATCCCAAAAAGATGTTTGAAGAAGCACAAATGGTGCGTCGCGTCAAAGCATACTTGAATAATTTAAAAATTATTAACGATGAGGATGCATTGCATAAATTTTCACTTGAATGTGAGCCTTCATCAAATTCGCAATCGTATGGCGGTGGTGGCGGTGGTGGCAGTAGTAGCGGTGGTAGTACGCGTGGTGTTGAAAGTGGTTTGGGTCGTGAGGGACGCAACGATGGCAATTCATCAGTACGCAGCGGTGATCAGTTGAGCATATATTCGCATACGTCATCTTCATCGGCACCAAATTCTTCGCTCTCACTGCGCAAACGCCATCCATCTTCGCCCACCCTCTCCACAACCAGTTCTACATCGTCGACAAGCGATCAGCATAATCGTCGTAATATGGCGGCGCATAATAATAATTCAAAATTTGGTATTGCATCCCCGCAGGCTGTTAAAAAAATACTTGCTCTTTCGGATCCAACGAAAGTGCGTCCACATCAACCATTTACAGCGCGTCATTCGGGTATGCCTCCACCACCGCCACCACTCTTAGTTAATACGCCGCACCATATGCTTGCGCATGCATTTGCAACAACACCCGCTGGTGGCTTGCCATTGGCGGCAGCAACGGCTGGAGCATCGGCGACGCCAAGCCCGTGTTCGCATCGTCGTTTGGCTTCAGGCAGTAATTCGATGCCAGCAGGTGAGAGCACATATATAAATTTGATGTTGTTACTTCCCTAAAAAGTACCCTTAATTTGTTTTAATATACACGCTGTACAAAAAGTTCGAATACAAACTTTGTAACTTATTTAAAACACCAATCAAGTGAGCTTTGATTTTATTTTTTCTTCTAAATCGAATATCGTTCCTATGACTCTCAAGCCACGACAGGCTCAAATCTATAATATTCGTATTATAGTTATTTTCTACGATGGAGTCCAAGCTCTAGCTAATTGTCAAAGCATTTTTACAAGGCCGACGACCGTGCGCAATATTCAAAGACTTTAAAAGTGTGGGTTTCTAGCGCGATTTTGTTTATAAAATTATAAAGCGGTACAAAGAGTCTTCCTCCGTTAAAAATCGGCCAAGAAGCGGAAGACCGCGAACGGTTCGCAATAGTGGTAACATAAAAGTTGTGAGGGAACAAATTCGGAGAAACCATTGCCGCTCAAGAAAAATTGCTGCGAAATTGAATATAAGCAAATCTTCAACACATTTAATTGTGAACAAGGATCTTGGCGTATAAGAAACAAAAAATGCACGGCGTTTCTACATCAGGGAAAGAAAAGAGAGCCAAAGTATCTGATATTCTTGGATGGCACGGAGGTGACGAATTCGTATTTTCTGATGAAAAGTTGTTCGTTCTACAGCAATCAGTGTCTCTAGAAAATGTTCCTGAAAGGGAAATGTATGTGCCCATATTTCAAAGCGCTTCTTCCGTCATGGTGTGGGCCGGATTCTGTAAAAGAGGAAAGCTTCCCCTAGTTTTCATCGAAAAGGGGGTTAAAGTTAACGCCGACTACTACAAACAACACGCCTTAGAGGCAGTAGTACTACGCAGCTGTCGCAGTTTATTCGGTGATGATTATTATTGCTTTCAACAAGATGGAGCGCCTTCACATACCGCAAACATCGTGTAACAATGGTGTCAGGAGAATCTGGCCGATCTTTTGCATAGCAGTCCTGATCTCAATCGATTGGATTTTTTTGCTTGGGGCTACATGACATCAAAGCTTAGCGGTTATCAAATAAAAAACTTGGAAACTTTTCGTAAGGTATTACTCAAAGTTTGGGACGAAATGGTTCGTGTCGCTTGTTGCTCTTTCGAAAAGCGATTACGCTTGGTTCAGTTATCCAAAAGAGGTGTTATTAATAAAAACCTATTGAAAATAAAAATTTATAAGGATTTACCATACTTTTTGCTTTAAAAGGACTTTAGTTTTGTATTCGAACTTTTTAGACACCGTCTATGTATCTCAAGTTCTTTTTCAAGCCTTTAAATTTTTGTGTATTTTTTTCGAATTGTTGCTCTCTCTCTCTCGTCTGTCACTCATTTCTTTAATTTCGTCCTTTTATTCTCTCTGCCCGTATCCTTTAATTCTCACTAACCATGCATGCCTTTTAATGCTGCCATTTCTCTTAACTTTAACTCTCGTTGTTTTTCTTTCCCTTATCGTCATCTCTATTTTGATCCTGACCTGACTCTTAGCCCACCTACTCTCTTAATACAAACATACGTATTCGAACATGAACTCAATTCGAAGTAAACTCAAGTTTTTAGTAATAACTCTACCTCAGCATCTCATGTCTGGGCATTCCCTTTTTAGTCATGTGAGATTGAATTATTATTCCTTTTTAATTTCCTTATTTAATATATTTTGCAATTTACACACAGGTAATATGGTACCCGTGCGGGCCATACATGAACGCTCACATTCGGATACGCCAACGACACCTTTACCATCTGTTGATTTATCTGTAGAAAGTAGTAGTGTTACAACATTTCGTGACCTGCCGTTGCGCAAATCTGTGACTTCTGGTGAGTTTAAATATTAACGTATAATTTTTCAGACAATAGAGAAATTTGTTTATTATTTTTCATACTATTATTGCTATTAACTCCCTTTCTTGCTTACTAACCAAAAGTAGTCAAATGGCAATAGGGGTTAAGAATTCTTATATTATTAAGCGTATATTAGCATAGTATATAGTCAATAAGTAGTAAAGTGCTAAGTAGTTTATAGTCTGGTAAGTGGTGTTTGGTTCAAAACAGTGCACGCCCTTGCGCTAAGTGTTAAAGGTTTGTTTCGGCGGTGTTATAACAAATTTTTGCTTTATTATCTTTATAAGAATTTCCAATACTTTATTTATGTTTAGCTTTAATAAGCTTTCCTCGCTCCAACCAGCTAATTCACTAACAAATTGGTCAGATAAGACCTGAAGACTTGTAGAGATATCACCCTGTAATGCAAATTAAGGGTCAGCTATAACAGCCAAGATATTTGAGAAACTCAAAATTTTTGTGGTACTTCTATAGCTTTCTATTTTCCAAAGCTAAACAACCTATGCTTTCCTTTAATTCCTTCTGGTTTAGTAATCTTGGTTTATGATAAAACTAGTATTTATTTTGCTTTGTTGATTTTCCGACAGGGTGGAAAGTGGATGTATATTGGAACGATTTTCCGTTATCGCTTCTCAAATTTGGTTTTGTAACAAACCGGTTTCGGCGTTTCTGGATAACAAGAGATGACGGAAAATCATTCCAATATACATAAAAATTGTATATCAAAATTTATTCCAGTGTACCAGCTATATTTTACTATAGAGTAGGGATGTGCAATTAATCAAACAAGCTAGTTAACATAGACTTCAAAATTAGTCAAAGAATTATCGACTTATCAAAACTATTAATTTGCAGATTAAACACATTTTGATTAATTATATAGCTGTATAATTTTATTATTCAGAGCCAGTCTCTTTAATTAGAAAATTTAAATGCTGAGCAAATTTTGCATGTGTCAACATCTGCGTTTTCAAGTGAACTTTATCGATTCGTTTGTTAAGGCGATAAAAAGAAATAAACCAAGTATTCAGATATCAATAAATGCTTGATTAATGAAAAAAAGGTAATATAGAGAATTGTAGGGTTTTTTTGTGAAATAAAGATAACTTTATTCTAGTTCAAAGTTTGAAAAAATTAAAATTTTTAAATAATTTTGAATTTCGAAAATATTTCGAAGTTAAATTTTGTATAGCGCTGAACGTTATAATTGAAAATAGGTGAATTATACACTGTTTTGCAGTTAAATATTCAATATTTTTGGCTATGAAAGAAAACAAAATGTCTGCATAAAAAGCGCAACAGATTCAAAGTTCGAAATTTTCCAAATAAAATTTGTTATTATTTGTTACTAAACATATGTATGTGGGTGCTTTTATTTTGTCTCTCATGCATATATAGTCTACTGTAGGTGTGTGTGTTTATTATTTGCGATTTATAATTATTTATTACTCTTTGTTTATTTTCGCTTTCCACCCACTTCCTTCTCAAACGTACACAAGTAGATGCTGCCCACTTAATTTGAAATATGTAACTATAACAAAGAGCGTGTCGGCTTACACAAAACCACCCATCCACTACGCTTATACCTACATAAAATCATACACAGTAGAAATCTAGTTTTGCAAATACAAATTTGAGACGCAATTGTAGTTGGGTATTTGAACATTTTTTAACTTTTTTAGTTTACAATACATAATTTTCTGTTGTCTCATCACTATTTCACACACCAACAAAAATATAAAAATATATTTCAACAAAAATGAACAAAACAACACCTCATATAACAAAAACAAATATCCACTTGCCGATGTGCCATCAACAAAAAAATATAAAACAACAATTGCATGCACATACATTTTGCACCGCACAAATCATCAAACCAAAAACCAACGTATAGGATCAGTTTCATCCAGCGACAGCGGACACGGCTCATATGCACAACAACACGACACCAGCAGCTCGGTTTACACTGCCGCCGATTGTCGACTACTACAACAAATCTCGAATACAGCTGCACGTAATATGAGTGGTGTTGGTGGTGGTGTCGGTGCAAGCAGCAACAGTAGCAATATTAGTTGCAGCAGCAGCGGCACAAGTGGCAGTAGTCAATGCAGCAATAGTGGTACACCAATACCACCGTCTGGAACACCCATACCACCACCAGTGGCATATCATATGTTGCGCGGCGCAGCACACAATGCAGCTGCCGTCAATAGTTTATATCATGGGAATACATCAAGTGGGACACAACTACCGCCACCGCCATATGGGCGTTTACATTGTGGTGAGCATTTGATTGCTGCGGCGTTAATGCATCCAGCAACAGCACACGCACGACATTCCAATTTGCATGGTAAGTTTGGGAGTGAAGGGAGGGAGTAAGAAAACTTTGAAAACTGAAAATCCATCGATGTGAGCTAGAGAGTGCTTTGTGGCAGGAGAGTTAGTTGAAAATTAAAAACTTAAGATGGATTTAAAATTAAGACGATTGTTTGGTTCGTAAGCAAAAAAGGGCGGCTTGCAAAAGCAACAACCCACAATAATATGGTATCTCGCAGATGTCTGAAAGAAATTAGTTTTCAATGATTGAGGCATTATTTTAATTTATACTTGAAAATACCCGAAATAGTAATAAAAATCGCTTAAGCTTTATTCTCCGTCTAGAATAGATTAAATTTAAAATAGTCGAAATGTTATAATCTAGATAATTTCGAAAAATGGAAAAAAAAAATTTTAATGTTCGGGAAATTGGTATGGCACCGCCCACATGTGGCATAAAGCATGCATACAGCTGTGTTCAATGTAATAGTAGGAAATTAAAATAAGCATCGTACGACGAAATAAGAAGAAAGGGAAATTTTGAGGTACTTCTAGCTTGCACATTATTGTGCTAAGATTGAATGAGCTATCAAACTGCGTACTCGGAAATTTTCTAGAAACTCTGCCCAAAAATATTGAAATTTGGATGTAAGTTTTTAAAATTAATTAACCTTCCTGAACTTTGTGTAAACTTTGAAATTTCTTTTTATGTGATTTCTGTTATGGAATTCGCTATATTTTAAAAGAAAATGATTGAAAACACAGCTTCTTTTTTACTTCGTCAAACGATATCCAATTTAATTTCACTACTATTATATTGAGCACAACTGTATGTGCTTAAAAAATAGTTATATCGGTTGACAACCACGCCCACTCATATAATGGTTTATGACTAATCGACATTCTAAACTTAATACCTTTGTACCGAGTTGAGAAAAATTACTTAAATATCAATCAACTAGGTACAGTGTATCACAAAACTAAAGCACTAAAAGTCCCTCTGCTAAATGTGATTAATTAAAATTGAATGTGCAGGTTTTAAATTTTGTATTTGTTTTTATCGACAAAAAAAGTAGGTCCAATAAAAATATGCATTGTTCTTTTGTGGTTTGTTTCATTTTTATTATTTTCTTTTACTCATTTTCCTCCAACAGGTGGACCACCGAATTTCGTTGACGGCAATAATAAATGTACGATGTGCCCAACAATGTCGCCGACGCCGTCAACTATGAATCAATAAAAAGTTTGCAAACCATGTTTGAGATTATGTGTAATTTTTAGAGTAAGTAATATAAATTTTACAATTTTACGGTTATATGTTCTTGTTGTTTGTAACGTCAAAAACACTCTTCTGAAGCTTATCAACTCATTTCGGTCGTAGAAGAGTACAGTAATTGCATAACTCTATTTAAAATTACGTAATGCATTCATCATGGCGATCAGTAACTTTTCGTCAGACCTGTTAAATCTGATTAGTAATTAGTAATCAATTATTTCGACAGCTTTTTTAATTGGTAATGATTATTTTAATTATTTTTTCAAGAAAAGGCAATTATTAATTGATTACTATTAGAAAAAATCCAAAAAAAAATCTAAATAAATCTAAAAAAATCAAAAATATAAAATAATAAAAAATAAATTGTTTTGATTATTTTAGATTTTTTTTCTTTTTTTTGTTTTTTTTTGATTTTTTTCAGTATTGTTGATGTCTATATTTATGGGATTCTACAACAATACTGAAAAAATCAATAATAATCAAAAGTAATCAAAACAACTTTTTTTTTTAATTTTTTTAATCGTATGATTTTTTTTTGATTAGTTGGAAAATAATCATTAAAAATTGAAAATAATTGGTAATCAATCATTAAATGGATTCTCAAGAAAGTAATTAATCAAACTGGTAATCATTACGATTAGTAATCATTATCTAACAGGTCTGCTTTTCGTATGTAATTCGGTTCTAAAGGAAATATATAGTCAGCCAAAGACTGACTCTCATGAAATATGTCGTCGCTAAAAAGAGCGAGGCAGATTTCGAAACTTCGAAATACCAGAATGGTTACATACTTCCGAGGCGACTAAGGCCGAGCTTCTCTTACAATTTGTGTATGAATTAATTCTAAGCCATAGTAAGATCCGTAAGGTTTCAGCTTGGTTTTACTGCCTACTCTTAGGCGTTCAGTGTATCCTTCCTTTTTAACCGAGAAATTCGAAATTTTTCATTGAAATTTAGCCATCGGCATATGTTTAAAACTTCTAATAATAAAAATTCTATTATTTTATTTTCTTTGCAGTTTAAGAAAAACTAAAAAACCACCTTTTTGGTTGTGTCAAAAATGCAGTTCTGCAACAACACCGCTATTTAAAAAAACGCAAGGGACAAGGAAAAAACGAAACTTACTAAAAAATCTAAATTGACTGCAAATTATTTATAAATACAAAATAAACTAACCAAATAACCCCGTTCTTCCTATTCGGTAATGAGATGCTAAATGAAACTTTGTCGTCCATGGAAAGTGACAAAATAGAAACAAAAAAAAATCTACTCCATCAGATGCCACCAACCATTTTGAACTTAGTATACATATACATACATATTTACCAACATACATATTTATTTTCGTATACATATACATATAGATTTAACTAATAATAACAAATAAAGCAAAGTAGCCAAATGAGTTAGAAGAGTAACGAGAGAAATGATAAATTGAAAAAAAAAAATATGAAAGTGCAAAAAATTATTATGCTAAAAGATAAATTAAAAATACTTCAAACTAAATGTTTTAATGAAAATAAGTTTTGCTTGTTGAATTGTGTGAAAAATTAAGTATAAGAGATACATATACATACATACAAATGTTTGAAAAGAAATTAATACAAACAAATTTTCTAAACTTTAAATTATATGCTAAATTAAACTTTCAAATTATGGACTTAAATCAAAGATGGGCGATAAGGATTCCGACTACAAAACGATTACGGTTGCAGTAGCCCTAAATACTAAGTGTCGATTACTATTACATTAATCATTAATCGGCCGAATTTGGATTATTATTTTGTTAAATGGCGATTATGATTACTTGAATCGATAACTAAGATTGATTTGGGATAGCTCCCGCTGTCTTTATTTTAAAAACAATACGATTACTGTAATTGTCATCTAAGATGGTTTAAATATCGCTTATAGTTTAAAGAATACCATTAAAAGTAATCGTAATCAGCCATCGTAGTAATCATCGATTGCACATGTAATCCCTATCGCCTATATGTGACCAACAAACATACTGCATTACAACCACATAATCAATGGCATTTGTACACTTTTTTTTGTATGATGCTTACAAACATTCTTATATGAGTATGTAGTATATACATATGTACATATCTATATTTACAAAACTTTTTTTATATCTTATTTACAATAAATATTTAAATTAATATAAATATTTATCTTTTTAAGAAAAAATCCCTGACACAAGAAACGGTTACATTAAAAAAAATATAAAACGAAAAATAGAAAAAATAAAAATTATATGGAACAAATTTAAAAAGTTACTTTTTCGAAAATCATGTAATCTATGCATGTGTTAGTTAAGTAAGTTTAGTAATACATAATAATTTTAATTGTCTTAGTTTTGGGTTAAAAAATATTAAGTATATACAAATATTTATATTAAATAGTTAAGCGAAGGTTTTCATAATTTATTAAATATTACTGTGTATTTTGTCGCATTGTGTTGTAAGTGTGCATTGAAGAATATTTTTCAAATTTAAAAAAAGAAATTTAATTAATGTAGACACATAATCAACTCACTCACACACACACATAGCACACAAGTTCTATCTATACCCAGACCGTATTGGTGATGTAAGCTTAGTTATGAATCTCTCATTCACGGCATAGTATGAATAATTGGATAAATTTGAAAGCATTCGGAAATTTATTGCATTCATTGCATTGCCATATAGGCATTTGAAAATGGAAAAATATTTCAAAAACAAAAATTGCATAAAATGTTACGTTGACATTTTTATCGTTTTCACAAAGACAGTTTTTATCACGCATTACCAACTGGGTAGCACGCCATTTTCAAGATGCAACATTTTACATTAAAACCACACACACACTAACATTAGTAAGTAAGCATGTCAATATGCATATGATTGAGTTAAGAAATTAGAAAGTCTGCCTGCTTTATTTGGTGAAAAGTACAAGTGTATAGCTTAACATTTAAGTGAAGTGAATAAAGCAAGAACAGAGGTAGGTGAAAAAATAGCACCAACATTTAGCATTGCTTTTAAGTAATGATTATTTAATTCTTGTTTACTATGTCCACTTGAATATTGATTTATGTGTGGCATATTACTGAGCAAGTTACCAACTCCATATCTGCAAAGAATGCTCAATATATTTTCCATATAAACCCCAGCCTGCCCGGGTTACCATATAACGCAACAATCGAAGTTGCATCAAAAACTGTTTGCTTCCACCAACGCTCCACCGTGTTCGAAAGTATTTTGTGGTTGTTTCGATTCCCTTCGATTCGGGTTTCGATGACTTCACACAATCTAACCATTACCACAAAATTTGTAAAAATAAAAAAATTAGAACTTTTGAACAAAAATAAAACATTTGTCAAATGGTTAAACGAATAATCAAATTTGGAAACTATGCTATTTTGAATTCAGTTGCTATATTTTCACTCGCTTCTGTACATGCATACCAACCAACATACATATGTATGAGACTAAGGTAAATGCAAATAACTTTGAAAATTTGAATTATTTTAAATAAGATGTTTTTTGAAAAAAGCTGAATAATAATTAATTCAACTATTAAACTAATTTAAAAATATGTGAAATAAAATAAAGATACATTTTGGTTTCATTGACTATTTACGTATTAAAATTTGCGCAAGTGAGATAGCACATTAAGCAATTAATAAGCTGTCGCGTGTACATGTATGTACTAGACTGTATCCAAAAAAAAAAACTAAATAGCATTGAAAAAATACTTTTGCGAACGTTGATGTTTTGGATACAGTCGTAAATATATATAGATGTAAAGCCAATAGTCAGTAATTTGACTATAATAAACTGTTCAGACAAAGTTACCAAATGTAAATCATCTTTAACCAACAGTTTGCGGTATTTTTTAAAACTTCCATTCAGACCTGTTAAATTTATTTATTATTTAGTAATAATTTAATAAGACGGTCTTTTTAATTGGTAATGATTACTTTTATTGTTTTTCAAGAAAAGGCTATTATTAATTGATTACGATTGGATAAAATCAAAAAAGAGTAAAAAATAATCAAGAATAATCAAAAAAGTTGTTTTGATTACTTTTGATTATTTTTAAAAATTTTTAACAATCGTAAAAAATCATGTTTTTTTTTTAATTAATTGGAAAAATGGATTTTTAAAGTTAAAAACTATTTGACTACGACGTGTAAGAGTCTTAATTTATACTTATTCCCAAGCCAATCATTCGAATTTTCTTTTAATATGTAAAGATTCTATAGCCCCGAGTGTACATGTTCCACTTGATGGGTTTTTAAAATTACTTTTTTTTATTTCATAATTATTTTTTTGCGCAGTGGGTCAAGTTGTGAGTTTTTTACACTAAAATGAGCTTTACATTCATATATTTAAGTATATTTACGTGTGTACGCACCCATATGATAAAGAAAAATAATTTTTATGTCGTTTGAATAAATAGTGCTTACCAGCAAAATATTAACGTTTAAAGAAAATCTCTAACAAATTCATATTTGTAAATATTTAAATGTCAAAATGAAGTTAACTGTCGCACAGAAAATAAAAAGTCGTTAAATGAACAAATTTTCAAATAATGTTGGGAGTAAGAAAAAACATTTCAAGCATGACACAAATATGTAATAGCAAGTATCTTTATTTTATGCAATCATGAGACTCAAAACAAAATTTGAAGACAAAAATATAAAATATATAAAAAAAAAAATTTTAAACAAAAAATCACAAAAATCGCAAAAAAGTATGCACGTAACCAATCTAAAATTTATTTAAACGTTTCATTGTATTATGTTATTCATCATATATACACATACTCCTTATGAACGTGCATATCTAATTTATTAGCATTAACAGCATTCGCTTTGAACATTATTTGCCTTTAGCTACTACATATCTACTATAGTACATTAATTATATGTATTAATTTTTTGTTTCTATTTTCAAGGGCAAGTTCTTGCGCTCAGATTTAGCTATAAGCATTTTTGAATTGAATTTTTATTATTTAAAGGTTATT
Organism: Merzomyia westermanni; assembly: GCA_949987695.1. Taxonomy (NCBI): domain Eukaryota; kingdom Metazoa; phylum Arthropoda; class Insecta; order Diptera; family Tephritidae; genus Merzomyia; species Merzomyia westermanni. Next base: position 182,612,046 of record OX465289.1, read on the forward strand.
TTTATTAGTTGAATGTGTATTATAATAACTTCTTTAATTTGCAAACAAAAAATCATTTTAATTTAGCTACTTTCTTAGCTATGCATACGTATTTGTTGTTTGTTTATAGTTTATAATTTAAATCAATAAGGAAAACACAATAAAAGACATAAATGTATGTAAGATTTTGTTTTATGCTCTCTTCAATTTTTCTTTTTAACTTAGCCTTAACTAAGTTTAATCTCCTAACTTTACTCTCGCTATACACACATAAATATAAAATAATGCTATGGAATAAATCAATAAAACAAAAACAATCAATATGATAAATGTAGCAAAGTATGATTTCTTTACGACTTACCTTCAAATGAAAGTGAACAAGTTTGAAGCGGCTATCGATCCAGCACTTATTGTATTTGAAAATATGGAGCATCAGGTAGACAGTGAACTCAGCATACCAAGGTAAGTACGAGATGGTCCCAGAAAATCTTTCGAGTTGTAGTCTAAAGCTTGTAACTCCTGACATGAGTTTGGAAATTTATTGTCTTTCAAAATTTAGAAAAGAATTTTTTACCACATTGAGTTTATATACCAGACAGCTCCACAACATACGCCTATTTGGTTACCTTAGATCATTAATTCACACGCTTCAGTTGCGAAATTTATTGTGTTTCAAAAAGTGCCATTATTGTTTCAATATACATCACGTCGTCAGTGGACTTAGAAGGTTAAGGAAATGGTAAACGTTTGCACAGCGTTAACCTGTATGGGGACTTTACATGTTTTATTTGCAGCCACGAGTTTGGAAATTTATTGTGTTTCAAAATATGAAGTATTTATTTAATGTTTTGCTAGTCGTTAATGGAATGTAAACTTCAAGTAAGTACTATGTAGGTGGCCAGGCAACATAACAATACGAATTTAAACGACCAGAACGACTCCTAAACTATAAGAACGGAAATCGGTTGAGAACGAGTTGTCAAGGTTATGCACTGGGTTACAATTTCCATCGCCATGTGCAAGTGAACAGTTGAAAGCTTTGCTTAAGCATTATTGACTTCGAACTAGTGTCCTCATCAAATGGTTTGTAACAACAACAACAACTCGTCAAAGATTTATGGGAATGTTACCGATATGGATAGTCCCTGGCGGATAAAGCTCGAACTAGCCGGGGCATTTTCTGGTACTAGCCCGACTCACGAGAGAAGGATTTCTTTGACCGTGTCGGACCTTCGAGTCGTGGATTTTGGGCGCCAACAAAAAATCGACGGCTGAGGAAAAACCCCTATCACAGAATTTAATTGAACAATGCCCTAGGTCAGAATTTGGTTGAAGAAAGCCCTATCTGAACGAAAATTCAATACGAATTCAGCTGAGTAGCGCATTTTTGAAACAAATGCTGAGAAAATTTGAAGATAGGGCGTTCTTCTTCTTGATTGAAAGTGATCTTCCACTCAGCTGTCAAATTAGTCCCTGCTGACGGGTCGTTCCAGTGGAAAAAAATTTTCTCAATGTAGCTTGAAGGACTCTGAGCATCACATTAAAATAATCACTGTTAACAACAGCAACAACAACTCTGAATTTTTATGGCAGAAACATAACAAGCTTAAAATCTACTGTCCAATTTGTGAATTCCCTAGAAAATTTAAAATTCATTGAGAATTTCTTAATACAAATCGTTTACTGTTTTATTAGAACTATATATTTGTTTAAGTATGAATTATATTCATTTACATGTAATAACATAACATGCTGTTTGCTTTCGTAAAAATTAAAGTGACTGACTATGAAAATTGCTTTGCAAATATTTTCGAATTATTTGAATATGTATACAATTTTAGAGGAAAATGCAATAAACATCATCTAGCATTCTGTCTAAATTTCACCATAAAACAAAGTTTATATATGTGTATGAATGTGTATGACATTAAGTATATTTTGCTGTTGTTTCTTTAACTTATATGTATACGGGCAGCTTTAGCAGGCACTTTTTTGCACTTACAAATAAATTACGGAGCTATATCTAAGTACATGCATAGTATTAAACAATACAATACATCTATTACACTATACATAAAGAATTTAACAATTATACAAAACGTACAATGATATTATGATCATAAGCGATGCTTTTAATGAATGCTTTTTTGAAATGATACAAGAACACAACGTACAGCAATGAATGTAAATTATTTTTTTCGTCTAAATTGTTGGTATGTAGATACACAATAGTATGTATTTATTTTCGATATTATGATACATGTTACATTTATATAATGATTGGTTTAAATGACTCAACAATACTATAACAATCGATAAAATGGATTTCAATTTATTGTGAGTGAGTTATCTAACGGTCAGTCAACTTTTTTTTAGATGGAAGCACCACACATGTGTGGTTATATGTATATATATTGATGTAATAAAATATATATGCATACAATGCTCATTAATTGTTAGTTTATCGCATAATGTTAATTGTTGTTCGTCCATTGCATGCTGCAATGATTTTTCTATGTGTTTTCTTTTTCGCTTACATTTTGTTTTGTAAAAATACAGATAAATATCGTTTCTTAAACTTTAAAGGCTTAGTTGTATATTTAAAAAAAAAAATATTGCTATTCGCATGCAGTTTCGATTTTCTTTTTTTTTTCTGCATTTGCTTTTGATTTTTGTGTAAAACTATTGCAATTTGGAATTGCGTAAATTTCATAATAATGGCCACACTAGTGGAAAGTGTATATTTTTCAGTATCGCAGTCGGCGTTCAAATCAAACGCGTTCGCTTTAAATATGTTATAAGTAAGCTATAGATGAATTTATACTGCGCTAAGGACGGTATGATACTATCACGTTGATGACGTAATTGACCAATAACGCGTGGTATATCCAAATCCTGTTTGAAAGAAAGTAGAGGATTATTTTACAATCTTTTTACATCAACTTTTAGGCCCTAGTTAGGCTAGTCGAAAAATAGTGTAGCTCTTTTTTAATTACTTTCATTTAGTGTATTTATATAGTTATAATAAATAAAAGTTTTAGGTTTACAATAATTAATTAATTGTCAAGAAATATCGGAGCTAGAAAAACGTATGTGGCGATGTCAAACGGAATCAAAAAGGGAAGAGCATAAGCTGACACTAAACTATTTTTATTGTAACCCGAGCTCGTTTAAAAAACATATAATGTACAATACTAACTGAGCAAATTTATGCTAATGCTTTCACAAGCACCTTTTATTTGATACCCAGTTGAATAAATCACAAACGCCCATCGTTCGATACTCGTATTTCAAAGGAAATAAAGTAAATTTTTGAGCCTACTCTATTTTTTTATTATATACATTATAAAAAGAGAACATTCAAAAATTCCCTCAACATATTGACCAAAAAAAACTTTAACACTCTATTATACCTATACATCCTCATTGTTTTCCGATCATTTCTGTCATATGTATATAAAAATCCTATGCCCCAACTCACCTCATTATGATCCAGCGTATAGAGTAATAAATCAGCGGTCAATGTAACACCCGATCTGCCACCACCCTCCAAACAATGTATCAACACTGGTGGATTGGTATTGTGTCCAGGTGGTACTTCATTAATTGATGCCATGCGCACAGAATTCAACTCTTCCAGAAAATCTAAAAAGTGATTAACTTCACGCGGGCAATTCTGTTCACCCCAATTGGTGTAGTTCAAATGCCAAACAGAACGATAGCGACGGGATTGAATGTGAAAGAGGCGTAGCTTGCTGGTTATGCAACGATCTGTCGTTTGTGAAAATTCCTGGTAAACTTGGAACTGTGTAGAATAGAAGAATAGGGAAAATTTCTTAGCAATAAGCAAAAAAATATATTTTAACAAAACTCACTTGTCCAAACTCAAGGCGCTGATTGCTATTCGGCGGCATATAGTTAAGGCCCTCTGAAAGCTGTACAATTAAATAGACATCCGCTTCCCAGACACATTGCCAGAAAATGCGAGTGGTCAATTCTTCTTGTGGTGATTGAGCAATAATATAGAAGCGTTGTTTTGTACCAACTGTAGCCTGCAAGATGGTAAATGAAAAACCAGAATCGATTAAGTTAGATATGACTAGGCTGGCTCTTTCTCTTAAGAACAGAATATTTTTTTTTAACTTACAGATATGCGTGATGCATTAACATAACCCGTTCGGTTTTCCATAGTTGGCGTTATGCAAACGCGATTGTCGTCGTATGGCAAAAAGTTTGGATCGGAATTTTTCATTGCATTTTCTTCCATTAAAGCGCAGTCGTATCGCGCCATTTCGCGACGCTTAGGTATACTTTCGAATTCGATAAAAAGTTGAGGATCGTTGAGTTTCTCATTTAATATAGGGCACTAAAAATTGAGAATAGAAATTAGTACTTGTTATAATTATAATAGCTGTGTTCGGTGACAAAACTTGCAAAGAACTGTCAGTAAAGTAAAAGTAAAAAGTTTTCGCCGAACAGGAGTCAGTAAAGTCCTGCAAACAAAACAGCTGTCGCTTTTTTGATTGTTTAATAGTTCAAATTCTTAAATGTTTGTTGTTGCTTTCCTATGTTACGATCCGCTGTTTTTCACTTACACGTTTTACTGAGTGGAATTCCCCCAGTAGAAACTTGCAACTCTCTCTCCCAATGAAATGTCAAAATGTGCTATCTCGCTACAAATGCGTCACCGAACACTTTCCCGTAAAAATTTTATAAAAATTTTATCCTCACCGAACACAACTGTTATTAAGTAAACAACCAAAATACATATTTTAGGTGCAGTTTTCATGAATTCGTCAGAAAAAATTTTTTATGCAACCATTTTTCTACGTAATAAAATTTTATACTTCAGTAAGAATCCACTCACCAACTTCTCCTTTGAATACTGTCCGGAAATGGGTTGAAGACGCGGCACCCCTGTCGACCAACGGTGCATCAAATTCAAATCATCCTGAGCTAGTTTAATTTTCGCTGCGGTTTTTAACGCACTTGACGAAGATGCCTTTTCACGCCCAAGTGTAGCTGACTTCTGTTTATCCGGCGTTTTGCTACGACCCAAAATATTCCATATTTTCTTCCGTTTGCCCTCCTTGCCACTAGTGCTGGAAGAATTTGTTGTATTGAAACTATTTGTAGTCGTGGTACTGGAAGAATTGGCAGTTGTATCCAGCATCGATGCATTGTGTGAGCGATGATGTTGGTGCTGATGTTGATGGTTTGGCGAAGAATGTTTTAAGGTAGTGGCTGCAGAGGCCGAGGCATTAGATGGAAGTGTAGAAATATTCATGGCACTGAATTGATGTTGAGCTGAAAGCAGCATTGAGTCTGTGCAGTCATTATGTTCTGGAGGAGATGTTTGGGCGCGCATACCAATATTATTTTTTGGCGCTTTATTTGCTGTTGTTGCTGCAGCCACGTCCACTGTAGAAGCGGATGAGTTTGTTTGTATAAGCTGAGCCTTTTGGGCATGCGTATGTTGGTGCCTTGGCGGTGGTGTTTGTTTCATCGTTTGTTGATTATTGCTGTTGTTGTGACCAACTGCTGGTGCAGCCGAAGCGGCGCGTGCAGCGCGCTGTGCCGGCATTGGTTCCAAGAACTGACGCTCAGTGCTAGCGGCGCGCTCAACATATTTATGCATATTGAGAGCAGCAGCATTGGCTGTAGTTTCAGCTTCGGCTTGTTGCTGCGCGTGTACCTGTTGTTGCTGTTGGGATAGAGCATGCGCTTGCTGTTGCAATAGCACTTGTTGTTGTTGCTGCTGTTGTAGGGATTGTTGTTGCGCTTGCTGTTGCAGCGCCTTTTGATGTTCCTGCTGCTGTTGCTGCTGAAGGTGATGATGATGTCTTGCAGCAGGTACCGGCGGCATTTGCTGTTGGGTCGTTCCATTCATGCCACCTGGCGCCGATTGAATTGAAGCTGTGCGATTACGCATTGATTCGCTGGTTGCCGACGAACCCGAAGAACGTTGTTCCACACTACGCTGAACAGTTGGTTCGGCAGCAACGTAACGTGCATGTGGAACATTTTCATAGATCGGTTCAATGGAGCCATTCAAAGTATTCCGTTGCAATGACGCGATCGTTGTTTGCGAATTTTGTAATTGTTTTTGCTGTGCATGTGGCTGTGACTGCTGTGGCGATTGATGTGTCTTTTGTTGTTGCTGACTTTGCACTTGCTGTGGTGGTGTTGGACGGTAAACATTGTTGGTATTGTTGCTGTTGGCGTTGTTGGTTAAAGTTGGCGAATGTTGTTCATTGTAACTGTGGGTGTTGTGTGGCACAAAGAGACACTCCTGCCGCAACTGCGACAAAATTGATGGTTGTTCCTCAATCATGTTCAAATTTTCAAAAGTGCCGTGAGGCAAATACGACTGCGAATGACCCATATGCCCACCACTGCTCATATACGATGAAGAATGCGGATGAATTAATGCGTGATTGGTAGCGGCAGCAACCATTCCACCCACTGTTTGTGAGGCATTGCCGATGTTAGCGCCCACACTACTACCATATGGATATTGAGAATTTAGCAAATTACGATTTGATACCAAATCCGGTGAGGAACCAGACACATAAGCGCGAAAGCCCATCAAAGGTCGATGTGTCGCCACCGCCAAGTCAGGCGTGGATGAAGAGTTTAAACGATTTACAGGGTAGGGCGGTGGTGGTTTGCTGCGTATCATTTGCAACCTATGTCCCAAATCTATGTATGCTCCACCGCCGCTGCTCGTACTATTACTATGACCACCGGGTGCCATAGTTACACCCGCAACACTTAAATGATGATGCTGTGCATGCATTGCCGCTGCTGCTGGTTGTGCAACATCGGGGTAGCGATGTGGGGTCAGCTGACTAAGTAAAACACCGTCACCATAAATCGCAGCTGCATTGTGTACATCAGGTTGTGAGCCGGCATAGTAGATCGCACCACCAGCAGTGGGTGTTGCACCCACACCAACAGCTGATTGTGGCTGATAATTGACATAGTTGTTCATTTGCGGATGATGCAATTCACTGGAAGGTGTACGATATTTTAGTTGCACAGCAGTTTCGTAATCGGGTGCAGGACGATAAGTGGGCAACATAGCTTTGAGACGTTCACGTTCATGTGCGTCAACGCTATGCAGCGCGACGTTACTGCTATTGTTCGTTACGCTACCACCCAGATGGCCGTGCACAATGTTATTGCTGCTGCTGTGAAAGTTACTGCCGCCAACACCACCAATGTTATTGCCATTATTATTTGTTAGATCTAGGCAAGAAGTACTCTGCTGTAGACGCGTGTCTAGCATACTATTCGACAAATGCTGTGTTGACGCGTAATCGTGACCATATTCCTAGAGTGAATAAAGAGAACTAATAAATATCTGCTTTTAACAATTTAAAAAAAAAATGGTGTGATTCACCTTCGTCAACCAACTGGGTGCTATAGCGCCTACGCTATGTGAGTGCATACCACCGTTCGCACCGCCCCCTGCTATACCACCCCCTCCCCCTCCACCCGACTGATGACTGGCTGCTAGCGAAATATTCGATGACATTAAAGCATTGGACGCATGTGTGGAGGCGAGTAAGCCATGATGTAAAGCTGGTGCTGACATGAATTCTGGATTGATGTTTGTAAGTCCAACGCCACCTCCTCCACCGCCACTACTCATCGCATTGGGATTATAAATCGCACGCTGTTGTTGCTCAAGCAGCAAGTCTTCTCGTGAATCATTAAAATCGCCATAAGCATAAGTTTCCATGCCACCAGCTAACACAGACCCAGTAACGCCGGAATTACCATTTGCACTTTCCGCATCACCCATAGACGATGCAGCTTCCTCATCAATGTAACGTTTGAAGAATTTATGTTGCGTAATACATAATTTCCAAAAGTAACGTGCAGTTTCGGCATCTGTAAATATGAACGAACCGACTATGGAGCCGTCGGTCTTATTCTGCTCGATTTTAATTGTACGTTTGTCTATGGAGACAGTTTGTGACTCTTTCCATGGGAAATATTGTCGACCATTATCGGCCATTACTACCATGCCATTAATGGCCAGACCAAGCAACAAATCGTTCCCCAGCGTGTCTTTTGCATGAAAGCGCTCCTCGCCGTAGCCATCCAATTGTTGACAACATTGAATGTACATTTCTTCGGCCTGGGATTGCTGAAGATGCTGGATGCCAGCATTTTGTTGTAGGACCTCCATAATGAGGCTGTCGAGGAGATTATCATCGTTGGCGAGACCTAGGAAAGAGAATTAATTAGTAATGTACTGTTAATTAAAATGAGTAAAATTTGCAGGAATTTAAAGTTTAGTTGTGGAAAAATATATACTGTACCCTTGTCTATTAATAAAAAATTCAAAGCACACTGCAAAAAATACCTTGTAAATTTCTCGGCAACACCAATGACTTCTTCAAATAATCCTTTGTTTGCTTGTCATTCTGATGACTATCGTATTCCGCTTGTCGACAATAGAGCGCCAACAAAATAGCAGTGCGTATATCGCAAATAATTTTCCCTTCATAAATGTCGCTTTTCAATTGCAAAAAATAGTAATAACGTGTCAAATCATCGCGCCGCGATGGATCGACATAGTGACGTACACGTAAATATATTTTTGTACTCGCAGCATATTTTTCCAGTTGTCTACTTAACGAACGTTCCAAATCAATCCATTTTAGTTCATCCTCTCTGCCCTTGACCACATAGCGAAGGCCAAAAAATTCAGGTTCCTGTAGATTTAGACGCTGACAGACATTATCCAAGCACTCTTGTCCTTTACTCTCCGAACTGATCGTACAGTCAACTGTGGTGGATGTATCTGAAAAACATAATTAAATGTTATATCGAATTATTGAAGGGGGATCATATAAGAAAATTAGGAGTGGCTTTTAGGATTTGGATTAGTTTTCTGAAGAGGGCTTTCTCTGATAACAAAAATAATAATATGAACAATTGTATATCTTAGGTCCGTCAAAAAAAATAAAAAATTAAAAATGTGCTCAATTTTTAAGTACTTTTTTTTTTAACTTCAAAAGTGGGGGTCCAGCTCAGTCCATCTTGACGAGCCTGAATATATATCATTTACCATGCTAGACGCCTATTTCCCATAGCAGTTTGAAACATTGTTATAACCGTCTTTTTAATATCCTACATACATACATATCTCTCAAAAAAATCCTCTTTGTAAAAAATTCGATAAGCGTAAACCAGGCATTAAAAGAACTATTACCCTAGCAAAAGGGATACAAAATTATTAAATTTAAAAATTCAGTATACTGGATACAGATATACAGCTGGATACCGTTGCATAGATTTGTTCAGCCAAATCATCCCACTGTTCAATGGCAAAATTTAATATGACCACCAGATGTTTCATTCGATTTAATTGAGATTAGCAGCTGATAAACATTTTAACAGAAAATTGTGTAGAATACGCCAACGCGAAATGTAGTTTAAGTTGAAAAGTTTCAATCTATCAACTACCGGACAAATCGTCGCATTTCTGCGTTAAACTCGTATCTACAACTTAATAAACTTTCAGAAAACTAACTAAATTACTTACCTTATGCATACTTAAAATGTAGATACGAGGTGATTAATGGAAGGGAAAATCATGAAGGATGTTTTAATTTAACAAACGGATGATCAGCTCGAGTTTCCCGATGTGGTAACGAATTTTCTCAAAAAATTTAGATGCGAGGTTAACGCAGAAATGGACGAAATTATGTGTGCCGTACCTATTCTAGTATGGTAACAACATTCTGATTACGGGTAACGAAATCATCTAGCTACTTTCAAACGCTTTGACGTATGATGCCAATGAAATTTGATGGATAATTTAACAACTACGCCAAATTGGGCGTTTGGCGATTGTCTTTGCGGGAAAAAAAATACTATCACTTTTCTATACTCTGCTGCGCATTTAAAGTTTTTGACAGTGTTACCATGTGGGCTAAAACCGCTGCTATGAAAGGTGTTTAAAATTTCGGTCGGTTACAATCACCGAAAGGATCATATGCAAATCATTCGTAGAACGTTTCTTTTGATTGCACTGAGAAGTATCCAATCTAAATTCTCTCGACATTGTCCATGATTTCGAGACCACCAAGCCCTGTTTATGTTCGTCGAGAGAGTATTTTACTTTTCAATAACCTACTCGGTCCAAACTGGAACTTGTTGGCTCGAGTTATTCTCCGTTAAATTTCTGACACCGAAGGTCCATAGTTCGAGTCCTGGGACAGGTAACGTCAAAAGTGGTTTGAAACCGTTTTTTCAAAACGGTGTCGCTCCTCGGCAATGGTTTGATAAACTCTCGAGTGTATTTCTGCCATGGAAGGTAGATGCCGTTCGAAATCTGCAAAACACCAGAGGTGCCGCCAATTTGTTGGAAACAATTCAATTGGCACATCACAAATTGGAAAAGAAGCTCGGCGCAAAAATCTCTTAGGAGGTTTATGGTTATATACATACCTGTTGTATATCGCGCCATACATTTATAATTTTTTTTCTGACATTATTTTTGCTTTTAATTCTGGTTCCCTAATAGGCAAAATCCTTCAACGTCGAATCCAAACCAGATAAAGCAATAGGGAATTGGAAAAAATTTTATCAAGAGAGCAATGATGAAGGAAATAATATTATACACTGTACTGGGTTTTCCACGTGAGACAAATATCTAGTGCATATTTGCTCACTAACTTCTGCCAAAAATAATAAAAATTAATTGAGGAATAACAAAATAGTAGTGTTTAAAATACAAATAGAAATATTTTGTAATTATTCAGTCAAAAAAATTCTGAGACACCTATTCACATATCGTCGCCCTCTTGCCAGAAGCATGCAAGACCGAATTCTTTGAGTTTATAGGCTCACTGGATTAACCATTGAATGTTCTATGTTTGATCAAAATCCCAAGTAGGATGCGTACACGGAATCCACAATATTTCGTAATATACAAAAGTTAGCTGAATGAGCCAAAACATAGTGATTTTTTTAAAAAAACATTCAACTTTAAATTCTACTTTCCAACATGTTCAATTAAACAGATTCGTGTTTCTAGCTAGAGGGCGACGATATGTATATTTGTGAGGTACTTATACACTCATAGATAATATATAAATAAGTATAATAAATAATCGTCAGGCCCATCTTTGCATACTAATAAACTGTTTATAAGCACATCCTCAACTATGGATATAAAATTATTAAATAAAGACTATATTCAATAAAAAAAAATAAAACAAATTTGGAGGCACGAAAACTGAGTACTTTTAAGTCAGGCATGAGCAATAGTCATTGCTGTAATTTGTAGATCGTAAGCGAACATACACGGAGTCATAGATATAAGTTATAGTGCTATATAGTCAAAAAAAAGTCTGTCTTACGCTGAATGAGGACAAAAGAGGTGACATGCTGTAATCAAAGAAAGAATAACCATAAGTACGAATTAGCAACCACATCAGTGTTGACAGATTAAAATTTATAAATGTGAAGGAGTTGGTCTATTGGGAACCAGGGCCCTCACTCTGTAGTTCTATTCGAAACAAAATTTGTTCGCTTTCGAGTGATTCGAACTCTGTAAGAAATTTTCCAGTAGAAAGCATTCGTTGTTCAAGTTCCATTCTTTTCCCTTCGGATTTGATCTATCCCCCTTCCTAATGTAGAAAATTTGGGACTCACTACTTCGAAAACATATGCCAGAATGGTCGAAAGTTAGAAAATTCTATTCGACAACAATTTAGTAAACGGAAATCCACAAAATGTATTTTCTTATGATTATAATAAAACAATTAAACAATTTCATCAAGAAGTAATTTTTATAGCAGAAAGAGTTAAGCAATCGCTGTTGACAGAAAATAATTGAAGAATTCTATGTAAAAAATTGGAAAAATTCAAGAAAACAAAATTTTTACAGATTAGAAGTATTTACATATTTAAAAAAATTAAATTTTATTTAATAAAAATAAAATAAAAGAATTAAAATTACTTGCGCAACCACTTACTTTCGAACCTGCAACCGCACGCATGGTAGTCGAGATTCTTATCACCTGCGCTACTGCGACATGTTAAACTGCGCTGCCTAATACTGCACTTGAGATTTATGCAGTGTTTTTGTATTTTGCTTTGCGCTTGAAATTTGTGAAACAGTGATGCCTACTATTATGGAATATTTCTAAAGTAAATTCTAACGAACTACAGAGTGCCTATGTGTATTAGAATCGCTTTTTGCTTTCGAGTAGAATAGCCATAGTATATGTCTACTAGTAGCGCAACTTCCCTGTAAAAAACGTTGGACCATCAGAGTACTCCAACACTTATCCTCACTCATATAAAAAAGGTGGTCCAATTTACATAGCGATGTCCGTTGATTGGATCACCTAATCCTATTCGGAGTACCATTTCCTTTGCTTCTGAATAGTCTATAGAGCACCTACGTTGGAGTACTTTGAAAATGCTGCCAAAAGATTACTCTATAGAGTATTCTAGACGAAAGCGAGAAGGGAGTATGTGTTCTTTTGAGGACCACCTACTCCCGCTCTCGCTTTGCTGTTGAATACTCTATAGAGTAATCCCATGGGAGTATTTTGAGAGTACTCTCACGTAGGTGGTCTATAGAGTATTCAAAAGCAAAGAAACGGAGTACTCCGAGATGGATTAGGTGATCCAATCACCGGACATTGCCATGTAAATTGGACCACCTTTTTTATATGAATGAGGATATGTGTTGCAGTACTCTGATACTCCTTTAGGAGTATTCTATGGAGTATGAAACGGAGTATTTCCGTTTTTGGCAGGGTTACTCCGAATCTGCACACACACACACAAACCACACAGGGTGAATTGTATGCAATAATAAAACAATGAAATTTAAATGCTGCAATATTGAACATGAAGACTTAAAACACCCAAATTATTGAATATAAAGCAGTTATAACACCTTATCAGTTCCTGCAGAATGTAAATTTCAGTTTAAATTGAAGTTTTTAGTTGTAGTTTTTACTTTAAAACAACTCTGAACGCGATTTCCTTCATTACACTCTCTCGGAGTACATTCATCCACTGCCTTCCACTCCGATTCGCAAAAGAAGATGCCAAACTAGTACGGGTAAACAATGAGAATATCCTTTCGAATAGAACTACAGAGTAAAGGCCCAGCTTTAACATTGAAAATAATATCAGGCTTCTTCGCAGTATGCGGCGAGTACCGAAGGAAGTTGAACTGTACGAGCTTTACACAGATCTCAACATAACGGAGCAATTAAAAGGTAAACGGAAATTGGATAATATTGGTATAGTTGGTATTTTACTGCAAAAGTAACAGCAAAAATTAAAAAAAAGTCTTTCTGAAAACACGGTGGCTCCTCGGCAGTGCCCACACACCACAGGGTGTATTTTTGCCATACAAATCTTCTCAGCAAAAACTAATCATGCTTAGCAAATGCAATGCGGAATCGTTGTTATCTGTATACCTTTACTGTGCAATAAAACCCGTGATAAGAACATTTAAAATCCATGTAAGTACGTACACTGTGATTACTCAAGAGTCGAGATACTCGAAATTCTAGTCAATTTATCTGATTACACCTTTTGTGTAAAATATTTTGTGTAAAGATTTGTGCTTGGAAGCGTCATAAATTTCAAAAAAAATTCTATAGCAGAAAACAGTTAAAAACGCGTCATATGTACATACTAGCCAAAATATTGAAACCTTTTGGATACAAGAAAAAAGTTTACTAACAAGAGGCGTTAAAAGTAATGGACTAAAATATTATCCGCATAGGTATGTTCCTAAGTAAGTAAAACAACCAAATAAGGAGTTTGACTATAACAGAGGGTAAAAACTAGAGAACGACCGAACTTCGACTTCGGCCACCAAAGTTCTTTTGCCGAACATCCCTACAAGACGCTGCTGACATTCCAGGCAGGTTAAGTAGTCGCTACAACAACAACAACAACAACAACGCTGCTGATAGATATATCAGATTTTTCATATTGCTGCTACAAATCTGATGGCCGATTTGTTCTACACCCTGATGACCCCTTTAGCGCTTCCTTTCAAATACCGGCTCATGTGAAGGTCAGCTGTCTTGTAGGGATATGTATGTGAATTCTTAATAGTCTAAAAATTGTAGAAAGGCCAGTTTTCTGTTGTAAAATTCAAAATTTGTCTGCCCGATAAACACACATTTCGTTAAAAAACAAATTTTTTACTACACAGATATTAAATTCAAAGTTTACATGAGGAAACGCCCCTAAAGTTTGAAATATTACGGAATTTGATACTTTTGTAAATGAAAATCTGCTACCAAGAAATTGTATGATTTTTGAATATTGGTATCAATGCCAACATTTTGTGTCGAAAACTTAATTCGGCTTTGAAAATCGATGTTCGGTCGTGCTCTAGTAAAAAATAACCATACTATCTTAACCATTCTCAATTTTGCTAAAAAAAAAAAAACTGTAACATTTTTCTGTTGATTGTGTGACGCAAACCTCAGACACATAACATGATAATCTAGTTAGAACTCCATATATACAAGGTGGCGCAAAAGTAAGCTTCCGATGTTCAGCATATCGGTTGTGGCACGTGCAGTGTGTGCTGTTGCACCGTCTTGTTGGAACCACATGTTTTCCAATCCCAATTCATCAAGTTGCGGCAAAAAGAACTCGTTGATCATTGCTCTGTAGCGCTCACCATTCACAGTAACCGTTTGGCCCCGACCGATTATTGGTCAAATAAATAGTCAGCAATATTCCGCGTTCTGGAGCAGTGTGGCGTAACATTGTTTATTAACGTGTATTTCGCATGTGTTTACTACACAAATGTCAAAACAGAACTGACTTTAGGGGCCAATCGCAAAATTTATAGCATTTTCTGATAGGAGGATTACTTTTGCGCCACCCTGTATAAAGAGATTTATAACTATCTCAAAATGATTAGTAATTAAGTGCGAATAGTGTTAATTTATGAGATACGCACTGCAAAGCAGAACAATATCGAAAGTGGATAGGTAAATCATTTACCGTAAATGTGAATTATGGCATAACAAAAGAAAAGAATATTATAGGTAATTAAACACAAGTATTTTCATTTATGACGACAGCCTTTATTGCAGCAATACATTTTGTTTAAGGTAGTGGGTCTGGTACGAAAGCCGAAAAATAAAATATCGAAGCTAGAAAGATCGAAATAAATAGTAGATATTCTTATATTAAGTTACATATTTTTATATTATGTTGGTTTAGGAAGTTTGCAGGTGATATGTACATATGTACTATTTTTTTGCGGAGTTTACGTTGACAAAAGGATCAACTGTAACTTTTCCCAATGATTACACATTTTATTAAGGGTATAACAGTGGTAACTATTATTTGTACATAATTCTATTATATCTATGTACGTTCACTACGCAGCATTACATTTAGTACAAAAAGGGGCGTTTGTTTACTTATTTTACAATTGGAACTTACGATTGAGCACAAGAACAACTTGCCAGCACTTCATCTAAATATCAATTATTTGATTGAATTCACGTTTTTATTAAGGGAAAAGAAGTGTGATTTGTGCGAATTAAACGTATTTACATAGCTGCTTAAAAGCAGCAAATTCTTAAATGTTTAAGTTTTTCTCCATAACGTCGGTATTTCGTTGCTTGGACAAAGAGCTTGAGTATCTAACGCTTTTCACGTGTGTCGGCTGCTTAGGCAACAACAACTTTCAGTTGGGACTTGTTGCGCGCACGTAACGAACTTCTACCAATATGATTAGATGTCGCAGCTGACGTAGCAATAGCATCAGCTTTAGCAAATAAGTAAAAAAAAAAACAAAAAAAGGATCAGCCTAATGTGCATACAAACATAACTTGCAATTGAAATTGTTACACTTGTCCATTTTTCTTTTATTACCTCAACACAACACCCCCACAGAAATTTCGGAGTTGATATGAAAAAAAAAAAATCAAGTAAAAAACAGACTCACCCAGTAAATGGTGCACAGAGATGACAAACAGGCTCTTCGATGTCACGTTGTATTGACGACACTTTTTCAGAAATTTCAGTGGCATTTCTATCTCTAATTGGAATTGCAATGCATAGACACTTGCTTCACGTTAACAAGCAGCAGTGTCGGTATTTCGCTGCTGCGTCGACGTCGGCTTCTGGTTTTATTTTATTGAGCGTCACAGTTTAACTTTTAGCTTTGTATTGAGTTTGGCGAAAGAGCTTGAATATCTAACGACTTTCACGTGTGTCGGCTGCTTAGGCAACAACTTTCGGTTGGACTTGTTGCGCGCACGTAACGAACTCCTACAAATATGGTTAGATGTCGCAGCTCACATAGCAGTAGCAGCGTAGGGAGCAGCAGCTTTGGCAGTGGTATCAGCAGCAAAACACGAACAACAATCATACGCACTTAGCATTTATGAAAACGTTTGCCATTTGCATATAAATTACACAATTATTACTTTACAATCCACTTTTGCCTTGACGTTTTAGAATTTTTGTAATGGCTATAACATGCGTATAGGGATTTTAATATTATAAATTGGATGTACACGTACACACGTCGCTATTATCTGCCTGCACACAAAAGAATTCCAAGCTACCAATTATATGTATGATTTATACTTTGTTATCAAGGTAGGACCCTATTCACTCCTTCATTTTTTTAGGCTACAAAACTTTTCGGGATGCATGTTTTAACCAAATGGGCATTTAACAATTATTCGTAATAAAAACTGAATTAAATGAGAAATATATCGTAAAATTTTCCACGCTTTCGCAGCAGTCTGACGTTTCGTTTACTTTTACCGTTTCCGACGTTTCTAATTTATTTTACTTATGCAGCTATATGCATTCGATTTCGTTATCCTTTTAGTATTGAAGTAGATTAATTAAGCCACACACACAAAATATTAACTAGAAACTTAAAATTAATTTCAGAAAATTAGGAAGAATTTCGTTGCGTGTTGCTTCGAGGACAGAAATTTTTTGACAACTTTGACACTTCACACCATAGTATATGTTCTTAGCTCCCCTTTAGCGCATTTTTTCTTTTGTGCTCAAGTTCTTAGATATGGTTGGCAAGAAGGAAACAGTGTTGCCGCGAACTTTCATTGTTTCATTCATTTCTGAACAAAAAAAGTATCAAAAAGTTTAGGTAAAGGGGCGGATAAATTTCCACATACGGCCTTCACGGAACGTACAACAATGCTTGCGTGTGGCCATGGCAACCGGTGGTTACCGTAGCAATCGGCGCATGTGGTGGTGTCCGTGCTCACACGTACTTTTTGTCGGCTCGCTTTGATGAACATCCAAAATTTTTGATTTTATCGTTCGACGGTTGGTATCAGTGTTGTCAGAATTTTTTCTGCTATCCAGCTAGATTCGAGAAAAAAAAAGCTAACAAAGAAGTGAGTTAGGGGTAAAACACAGCTTAAAAAGGAATTCAGCTGTTCACATGTTTTATTCTTTTTTTATTCACAGGTATATAAAAATATATAAGAAAGTAATATTTTATACAAAAAAAATAAGAAAATAAAAAAGTTTTTTTGCACGGATGCTTTTTATAAGAATATGCACTTTCAAGCATTGGATTTATAATGAACAATTCAAATCTGTATTTTTTTAAATTACGTCAAACTAAGGCTAATATTTATATTTATCATGTAAATTAGTTGCTATTTATATAAAAGGTACAACGAGTAAAATTTAAATTACAGGTCACTGTATCCTTCGATAAAAAGTCCCATTAAGTTATCAAGTGTGGCACATATTTAAAAGCAAGTATACTTTCATAGCACGCAAAATAACTATATATAATATAAAAGGTAGTAATGTGAGATAATATATAATAAATACGTTTTAAAATAAAGGGTGTTTTTTTAGGGGTATAGAACTTCGAATTGAAATAAAACACAAGAAAATCGTTTTAAGGTCCATCAATTTGGCTTTATTGGAAGGATAATTTTATGCCATTAATGTTTAAATATGATTTCGGGTATGTGGCCGCCGCGGCTGGCTCGAATAAAGCCAATTCTACAGGTCCAATTTTCAACCACTTTTTCGAGCATATGGGGCCGTATGTCGGCAATAACGCCACGAATGTTGGCTTCCAATTCCCCTAACGTTTCTGGTTTGTTGGTGTAGACGAGGGACTTCACATATCCCCGAAGAAAATAATCCAATGGTGTCAAATCACACGACCTTGGTGGCCAATTGACAGGTCCATTCCGCGAAATTATGCGCTCATCGAATGTTTCCTTCAATAAATCGATTGTGACGTGTGCTGTGTGGCATGTAGCGCCGTCTTGTTGGAACCACAACTCATCCACATTCATGCCATCCAATTCGGGAACAAAATAGTCGGTTATCATGGCTCTATACCGGTCTCCATTAACGGTAGCTGCCTCTCCAGCATTATTGCGGAAGAAGTATGGCCCAATGACTCCATAAAATGGACGGAGCTCACGGTAAACTTCGCGAACTGAACCATTATTTTCGAAATAAATTTGCACGATTTGCAAGCGTTGTTCTTTTGTCAACCTGTTCATGATGAAATGGCAAACCAAACTGAACACATCGGGGGAGAAAAGATAAAAAAAAGCTAAAAAAATGTCTGGAAAAAGCTAAAAAAAAATGCTAACAGCTAAATTCCATTTTTTCCAGCTAAACAGCAAAAAAAAACTAGATCTAGCTGGAAAACAGCTAAAATGGCAACACTGGTTGGTATATTTGTTGGTGCATGATTTAATGATTTATATGGTTGACGCGAACGGCCAACAACACGAAATTACCGTTTGACGTCGGTGAATTCTTATGTCAAAATGCACATGTGAGAGGGAACGCGCAAAAACGATTCGCCTATTTTCTAAGCTTTTGACATAAGGTGTGGATGAGGAAGAAGAAGACGCTATGTCATTTGAAGCGACCATATTGTGGCGATTATTCTCAAGCATGTACCATCCCTAACTCAATAACACTCCCACCACTAGTTAAACCACAACAGAGATAACGATGGCTACGCTTATGCATGCAAGCGTGTAACTAGGGAGAGGAAGAGAGATGGCGCGAGTGTTTGCGAATACGATGCAAAGAGGAGATTCCAATAAATAACACCGACCCTTCCAGAACACGAAAAGCGAATAACCAAGAAAGTTCTCGGTGCGTAGGCAAGTACCCTGTTGGACTATATAAGGCGGTGACCAAGCAAGGCAGGTTGATCAGTTTATTTTCAAGCGTTCAATAGTGAACTACTGTAAAGTTATCAAACTCTTAAAATTGTTTTGCGTTTATTACTAGTAAATAAAACTAGCTATTACTTACATTATCTGTGCGTGTGTTTATTCGACTTTATAGTGATCGAACCCAGGATTGATAATCAAGGAATCATCGAATTCGTCACAATTGGTGTCAGAAGCGGTATTGTTGAATAAATACCAGTGATTTCAAGGATAACAAGGACATGGCGAAGCTGAATGAATTAAAGATTCAGCAACTCAAAAATGAGTTGGAACAACGCGGACTAAACACTACAGGCAATAAATCAGAGTTACAGTCACGATTGCGAGAGGCTATGGAAGCAGAAGGAATCAACGTTGATGATCATGTTTTTCATCTTGTGGAGGAGGCACTGACAAAAATGGAAGAAAAAAAGGAGTCTCCGAATCTATTAGCAACCGTGGACACAAACATGATATTGGCCGTATTAACTCAGATGTCGACTAAAATGGAAGAACAGAAAACTTGTATAGTATCTCAGCTGGAAGAACAGAAGGCACACATGGCATCTCAGCTTGAAGAACAGAAGGCACACATGGCATCTCAGCTTGAAGAACAGGATACACGTATTACATCTCGAATGGCATCTCAGCTCGAGGAACAGAAGACACATATGACATCCCAGATTTCAGCTCAGCTAGATGAAACGAAGGCATACATGAGATCTCAAATGGAAGAACAGAAGGCATATATCTCATCGCAGTTGGAAGAACAGGAAGCAAAGGTGTCATCAAAACTAGAAGTGCAAGATGCAAAAATTGCACAATTGCAGGAGAAAATCGATGCTGATGTAGATGCATTGAGAGGTCGTATCCAGGAATTGCAACTAAATCGTCAATCTGCTTTAGGGAATACGCCCAAGGTAAAATCACCTTCCTTTGATGGTTCTGTTCCATTCCAGGTATTTAAGCTACAATTTGAGAAGACGGCTGCGGTGAATAATTGGTGCACTGAAGATAAAGTTGCAGCACTATTCGTGGCATTGAAGGGACATGCAGCAGAAATCTTACAGACTATTCCCGAGTCCGAAAGGAACAGTTATGATGCATTGATGGGTGCGGTTGAGAGACGCTATGGTAGCGAACATCGAAAGCAGATGTACCAAATAGAGCTACAGAATCGATCCCAGAAACCTAATGAGACTTTGCAGGAATTTGCATCGGACATCGAGAGATTGGCCCATCTAGCAAATGCGGACGCACCTGTGGAGTACACTGAGAGGGTAAAAATCCAAAGTTTTATAAATGGAATACGCGATGTAGAGACGAAGCGGGCCACATATGCAAACCCCAAACGGACATTCTCTGAAACGGTATCACATGCTCTAACGCAGGAAACAGCCTCGCTATTAAGTAAACCTGCATACAAGGCTCATCGTGTAGAAGTGGAAACTCCGGCTTGGGTAGACAAAATTTTGGAAGCGTTGAACGGAGTACAGAAAAAAAGTGATGGTGCCATTAAATGCTTTAGGTGTGGAAAATCTGGTCATATAGCACGATATTGCGGCACTGGGTCCAGTAATCCTGGCAATTTAAGTGGACGTAAACGCAAAACTGGAGAAGATGAGCAAGATGAATGTCCCATAATCTCTGTGTCACAACTCGAACGGAAAGCGAGTAATGTTACTGTTGAAGGCTACGTGGACGGGAAAGAGCGCTTGCTGACCGTCGATACTGGTGCATCACATTCCATCATTCGGACTGACTTGGTCAGGGGAAAGGTGAGACCATTGCGGCAAGCTAAGTTGTGGACAGTAACTGGTGACAGCAAGCAAGTCCTGGGAGAAGTGAAATGCAAGGTTGTGATTGGGAATGTGGCCACGTATCACAACTTTTTGGTAGCGAATATTGTCGACGAAGTCATCATTGGCGTCGATTTCTTGGCTAAGAGAGACATT
The DNA here is from genome assembly GCA_949987695.1 of Merzomyia westermanni. Lineage (NCBI taxonomy): Eukaryota > Metazoa > Arthropoda > Insecta > Diptera > Tephritidae > Merzomyia > Merzomyia westermanni. The sequence continues at coordinate 182,633,200 of OX465289.1, forward strand.
CACATCAACGTAAGGAACAGGGTTATGACTTACAACGGCCAAGAAGTTCCTCTGGTTTTTGGACATAATAAAGGCTATACTACCAAGGGAGTGATCTTGAAGATGAAGCAACAGGAGCCTCGTAAAGCAGAGGTAGATCCTCGACCAAAGGCTTTCGCGGACAAGTACCTCTTGAAGAAGATTCGGCAAGACCAGGAGGAAGATCCAGATTTGGCATGTGTGTTGAAAGGAATAAACAAAAACAAACAGCCAGGAAGAGAAGAGATGGTAGCAGAGAGTCGTATTGCAAAAGCATACTGGGCACAATGGAGTAGTTTGAAGCTAATATCTGGTTGTTTGCATCGGATATGGGAAAGTGAAGATGGCCAGAATCATCGATCACTTATTGTTGTTCCCAAGGAAAGAATTCCAGATGTTATCAAAGCGTCGCATAGGTGCCCAGATGGAAGGCACGTGGGAATAAAGAAAACGCTGCAAGAGGTAAAGCGGCGGTTCTATTGGATCGGTTGCAAGCAAACTGTGAGGAAATGGATTACTAAGTGTGCAGAGTGTGCTGAGAATAAAAGACGAACATCTGGTGGTCATGTTACGAGGAGTCAACGCAACTTAGTGGATAATGTGAAACAGTGCAATGGGCATGAGAGAACGGAACGGAATCCTGAAGAAACGAGTTGCAGGAATGTTTGCCTGGTACCATTGGGAACGAAAGTGAAGGCACAAATCTATTCGAGATTAAGAACGGACAAAGTGGTTGGAATATGTGACACTGCAATGCATTGTGGGAATCTCTGCAGGAGAGGATTGATGTCGGAGTTTCAATCCCTGGAGGAAATGAGGTTTAGTAAAGCAGTGCCAACCATTGAGCGTCTAGCAGCGTTTGGTTTGGGAAATGTGTCTGATCGGGACGATCAGACTTAGGTGGAGGGCAGTGTGGCGATTATTCTCAAGCATGTACCATCCCTAAGTCAATAACACTCCCACCACTAGTTAAACCACAACAGAGATAACGATGGCTACGCTTATGCATGCAAGCGTGTAACTAGGGAGAGGAAGAGAGATGGCGCGAGTGTTTGCGAATACGACCTTCCAGAACACGAAAAGCGAATAACCAAGAAAGTTCTCGGTGCGTAGGCAAGTACCCTGTTGGACTATATAAGGCGGTGACCAAGCAAGGCAGGTTGATCAGTTTATTTTCAAGCGTTCAATAGTGAACTACTGTAAAGTTATCAAACTCTTAAAATTGTTTTGCGTTTATTACTAGTAAATAAAACTAGCTATTACTTACATTATCTGTGCGTGTGTTTATTCGACTTTATAGTGATCGAACCCAGGATTGATAATCAAGGAATCATCGAATTCGTCACAATATAAATTATTTGATCATGTGTTGGTGGCCGAAGTGTTTGACAAGCAAACAAGTTCAGTCGCTTCGCGGCTGAAATGACGAATGCATGTACAGATAAAAAAAAATGTAAACGGTTTAATCCTGTATGCCATGAAATGAAATATGAAATAAGTCTTGTTCTTATTCTAATGCCCCTAAAATTATTAAACATAAAAGATTGTCGAGTTATTAAGGAATAATAATAAAGTATATGAACAAAAACATCGTTCGGTAGCGAAATTCCAACAACCTATTGCTACGAATTTTCAATGCAAATGGCGATGGACGCTTTCTGATTGTGCGTTGCCGGGCAAGCGACAATCACTCTACAGTCACACAACCACCGGTGGCTACAGTTACGCACAGGCATTTGGTGAGTGTTGCTGTGGGCCATACATTGCAAGATAAATTCTACTTCATTTTCTCGACCTCATGTTGAATACTTGTTCTTGAATGTTAAAAACAGCTTTAAAAATATAAATATTGAACAAAATTTTGGCAATTTTTTGCTGGACATAATTTTTCAAAACTGGTGTTTATATTCTTCAAAGTAAGCCAAGTGGTTGCAAAAAGTCCTCTTGGCTATACTGTGCTCACGGGTTTCCTCAAATGCTTCTTCCAGTGCATGAATATAAAACGCTGGTCGGTTATCCATAACAATTGTTAATTTTATTTGTTGTGTAATTTTATAGCTGAAATAATTTCAGTTGACAATCAGCTGTTTTGTGTTTTTCGAACCAACAAATTTTAAAGGTTAGAAAATTTACCCCTTTCTGTTAGAGGCTTAGGGCCACTTTCATAAAAGCCGGTAACTGCTAACCGGAGTTTAAATGACGTATTTTGTACGGTTAGCTGTCAAATTTATCGCCGATTAGGCTTAACCGGCCTTTATGAGAGTTGCCCTTATACTACATTTGCAGTGCAGGACATGTTTTTCGAACGCATTACGTTTGAAGTTTCGGTGCAGTGTAAATGTAGTATTAGAATAAGCCTGAGGCAAGCATACCTCAAAGGTAATGACGTGCAGCTCGGTGGTTGATCTACGGTTATGATACCTCTCACCTCTCATTACCCATCTTTTGACATGACCTAGAAGTTTGCACTGGTCATACGAAATCGCTACTACGACAGTCTGGCAGTACCGCAAGGGAGTACCGGAGCGGACCGTGTTAATAGCCGGCCAAGGACTGTCAATTCTACGACACTTCCCAAAACCTTCTGAGAGTGTTTTTGTCGTTACAAACAAAAACAACATGTAACCTCAGGCGCCTTAACTAACTAGCACAAGCTTAGAAACAACAATTGACCTAAAATCCATTCAAACAATTTTTTGACAATAAAGTATTTCTTTAAATTATTTCTGAGTCATAAAAAAAAACTTTTTATTTCATTTTAGCGCCTACCCACCCAAACTCTGTAAAAAGCTTTGATAGAAAAAACTCGCACTCATTCTAAGTTAATCGGAAAGGTGGAGTGTAACACAATTTCGAGTGGACATTTAGGGCCACTTTCATAAAGGCCGGTTAAGCCTAATCGGCGATTAATTTGACAGCTAACCGTACAAAATACGTCAATTAAACTCCGGTTAGCAGTTACCGGCTTTTATGAAAGCGGCCCTTAGATATTTACGGATAGTGAATTGAGCCTCAGGATATTGATAGGCGCCGAGGTTCCCTCCAATAGCATTTGTTCTACCTGGCAGCACAACATCGCATTGTCGCAATGGAATAGTGTGGCGTGTAGCAAGCACGAACGTAGCAAAACAAGTCCACCGAAAAACATACACAATTTTGGAAAACAGAAAAACATCACAAAATAAGTTGAAGAATAATCAAATGCAAAGCAAGAACGCCCTTTAGAAACAAAAGTGAATTTAAGCAAATTGGTAACGAGTTTACAAACCAATCAATAAACGGATAAATGCAATTGGAAAAAACGCAATTCACAATTGTAAAAATAAAATCAAAACAACAAATCGCGTACATTCCAACTGGCAATAAGATAATTACATCAGCGAACAGCGAAGAAACAGCAGCAGAGAACTTCCAAATACAGAAAATTTTATAGCCTTGTGAAGAAGAAGATTACACATACAACACAAAGTAAATAGAGGAGTACAAAAACTCGTAATTACAGCAATTTAAGTTCAATTCAAATTAAAAATATTTTATTTTTGTGAAAAAAAAGAGATTGAAGTGCAATTAAATTTTATAAATTTTGCAAAGTAGTTAAAAGTGAAAGCAATTTGCTAAAAGCAGCCAATCAAAGTGCTGCTTAGTACAGTTGGAAACTCACAAGGGGACAAGCGAAGGATACGAAGAAACATATCATTAATAATGGCTAACTCAGGATATCAATTGAATTTCAATCAGGATTTTACGTAAGTGCAGCAAACATTTGCTTAAAAATACAAATTCGATAAAATAGTAAATTAGAAGTTACAAAGAAGAAAAATCCAAGAGTGGGCAAGTACAATCATACACATATGTAAACGCCTTTACATTCCATCATTTTTTTGCCAACAGAAACCTTGAAAAAACGCAAAATAAATATGTATAAGTTGCGAATAGCAAAGTAAACAATTTGAACAAAGAAATCAAAAACTAGTATTCTTCTAATGTGCATAGGCGTATAAAGGAGGTGCAAGATGCGTCTACTGACCCACCGTTCCTGCTGCTATTGTGACTGGCTATAAAACTCCGGTGCTGAGAGATACCATCTACATCTTGTGGTTTTGTGGGTGTTTTTACAAAAACACTGTTCCTATAAAGGGGTTGGGAAGCCTGACTACGCCTCTGATTAGTCTAAGCTGTGGTTTATTTTCAAACAATTCCAGCTGCATGACTTTGCTATAAGCAACCAAAATGCCAAAGAACGTTGCTCAAAAGGCAAGCGATGCCTTTGTGAATCAAAATCATTTTTTTTTTACCTAAGCACTTGTTATTTGTTGTAAATTTATGTGTTGTTGCTAAAAAAAACAAGTTTATGTATTTGATGCTTCAACTACGCCGTTTATGTGAGGATATTTTGGTTATTTTTTTGCTAATTTCATTTTTTTGTTATCTGTTTAGCAGTCAACAACAACTCTTTATTAGTTATTTTTGACGTCAAACGCATTTGTACAAATAAACACTCCCTCCTTTACCGTAGCCAATAATATTATTCATTATTACAGTAGGCCGTACCAAAAATTTGCTTTTCTTTTCTTTGTTTTCTGAAAACTGGACCAAAGGCAGTCTAAGGAGGCTTGGAATGTACCCTTATGTAAGGTATGTCTTTCTTAGGAGGCGAGATGATCAATCGGTAATACTAGCCCAAACCTGAAGGGAGTGTTTTGTCGCTCCTATGCACAAAAACAAAGGGAGCAGGGGAGAGATGTTAAGTCCTGCTGCTCGGATCACCTCATTATTAAATTTTAATCAAACAAATCGTACTTAATTAAACAAATAAAATCAGAAAACGAATGCAAAACAAATTATGAAAATGCAGTAGCAGAACGATTTGCTTTTGTTTACATACGTGCTGATTATCTTTTGACTTTTGTTGGATAATATTCTATTAATATGTGTACATACGTACATACATATATTTAAGTACTATATACATACATACTTATTTTTCAATATTTTGAAACTTCAGACTTTTTTATGCAAGTTTACCTTATGATGAGACAACGTAACGCCTTTTCCTGGGGAAATGAAAGAGGTTAAACTCTTAATCTAAACTACTTTAGTTGTTACACAATGGACACAATCTGAAAATCGTCCACAAGCTCTTTTAACGGTAGTCCAAGGAAACACTCAGTTTCAACAGGATTGGACTAGAGTGATATTCGTGTTAGAAAAGTATGTTCAATTGAACAGGTAAAGAGATGTTTAGCATTGTTAGGGGACATACCACTTACAGAGCAAGTATTTGGTATGGTGGATTTAAGTTTGGATAAGTAAGAGTTTGCGGTATGTAGATCGAAGTTGTACCTACTGGGTATCAATAAGGGGGTTCACAGGCCGAGAGCTGATCCGAATGTGCTTACGCAGATCAAACGGCCGGGTAATGTGGCGGATCTTCATTCAATATACATCCTTCAATATATACAGGCTAAAAGGGGAGTGCCATAAAAAAGTCACATTTTCTCAGAAAATGCTTAAATTTTCATCGCTTCTTTATTTTTCTTTTATTTATTTTCACATCCTTCTTTCAAAATATATATTTAAACATTGACAAGTTAGCAAACAATTGAAAAAACAGAAATCGTTTAACATGCTCTGCAAAAAGGAATTAATGTGAAAGTTGTGAACAACACAACTCTTTCAACCAGTTCACTAATAAGTGATCAACCTTCTAAGGCGAACGGCACTCACTTAAATAGCATTGAAGGGTTCAGCGATAAGTGTGTCGAGTTTTACGAGTCTTGCACCTTTTATGACTATTATACTTACCAGTGGGTAACCTTTAACTGAGTAAATTCAAAGCCAACAAAGTCTGTTTAAGTTAGCGTGAAACCGAACTTCGTTGTTATATGTATATTGCCATTTTAATATTTTTTTATTTTGAAGCACATAACACTTTTGTACTGAAGTGAAACTTGGTAAAGCTTCCATTCTTATTTATGGCCTAAATCAAGAGTTTGATGAGATCCTGTTTTTTTTAAACAATCAGCCTTTAAAAAGTCTAATAATTAAAAAACGAATTGGGAACAAATTTCAAAAACTGGATTGATCCCGAAAAATCGATTTTCCATAAAGCATTCAAAGGTTAATCAAGTAACTCACAGTGAGACAATTTGCATCTAAATGCCTCTGAGAAGGGCAACGGTATATATTTGTCAAATGACTATTTGTACAAATATATACATAAATATTCAAATACTACTAATTAGCGCATTCGTAGAGAATATAATTTCCATAACGATGCGCAAAAACAAGATTACTTATTTCCTTATTTAATGGCACGTGATTTAGAGCACCTCAATTTGTTATCGTCTGCAATTTCAAATCACCTCATCAGCGATGACACATTGGCTGCAAGTTATTGCTGTTTTGGTTTTATTTTCATATTAGTATTTTATTTATACATTTTTGCTTTGCTCTAATTTATTTAAAATATTTTTGTACTACAGTTACTCTTACATAGCATACATTTGATTTGACTTTAGCTAAACTTAGGAACCTTTTCTTGATTATACTCGTCTTAACGCATACAAATAGTGAATCATACTTATTTTTTCCCGAAAATAAAAATACTTATTCGTTCTATAATTTATTTTACTTCAAATAAATGCCTACACTCAAAAACCAGTGCTAAAATTAACTAACAAAGCACACTTTTTATCCCAAATATAAACAGACTTCTAAGTCAAATTAAGTTTGCTTGAGTGTCGGGTAATCGGTAACATTAAAAATTAGTTAAACAGAACTGTAAGTTGCAGTTCTCGAGTCAAGTCAAGCATATGTTATGTAAGACTAACAGCACTCATAACCAAAATTAAGTATGATTTAAAATGCTGCAATTTTAACAAATAACCCATATAAAACTGTATCAAAGAGCTACAACTAAATTTTAGTGATACTTTATTTTGACTTTGAATATTGCACATAATCTTTACATTTTAAAGAAATACCCATTCGGGGGTCTGTATAAGAGTAATAGAAGACAAAACCACAGTTTTGAAAGTTTTTGTGTATCTGTATGCATGTTTGCTCGCGCATCACTGAAAACCCGCTGTGAATAACTGAATACAATTTTCATCGATGTATTGCTAGTTGTCCAACTTAAACTATGGGATCCATTTCATAGCATACAAATATTTTACTCCCACTGTACACATCGGTGGCAATAAAAGTTTACTAAAAGTATTTCTATATATCTAGAAAAACTGAAAAAAGGCAAAGTCTATACATAGTAGGTCTGCTTAAAAATTAATTTTGGTAATCTTTATTAGAGCAACTGACGCCACAGGAATGTGCATGTTTGTAGGCGCAGCACTAAATAACTGGTGCAGGGATTTTAAAAGTTATTCACCGATGTATTGCTGGAGGCCCATCATAAAATGCCAAACACAGTTTTCCGTTGCTGTTGTAAATACCCAACTTAGCGCTACAAACAAATAGTTCATTTAACCCTAGAAAGCTAACCTTCGGTCACTCCCTATAAAACCTAACCATTCGTCCATTCGACGAACATTCTTTAAAATACTTATTTCCAATATAGTTACTTAATTTTTGGTTTCACTTTTTGTAGGCATATGTGTACTCGTTTTTAATCCTCGAAATAAAACATTTTTTTATTATTTTGGAAAAATTCTGATATATTTTTAGAAAGGCAGTCTTAAAAAGAGACAGAAAATTTTCAATAGCGTATTCGTCGAATCGACGAAGGTTACGTGTCTAGGGTTAAAAATCCTATTAAATATTTAAATAATTTCACGTGTTTGTTATAAATAAATATAAAAGTTTTACATAATTATTTACTTAATCTCCACTCACATAACAATATTTCAAACTTTATAAAATTAAATAACAAAAACCGCATACTCATAAAATGTCGCCTTCATGTCTCGATATTCAGTAAAGTATAAAGTAAAGAAATATAGAGCAAGTACGATAGCGACGTATTTACGTATGAGCACACGCTTCTAATTGAAAATAACTTATATGTACCTATGTGCATAGCTACATGTGTATATAAGTTTATATTGTTTAACGTTCTGTATGTATCTGTAACCACAACACCTGGGTGAATAGCTATTTATTTCATACTTGAATACAAAGCTCAAATGCATTTCGTATTTTTCATCGTACCCCCGCCAGTTTTTCTCATATTTCGAGCTGCTATCTTCTATTCAGCACCTAGTTACCTGAACACGAGTCGTCATTTTTCATTTATTCTAAGGCCCGGTTTTTCAGTGCAAGTTCAACTCAATTTGTCAGTTAAACTAAGCTTAAACTTGTTACGCAGTTTTTCAGTCAACTTTAAACGAAGTTTAAGCGGCCAATTTGGCAGGGTTAAACTCTAGTTAACCCGTCAGCTGTTTGCATATTTGATGGGTTTGGTTGTGAAACAATAAACTGAACGCAATTAAAAAAGGACGATATTTTTATAATTAATTAAATACTGGATATATGTATCATCTGACGAAAGTAATTATAGTGATGCAGAAATTAAGTGTTTGTTTAATTTTCTAATAAATACTGAATTGGCGTATATTTCTAGGCGCTCTGTATCAACATACGCCATTTTCATTTTAAAATGATATTTGCAATCTTGGCAAATGATTGCGAAATTAGCTATTCAGTTTACTGACTAATGATAGCTACTGATATGAATTTCATTAGTTGATGCAATCAGCTGTTTGAAACTAACATGGTTAAAAGCAAACAACAAATATTTTTGTTTTCGCTAAATGCTATTGTTTATAAAAAAATTTGTTATTATGACAAATGTATGGGATCGTATTTTAATTGTGTTTTTGTTAATTTATAAAACATATGTATTTGGCTAACGCAGTTGTCACAAAGTTCTAGTTCTGGAAATAAGGGACGAACTTATAGGGATGTGCCGTCGATGTATCAGTTCATTACCGAATATGGATAGATGGGCACCCCAGGTTGTTGTTGTAGTAACCCAATAAACATTTTTATTCGAAATTTATTTGAGGTAAAATAGAAGCCAACTTGTTTTCCAATTTTCAATGTTTAAATTCAATTGGACCTCTATTGGAGATCTCATTCTCCAACAACGGCACATTTTTTATAAGTAAATAATCTTAGTTCGCCACTTGAGAAGCTCTTCGATATCAATTTGAATTCGAACATAAATCTCCAATTAGATTCAAATGAAAAAAAGCAAAGCCATCACATGCCTAACCTTACTTTTATTATTATTTTGCTTTTATGCAATTCAGTAGTATCACAATTGACAAAATTCTTTTTTATTTGAATGTATAAAAGCACATTCACACATATTAAACTAAATTTTATATTAAAATTGTGCATTTCCCTGAACTTTGTTTGATAAACCACTTTTTCACTGCTCTTAACTTCGTGTGATTTAAATTTTTTTGACATATGATTGGCCAGCATTGCCATACACGTTAAAGGTGTATAAAATGTTTAGCAGCGTTAGCATATAAAAAAATGTTATGTAATACCTCAAAGTGACCTCCAATGGATACCCAATTTGAGAACAAACTTTGAATTTCAAATTGATATATAAGTTTTATATCCATTTGAGAAATGTACAACTCTTCAAAGGTTGGAAAAAACTTATACTAATGCTTATTGGGAACCACAAAACACTCCCCGAACGTTTGGACAGCGCTACGGAAATGACAGTCCTTTGCTAAAATATGAACCTTGTTTATCTGTTATCTAAAATATGTTTGGCGTTAACTGTACAACCTAGCATGATTAATAGTGAGAGCTGAAATGCGTCAAATCCGTAGATTAAACACTTTATTTCAATTTTGTTTTTCTGTAATATTTTAAGTTGTTTTCTTTTTTGTCTATCTTGGGTTTCTTCCTTTTTTATTACTTTACTTACACTACATTATTCTGTTTTCTTTTATTTTTTTTTTTGGTCTTTTGTTTTTGTTTACTTGCCTTTATTATGACGAATGAGCAACGAATAGCATATTGATTAAATAATTATACTTTTTTTCCATTAATTTTTCTTTTTGCCCTTTGTTGATGATTTCATTGTGTGTCACGAAGAACGGGTAAGTAATAAAAATTACGAGTATTTACACTCTCCGAGTGGTTCAGTATGGTCACAGCCTATATTATGTGTTATGTAATTTTTAGTATTTGACTTTGTCTTGAAGAATTTTACCGTAGCAGCCAATGTCCAAATTCCAGGACCAGAAGTTTTGGGGGAGTGTTGTCCAAAGTGACAGGACTTTTCCTTTTTGTGGATTTTCGGCGCCTCTTACCTACCTCGGGCATATTCTAACCCTCTACCCCGCAGGGCAGTCTGATCTCAGTTCTTCCGTACCACCTCGCCTATAAGGAACGAATTCTGAAGTGAAATACTTGAAATGTTTGGAAAAAAAAAATGTGTTTTGAGACCTTTTATCATGCCTGAGTTGTCCAGGGGATCAATTCTGGTTGGGCGTTATCGTAAAGTGAAAAAAATCTTTTCACTTCAGTTATCACTTGACGTTTTCCTATCTTCACCTCACTGATTCTGATACATATGTGCGATGAAGCCTGTTTGCAGAAGAACTTTTCGAATTGCGTTGATACAAGTTGTTTTGGCTTATTATACATAGAATTGTAAGAATACAAGTAATTTATATCACTTAAAACGTTTAAATTTGTAAAAAAAATCCGATTTTTGAATTTTTAGAGACTTTGACGTTATCACCAAATTTATATTGGCGTTAACTTATTTCACTTCACTACAAATTGAAAATTTAAAATAAAACAAGAATCAAAAATCGTGGTGAATTGACGCATTTACTTTTCACTTCACGTTAAAGCAAAACCAGAATTGACCCCCGGGCTTCTTAAAAATAACTGCTGGGATATTGACATACATGGACGTAACTTCAAAGTTTTCGATGTTTCCGCTTCCAAGCAAACAAACAAAAAATAACCTCAACAACTGCACGGTTAGAAATTTCAGTTTAAACCTGAAACTTTTTGTACTAATGTAGATACATACATGCATACATATAGTATGTCCACACTATTAACGGTGTAGAATTTAAACTATTGTAGTTTTCGAGAAAATTAGTGTTATGAATTGGGTTTCAATCTTAAGACACTTAAACAATTTTTTTGTGTTTAGATGGTTGCAGGTTTCGAAACGACAATGCGCATGAAATGAATCTATGACTCAAAGCTGCTAACAAAATCCACCTTTAAATTGTTGCGTATATTATGGCAACACCTATCGAAGACGCAACATGTTTATCCTGAGGAAAAAAAAACTAAAACAAACGCTGTTACAAACTGTTTTGTTGCTGCTATAGAAGTAGTAAACATAAACAATTTGCGAATGCAAAATACGGGTATAAACAAAAAAGCTATTTCATGTCGTCGAACGATATGCTCAGACTACAAGCACAGATATATTTACATATAAACACCTCTAAACGAAACCTGTTGACTCATCCGAAAGCTAAAAAGTCAATAATATCAACACCAACAAGGGTGCATCTGTAAGTCCTTAAGTATTAGTTAACGAAGATTTCAAAATGACTTTAGGTCAGGAACATAATAATATTTGTTTAAGGGGGTCCTCTACGCTCGAGGCCTGAAATCGAGCGGTTTTTTTGGAAATAAATTCCGAAGGTTCTACTGAATGGATTTAAACAATTTTTTTTTTTATTATAAAGGTACATGTTTTAACTTCAAAATTCTTGTATCGAATACCAAAAAAAAAGTATTCTTGACCTTGAAACTTCATTAACTAAATTGATTTTGAAACTGCATGGGTCCCGCTCGAGTAAAGTTCTGGCCAGTTGGTTAATTTGTAATTAAAAATTAAATATTCTTTATAATCACAGTTACGTTGGCTATGTTTTCCCGAAACAGAATTCATTTATTTTGTAAATTGTAAAATTTATGCAACAATTTGTTAAAATGTTTAATTTTCACCTTATTTTTTGACATATTAGTGACTCGAAAAATAGAACAAAATAAAATTTCGCAAATCGTACTCGGGAAAACATAGCGGTATGTTCACTGATTAAGTCAATATAAAAAAACTCGAAATCGGAACAATACTATTATGAAAAAGTCTTACTCAGCAGCTAAAACCCCCTACTTTCAGGAAAACGCGTTTAAAGATAAATTACAGTGATTGCAGTACACAGAGACGGGTACATTACGGAGCCCAGGACATGCCAAGGAATGTGATTTCAAAGAAATCCTCGCTTAACCCATAGCAACTTTATGAATTTACTCTTAACAATCTAACTGATTCTTTCTTCTCTTAATACAAGACCAAAGATAATTTTACTACATGTCAACATATTTTCTAGTGTTTTGTCGATTTACCCTCGTATGTGCGATAAAAAAATTAGTTGTTAATGGACTTCGGAGTTAGTATGACATTGTATGATAGTGAGATGGGTGAGTGACGGCGGAGGGTCGCCACGCGTGAGCATTTGTAGGATTTAAAGAGAGCAATGCCTACGGATGATTTCATTTTGTCGCTATATTTTGTTTACATTGCGCAGTTGACACAGCAGTTGTTGTTGTTAGTGCCTGACCGTTAGGAAAAACTTTGAATGCAGAATTGGGGCTTCCTAACGTCCCTGTAAAACACGGTTTAATCATCTAAAAAATACTCCTTGAATAATATCATCATGCATATAAAGAAGGTGGTCCAATTTACTTAGCGATATCCTAGGAGAGAATCACCTACTCCATCTCGGAGTACTCCTTTTATTTGCTTCTGAGTACTTCATGGAGCACTCACATGAGAATACTTACAAAGTGCTCCCAAAAAATTACTCCACGAAGTATGCAAGACCAATGCGAGAGATGGAGTAGGTAAACCACTCCTAGGACAATGTCATGTAAATTGGACCATCTTTTTTTGTATGAAGAAGGATTTCTTTGGAGTACTCTTAAAATTAATCGTTTTATGCAGTGTTACTATCATGAAAAGCCTCTCAACTAAAAACTAGACGCTCTTCGAAGTTTATATTACATATATGTTGGTCTTCGCGGTTTCATGTGAACAAACTATAAATTATTTTTTACCCAAGATCTAAGATAATAGTCTTAGCTTTTTCTTACTGGGTAAAATGTATGAATTAATTTCCATGCAAACACATACACATACATACATCTATAACCCTGCAAAAAACGGAAATACTCCGTTTCATACTCCATAGAATACTCCTAAAGGAGTATCAGAGTACTCCAACACATATCCTCATTCATATAAAAAAGGTGGTCCAATTTACATGGCAATGTCCGGTGATTGGATCACCTAATCCATCTCGGAGTACTCCGTTTCTTTGCTTTTGAATACTCTATAGACCACCTACGTGAGAGTACTCTCAAAATACTCCCATGGGATTACTCTATAGAGTATTCAACAGCAAAGCGAGAGCGGGAGTAGGTGGTCCTCAAAAGAACACATACTCCCTTCTCGCTTTCGTCTAGAGTACTCTATAGAGTAATCTTTTGGCAGCATTTTCAAAGTACTCCAACGTAGGTGCTCTATAGACTATTAAGAAGCAAAGTAAATGGTACTCCGAATAGGATTAGGTGATCCAATCACCGGACATCGCTATGTAAATTGGACCACCTTTTTTATATGAATGAGGATAAGTGTTGGAGTACTCTGATGCTCCAACGTTTTTTACAGGGAATGAACAACATTTAGACAAAAACACACAATAGGGTTGACCAGTGAACATAGCAAATTCCGATTTTATTCCAAGTACTATATTAACAATAGCTCTAATTCAAATCCATCATATTTACCCATGCCAAAGTAAAGATTTTTCTTGACGACGAACTTCTTATCAATGACATCATCAGATAATCTCGTCTTTGCAGTATTCGAGAGAAATAAAATTAGTTCTTTGAAAGAAAATTTGTATAAACCTCTATTGTCCGCTGTGCTATGCTTAAATTAACGGATAGTGCACCCCTAATACATTAATTATACACATATGGAAATTTGTTTACATACCCAGTACGCCAGCCAATACTATATTTGTATGCTAAATCCATATGCGTGATGCACAGCTGACGTATTTGATCGAATCAGGGTCATTTGTGATGAACGTGTCAGTTTTATAAATCACCAAACTCGTTCGATTTACATTTTTTGTGCAGGGTCAATGTTGTTAGTTGCTGTGCAAACTAAATTTGTATGTTTATTTAGTCGTTTGACCCTTCAATTGTAAACAATACTAATATGTATAGGATTTATAACCAGTGTTGCCGTTTTGGTTATTTTTAACCAAAATTGATAATTTTTCTCACTTTAAAATGGTTTTGGTTATTTGGTAATTTTTTCCGTTTGGTAATTTTTTCGATGTCTTGGGGCCAATATAAAGTTTTAGGTAAAATATCCCGCAAATGCTGGAAGAATTTCATTTCAAAAAAATCAGCTTAAGTGATGACAGAAAAAATTAATAGTTTTTTTTTAAAAATGTGTAGTGGTTTAAGAAAACGTATAACTTTTTGAGTATATTTAGTTAAACGGATTCAAAGAGGTTTTGTTGATTTTTCTTTTCGCAATTCCATCTAAGATGCAATATTTTTATATTATTGCATTTACGTATGTCTCTCTATCTCTATGGCGCGATATACAACAGGTATATCATCATAAACCTCCTAAGAGATTTTTGCGCCAAGCTTCTCTTCCAATTTGTGGTGTGCCGATTTGAATTTTCCCTACAAATTGGTGGGACCTACAGTTTTTTGCCGACTCCGAACGGCATCTAAAGGGTGTTTTTTTTAGGGGTATAGAACTTCGAATTGAAATAAAACACAAGAAAATCGTTTTAAGGTCCATCAATTTGGCTTTATTGGAAGGATAATTTTATGCCATTAATGCTTAAATATGATTTCGGGCATGTGACCGCCGCGGCTGCCTCGAATAAAGCCAATTCTACAGGTCCAATTTTCAACCACTTTTTCGAGCATATGGGGCCGTATGTCGGCAATAACGCCACGAATGTTGGCTTCCAATTCCCCTAACGTTTCTGGTTTGTTGGTGTAGACGAGCGACTTCACATATCCCCAAAGAAAATAATCCAATGGTGTCAAATCACACGACCTTGGTGGCCAATTGACAGGTCCGTTCCGCGAAATTATGCGCTCATCGAATGTTTCCTTCAATAAATCGATTGTGACGTGCGCTGTGTGGCATGTAGCGCCGTCTTGTTGGAACCACAACTCATCCACATTCATGCCATCCAATTCGGGAACAAAATAGTCGGTTATCATGGCTCTATACCGGTCTCCATTAACGGTAGCTGCCTCTCCAGCATTATTGCGGAAGAAGTATGGCCCAATGACTCCACCAGCCCATAAAGCACACCAAACAGTCAGTTTTTGTGGATGTAATGGCGTTTCAAGGGTCTCATGTGGATTCTCTTCACTCCAAATGCGGCAATTTTGCTTGTTGACGTAGCCATTCAACCAAAAATGAGCCTCATCACTGAACAAAATTTTGCGATGAAAATCAGCATCGAAATCAATCTCATTTTCGGCCCATACACCAAAATCACGACGCATTGCATGGTCTCGCGGCTTTAATTCTTGCACAAGCTGGATCTTGTAAGGTCGCAAGCCAAGATCTTTGCGCAAAATCTTCCATAAAGTTGATGGACAAAGCTCCAATTGCTGTGCACGGTGGCGAATCGATTCATTCGGGTCCTCTTCAACACTTTGCTCTACAGCGGCAATTGTTTCTTCGGTGCGCACTGTTCGAAGTCTCTGCGGATGCGTATTATCACATAGAGTAAACGTAGTGCGAAAACGATCCATGGTTAACCGAATTAATTGCTCTGATGGACGATTATGTCGACCATAAAATGGACGGAGCTCACGGTAAACTTCGCGAACTGAACCATTATTTTCGAAATAAATTTGCACGATTTGCAAGCGTTGTTCTTTTGTCAACCTGTTCATGATGAAATGGCAAACCAAACTGAACATAAATGACATTAGAGTTGCCAGATTTGACCACAAAATGCCAGTTTTATCTCTATTCGAAAAACAAACCTGTAAAAAAAACACCCTGTACAAAGGAGACGAATTTTTGCTGAGAAGCCTGTCATGGCAGAAATACACTCGGAGAGTTTGCCAAACCACTGCCGAGGGGCGACCCCGTTTTGAAAAACTTTTTTCAAATCACTTTTGATGTTACCTGTACCAGGGCTCGAACCATGGACCTTCGGTGTGGTAGGCCGGCAACACTACCTTCACACCACGGCGGCCGCCAAAAATTTACGTATGTACGTACCTGTAACTTCAAATAAACCTGTATTAGTTCGTTCTTATAAAATGGTAGTTTTTTGGTAATTTATTTTTTAATTTTTGGTTTCTTCTTTTTTATTGCTGTGGCAACACTATTAATAACATACATAAATATACATATCACAATGTAGACAAGATTACGGTATCAAATCCATATGGAGTCTTAAATGAGGTTGTTTAATTAAACTAGAGATCGCCCAGTGGTTGAAATTCAACCAAAAAACTTTAGATATTTTATTTTAACTATTTTTAATTTATTTTGTTGTTTTATATTTTATTGTTATCTTTTCTTGTTTATCCATTCCTTCCCTTTCCTTTCATTTAATTTCCTTTCCATCTCTCCCCTTTCCTTTCCTTTGTTTGTTTGTTTAAGCAGCGACAAAAACACTCCCTGAATGTTTTGCCGGATTCCTTTGCAGCACATGCCCAAATGTCGCTGCAGCCATTTGTAATGAACAGCTCAACCTTCTAGATCCTGTCATCCCTTCCTTCGTAAAGAAGGAAAAGATGGGTAATGAGAGGTAAGAGGCATCATATCCGTAGATCGACTGCACGTCATTACCTCTTACGACCGGTATGCCTACTTTGGTAACATTCTAAACCCCTAACCCGCAGGCGCTTCCTTTCCTTTCCTTTCATTTCCTTTATTCTCTTTTCCGTCCTTTACTTTGCTTTCCTTTTCCTTCCTTACTTGCCCTTCCCTTCACTTTCTTTTAATAAGTTTTATTTTATTTTTCTTTTTATTTTATTTCATTCAATTCACACAATCCCAACCACAAATACAAAAACCAAACTATTTCCGGTGTTGAATACTCTTTATGAATAATCAATTATTTTGTTTTTGTAAACACTGTTTTTATAATCAACTAGAGGGCCCGGCAGACTTTGGCCTGCCCTGAAATTTATCTGCATAGATCAAATAATATCCCATCCCTATCTCTATCCCTATCAATATCCCTATCCCTATCCTTATACATCTTTCATATTTATTCACCTTTTAACCCTTCCCTGGACTTCCACAAATAATTCAAGACCAAAATTAGCTAAATCGGTACAGCCGTTCTCGAGTTTTAGCGAACAGCAATTCATTTTTATATATTTAGATGAAGTTTACATATTTGCTCATATTTTACATAGCTTGTTTAACCCTAGAAAGATAACGATATTCTATACCCCTGGAAAGATAATAACGTAGGAACGACGTACGTTGTGATCACAACTCTGATAAAAAAAAACTATCCGTAAAAAATCATCCACCACCAATAAGGCCTGATTACATTCAAGACGGCGACTGCAAAGCGCCATCTGTCATATTATTTTCACACACGTTCTTATGTAAAGCATTATTTTAAGCGCGTTATAGCTACATGGCTAGCAACCACCAATGCCGCTGTTGCCAGATTAAATCTATTTCTATTTTTACAAGCGACAGATTGTGGCGTTGTTTTCTTCTTGTCAATGAAAACGAAAGGATATGTATCTTTCACATAGTTTGTACTTTTTCCATAATTCTTTGCTACTTCCATTGTAATCAAGTAGCGAATGCTTGACTACAGTTGTCGTATAGATTTGTTTTATTGTATCTGTGGTTTGTAGCCACCGTATTCAATGTGTTCAGCCCTATAAGCTGCAGCAACCGACTGAGAAAACTGAGCGTGAGAAGTTGCTCGGGAAATAATTGCGAGTCTCAGAGCGTAAAACAATAAAATGAGTACTTTATTTCGACGTGCGTTATCTTACTAGGGTTAATAACTTCAAAAAAGCAACTCCTCATGCTCTCAGGAGAGCCGCTGACACTGCCCAGCGGCGAAAATTTACATTACAAAATGCAATACTTCCCTGCAAAAAACGGAAATACTCCGTTTCATACTCCAAAGAATACTCATAAAGGAGTATCAGAGTACTCCAGCATATATCCTCATTCATATAAAAAAGGTGGTCCAATTTACATGGCAATGTCCAGTGATTGGATCACCTAATCCATCTCGGAGTACTCCGTTTCTTTGCTTTTGAATACTCTATAGACCACCTACGTGAGAGTACTCTCAAAATACTCCCATGGGATTACTCTAGGGAGTATTCAACAGCAACGCGAGAGTGGGAGCAGGTGGTCCTCAAAAGAACACATGCTCCCTTCTCGCTTTCGTCTAGAATACTCTATAGAGTAATCTTCTGGCAGCATTTTCAAAGTACACCAACGTAGCTGCTCTATAGACTATTCGGAAGCAAAGTAAATGGTACTCCGAGTAGGGTTAAGAGATCCAATCACCGGACATCGCTATGTAAATTGGACCACTTTTTTATATGAATGAGGATAAAGTGTTGGAGTACTCTGATGCCCAAACGTTTTTTACAGGGAAGTTGCGCTACTAGTAGACATAACACTGCTCGTCAGTGACGATATTTCGGGCTTTTGCCCGTCACATCTTCCTACCAGTATTGCCACAGCAAAAAAAAAAAGTTACCAAAACTTAAAAAATTAATTACCAAAAAAACTACCATTTTATAAAAACGAACACAAACAGGTTTATTTGAAATTACAGGTACGTACATTTAACAAAAACTCTTCAACTTAATATACTTCCAACACCTATATATTTTTCAAGAAGAAAATATTAATTTTTCTGTTATAACTCAAGTTACTTCTTCTAAAATGCCTAAAACTATATACCTTAACGCAGATAAATTTTTTAAATAATGCACCTCAATCCTAGATAGGAGACCAAACATGTAGGTCTTGACGGTAACTACTCTTTAGCAACAATGATACTATTAGTTTTTTGAGCACTAAGTTTATTTCCGAGTTTAGTGTTTATTAAAGCTACAAAACATAACAAGCTAATCACAAAATCAGAAATTTCCGTATACGCTTCTTATTTCCATATTTTGGATAAACGCAACAACTTCCATTGAGTAATAATAATTATAGCATCGGACGTAAACAAAGAAGGAAATTGTAAAAGAATGGATATTTAAAGCATCTGATCCAAACAAGATTTTTTCTGGAGCTATATTTGACAAAAGTTTTAAGTCCTCCTTAGTCCTAAGTAAAAAAGGAAAAAAACGTTGCAACTAATGTATAGTGATGTGCAAAATGTACGGATGGGAGCAAGCAAACTACATACAATGTAATGAAAGCTTGCCAGATTAGTCGGTATCTTCACGAGCTTGTCTGGCGAACATACCGCATTACGAGGAATAAAAAGATACATATTGGCCTCAATGCATCGAAAAAGTTACCAAATTGAAAACATTTTACCAATTTTGGTTAAAAATAACCAAAACGGCAACACTACTATCTACCTATTCACTGTTTGTTCTAAAATGCTGTATTGTTTTTGTTGTCTGTCAACCACATTAAATTTAATAGCGCGCTAGTGTAGCGTTTGTACGTCTGTCTTCTTTTGCTGACTGTTTCTTTATTTCTTTTCTCTCAATTATATGTGAAAATTGCGTTTATTGCAATTCTATGCCGTTTTTAGTATCTAAAATTTTAGGTTCACTTCTCAATAACTTAATAGAATGTTAGCCTTTAATAGGTGATATTGTGCGTTTAGAACCTTAAGACTATACTTCACAGGATCATTTCTGTAGTCAGTCTTCATTTACTTTCTTTGCAAAAGGAAAGTTGTCCGCACCCGCGATGAGGAGTTATATCGTTTTATCTAATAGCGTGAGGTTTATGAATTTCATTTCCTGTTATACCTTTGGTATTTTAGAAATGAAATTTCTTCGATGATCGCTCGGTTCAAATGGATAAAGCGACTTCTGAGTGGTTTGCAAAAAAATGTTTATGTTAATAAATTTCAATAGTGTTAAGAGTAATACGTACAGCAGATATGCCATGAGTACGAGGGTCCAGGATCAGTATTGAGAATTTTTGCGGCAATCCAGCTAGATTCGAGAAAAAAATGAGTCTAAATAAAAGCACAGCTTAAGAAGAAAGTGTAGGGCTGAACACATTGAATACGGTGGCTGCAAACCACAGCTAATAAAACAAATTTATGCGACAACTGTAATCAAGCATTGGCTACTTGATTACATGAAAGCAGCAGCGACAGGTGTGAATTATCTTAAAGAACTAGTTCTAGGTCACTAATAGACATTGTTTACCCCTACTAGTTCGGCATCTTCTTTTGCGAATCGGAGTGGATGAATGTCTCCGAGAGAGTGGAATGAAGGAAATCGCGTTCAGAGTTGCTTTAAAGTAAAAGCTGTAACTAAAAACTTCAATTTAAACTGAAATATACCTTCTATAGTAACTGATAACGTGTTATAACTGCTTTATATTTAATAATTTGGGTGTTTTAAGTCTTCACATTCAATATTGCAGTATATAAATTTGATTGTTTTATTACCCTGTGTGGTTGTGTGTGTGCAGATTCGGAGTAAGTTGCGCTACTAGTAGACATATACTATGCTAATAGAGACATTTTGTGGTAAATTTTAATTTTGATACAATGGTATTCAGTAAGCTGCCTCACATCTCTAGTCTCAAAAAAATAGTCACTAATTTGTCAGCTGGTTCTAGGCAGGTCACAAACAGAAAAATATTGGTTACAAATTAAAAAAATAATATTTTTTAAGTGTAGAAACATTTATATATTTAAAAAAATATTTAACTAATAAAATAAAAAGTAAATATAAATTGTTCGCGATTCTGGGCTCGAACCTTCGTTGCTCACTTTGTTCTCGAGACGCTTATTACCTGGGCTATCGCGATATCCATAAATTCGCTGTCAATTGCTGTACTTGAGATGTATGCAAGTTGGTTTTCACCACATATCTTTGGTGAACTTTTTGTGATTTTCTCTTACAGAATACCGAAATAATCTGAAGTCACAAAAATTATCTCTAATCAAAAATCTCAAATTTAGTGACTTGAGATGAGACAGACTTACAGAATACACCTATTATATTACAAGTTATTCACTCTTCCTTTAGTTTTTATTGACAAGAAGAAAACAACGCCACGATCTGTCGCTTGTAAAAAAGGAAATAGATTTAATCTGGCGACAGCGGCATTCGTGGTTTGTAGTCATGTAGCTATGACGCGCTTAAAATAATGCTTTACATAAGAACGTGTGTAAAAATAATATGACAGATGGCGCTTTGCAGTCGCCGTCTTGAATGTAATCAGGCCTAGTATCTTTTCACATGTTTTTTTTTTTCGTTTTTTTATTCACAGGTATTTAAAAAGTTATATTTTATACAAAAAAATAAGGTTTGTTTGTACTCCAATTTCAAAAAAATAAAAAAGTTTCTTGCACAGATGCTTTTCATAAGAACATGCACTTTCGAGCATTGGAATTATAATGAACAATTCAGATCTGTTTTTTTTTTAAATTACGTCAAACTAAGGCTAATATTTATATTTACTATATAAATTAGTTGCTATTTATATAAAAGGTACAACGAGTAAAATTTAAATTACAGATCACTGTATTCTTCGATAAAAGGTCCCATTAAGTTATCAAGTGCGGCACATATTTAAAAGCAAATATACTTTCATGGCAATGCAAAATAACTATATATAATATAAAAGGTAGTAATGTGAGATAATATATAATAAATACGTTTTAAAATATGTCAATATCACAAACTTCTTTATCATCCGCTGAATTAGCATAAATATTAGAATTACTCATGAGTTGAATGAGATCTTTTCCCACATCGGGGGAAAAAAGATAAAAACAGCTAAGCAAATTTCTGGAAAAAGCTAAAAAAAAAGCTATCAGCTAAATTTTATTTTTTCCAGCTAAACGGCAAAAAAAAGCTAGATCTAGCTGGAAAACAGCTAAAATGGCAACACTGAGCGGGATTGTTATTAGTTGGGGCTTGTAGCGAAGAGGTGTCTTGTGGAGCGACCCCTCAGGGAAACACTAAAAGCTTCACAGGATTGGGAAAGTAGGAATCAGTGTGACCAGGTTAGCCTTTTCGAGGCTAGATTTAGCCTCATAAGTTTGGTTATAGCTTCGTGGCTTTTTTGTAGCCTTTTTTTTACTCCAAACCTTTTCTGGTCCCTACCACAGTATACAGTAGAGCAGATACTGACGTCTATGGTTATTTGAAAATTAATACATGAAAAATGTGTATGCATTGGTGCTTTAAGTCATCAACCCATTTGAACCGACCGGTACAAAAGCACACAGATACTTTTTTTATATGAATTTTAAAGCAAAAGGCTGTATTAATGCCTGTTTCTTGGTAGTTGAATGATGCTTCTCATCTTTTATGGCATAAAAATACCAATACCAAATACTGGAATACCCGGATACCAATATATGTACATATATGAGTCTAGATAAATGCAAGAGAGAGTAAATAAATAAGTAAATACTATTCGGTAGTGAGGAAAATAAACCATTCTATCATATTAACCGGGCATTCGTATTTGGATGCCTGCCTTATAAATATAAACTGTTTTCACAAATATGGTTGTAATTTTTTGATCAAATTGAATATCACAGTAAAGAAACCCTTTATAGAAGATGATTTTGCTAAAGTTTGTTTTTAGTTCTCTGCCTTCATTTTCACAATAAAGGCCATGTCTGATACAACTTGGTGGCGCGTTGCGTGACATTTCATTTTTGACAGCTGAGATAAAATGTACGTAGTTCAAAGCAACATTTCTCATAAACGCGCGTCAACGCAGAGACTTGACCAACTTGACTTTGTGTGCGTTGACATTTAGCTTTTATTAATGTATGTTTTATTTAATGAAATTCGCAAAATTTTAAAACTAAAAAACTTGACTTATTTGGCATTTGTCTTCTTCTATACTATTTTCTCGGGAAAAAATTAAAGGTTTATAACATTCACGAAAAATTCATAAAACTTATTTATTTTGGATTAAATTAAATGACACTATTTAGACCCTGTGCCCATCGGCTAAGAATTGTAAGTTTTGACAGAGTGAAGAAAAATTCTGACATCGCGGCGAGTATGAACGTCAGCATTTACCCTAACTCATGGGGCTAGGTAAAATTTTGACAATCACGAATGTGTACACATTTATTCATTCGCTATTGCCAAACATTATATTTGAAATAAATTTTGGCATATTGAACGGCAAAATATTATTTAACGCAAACCCCATTTTATTTGGCACGGGGAAATTTAAAATACATTTTTCCACAATAGAAAATTTGCTTAACTCATTTTTCCTCTGAGTAAAATGTTTCCGTTTAGCACAAGGCCTAATACAAATTTCTTGTTCGAACACTGCAAATAAACGACGCAACTACGTTGACAACCAATCGCAGGTTGTGAGAGCGAGCGTAGAATGAATTGCAATATTTGACTATCATTTGGTAGGAATTGTAGTAGAGGCCAACTGATAGCGTTATGTTCTAAAAGTGAGTTTGTTGATTCGATTTAACCTCTGTTACATTTTATTTTTTTTTTAATAAAACTTATATTTCTTTAAAAACAACTACAGTTTTTTAAAAATTAGCTGAATAATTTTGTCTTGTTTCCAAATAAATTAATTAATTGTTATTAACCAAATTTCTCGTTTCATAAATTTTTGTTAGGCTTTTGCTACACTACACCTAGCATGGTTTCGTATGGCGTTAAAATAAACCAAATGCTAAGCAACCCCTTAAAATGTGCTGCATGTATGTGATACTAAACGTTGGTTTTGTGATTGGCCATTGTTCATTCATATTTTGTTCATTCCCTTCTCGCTATGTCGTCTAATTCTTAAACATTTTATAATTATTTGCAGTTTAATACTTTTTCCTTCTATTATAAAATTAGCTTTGCGCAGAGGCGATATCGTAACCAATGAGGTTCTACCGAGGTGCGATTATTGCTAGTTGAAAACTTTAACCAATACCCCGCCGTGGAGGACGTGAAATACCGTCCGCCAAGGCAATTTTTGGAAGCCCGAGAGGGCTTAATTATCTATGAATATGAAAATGGTTTGCATCAAGTTGCTTAGATTTTAATGAAG
The DNA here is from genome assembly GCA_949987695.1 of Merzomyia westermanni. Lineage (NCBI taxonomy): Eukaryota > Metazoa > Arthropoda > Insecta > Diptera > Tephritidae > Merzomyia > Merzomyia westermanni. The sequence continues at coordinate 182,657,498 of OX465289.1, forward strand.
AAGCTCGACGTACTATTGTTCTATCGTACAATTTTTTTTTTTTCTTCGGGACCACAGTTATTAACCCGTACACTTATTTTATTTAACATCTGTAGCGCGATTCAATAAATTTTTCACTCACATTTGCTGGCGTTAACTTTTAGCTAGCTGCCATGGACCAGAAACTCAAAGAAATGCTTGTAAGAAGGCACGCTTGTTTCCTGGTGCGGTACCTACATCATTCCAGCCGCAAACGACTGAAGGCCAAAAACTGTTTTTGAATGAGCAACCAACCGTTGCATGCTAATGTACAGCCTCTGAATCTAGAAGCGCAGATGCAGACAGAGTAGCATAGAATATTTGGTAATTGTTTACGACCGCCATCGAGTGCTAAAACACGTACAAAAATGTCGAGAATAGGTATGAAGAGCTGGATGTTGGACCGGCTCAGGGTAGTTTTTTAAATCGTCGCCGAATACTCCCAACTCAGATAGGTGTTCTGCACATAAAAACTATTGATCACGATCCAGATTTAGTATCGGCCTGGGGTAATTTTACCCATTGCCCAAACTGCTAGAGCTATGTAAAGGCATAAACTTGGAAGAGCACGTGAAAACATTTTTTTTAGATGCCGAATATTTTTTAGAATTAGGCATTTAAACAAAAGATTGAGTTTGCAAAATATAAAAAAACGGCATTTTTGAAAATAAAAAAATGGCAAAGGCCATTATAAAGGGTGTTTTTTTAGGGGTATAGAACTTCGAATTGAAATAAAACACAAGAAAATCGTTTTAAGGTCCATCAATTTGGCTTTATTGGAAGGATAATTTTATGCCATTAATGTTTAAATATGATTTCGGGCATGTGGCCGCCGCGGCTGGCTCGAATAAAGCCAATTCTACAGGTCCAATTTTCAACCACTTTTTCGAGCATATGGGGCCGTATGTCGGCAATAACGCCACGAATGTTGGCTTCCAATTCCCCTAACGTTTCTGGTTTGTTGGTGTAGACGAGCGACTTCACATATCCCCAAAGAAAATAATCCAATGGTGTCAAATCACACGACCTTGGTGGCCAATTGACAGGTCCATTCCGCGAAATTATGCGCTCATCGAATGTTTCCTTCAATAAATCGATTGTGACGTGCGCTGTGTGGCATGTAGCGCCGTCTTGTTGGAACCACAACTCATCCACATTCATGCCATCCAATTCGGGAACAAAATAGTCGGTTATCATGGCTCTATACCGGTCTCCATTAACGGTAGCTGCCTCTCCAGCATTATTGCGGAAGAAGTATGGCCCAATGACTCCACCAGCCCATAGAGCACACCAAACAGTCAGTTTTTGTGGATGTAATGGCGTTTCAAGGGTCTCATGTGGATTCTCTTCACTCCAAATGCGGCAATTTTGCTTGTTGACGTAGCCATTCAACCAAAAATGAGCCTCATCACTGAACAAAATTTTGCGATGAAAATCAGCATCGAAATCAATCTCATTTTCGGCCCATACACCAAAATCACGACGCATTGCATGGTCTCGCGGCTTTAATTCTTGCACAAGCTGGATCTTGTAAGGTCGCAAGCCAAGATCTTTGCGCAAAATCTTCCATAAAGTTGATGGACAAAGCTCCAATTGCTGTGCACGGTGGCGAATCGATTCATTCGGGTCCTCTTCAACACTTTGCTCTACAGCGGCAATTGTTTCTTCGGTGCGCACTGTTCGACGTCTCTGCGGATGCGTATTATCACATAGAGTAAACGTAGTGCGAAAACGATCCATGGTTAACCGAATTAATTGCTCTGATGGACGATTATGTCGACCATAAAATGGACGGAGCTCACGGTAAACTTCGCGAACTGAACCATTATTTTCGAAATAAATTTGCACGATTTGCAAGCGTTGTTCTTTTGTCAACCTGTTCATGATGAAATGGCAAACCAAACTGAACATAAATGACATTAGAGTTGCCAGATTTGACCACAAAATGCCAGTTTTATCTCTACTCGAAAAACAAACCTGTAAAAAAAACACCCTGTATAAATAAAGTTGTTTCAATTACTCACGCCGATAAAAACTCTATGAGAAAACAAGTGCTTATCTACAAAATATTGTCATAATGCTAAGGTCGAGATTGATCCCAAAGCAGCACTTGGTCGAAAAAGTGACTCCGTTAGATTTCTAGGTTGGAGCTCCTTAAGTTGTAAAGCGGGTTCTCAAATAGGCGAAAGCCTACAAACTAGAAATTATTGTTTGGCCAAGGATCTCCACAGATTTTGCGACTTCAGCAAATCCGATTTAATTTTTTAACAAAAAAAATTCTGGGACCCAAATATTGTGCTTGGATCATAAAGTGTTAATCCGCTTGTTTATATTTTTTTGAAGTAAGAATTCCTACAAAAACAAAATGTTTCAGTTGTCAATTCTACCTGGTTTAATTTGCCTTGGATCTAGCTTTTTTTTTTGTCGTTTAGCTGGAAAAAATGGGGTTTAGCTGCTAGCTTTTTCCATAAATTTTTTTTAGCTGTTTTTAGCAGTGTGACCAGGTGATAGAAAAAAAAGAAGCTAAATCGGCAAAAAAAAGGTTAGAAAAAGGTAAAATTTAGAAAAAAGATGCTAAAAAAAGTCAGAAATTTTTTACGAAATCCATTTCAAATTTTTGTTTTAGTTTAAACTATTTGTATATAAAGCTGTAGACATCAGTGTTGCCATTTTAGCTGTTTTCTAGATAGATCTAGCTTTTTTTGTACCGTTTAGCTGGGAAAAAAAATGGAATTTAGCTGCTAGCTTTTTTTTTTAGCTTTTACCAGAAATTTTTCTAGCTGTTTTTACCTTTTTTCCCCGATGTGGTAAAAGATCTCATTCAACTCATAAGCAATTCTAATATTTATGCTAATTCAGCGTATGATGAAGAAAATTATGATATTGACATATTTTAAAACGTAAGAATGTAATGTAAATGTTTGTTGTAAAAATGGGTGAAATCGGTCAACGGCCAAGCCTAGTTTTTTAACATAGTTCTGAAAAATTTGTTTGTAAAATGTAAAACGCGATATTTTTATACAGGGTGGCGATGAATTTTGCTACATTAAGAAACTCAAATAATTTTTTTTCAGTGTATGGAATTCATTTTTCTTTTATTCATGTTAAAGCTCATTAAATTTTATTAAATATAGCTTAATTAGTTTTAAAAATAATGGAATTTAAATGGCCCCCTGCTCGTCGATGCATGTGCGGCATCTTACCAAAAAGTTGTTCATTACTGCTTGGAGAGTTGAGACAGGAATAGCCGCAATTGTTTCTCGAATGGATTGCCTTAGTTCATTCAAATTTGTGGGTTTTGCTTTGAAGACTTCCTGTTTGCAATAACCCCACAAGAAAAAGTCAGGTGCAGTAAGGTCAGGCGACCTGGGTGGCCAACGGAATGTGGAGTTTCTGGATATCAGCTTATTGGGAAATTTTCGTCGCAATTCTGTCATAACAGGTTGGGCTATATGAGGAGCTGCACCATCTTGCTGAAACCACACAGAGTTGAAAGAAATTCTCATTCGGCGTAATTCTGGATAGAAAAACTCTCTCAACATGCTCAAGTAACGGTCTCCAGTAACCGTAACGGTGTGACCGTTTTCTTCGAAGAAGTAGGGCCCGACAATGCAGCGTGATGAAACTGCACACCACACTGTGACACGAAGTGGATGCAATTCCGTCTCATGGAGTATCGGTGGGTTGGAAGCACTCCATATTCGACAATTTTGTTTGTTTATGTTGCCGTTTAAATCGAAATGGGCCTCGTCAGACATGAAAAGGCAGTTCAACATGTTTCCATCCTCTTCCACCATTTGAAGCATCTTCTGGCAAAATTCCAAGCGAATCGGCAAGTCTGCAGCGTTCAGTTTGTTGGCCATTTGAATTTTATATGGGAATAAGTCCAAATCTTTGTGCATAATTGACTGTAATGACTGTCTGCTTACACCCATTTGAGCAGATAAGCTTCTTGTCGAAACACGTGGATTGTTTTGTATGGCAGCAGCTACAGCAGCGATTGTTTCCTCCGTTCGAACTGAAGGGTTTCGATGGTAAGGTCTTCTGTTGACTGTCCCATGCTCGGCAAAATTGTTTACAATTCTTATTATGGTCCATCTGCTCGGAGGATTGCCGCCAAACGTGCGCCTATACTCTCTTTGAACCGAAACTACGGACTCCAGTGCGTGATAGCGGCGGACAATCCAAATTCTTGTTTCAGTGTCCCAGTTATCCATTTTTGTTAAATGTAAAAGTCAATCTGCAAAATAAAAAAAAAATTAACCAGATTCATTAAATAGAAAAAAAGTTATTTAATTTTTTTTTGGTAGCGGCTTTCATCAGCCACCCTGTATATCAATAAGATTTTGCACAAATAATTTAAGCAAAACTCAACCGCAAAAAAAATTGTGTGGATTTTGGAGAAGTAGGCGTGGCGCCGCCCACTTTCAAGCATAAAAATTCTGCTATTTTCCAAGGCGATTGCTTGTAGTTTGAACTAGATATTTCAATCAAAATTGGTCTGCTGCTTCTCAATAGTATGTAGTATACTACTGCCAAAAACTAAGCAAATCGGATTACACACAAGTCAAATATGCGGGCAAGTTGTTAACACCGCACTGCAATAGGGAAGTTATATACCTTTTTTGATTTTCATACCTTTAATGAACATGAAATGTTTGTAAGTATGAGAAAAAGAATAGATGGGCCCATCAATAAGTAAACTGAAATAAAAAGGACGATGAGCTGAGTCGATTTAGCCATGTCCGTCTGTCTGATTGTCTGTCTGTCTATTTGAACGCAAATTTTTCAAACACAAGGTGGTTTTTAAAAGTTTTTCAAAACGGGGTCACCCCTCGGCAGTTGTTTGGCAAACTCTCCGAGTGTCTTTATGCGATCGAAGGCTTCTTAGCAAAAATTCATTTGCTTTGTAGATGCCGTTCGAAGTCGGCAAAAATCTGTTAGTCCCTTCAATATGTAGGAAAAAATTCAAATCAGCACACCACAAATTGGAAGTCAAGCTCGGCGCAAAAACCTCCTAGGAGGTTTATGATGATATACCTGTTGCATATCGCGCCATACATTTATATTTTTTTTAAAATTAATTTACCCCTCAAAACTCATAACAGAAGTGTTTTTATTGAAAACCATCAGCTGGCTTTATAATACGAACTGAAAAGTATTATAATAGACCTGCGTAAATTGGTATGCCATAATAGATCACTACTAGGTATATAATGTTCGGTTCCACCCGAACTTAGACTTCCTTGCTTGTTTTTTGTTTTTTTTCATGGAAAAATTCACGGAAATTTTAATTTTGAACATGTCTTTTCACGCACTATTAGCATTTTGACTAACTAAAACCCAGCCAATATTCAAATTTATTGACCAACATTAAATCTTCTTCTTTTACAGTTCAATTTCCATTTTGGATGATAAAGATGGCTTTCGTATTTTCTCCATCAACAACTGTGACAAGGTCGAAGAGATCTATGCCCGTGAATCGGAAAATCTTATCTTGGTAGAACGTCTCTTCAACAGCTCTTTAGTAGTGATGGTTACAGCCGAGAAACCCAACTGTTTGCAAATGATACATTTTAAAAAGAATCAAAAAATCTGCAATTGTGCTTACGGTTCAAATATACTCAGTATACGTATGAATCGGTCGCGCCTAATTACCTGCCTAGCTGAAAGTATACATATCCATGATATACGTGATATGAAAATGCTACACAAAATTGATAATGATGCACTAAATGAAATGGGATTGTGCTCGCTATCGTTGAACTCTCATTTAGCCTATCCCATAAGCAGTACAAGCGGTGAATTGCGTATATTCAATGCATCCAAGCTCAAACCCAGCATTACAATACAAGCTCATGAAAGTAGATTGTCAGCGCTGAATTTCTCACCTAGTGGTCAACTTTTGGCCACAGCCTCGGAGCGTGGTACTGTGATACGTGTATTCTGTGTGAAGAATGGGCAGCGTGTGCAAGAGTTTCGACGTGGTACAATGCGTTGTGTACGTATAGCATCATTGGTATTTTCGACACATGGAAATTTCCTAGGAGTTACTTCAAATACGGAAACGGTACACATATTTAAAATCGATGAAAAGGCTGTGATGATGGCATTAGAGGGTGAGTTAATCAATGATTTTAACAAAAAACCAATTAAAATCCAACTTTCTTCATTACAGCTGAAACTTTGCAAGCAGCAAATATTGCTGGCACTAAGCAATTGGGGAAGGCAGAGAAACAGTCATCACAGTACGTCGATATTGTGAAATCAGAAGCTGCTGTTGTATCTCCGACCACCACAACGGGCATATCTACATCGCCGAGTAGCGGCTGGTCCGACTATCTTTCGAAGACAGTATCATCATATCTATTGCCAACACAGGTTAGCGATGTACTTGCACAGGATCGCGCCTTTGCTACGGCAGTATTAGCACAGCCTGGCATGCGTCATATTTGTGGTATAACTTATGTGCAAAAGGAACTGAAGGTGTTGATCGCCAGCGAGGAGGGTTTCCTTTACATTCACGATTTCAATGAGGAACGTGGTGGTGTGTGCAAACTACAGTCGGTGCATGATTTGAGAGGAGCGCTGGACGGTGTCGTGGGTAAGTTTAGTGTATTTATTTTATTTCTAGTTTTCTCATTACGGGGGTTCTCTGTTCTCCCTAAAAAAAAAGTTTATTTCAATTTAATGGGAACTCTTTTTGCAATGACTGTTACTTACTGGCACAGCGAACTACCTCGTCCTCCAACATTCGCGGAAGTTACTCTCTTCCCTTCTGTGCCTTTCGATAACCCAGTCGGAGAACTTTAATTCTCTCGCACAGATGCCAATTTTTTGCATATCCCGGGATTTTCCTAGCTTCTATCCATGGTCGAGTTCGAATTTGACAACCTTACTTTGTTGGAATTAATCAAACTCTCTTTTATCTTTGCAGAACTTAGCCTTCCCGAAAACTTGAACAAAATGTCAACAGGTTCGTCGCCGAAGGAGTCAAGTCAGCGCCATGTGCCGACCATAAATGTTGCCGGCATCACGCCAGCTGATAGCTCACTACAAACAACAGCTTCAACTTCAAGTACAAATGCTACGCTAAGTAGTGTTGGAAAGAGTAAAAAGGGCACAGCACCACTTTACATCATCCAAGATTGCGATTCGCTGCCCGAAAATTCTTATGCGGCTATATTAAGAGGACAAAAGGCTGCTAATGCGCTAACTGGTATATAATATTGTTTTTATTGCAATTAAGAACGCTGATTTATTCCTATTTTCAATTAAATTTCAGCAGATTCAGCCAAGTATCGTAAGCTCTGTGATGCCATTGATACGCCAACTAAACTTTATGATGAATGTCAGTTTCCGCCAATGGCTATTGCAGCACGTGATTGACCAACGAGACGACGTCGGAGTGTAGAGAAGGGACGTTTAACAGCTGCAGCGAAAGCCTAAGCAATTTATATTAGAAGAAAATATATTTTGCAGAAAAAGTGTTGGCAGTCCTAGCTGCGTGAGAGATAAGAAATTTATTAAAAATTTTAATTTAATAGTAAATTTAAAAAAACAAAAAAATACGTATCAATTAGCAACTAAGCAATTAATTATAATTATTGTTTAAAGAAAATTCGTTCAAATTCCAATGACAAGTAATAAATTTAAAAATATCTTAAGTGTTAGAAAATATACATACATATGAGTATTAACAATAATTTTGTCATATTACATAATTCGTATGTGTGATTAGATTAGATCAGATGCAAAAAATATAAATATCGACGCTTAAGCTTAATAGGCATTATTATGAATATTCTATAATAACATTAACTTAAGTTATGTAAAAGCATGCAGAAACATGTATATGCATGTCACTTAAATAACACCTCGGTTTTAACGCCAGCATAGTGGAAAATCCAGCCTCTATTTGCTAAAACTCAGCCCGTAAAAAATGATTTTTCACTTAAATTGCTTCGTGAAACTAGTTGTAAGACTAAAAATTAGCTCAAACTCTAGGCTATAGTCTGCAATAATACGTTCCCTATATCTTAACCCTAAGGTCGCTTACTGTCATTTATTTAGCTTGAGAGTTTTTAAATTGGCTTTACATATTTTTTGTTAAATATTTTTATAAAAACATTACTACAGTTTGTCATTATTATGTTTAAATAGGCCTGTTATTTAAGTGACCGGCACTGTATTTAAAACAAAAGCTTTTTTATAAGCTCTTCACATTTCATTAGTTTCTTTCAAGCTTACGATAGATTTTCGATTTATTATTTTAAGATTTTTAATACTCCCAATTGACATAAGGCTTAAAAATAAACAAATTCACTTTATTTTATAAAAAAAAAGCATGCGGTACATTTAAAGTGGCATATCCAATGTAATAAAATTAAAAAAAAACTTTTTACTAAGAATTCCATTAATTTTTTGTGCTGATTTTAAAATTTAAAATTTTTAAATTTATTTTCATATTCCAAAAACAAATTTTAATTCTAAAAGCAGTAATATAAATCAAATTTTTTTGTTGTTTTATGTGTTAGTGACATAACAATTTAGATTACAAAATAATAGCGTAGGCATAACAGTTAGTAAATTTTATATGATATAAAGTTATATGCATATTCAAATACCATACAGACATAGTACATGTGCGAACAGCTGTGGTCAAAAACTTAGTAGTGCGCAGGCATACAGGAGTAATTATTAAAAAGTATGGGTAAACGCCTCATAGATAACAAAAAAAAGTGCTTGCTTCAACCTGCCTATAAGATCGGGAACAATTCATGTTTTCTTAAATCCAATGAACTCATCTCTTACAGAAATAATGTAATGCAAAAATACAATATTATTAGCGATAAGAACTACTAAGCTTTTGACTTCACAACTGTATATGGCCACCGGTCGCTACCGCAGAAACAATTTGTTTTCAATGGTATCTAATGATCTTAGTGCACTTCAACTTTTTATAGCATCGTGCCTATGTCTGATGTATGTCTGTAATCTTTAAAAAAAAAATAGAGCAAACGTCCACACTTTTCGACAATCTCATAGTCTTGGAAAATTAGGTTTATAGAAAGAGTTTTTTCTTCCAATGGGCCCAATACCTTGCTATCAACGAGAAATAGTAATTTTAAATGGGAGTCCTGAGTACTAAGGTTGAAAAGAATACTTTCTAAAATAACAGCCTTGGTCGAGCCATTCCGGTACGTATACCAGGCTATCATTGGAATGACTTAGATAAACTCTATAACTTCTACACACTTGTCAATAAATAGTTGCACCATTGAAAAATGTTCAAAACAGAGTACCTAAATATATTTAAAAAGAAAATATGCAACACAAAGAGTTTATGAAAAAAAATGGTTATGTAAAAAAGTAAGAAATAAAATTGGAAGTTTATCAAATATGTAGAGATGATAAGTATAAGTCAAAAACCAGAAAGGATGATGAATCAATTATGTATAAAAAGTATTTAGAATCTAATTTGAGACAAATATACACAAAAATATGCGTACCTATTAAACAGACAGCATAGTGGAAGATCACCATACCTAGATAGTCGGCTCAAAAACGCAATCTGTCAGCAAATGGTAGTAGAGCATCTCATCTGAAAAGAAAAAACGAAGAAGGTTTTATTTCAAATTTGAGTTAAAGCTTTCGAAACAAAATCTCTGTTAGTAATCTTTATCGGCATTGTGAGATAGAATGTCGGTAAAAAAGACCGTTTTTGAAAAAAAAAATCGAAAGAGCGTGTTGCTGAAACAATATCTTTGATAAGGCTTTTTCGCACCGGCGGGCGCGATGCGGCGATCTTTAACTCAGTTGTGAAATTTTAAATATAACTGTAAAATAGCTAAAAATCAGTAAATACAAGACTTGAAAGTTAAATAAAAGAAATATATATATAATACAAAATAAAAAACATAAATTTATATGGGGAACTTCTATGCCCGTTTTGTAAAGTTTAAACTATCATATTCTCAACAAATCAATAAATTCGGTACAAATAACGTTTCGATAATTTTTGCAAAGTATTTCGTTTCCGATATAGTTGCGTTATTTAAAATTTAGATAGGTTTTTGCGTTTGGCACCAGGTTTTACTGACGACCTGCTTCTTGAGCTTAGATTTGCATTTTTTTTATCTAAACAAATATTTGTTTTTTATTAAAAAACATTCAGATTTTCGCTTAATTTAATATTTCTTTTTACTACTACGTATCTTGTTTTATTTTCTTGATTATGAAAATTCGTAAATTTAATTAGTAGCACAAAAGTTAAAATAAGCAATATTACAAAAAAAATAAAATTTGATTAAAAAGATAAAAAAAAAATCCCAAAGTTTTGAGTTAAACAGCAAAACGCTGCAGATTGCATATTGTCTGCTGAGATCAACATACTTCAACCGCGGTTCGAATACCAGAATATTTTTCAAAAACGTCCTAACTAAAATTCGGTTGAAGAACGCTTTACCCCAGAGTATTTTTCAAAAAAAACTGAACCTAGGCTGTCAATGCATTGAATTTATGTCGAGATAAGACCTTTTTGAAACAAATTTTGTGGTGTGTTGATTACAAACTAAGTTAAAATTCTCACTGAAACGATTGTAGTGCGTTAAAAATTTATGTAGCTTTTGCATAGTAGCAGTAGAATAATGCGGAATAAATACGAAGTAGAAATAAAGAAAGTTCAGTATGAAAAATTAACTAAAAAAAAAATTGTGTGCAACTGCATCTTTATAGTTTTTAATAGCTTTCAAAAGATTAGCGCCTACTTTCTGCCTTTTATTAGTAAGCAAATAAGCTACATATTTAATGGTAAGTTAAGCAAATTTAATTTTATGTGACAAAATGTAAAACTAATGCTACTTAAAACAAATTTCAAAAAAAAAAAATTTAATAAAAAATAAAACCAAAAACCAAAAAAACCCTAACTAATTTCTTTTATTGTTTAATAACTACGATAGTTGTAGAAAACTAAATACATAAAACAAATTTTTGATAATGAATTTGAGTGGATCTCGAACTTCGGGTTAAAATAAATCACAAAATATTAGAAAAATTTTAAACGATAAGATACATCATGATTCAATAACTAGAAGGTTAGCTCTCTAGTGACATATTTTGACAATTGCCGCCATCTTGCTGCCTAGAAAATTGTCATTTACATTCTTGGTTGCCTTTTATCGAAATTATGTACAAATCGTAGTTGAAAATGTAATATTATACAAAATTTTAAATAAGTTGCTTTCAGAAAATAGATGAATTTGCACTATTATTTAGATCGACTTTTGGCGGTGTAGTGTAGTCGTGGACGTTTAAAACTCGGGACATTCCGGTATGTAGGAATGGCTGTCTTAAAATGTTGTCCATGCATACTTATATACTTAGGTCTATCGTGACTTCAAAGCTGTTCCTTATGTGATTCGAAGTCTTGCTTTTAGCAAAACTTTAATACCATTCTCTGGGTTCTAGTCCTATAGTCAGAAGCCCGAATGTGCAATTATTCAGAGTTTGAGTTGATAAGTTTACTGTATTAGCCTTTGAAGGTTTTAGGTTTGACGAAAATCCCTGTTATTATGCTTACACCGAAACCACAATATTTTGCGGTCCATGTAAACCGAATGAGCCGAAATCAAACTTTTAATCTTGTTTTACCAACATTTTCATTTTAGCACATTTATGATTCTGGCAAGAGGGCGAAGTGCGTGCGTATTTCGATTGCCGATACGTATGCATATATGTATTTATTTTAATTTTTTTTGAGCAGTGACCGTTTTTTATTGTTTTTTAATTGAATATAGAGAAAATTTACAACGATTTATACAGGGATGACATGTTTTGATGTTGTATTTAGTTAACCTTACAAAATGTATTACTACTAATTTCCTTTTTTTTTTTAATTTTCTTCTACCATTTTCTCGACAAATGAAAAAAATACTCCTACTTTTTTTTCGTTCGCAAAAGAAACCCAGAAAATGGGAGTGTCAAAAGTAAACGTCAGCTAGACTTGCAATTGAATCATGAAGATACATTTTTTTTCATCCAAAGAACGTATTCTTTTCTACAGTATAATTTTCTGTATTTTGTGACTTTTTTGTTTCGAGAATTGCTCTTAAAAAAACAATGTTAGCCAAACATTTGCTACTGGCTGGGCATTGTAAACCCAATTAGTAGCTTTTTATGACGCGGAGATACCTGGGGAGGAATTACATACGTTCCGTGATCGTAATAAATTTTTTAAGTCACAATAACCTTGAAACTGTCCAACTTTTTAAAAGAGTATAAATACGGCGGCCGCCGTGGTGTGAAGGTAGTGTTGCCGGCCTACCACACCGAAGGTCCATGGTTCGAGCCCTGGTACAGGTAACATCAAAAGTGATTTGAAAAAAGTTTTTCAAAACGGGGTCGCCCCTCGGCAGTGGTTTGGCAAACTCTCCGAGTGTATTTCTGCCATGACAGGCTTCTCAGCAAAAATTCGTCTCCTTTGTAGATGCCGTTCGGAATCGGCAAAAAACTGTAGGTCCCACCAATTAGTAGGGAAAAATTCAAATCGGCACACCACAAATTGGAAGAGAAGCTTGGCGCAAAAATCTCTTAGGAGGTTTATGATGATATACCTGTTGTATATCGCGCCATAGAGAGAGAGATAAATACATAATTGAACCGACCGTGCTTTCAGCTAATTGCTCACTATTGCCGTCATTCCGAATTATGGGCTTCGAGCTATTGTGATTTAAAAATTCGTTTTCGATCACGGAACGTAATTCGGCCCCTGGTTCGTATCCCAATTTTTTCCAACGTTTTGTTTTTTTACACTTTTTGATTCACTCTTTCTTCGTTATTTATTTTGCTTCGCATTTTCTGTTTTTAATGTTACGATGGATATTGATAAAAAAAAGTTAAACAAAAACTGACTGTTTCCAATTTAAAAAAAATATTTAAAAGTACAAGGTGGCGCAAAAGTAAGCTTCCGATGTTCAGCATATCGGTTGTGGCACGTGCAGTGTGTGCTGTTGCACCGTCTTGTTGGAACCACATGTTTTCCAATCCCAATTCATCAAGTTGCGGCAAAAAGAACTCGTTGATCATTGCTCTGTAGCGCTCACCATTCACAGTAACCGTTTGGCCCCGACCGATTATTGGTCAAATAAATAGTCAGCAATATTCCGCGTTCTGGAGCAGTGTCGCGTAACATTGTTTATTAACGTGTATTTCGCATGTGTTTACTACACAAATGGCAAAACAGAACTGACTTTAGGGGCCAATCGCAAAATTTATAGCATTTTCTGATAGGAGGATTACTTTTGCGCAGTAACCGTTTTTCACCGACCGATTATTAGTCAAATAAATAGTCAGCAATATTCCGCGTTCTGGAGCAGTGTCGCGTAACATTGTTTATTAACGTGTATTTCGCATGTGTTTACTACACAAATATCAAAACAGAACTGACTTTAGGGGCCAATCGCAAAATTTATAGCATTTTCTGATAGGAGGATTACTTTTGCGCCACCTTGTAAAAAAAAAACATTATTCAGAATTGGGGAGCGAACTGACTACTTCACGTTTGACATCAGTGGTGAATGCGAGATGTTAATCGACACGCCACTGTTTTGCAATTAAACTAATCTCAATTTCTAACAGAAAACACATTTTGTGCCAAACCGTCACAACAATACCAGTCATTCTGCACCTAACAAAATTAACTCATATTTATTTATTATAGGTTGCTACCAAAAGGTTGCAAACCATTCAAAAATTACTTTTAGACTCATTAGAGTGCTCCTCTCCACGGAAATCTTTAGTAAAAGGCGAAAGATTTATTCGACAACTGAAGAGAAGCCAGAGTGATTAAACAAATGCGGCAGTTTAGTATTTGAACATATTCTTCGATAAAGCGTATGTGAAGTGCAAGGTCAAAACAGCGAAGTGAAACATTAGCAAACGAAAAAATGTACTCGCTACTATTGTAGGCCCGAGCACATTCAAGACGGCGACTGCAAAGCGCCATCTGTCATATTATTTGTACACACGTTCTTATGTAAAGCATTATTTTAAGCGCGTCATAGCTACATGGGTACAAACCACGAATGCCGCTGTCGCCAGATTAAATCTATTTCTATTTTTACAAGCGACAGATCGTGGCGTTGTTTTTCTTTGGTCAATAAAAACGAAAGGAAGAGTGAATAACTTGTAATATAAGTTTCATTTATTGAGGTATATGTACCTTTCACACAATTTGCACTTTTTCTATAATTCTTTCCTACTTTTTAAGAGAATTCACACCTGTCGCTGCTGCTTTCATTGTAATCAAGTAGCCAATGCTTGACTACAGTTGTCGCATAAATTTGTTTTATTGTAGCTGTGGTTCGTAGCCACCGTATTCAATGTGTTCAGCCCTAGTGTGCGCGCTACTAGCCCCTGCAATAGAAAAGTATACAGTGCACGTTGTTGTGGCACGCGAAACATACTATGGATAACAGTCCCGAAATACGAACATAACTTGGCTTTGTTTTTCATGCCAATAAAAACGATAAATAATGCGCCAAGCAGATACATGCGCTAAGCAGATACAATACGGCAATACGTTGAAAAAACTGACAGCTGAGTGGAATGCGAGTGTTTGTGTGCGTAACAACAGATTCGACGGATACGGCAAAGTTGATTTTTCTCTAAATTTTAACGTATGACGGATACGTCGACGGTGACGTACTGTATCTGCTTGGCGCAACACTCCCTCAGCGTCGACGTATCCGTCATACGTCAAAATTTAGAGCAAAATCTACTTTGCCGTATCCGTATCTATTGTTACTCACACAAACACACACATTCTGTATCTGCTTGGCGCATAAGTTGAAATTATTAACCTTAGAACCGTGAGTTGGGCACTTAGTGCCCTTATTAGTTTTTGATGTTATATTACGGGGACCAGTAGCGCGATTCACTAACTTTTAACGTTTCGGCAATCGAGATTTTTACCGTAAACGTATATTGCTTTCATTAACGATTGTGCGATTCACTATCTCAGATTTAACAAGACTTGTTATCAATGTTTTCAATTTAAGAAAAAGTGGCATCACTGATACTTAAATGTCAAAATTTACGAAAACTTCAAAGAGGAATAGAACAAAAATAATTGTTCGCGCCGATTTTTTGTGCAGATATTTCAGCAAAGGGAAGTAGGACAACTGCTAAAACATGACCAAAAATATCGGGAGAGGTATCAATCAACGCGTTTTGACTTCGCTATCAACAATCCGAAAGCGGAATTTCAATTTTTTGTTTCAGTGAAAAGTTATTCGCAAAAAACCCAAAAATTACCCAGGTCCGATCCCAAATAAGGGGCTTGATCCAAGGTTTGGTAATTCTATACGACAGCACGTTACTGCTAGTATACGTCCAAAAATCTCGGGAAAGTTATCAAGCGACGTGTTTCGATCTCTGTATCAATAATCTGAGAGCAGAAATTAAATAATTTCTTTCAGTAAAAAGTTATTAGCAAAAAACCCAAAAATGGCCTAGGTCCGATCCCAAATAGGAGGCTTGATCCAAGGTATTTATGTGCACAACACCCTTCTGCGTAGGAGGCCTTCGGCCGCGCTTCAAAAAAATAACCCTTAGCCGGTCCAATACCGGCTGCGCGGTCCAGATTATTGATACGAAGGTTAAACCCGTCGTTTGACACTTTTCCCGATAATTTCGGACGTGTTTTAGCAGTTGTCTCCTAAAGGAAACAATTACCATTTATTGTATTTTAGTAAACAAAACTTTAACAGCACAAAAAGAATCTGTGATAAAATAACAATTTACCAATTGACAACGATAAATTATCGAATTTAAAGTAGACAAAAAGTTAGTGAATAGCATAGTTTGTTAAAATTGTTGTTAAAGTTAATTTATCGTTGACAAATTGTGTTAAAAAAGTTAGTGAATCGCAAAACTGTTAAAATTGTTGTTAAGTTAATTTATCGTTGACAAATTGTGTTAAAAAAGTTAGTGAATCGCGCTACAGGAAGTCAAATGTAATTTCTTTTCGGCAGAGTGATATACTGTAATTTTGCTTAGAAGTGATACAAATTTGAAGTCTTTTGGGCTCAGGAAAAAAAGTTCCACTACGCATACCAAAAAAAACAATTTTCGAACACGTGCTACTGCTTTCAACTGCCCATGGCAGCGAAGAGGTCAATCCTGTGACAAAAAAACCACAAGTCATAAAGGGTGTTTTTTTCAGGGGTATAGAACTTTGAATTGAAATAAAACACAAGAAAATCGTTTTAAGGTCCATCAATTTGGCTTTATTGGAAGGATAATTTTATGCCATTAATGTTTAAATATGATTTCGGGCATGTGGCCGCCGCGGCTGGCTCGAATAAAGCCAATTCTACAGGTCCAATTTTCAACCACTTTTTCGAGCATATGGGGCCGTATGTCGGCAATAACGCCACGAATGTTGGCTTCCAATTCCCCTAACGTTTCTGGTTTGTTGGTGTAGACGAGCGACTTCACATATCCCCAAAGAAAATAATCCAATGGTGTCAAATCACACGACCTTGGTGGCCAATTGACAGGTCCATTCCGCGAAATTATGCGCTCATCGAATGTTTCCTTCAATAAATCGATTGTGACGTGCGCTGTGTGGCATGTAGCGCCGTCTTGTTGGAACCACAACTCATCCACATTCATGCCATCCAATTCGGGAACAAAATAGTCGGTTATCATGGCTCTATACCGGACTCCATTAACGGTAGCTGCCTCTCCAGCATTATTGCGGAAGAAGTATGGCCCAATGACTCCACCAGCCCATAGAGCACACCAAACAGTCAGTTTTTGTGGATGTAATGGCGTTTCAAGGGTCTCATGTGGATTCTCTTCACTCCAAATGCGGCAATTTTGCTTGTTGACGTAGCCATTCAACCAAAAATGAGCCTCATCACTGAACAAAATTTTGCGATGAAAATCAGCATCGAAATCAATCTCATTTTCGGCCCATACACAAAAATCACGACGCATTGCATGGTCTCGCGGCTTTAATTCTTGCACAAGCTGGATCTTGTAAGGTCGCAAGCCAAGATCTTTGCGCAAAATCTTCCATAAAGTTGATGGACAAAGCTCCAATTGCTGTGCACGGTGGCGAATCGATTCATTCGGGTCCTCTTCAACACTTTGCTCTACAGCGGCAATTGTTTCTTCGGTGCGCACTGTTCGACGTCTCTGCGGATGCGTATTATCACATAGAGTAAACATAGTGCGAAAACGATCCATGGTTAACCGAATTAATTGCTCTGATGGACGATTATGTCGACCATAAAATGGACGGAGCTCACGGTAAACTTCGCGAACTGAACCATTATTTTCGAAATAAATTTGCACGATTTGCAAGCGTTGTTCTTTTGTCAACCTGTTCATGATGAAATGGCAAACCAAACTGAACATAAATGACATTAGAGTTGCCAGATTTGACCACAAAATGCCAGTTTTATCTCTATTCGAAAAACAAACCTGTAAAAAAAACACCCTGTACAAATAGTTTAAACTAAAATAAAAAAACTTTTAAATGAAATTGAAAAAAATGTCTGAATTTTTTATTTAGCCTTATCCTAACCTTTTATTTTTGCCGATTTAGCTTCTTTTTTCTATCACATGGTCACACTATTTGAAAAACTTTAATGATTCTTTTTTTCTTGAGGATAAGTTAATACCTTTTATTAATTCTTTATGTCGGGACGGCGCGAACGCCATTCCCGGCTACCAAAAATTACACGCACGAGTTATTCGCATTAGGAATAATCGCGAAGGTCAACTCAGCCGAAGTGCAATGGCCGAGCCTCGCTCCGGAGGAACCGCCTTCATGATCACGGTAACCTCTACGCCAGGTAAGTATGCTTTCTTCAGAACAAAAGCAAATACTTCAATAACAATTTTTACGAAATAGTTGCGAATTGCAGCTGAACAGAAGAAAATCGAAAACCGCCAACGAAATTCTCGCATATAAATTAAATCCAATGCTATTTTTAGTGGTTGGTTTGAATTCATTTGTGCATGTTGTTTGTGGTATGCTGTGTCTGTTTGTTTGTCTATATGTAGCTTGTAGAAATTGTTTGGTTTTCGTACCATAAAAAAACTGATATACATACGCACAAATATAACTGCAAAATAATAATATTGATCAAATCCGCTATTTCATCACATGGTAGCAAATTTTCATAGATTACAAATATGTACAGGGTGGCTAATGAAAGCCGCTACCAAAAAAAAATTAAATAACTTTTTTTCTATTTAATGAATCTGGTTAATTTTTTTTTTATTTTGCAGATTGACTTTTACATTTAACAAAAATGGATAACTGGGACACTGAAAGAAGAATTTGGATTGTCCGCCGCTATCACGCACTGGAGTCCGTAGTTTGGGTTCAAAGAGAGTATAGGCGCACGTTTGGCGGCAATCCTCCGAGCAGATGGACCATAATAAGACTTGTAAACAATTTTGCCGAGCATGGGACAGTCAACAGAAGACCTTACCATCGAAACCCTTCAGTTCGAACGGAGGAAACAATCGCTGCTGTAGCTGCTGCCATACAAAACAATCCACGTGTTTCGACAAGAAGCTTATCTGCTCAAATGGGTGTAAGCAGACAGTCATTACAGTCAATTATGCACAAAGATTTGGACTTATTCCCATATAAAATTCAAATGGCCAACAAACTGAACGCTGCAGACTTGCCGATTCGCTTGGAATTTTGCCAGAAGATGCTTCAAATGGTGGAAGAGGATGGAAACATGTTGAACTGTCTTTTCATGTCTGACGAGGCCCATTTCGATTTAAACGGCAACATAAACAAACAAAATTGTCGAATATGGAGTGCTTCCAACCCACAGATACTCCATGAGACGGAATTGCATCCACTTCGTGTCACAGTGTGGTGTGCAGTTTCATCACGCTGCATTGTCGGGCCCTACTTCTTCGAAGAAAACGGTCACACCTTTACGGTTACTGGAGACCGTTACTTGAGCATGTTGAGAGAGTTTTTCTATCCAGAATTACGCCGAATGAGAATTTCTTTCAACTCTGTGTGGTTTCAGCAAGATGGTGCAGCTCCTCATATAGCCCAACCTGTTATGACAGAATTGCGACGAAAATTTCCCAATAAGCTGATATCCAGAAACTCCACATTCCGTTGGCCACCCAGGTCGCCTGACCTTACTGCACCTGACTTTTTCTTGTGGGGTTATTGCAAACAGGAAGTCTTCAAAGCAAAACCAACAAATTTGAATGAACTAAGGCAATCCATTCGAGAAACAATTGCGGCTATTCCTGTCTCAACTCTCCAAGCAGTAATGAACAACTTTTTGGTAAGATGCCGCACATGCATCGGCGAGCAGGGGGGGCATTTAAGTTCCATTATTTTTAAAATTAATTAAGCTATATTTAATAAAATTTAATGAGCTTTAACATGAATAAAAGAAAAATGAATTCCATACACTGAAAAAAAAATTATTTGAGTTTCTTACTGTAGCAAAATTCATCAGCCACCCTGTATAACCAATTTAAAAAGGAGTAATATATAAAAGTAATAGTTAAAATGAGAAAATTTTATTTTTTCACACATATAGTTGAAATTGTAGTATACTTTTAGTTAGCCATGCAAGGAATTTGTAAACAAGCAAATATGTGGCATTGAATTGCAAGCAGAATTGATGCTATGTAGAGCAGTTTTAGCGGAGCGTAAAACGTAATCACTTCTATTTAACTAAAAAAATTGATGATCATAAATACTAAAATACATGATAGGAGATGAAAGGAAAAAGTATAGTGCTTTGGATTTGAAAGGTAGCCTCATGAATGTTAGTCAAGCAAGCTATACAATCCCAACAGGCAAAGTAAACAAAAAAAAATTTGTAAAAAGCTTTCCCAAGGCGAATTTATACAGGTGACTTTTTCTCGTCAGCTGATTGCCTCTTCTTCTCTCGACTTAAATGGCGAAAGTGTCAGTTATTTTGTTTACATCGCTCCTTTCTATTTACAGGGTGTTTTTTTAGAGGTTTGTTTTTCGAATAGAGATAAAACTGGCATTTTGTGGTCAAATCTGGCAACTCTAATGTCATTTATGTTCAGTTTGGTTTGCCATTTCATCATGAACAGGTTGACGAAAGAACAACGCTTGCAAATCGTGCAAATTTATTTCGAAAATAATGGTTCAGTTCGCGAAGTTTACCGTGAGCTCCGTCCATTTTATGGTCGACATAATCGTCCATCAGAGCAATTAATTCGGTTAACCATGGATCGTTTTCGCACTACGTTTACTCTATGTGATAATACGCATCCGCAGAGACGTCGAACAGTGCGCACCGAAGAAACAATTGCCGCTGTAGAGCAAAGTGTTGAAGAGGACCCGAAAGAATCGATTCGCCACCGTGCACAGCAATTGGAGCTTTGTCCATCAACTTTATGGAAGATTTTGCGCAAAGATCTTGGCTTGCGACCTTACAAGATCCAGCTCGTGCAAGAATTAAAGCCGCGAGACCATGCAATGCGTCGTGGTTTTGGTGTATGGGCCGAAAATGAGATTGATTTCGATTCTGATTTTCATCGCAAAATTTTGTTCAGTGATGAGGCTCATTTTTGGTTGAATGGCTACGTCAACAAGCAAAATTGCCGCATTTGGAGTGAAGAGAATCCACATGAGACCCTTGAAACGCCATTACATCCACAAAAACTGACTGTTTGGTGTGCTCTATGGGCTGGTGGAGTCATTGGGCCATACTTCTTCCGCAATAATGCTGGAGAGGCAGCTACCGTTAATGGAGACCGGTATAGAGCCATGATAACCGACTATTTTGTTCCCGAATTGGATGGCATGAATGTGGATGAGTTGTGGTTCCAACAAGACGGCGCTACATGCCACACAGCGCACGTCACAATCGATTTATTGAAGGAAACATTCGATGAGCGCATAATTTCGCGGAATGGACCTGTCAATTGGCCACCAAGGTCGTGTGATTTGACACCATTGGATTATTTTCTTTGGGGATATGTGAAGTCGCTCGTCTACACCAACAAACCAGAAACGTTAGGGGAATTGGAAGCCAACATTCGTGGCGTTATTGCCGACATACGGCCCCATATGCTCGAAAAAGTGGTTGAAAATTGGACCTGTAGAATTGGCTTTATTCGAGCCAGCCGCGGCGGCCACATGCCCGAAATCATATTTAAACATTAATGGCATAAAATTATCCTTCCAATAAAGCCAAATTGATGGACCTTAAAACGATTTTCTTGTGTTTTATTTCAATTCGAAGTTTTATACCCCTAAAAAAACACCCTTTACATTCAGTTCATAAAATGCTACCAATTTTAATTCTTGAGATATTGTGAAATTTTAGTGAAAACGGGAAGATAGGTATACATATGTACATAAAGTTAGGAGTCATAATCATAAAAGAGAAATCGTGGCATAAGTTAGGGTCTCAATATGAAGGTAAATACTACGTGACGGGTTACGCTTTTCTTTCAACATTAGAGGGTTTTATTTGGCACAAATAAAGCAGCGGAATAGATTTAAGAGGCTAGGCAGCCTAATTAAATTTTTGCACGACAGTCCAGTTAGTTTCTAAATATGTAAACAACAACGTGTGGGATTCTATTGCGGCCACAGAATACCACAATTCAATCACAAAAATCTTTGCTGACTGACCATCCAATTTTCAAATTAAAAGTCGTCGCACCAAATAAAAGACACAATCTAAGGTGGATTATTGATAAATAATTTTTACAATTGTACTGGATTATTAAAATATATAGAGACAGTTCAAATAAAATTGCACCAATCCTCAAAACAAAAATTTAATTTATCTCATATTTTGACATTTCAGTCAATTTCTTCAGCATTTACATGAGCGTAGCAGGGAAACAGAAGTATATAAGTGGAAAAAGTACGATTTTAGGAGTCATTAAGTCCAGACATTTAGGCGTTCAGCGTAAATTGGGAGATAAGAAACTCGCAATTATCCACCGTTTCTGAGGTGTATTACCGAGAGCGGCATCTTTCAATCATTACACAACAATCCGTATGGCAATGATATGCTTAAGCTTGGTTACTTGCTCTACGCTTCTGTCCACCAACTTTTTACAGGGGATCTTTCGCATGAAATGTTAACTTCCTGGAATGTACACTTCTTTATTAGAATTTCTTTGAAGGAAAAGTGTACATTTTAAACCTCGCATTTATATGAAAAACGCAAGATGGTATCAGCAATGGTTATCTGCTTAAAATTATGAAAACCTCGAAACGTGGCCGCCCATATTTGTATGGTGGTAAGTGTTGCTCTCCTGCCACAGGGTCTCAGGGAAACATTTTTTTTTCCAAACGGTCAGCACCTGGGCAGTGGTGGGAAAACTTCCGAGTGTATTTCTGCCATGAAAAAGCTTCCAGCTGACATTAATGTGCCTTTTGCAGATGAAGTTCGGTGTCATCATAAAACATTTAGCTTACTCCAATTTGTAGGAAAAATTAGATGGAGCACACCACAAATTAGCAGAGAAGCTCGGCTTCAATCTCCTTGAAGGATCCTATGTAGGATCGGTTGGGAGCACCAACCTACCAAGTTAGCTTAGTTGCAACCGTACTTGACAAACTCAACGAACGCCTTTAAAATGATGGCTGACTTGAACTAACGGCTTAGCGAAAACTGTCTTTTGTTGACCGTCGCCGTAATCAAAGTGCTGTAAAAAATCCGGATAAACTTTTCTAACATGCTGTAACACAAAAACCAAGTTAAGATAAGTGTTTAAAAGCTTAATGAAAACAATCGTGATAAATGTACTATGTTAATAAATTATATTAAAATCCAGCAGGGGTTATTAATCGTGCAGTTTTCTTTGCGTGCCCTGGCTTGGGATTATTATCAATAGCAACAACAAAAATCACAAAAAAACCAACTGTTTCAGTGACTATTAATTTTTCCAATTCAATACCGCCAAGTTAATAAAATGGGGATCAGCGACCCTAACTGGGCTTCCCCTCTGTGTGTGTGGCTCTCCATTCCTATATGTGTTTCTGACATTATACTTATTCAAAACGAATTCGCACTTTGTTTTTATTTTAGTTTGTCTGACATTTGAGCCATTCCAAAGCCACAACAAAATACATAAAGTAGATGTGTTTGTGCTGTTGGAATCACCTTGTATGAATTCGCCTTAAGCTTTCCGAAATAAATATTAAGCTTAAAAAATTCAGATTTTTCGATTATACAACTTTTGAAAATAAGATAGTTATATGCAAAACGTCACGTTATTAAAAGGTTAATGTTCAGCGAAAGCTTTTTATAAATGAAACTATTCAAACGAAATTTTTTATTTTATTTAGCTATTGTAATAAAATAAATAAATAAGTTCTAATCATACATTGAATGCTGCAACTGAAGCCAATTATTAGCAGATTGCGGAAGTTGTTAAGATCCAGCCATGATGTCTTTGCTTTTTCGTCGTCATTCTCATGGAAAATCTTTTTTGAAAATAATTGGAAATATTTTAAGATAAAAAGAAAAAAAAACTGACAAATAGTTTTTTCTGAATTTGTGTAGACATATGCATTTCACTATTAAAGTTAAACGATTTATAAAAATTCGTTCTTCAAATAAAACAAAACATTTACAGAAATGCTTTCTGGGACTAGATTTAAAAAAAAAATTGCACACAATCTTATCTCAACTATGACTTGCTCGTAAAATAAGTCGAGACAGGTGCATCTTCTTTGAATGCTGACGCTGTAAATATTTGTACCATGATTGAATTATTTATATGGTATCCGCAGATGACACTGCATCTGCTTCTTCCTTATCAACATCTTATGTCAAACTGTCATATCTTTGTTTTTTTGTCGACATTCTTTGTTAAAATTCTTGGGAAAGCTATTGAGATCGTTGGCGTGTTTTATTGATTTTCAATAAAAATTCGTTGTAAATTGATATTTAATGAGTGCTTTTTGATAACGGGGGTAGATCGATTCTGTAACTATTTTAACGCCAGGTGTTAGCGTTAACTTCGCTTAACACCATTTTTAACGCTTTTCGCTACTCGCTAACTTTTAACTACACGAAAAGTATTAGCTAACACGAATTATTTTCGAGGTGTTAACAATCGCGTTAATATATTTAAAAGTGTCTTAGCGTTTGGAAAAAGTAAAAAAATGAGTTTTGAGTTTTTTGCAGGTAATTTAGTGCTAAATACGTCTGAACACCAGTATTGTCATATTTTATCACTATTAAGAGTCAGCTGTTTAGCGGCGTTAAAAGATAGTTATAGAATCGCATTTTCGTTAAGAACAAACGCCAAAATTTGGCGATAAGCATAACGCTCGGCGGGTGGTTAAAAGTTACAGAATCGGGCTACTGATAGACCCCAACATTTTAAGAAACTGTGTGATTTATGTGTTTTGTGATTTTGTGCTTAGAAAATAGGCGGACCGTTTTTGCGCGTTCCCTCACACACGTGCCTTTTGACAAAAGGAGAAAACGACGTCAAACGGTTATTTCGTGTTATTGCCCGATTTCGGCAACCATATAAAACATTAAATCATGATTTGTACCACAATTTTAAAATTGGTACACCACAAAGTTAAGGGCCGTTTTCCCAATCTAGAGTTAACGTTAACCGGGCTTTAATCGACATAAATTTTTTGGAGAGCTGCCAAATTAACCGCCAATTAGTGGCAACCGGCTTATATGAAAACGACCCTTAGTACTATTTAACGAAGTTTCGTTCTTATCCCGAACTTATCACCTTGGCTTTTTTGAGTAGTGGGAAAAGACTCTTTGAAGGTTTAGGGGAGTATTAACGATATGCATAGTTCTACGCCGAGGAGCATAAGTTGTAGCACCTTCTGGCACTAGCCCAACTGCCTCGTGAACGATTTCTTTGATCACGACGAACCTTTAACTCGTGGTTTTTAGTTGCCTAATAGAACAGGCATACCCTAGCGCGTCGATATTCTAATCCGTTGTGTGTGTATGATGGCAAAGCTTGATGCTGAAGATTGAATGATGTTGTCTTTTGTGGGGTTTGAATTTGTAATAAAAAAAATATCCTTCATTGGTATTAAAATGTGAATTTATATTTATTGGGAGAGGTAGTTATAACTTTTTAAAAAGGTATAATCACATTTAAAATAGATTTGAAAATGCCATTTTTGTTTCAAACTTCCACTCTATCAAATGCAGCGTGTCCATTGCGTGTCGCCTTTCCATTTTGCACAGGCTCAACAAGCTGCATATCTGGTTCACCATTTTCTTGATCATGGGAGTGGCGGTGATGTTTGTGATGTCTGTGGTGATGATGATGGTGGTGGTGACGGTGTTGATGTGGTTGTGGTTCTGGCTCCAGAAGATCGGGCTGTTGCTCATCATCTTCCTTCTCCTTTTCATCATCCGAGATCGGTGTCGTCTGTTGAGCCACTTCACGTACCATTTGTGTACGCTTCTCCGCCGTGTGATGATTGTGATTGTTATGTTGTGTTGGGCTGTCTATTTTAATTGCTGGTGGCATCTCTAAGGGTATATTGGCTACCGATTGTTCGGAGCGCGCCGATTTTAGCGAAAACATTGAACTGATCTTACGCAGTTTTTCATGCACCTTCAAATCGTTCTTCTCTACATCGTGTATGATGTTAGCGATGCTTTTGGTGCTGTGCGAAATGGAGTGCGCAAAAGATTTCGATGAGCGTTTTGAACGTTTCGAAGATTTAGATGAAGACGATGATTTGGAGGATTTTGTTGATTTCGAAGAGGAGTTAGAGGAGCTACCACCACTGCTGGACGATGTATGTACAGGTTTGGTTTGAATCCAGAAGCGCAGTGCAAACATACTTTCAGCTTTGAAGGCTTCCGAAAGAGAGATCTGTTGATGAAATATGATCGGATGACGACTATTCCAAACATAACGTAACATAATATAATAGAATATAACTAAACACAGCATAATATAGCCAATCTAAAGTTAACATAACGTAAGAAAATGTTACGTTTAACAATGCTCAACATAAAATGGCAGGAAATAACATAAAAGAACTAAATGCACTATAACGTTTACCTTAAAACCACATAACACAGCATAAAATAACGTAAAAAATCGAAACATAACATAAGATAGCATGAAGCATATAATACAGAATATCATATTTGACTGAGTGTCATTCCTCTACCTTCTCCTCAATCGCCACTGCTTTGATATTCCACAAAAACTCGCAAATACCAATTAGAATAGCGGTTAGTAGGCCGATGCCCAGCACAAGAAATACACCACCTACATTCTCCAAATCCAATTCAGGTGTATCGCCACCACTACTCTCCGCTTGCGAACAGGAACCACCGCCATGCATCTCTTTCCACCATTTTCGTTTCAACTCAGACAGCGTACCAGATTCGCCAAGTTTCAGGACAGCGCCGCTAATCTGTTTGCGATAAGGTGAATCTGTGAAAACACGAAATTTTAGAAAAGTTTTGAAGTTTCATTGTTTTGTAAACCAATTGATAAACTTACTAAATGGCATTGCAACTCCATAAGTTTTATAGTCAAGCCAACCGCCTACTTGCATCAAATCACAATTACGTTCAATAATATATTCCAATGTAGTGGATTCCATTAAAAACGCGTAGAGTCCCTTGCCTTTGAGCACACGTTCCACACCCTCATCATTAGTTTTGGTAAACACCGATGGACGCGCCGTTTCCATAGCGGTCCACATGCGTTGGTATGTAGAGAAGTTGGAGTCCTAATTATTGAGAAAATAAAAATGAGTATGCAAGCTGAAAGCTCTAGTATAATGTGAAATCTGTAATGCAATTTGTAAGCTTTGGTTCAAAGTGAAAGCTCACCCTAAAGAAACCCATTGTACTGCCACCCTGTACAGCACCATATTTTATTTTACTTTGTGCAGCCAAATCTTCAGCGCTTCCAATTGAGCTTTCCATCTGTAAATAGAACATGATTTTAGTGCTATCTTTTTGAAAACTTTATAGTCAACAAGCTTACACGAGACATTGTTAAAAAGGCGGCCAAATTAGCAGTATAAGAGTTTAACATCATCAAAGCAAAGAACCACCACATGCCGGTTACAAGACGTGTCGAAGCAGCTCTTGAAGAAAAAGGACAGTAGAAACAAAAATTTATGCAGAAACGAGAAAAGCTTTGATAGATAGCGCTTCGCAGCTTAACTTATTTTTCATTTTCATAGACGCCAATGCAACAATCATTTATTAATCTATTCACTCTGACTTACTTCGGTAATATATCACAGCCTTGTCCCATAATGGAACCCACCGCTAACCAAGTCGTATTCGACATACACCAAGGATTTTCCACCTCTTCTGGCTCTTTGCATGGATGTGGATTTTCCCAATCAGCAGGCGCCATACGCGAGAGTCCAAAAATGAGTAGAGAAACCCCCAAATATGCAGTGGCCATGTAAACCCACACATCCAAAGAAAATGGCGAGAGGAATGAAAAAAGATCTGGTGGCGGCTGTTCGGGTTTAGCGTAGAGAATACTTATGCCCAGTGTCATGAAGGGTGGCGTAAAATCGACAGCTTGTCGGCGTGCTGAGGTCATGGTGAGATCGCAAATACCAAGGTCGGCGTTCTGAAACGGCAGGAATTACAAACTTATTAATTTCTAAGCATTGAAAGCTTTTATCGCACTCTACTTAAAAAGCTCTCTTTAAACCTTTATGCTAGAAGTAAAGGTCCGTTTTTTTTACTTACACCATCCAAAAGCTGCTTTACTAATCCATCCCAACTTTGCGTTATTTTATTAAAACTTCCATATTTTCCATCGGGCGCTAACACGAATTCATATTTAAAATTCAAAAGCCTAGCAATAGCATCAATCAAATCCATTGAATAACCTTCGTAGCGTGCATTGCCTTGTAGTATTTCGCCATCTTTTGGTTCTCTATAAACACAAGAAAAGTGTTATCCTGTCACATTTATTGCTTGTGAGAGCTCTCAGTAAGATCATTAGCTTTGAAAGTTTCGCCTTCACTTACCTATTCAATAAAAAGGGCGCACCTATACGTGATGTGATTATAAAAGTTTTGTTCGACAGTTTTTCACCCACACGCTTTTCGCTGGCTTCTTCCTTTTCAAGTGAATCTACACCATTTACGGGATCCCAAGTAGCCAAGTCCAGAAAGCCCGTCGTTGTGAGCTCCATGAAACGTAGTGTGAAGAAATTACGCTCGCCATGCTCGTTAAAGTCGATGCGTCCGGTGGCGCTCTCCACTGAACGCTAAAGGAAAGCAAAAAAGAACTCAGGTTATTAGGAAGTTTGGGAGCCCTATGGATCCGTGGATACAATGTATGTTTCATTGGTAGATCTTTCAGTGTGGACTCATGGAAGTGATTATGGAAGGTATGGGAAGCATAGCATCGAATAAAAGTCGAGGTGATAGCCAACTGGTGTTAGTGGGTTTCATCGGTGAATCTTTCTATGTAGACCTTGCCGAGATTAGATCCACATTATATTCCAAAGTCTCACCGCAATCTATTCTCTAGTACGGATAGCCAAGGAAATACCGGATCTCCTCCAAATCAGTATTTCAAACTGACAACTGTCGGTACTAATTATTCCACCCACCCTCTCTGTTTGTTAGCGCGTTAGAGGTAAGTATGTCTGTCGTAAGAGGCGATTAAATCCACATAGGACAGTGACGTGTAACTTCATGGTTAGTCTACGGGTATGATCCCTCTCATCACTCAATACCACCCTTCTTCTTCCTTACGGAAGGAGGGAGTGAGATGACTTAGAAGGTTCCACTTATCATACCAAATCGCTCCCACACAAGTCGTGCAAGTACCCCAAGGGAGTACCGGGTTCATATCCGGCACAGGACTGTTACTTTCGGCAACATTCTCTAAAACCTTTGGGGAGTGCTTCTGTCGCTATAAACAACAACAATAAAAATTATTCCACCCACTCTAGAGTCTTATGCCCATGTATGCGCTCCTATAGACTGAAGTTGATAATGTTAAGAAAAACTTACCGCTTTCAGGAACTCCATTATCCGTCTACCCTGCTGCCAAGGACGATTTTTGCGACACTCAAGTTTTGGCGGCTTTAGTTCTTCAACAATGCCAAGCTCGGCGAGCCCTTTAGCAAACATGAAAACAGCATCATTGGCCAAAATCATACTCGTCTTTTAAAGGAGATATTTATTAGTTGAAAACAAAGTCTGCAAAAGCCAACTCTTCTACTACCTTAACTTGTGTTGGTTCGACCCGATAGTAACGCCCCTCACGTTTTTCACGTTCTTCCCAATCATGTGCTACGTTCTTTACCTGGTAATCGGTGGGATCCATAATACGTATTGTGGTTATATTGGCGGGAACAGCGAGCAACTCCTGAAAGTCCAGTGTATGTGTGTCGAGCACAGAGATGAAAACACTCTGCGAGAGAGTAGAGGTAGTTTAGTAAATTTCGCAGATAATGCAGTTTAGCTTTGCACATCCAACTCACCTGATATTCACCCAACATTTTCAGTTCATTCGCTTGTTTCAAAATGCTCAAAACATTACCCGCCGTGCAGTGTAGTACAATACAGTTGTCGCTTGATAGTTTTATATTTTTCAAAAATGGACGAAAATCGGGACCTTCACCAAGTTGGCGTAATGTTGTTGGATTGTTACTTGGTTCACCCACTTGCAGCACGTCTTGTAGTTGTTGTAGTTCTGAAAGTAAATTTTATTTAAAACTTTCGTTTTACTGAATCTTCTGTTTTGTTTACCTCTTTCCGTTTCATAGACGATGGTGTAGCTACGCCAGCCAAAACTTTGCAATATCTCTGCCATACCACGAGAGAGCAGAATATTATTTGGATGCACATTGAGCGTCATGGATGTGTGTTGACGGTCGGCAAGTGCTTCACTTGCTGTCCAATCGAACACTATGTGCGGTATTTCTAGTGCATTGCAGATTGATGTGATTACATCTAAAAGTGGAGATAGGAAATTCAGTGGAGAATTTATCAATTCAGATTTGGTCCTGAGAGCAACTAAGAGTTATTGTATGTCTCATTATCTGAGCCACCACTGTATCGCACGTGCTAGCGATGCCGGTATACTTATAGTAGGTAAGTAGGTTAACAAATTTCAAGGGGAGCTATATCTATAGGCAGGTGGTACACGCTCAATATTTACTGGCGTGATCCATGGATCGCGATATTTATTGACAGTGTAGCATGCAATATTGATGGATCGTGAAACGGATTTCAATACATTTTGAGATCCATCAGTAAGGATCACGTCAGTAAATATTGAGCGTGTACCGCCTCCCTTACATATCAATGTGTGTGTGAGTTGAATATACCCAGTCGGTTATTTACAAACAAGAAGATGCATATATACCCAGCAGTGTAACACAAAACTAGACATAAAATATAATTCTTGATAAATAAAATTTCCTAACATAGATCGAACTAGTCCGAAAAAGACAAAACTTCTGTCGGGTTCTCATTTGGTCATATATGAAGTCAAATGTTGTCAAAGTTATAAAAACGGGCTAGCATACAGTCTCTATTGCGTTTGCAGTCAGTTTTGACGACTCACTTTCATATAAAATGACAGCCATGTGAAATCGACCAAATTTCAGTTTCCCAGCGGATTTGGCAACGTCGACATGAAAAATGAATTTGCAAGCATGTTGGCAAATCTGTTTCATTTGACGCATTCGTTCCCCTTTGCCAAGTCGTAGCAGCAGTGGCGCGGATTCGCACCCCAAAATTTTTTAAATTGTTTTTTACTGCATTATTGGTTTTTTTAATATTTATTATGGTTTTATTTTTAATTTCTATAATATCACCATGTTTTGGTCGGCTAATTTACATTCATGTGTAAAATTCTTATATTTTAATGTATCGGATAAAATACGGGGTCGCCCCTCGGCAGTGGTTTGGCAAACTCTCCGAGTGTATTTCTGCCATGACAGGCTTCTCAGCAAAAAATTCGTCTCCTTTGTAGATGCCGTTCGGAGTCGGCAAAAAACTGTAGGTCCCACCAATTTGTAGGGAAAATTCAAATCGGCACACCACAAATTGGAAGAGAAGCTTGGCGCAAAAAATCTCTTAGGAGGTTTATGATGATATACCTGTTGTAAAGGGTGTTTTTTAAGGGTTATAGAACTTTGAATTGAAATAAAACACAAGAAAATCGTTTTAAGGTCCATCAATTTGGCTTTATTGGAAGGATAATTTTATGCCATTAATGTTTAAATATGATTTCGGGCATGTGGCCGCCGCGGCTGGCTCGAATAAAGCCAATTCTACAGGTCCAATTTTCAACCACTTTTTCGAGCATATGGGGCCGTATGTCGGCAATAACGCCACGAATGTTGGCTTCCAATTCCCCTAACGTTTCTGGTTTGTTGGTGTAGACGAGCGACTTCACATATCCCCAAAGAAAATAATCCAATGGTGTCAAATCACACGACCTTGGTGGCCAATTGACAGGTCCATTCCGCGAAATTATGCGCTCATCGAATGTTTCCTTCAATAAATCGATTGTGACGTGCGCTGTGTGGCATGTAGCGCCGTCTTGTTGGAACCACAACTCATCCACATTCATGCCATCCAATTCGGGAACAAAATAGTCGGTTATCATGGCTCTATACCGGTCTCCATTAACGGTAGCTGCCTCTCCAGCATTATTGCGGAAGAAGTATGGCCCAATGACTCCACCAGCCCATAGAGCACACCAAACAGTCAGTTTTTGTGGATGTAATGGCGTTTCAAGGGTCTCATGTGGATTCTCTTCACTCCAAATGCGGAAATTTTGCTTGTTGACGTAGCCATTCAACCAAAAATGAGCCTCATCATTGAACAAAATTTTGCGATGAAAATCAGCATCGAAATCAATCTCATTTTCGGCCCATACACCAAAATCACGACGCATTGCATGGTCTCGCGGCTTTAATTCTTGCACAAGCTGGATCTTGTAAGGTCGCAAGCCAAGATCTTTGCGCAAAATCTTCCATAAAGTTGATGGACAAAGCTCCAATTGCTGTGCACGGTGGCGAATCGATTCATTCGGGTCCTCTTCAACACTTTGCTCTACAGCGGCAATTGTTTCTTCGGTGCGCACTGTCCGACGTCTCTGCGGATGCGTATTATCACATAGAGTAAACGTAGTGCGAAAACGATCCATGGTTAACCGAATTAATTGCTCTGATGGACGATTATGTCGACCATAAAATGGACGGAGCTCACGGTAAACTTCGCGAACTGAACCATTATTTTCGAAATAAATTTGCACGATTTGCAAGCGTTGTTCTTTTGTCAACCCGTTCATGATAAAATGGCAAACCAAACTGAACATAAATGACATTAGAGTTGCCAGATTTGACCACAAAATGCCAGTTTTATCTCTATTCGAAAAACAAACCTGTAAAAAAAACACCCTGTATATCGCGCCATAGATAGATAGGATAAAATACATGAGTGAAAATATATATAAAAAAATGAATATTTGCAATTAAATATTAAAGAAAAATTTTTATAAAGCTAAAAAACATTTAACAAAAGTTGGGGTACGAACTCGCAACCCTACAATAGATAGTCTTGTCACACAACTGACTACAGTACGTTTGACATCAGTGGTGAAAAGGACAGCCTGTGACAAGCACTGCTATATCGACTTCATGTCAGTTTTTAAGACGTAATGAAAACAAATTTGACACCAAATCGCCATGGTGAAAGTTAGGCAGTTTTTGAGGGCAGTCATTTTGACCCAATGAAAACCAAGCATAGCAAAGCTGGTGTTTAGGTAGCTTTAAAATATTATAGTATACAGACAACCTTGAGCCCGACGCATCGAGTCACACTCACGTTCCGCTCTTGATGTCATTAATGGCCCGCCATCACACCACCACAAAAATTAACGTCATCGGATCAGTCTTGGTCTCCTGAGATTGGCCTTTTAGTAGTGTAACTTGGGTTCAACCCTAAATTTATGACATTCGATGATTGGTTTAGTAAAGGAATATAATGTTCTCTAGTGTTCTCACTATTAATGAGAGAAGGGATAAACTCGCTTTCATTGTCTGCTTTTCCATGTTACATTGGGGTCACCACTCTTTATTTTTGTTCCCTTGCTAATGGCTCTTACTTTGGCCTATCTGCCGAAAGATGCAATATAAATTAACGAGTGATCCCTAATTAGGGTATCGCCTGGATAGAAATTTTGTATTTGATCAAGTAATCTCGCCAGGTCTGCTGTCTCGGCTGCAGATGCATTTTCCGTATTCTGACTGCCTGAGTAAAGCGAGCGTTATCAAACAAAGGATCAGTGAACCTGCAGTATCGCACGATTGATAGTAAAGAACTTTTAATTGAAAGGGAATTGGTATATTTGGGAAAATTTAATGGAGAATAACTTTTGACCACAAGTTCTACTTTAAGTTGAGTGGGCAATTGAGAAGAAAATACCCTTTTTCGACGGACAAAGTTAGCAAAGCTCTCCGGATGTATGGCACGAAATCACGGACAGTGTCGAATAAAAAAGGGATGGCTGTTCTTGAGTTGATGATTTAAACACGAGGCATTTAAGGATCAGTAAATGAAGATGTAAAAAGCTAGTCAAGGCTAAATCGATGACACGAAGGTCCTAGGTTCGAGTTCTGGGACAAGTAACATCAAAAGTGGTTGGAAAAAAGTATTTTTTCAAAACAGGGTCGCCCCTCGGCTGTGGTTTGACAAACTCTCCGACTGCAGTTCCCGTCAATTTGGAGGATAAATTAGAAGCATCACACCCCAAATTGGTAGAGAAGCACGGCCTTAATCTCCTCAGGATATATCGCGCCAAATATTTATTTAATTTATTCTAAGCATTTAACTTGCTCGGGTGCTAAATCCATGATGCTACTAAGCTCACGTCCCATGTGTTCCGCACTAAAAGTTATGAAAATGGAGTACATACATTGCTATTAGTTCGTTAGACTGCTGGGTTTATGCACATGCTAAAGCATTGTTGTTACATGTAAATACTCTTTGTTACATTCGTTTATGTGGTGCATGCATACCTGTGCCTCCTGCTGTGTTTGGGCCGAAAATAGCAATAACGCCTTGCGCAATCAATTTGCAGACTAAATATTTTGCATGTAAAAAAAAAAAATTTAATTAATTAATATTCGTAAAAATATTTATAAAAAATATACGAAACTATTCCACTAACCTGTTTTCTCCATAATAAAACTATCATCCGTATCTGCATACTCCACAATGGCCACCAATTCAAAACTACGCTCATAGACATTGGCGCGTTCGATGGCGGTGCGAAACGCAATTTCAGTTTCATCATTTTCATTAGCGAAAATTATGCCTAAACAAGGTTAAACGATTGTGGATAATATTCAATTTTTAATGATTCCAGAACATAAAAAAAACTTTACAAACTAACCAACATTAAATTGTGGGCGGTCGTCTGCGTGGGTGACCAAAACATTGTGGAGCAGCGCGACTATTGAAATGGCTAATAAAGTTTGCATTGCACACAGTTTTTGGAATCTAATTGTAATTTACAATTTAACATGAAAATGCTGCATTTTACAAAATTTTTTCGTTAAGTGCTTTAAAATTTGAATAAAATCTTATTTAAATTTAATTTTCTTTCAAATTTAGCATGCGACGCACTTTGAAAATTAATAATTTCAACCGACCATTACATTTAAAGATTCAAAACGAAATGCAATGACATTCAGCTGCTTTTGCTTAAATTTAGATATTTTCGACATTAAGACAAATCGACAAAGGCAATTGAAAGCTAGCACAGCATAAGCTGGTAGTACACAGTGGGACATTTTCAATGAATTTCTCTTAAAATCAACATCCCTGCAGCACATCAATAACAGCAAAACATGCTAAAAAACATAGTCGACTATTTAAAGGAAGTGTATTTTGTATTTTGTTTATTTTATTTAATTTATTTTAATTAGTTTTATTTTACTTTTTTAATTTAATTTAATTTTATTTTATATTATTGTATTTTATTTTATTTATTTTGTATACCAACAATTCAATTGAATTGAGTTGTTGTTTTTACGGTCTGTACATTTGCAAAGTACCATGACTATAAACGACCTCAAGGCCAATAATAATAATTTTTCTTTTTATTTATGAAAATTATTATTGTTTTTTCATTTTTAATTAATTATTTAAAGTTTTTATTAGTTGTTTTATTTAAAATAGGCCTAGAGCTCATAAATAATAATATATTTATTTTATTATATTTTATTTGATTTTATTTTATTTTCTTTAATTTTATTTCATTTGGTTTTATTTTATTTTATTTGATTTTGCTTTATTTTATTTTATTTTTTATTTTATTTGATTTTGCTTTATTTTATTTTATTTGGTTTATTTTCTTTAATTTAGTTTAATTTTGTTCTATTTTGTTTTATTTTTTTTATGTTATTTTATTTTATTTTATCTGATTTTATTTTATTTAGTTTTATTGTATTTTATTTTATTTAAGTTTACTATATTATATTTTGTTTCACTGTTTTTTATACTATTTTATTTTATTTCGCAGACGGTTTCAAAAACAAAATAAAATTTTGTGTTGAGTAGATATTTCTGGCTCAAATAAATTCCATTTCACTTATCACGTGTTTTGTTTTCTAAACACTTTATTTTATTTTATTTTTTTTCTGGTTTATTTTGTTTTATTAAAAACAATTGATTAATGACATATTCGATTCTACCAGATATAATACTTGTTCTGTGTATAAATAAAATATTTTCAAAATACGAGATTCGATTTTGACATAAGCTTGTTCAAAACACCCCACTGTGCATTGTAAGTAGAAGGCGACAAAAACATAAATTCGTAAATCGTTGCCCTCCTTTTGCATTAAGATTATCGCTAATGCTTATATTCTGCCTATTTATTTTATATCTTGTTTTTATTCATTCAGAAGTTTGCCACTTATTTTTCTATTTCATTAGACCACAAAGCCACAACAAAATAACAAACATAAAAATACCCTTTGGAATGTTTCTTCTGTTTTGCTCGATGCCTTCTAAACAAAACGTAAAATGTATGTGATGAGCAGGTATACGTATTTGTTTTGAATTGTTTAAGTAATAAAAATGAAATAAGGTAAAGACGGCAAGTGGTCCAAACTGCAGCTGTTTATGGTATACATATGTATATCATTAGACTCGGCCAAACAAATTTTTTTTTTAATTATATTGATATTATTTTTCAAAATGGCACAAATAAATACTATATAAGAAGGCCTATTAAATAATGATTACTAATAGTAATAATTAGTAGTTTGATAAATTATTTTCTTGAGAATCCATTTATTGATTGAATGCTAATTACTTAAAATTTTTAATGATTATTTCCCAATTAATTAAAAAAATAATCAAAAAAAAATTGTTTGATTACTTTTGATTATTTTTGATAATTTTTTATTGTTTTAATTTGTTTTTGATTAATTTTGATTTTTTTGAAAACTAATCAAAAGTAATAAAACCAACTTTTTTAAATTATTTTTGATCTTTTTTTTTTAATTTTTTTTGATTTTTTCTAAGTGTAAGCAATTAATAATTGCCTTTTCTAGAAAAGCAAGATAATTATTACCAATTAAAAAAACTGTCTAATTAATTGATTACTAATTACTAATCAAATTTAACAGGTCTGTCTATAAGTAAAAACCTTAATATTAGTTTTTAAAGGTCTATCCTAAGTAAGTTTAAAGTTTTTAGGACTGATTTTTTTTCCTTTAAAACTTCGAAACAATTAGAGGGAAAAAATTTAGCTGCATATAGTTTTGTAGGAGTGTAAGTGAGAGGTGTGTTTTTGTCTCTAAAACAACAACAATGTATGTAAAATGAAATGAATTGGCGTCATCAGTTTAAGTGAAAACGAATATTTTGGGTGTGAAAATAGACTAATTCAATTACCAAATTCCTAGCTCCTGTAAATGCAAACCACTTGACCTTGAGTAACAAAAAGGAGTGTCTAAGCATTCGTATTCTGCCATTCAGCATTAGGAACTATGTAAAATAGACACGAACTTTGTAGTGGCACCATAGTGACAGTCGTCAATTTTTAGTAAATATTACTTTAAAGTTCCATATCGGTAGTTAACGTCACTATCGTCAAATTCTAATTACTCTGAAGTAGTTCTTCTTGGGTAATTACACTTCAAAGTCCTTCATGATATCGTCAGTATAAAGTAGCCATTGTAACCTTGTTGTTGGAAATAATTTTGGTTTCAGGTACGTAAGGATTATGTGTCTATTACGTTTCCATGAGAAGTGGGAAATCACTTTAAAGTTATAAAATTAGTTTAAGCTCCGTTCCAGCTACTAAATTCCATCGATTGGGCATATTTCGTTCAACTGCTGCAACTCAACCCCAATACAAAACAAAATTCAAACGCGCAAGTATCGATTTTTCTATAAAAATGTCAACAGTACAAATTACACCGGCAACTGGTGTACAAAAAAAAAATTTAAATTTTAAAAACACAAAAAATTCAATAAAATCTGTGTGAAAACCCCACTAAAATAAATTAGCAACCAAAGTTTAACAAATGAAATATCCACAATCAAACATAAATATGAACTAACAAATCGAATAAACTGCGTAAATAACTACCAACACAAAAAAAAAAATAAAAGCAAAAATCTCCCAAAACAGAAAAGATAAATCACGAAAAATTTTGAAAAAATTTATAAAACTCGAAAACACCAGTTCAGAACTCAAGCGACGTCGAAATGACTACTGTACAACAGGATATGTTCCTGCTGGACTGTCCCACCTACGATGACTATTTGGATACGTTCATAACACGCAAAGATATACGTTTTCTTCGCAATATACGCTTCTGTCGTATGCTTGTCGAGTTAGGCTATCGTTCAGCATCCGAAATCTACACACCCGAACAGTATGAGAAACGTAAGTTGGCCGTACAAGAATCACTATGGCCAACCAAAAAATCGGCGATGTTGTTTAGTGAAAATATGCTTTCACACGATCCAGTGCTGATTGAGTTGGCACGACGTGAACAGCCGAATATGCAGAAAATTGTTTCGGTGAGTTAGGATGAGAGACTAGCCCTTCTCACAGCCAAATGTTCCATTTTCTCTACATTTATCTTTTTCTTTCTATAACTCTTATTCTTCAATAGACCATAATCTTTGTTAAACATCGTTTCAAGTCCGGTTTCGAAGCATCAGGTTATATTGATTTTGAACAAAGTTTAAGACAGGCTAATCTACAAGTCGAAGGTTGCACTGATTGGTTAGGCGTTTTTCAAGAACGCGTTCTACTGCGTCCCAAACCGACTGATCTCAGCTTCTACGATTGGCATAAGGGCACTGTATATTATAATAATTCTGAAAATTATTTAGTATTGCATGATGTTGAGAATGGTCTAATATTTATGCATGTTGGAGATCATAAAAAAATTTGTGTCGATATTACACGTGAAATGTATACGAATAATTGTACACGTGAAATGCATTTCTCTGAGCGTTATGGACATGTAATTTTTTATGATCATATAATACGTAAGAAGATCTAAGATTTTGGGTTTCAATACATGTATCAGCAGGTATTCTACCTTGTTTGAATTTTTATGTATTGTTATTGGGCAGAGTCGGAGTCTCAGATTTGTAAATACATGTTTGTGTAGTGCACATTGGTCAACCCAAATAAAATATATTTTTGAAAGCTGTTTACAGAGTTGTAATCAGGGTTGGGTCGCTTTGAATAAAAAACTTGTTAAATAAAAAATAAAAGTTTATTTGTTATTCAAAAAAATTTGAGTGATGATAAAATATTATTGGTTATTCAAAAAATTTTGAATAAAAATTAAAATTTCAATTATGAATTACTTTTATTGAATATCCTGTTCACCATGGAATTCATGACGAGATTTTCCTGTGTGACAAAATCGTTTTATGAAAATTCAAAATTTTGTGATGTTACGATGCATAAAAGTGAAAACAGTAGGGGAGCATCTAAGCTTGGGTTTTGCCGAAAAATATATGGAGGTTACTAAAAATAACTCAAATATTGAGCACTCTACTATTGATGAGCTGTGAGCTGATTTTCATTTACTTCGTTAGAATTGAGATCCACATTACTCTTGCTTATTCACGAACAAGGTTAATACTCACGAAAAAGATTGGGTGAAATCCGAATCATTGTGGTACGGCTTCGTGAATAAGTAATCGATTTTACTTAGGTTGATTTTTCAATTATCGATTTTTAAATCAATTTTCTTATTGGTAAACATCGATTTCTAATAAATCGATTATGAGAATTACACACTTGACAAATGAAATGTGGTTCTTTTTATACTAATTATCTTAAACGATTTTTACTTGATTTATTTATCCATAATATATTTTTACTAAAATCGATTTATAATTTATTTATACTTTCTTGCTTTTTTGTACCAACAATTTTTGTTGATTTTACGGCCTGTACATTTTCAAGTATTTATGAAATGAGCTCAAAGCCAAGAATAATAATTTTTCACTTTTTAATTTTTTTAAAAATTTTTTTTGTTTTTTATTTTTTAATAATCATTTTTTAATTAATTATTAAAAGTTGTTTTAATTGAATAGAGTGGAAAACATGTTTAGATACAACCGCCATAGCTTTTCTTATAGATCCATTTCGGAAGCTGCTAGGCTTCTTCATCAGAGAAATTTTGGCACGCATTGCTAACCAGTAAGCTAACAATACGCTGGCTTTTCATGTATATTTATACTCCATTTAGAAATCTATCGATTTATTTCTAAACAAAAAAGTCGGTTATTGTGTAATCGATTTTTTTCATTTTCTTCGACTTTTTTTATAAATAAATGAAACCTAAATTTTATTATTGAGTAACCTATTTTTCCGACTAGTCACATGCCTTTTACCAATTTAGGGTTAGATTAAAATAAGGCTGAGGCAAGAAACCCCTAACTAAAGCAGCATAAAAATAAGCCAAAAAGCTCAAGGCTCATCTCCACCAAACCAGCTAATTTAAGTCAACAGCGCCGCATTATTATGTATTCGGTTCTCATTATCATGAAATCTCCAACAACATCACTAGCATCTGTTATAGTTTATCTGCTGATTGATTGCCTCAATCTAACCAATTTGATTTTAATTCATAACATATCTTCCTCACACACACGATCACCCCAAAACGAACGAACTTGGTATTGAGGAAGAGCCATAAAAACTATTTGAGTGGAACGAACATAAATAATTGCACGGAAGTAAACAAATGAAAATTGTTGTAGTACTACAGCACACTACGACTGGGGATTAATGTACGATTTTCCATTAAGCAGAGTGATGCGCTATGGGGAATTTCCAAATATACATACTTAATTATGTACATATGTTTGTTGTTGTTTATATTTTTATTAGCCGTAAAAGCGACACATCAAACGACAAGCAATGAGAAATATTTATTTTATAAGCAGAAGCAGCTGAGTCGTACGGGGCGTATACGTAAAAATATTTGTAGTTGTGAAGTGGTGAGTGGAGGCTAAAAAACAAAAGTTGAGCGTTTCAGTGTCAGAAGAGCGTGAGATGTTGAAATTTCCAAAATATTTTTATGTAAATACAAACAATGCACGAATATGAATTTGAGTGTGCA
The DNA here is from genome assembly GCA_949987695.1 of Merzomyia westermanni. Lineage (NCBI taxonomy): Eukaryota > Metazoa > Arthropoda > Insecta > Diptera > Tephritidae > Merzomyia > Merzomyia westermanni. The sequence goes on from OX465289.1 coordinate 182,698,169, forward strand.
ATGTTTTTGTTGTTGTTTTCAGTATGCTCGAGATCATTTGTACATACAGACGAAACATACTAAATACTGTTGAGAATATAAACAAATATTTATTGTTAGAAATCATAGCGACAGTTAGGGGCACAAAAAAGAAAAGAAAAACATATACATACAACCATGGTTGCCGCGTTTTGAATTTGAAAAGATGTGCTTAAATCAGAAACTGAGCACACAATTCACTTAAAATTGCCAATAGCAGGACTTGGCATGATATGATATCATATGCATTTGGTCTGATCTGATATCTTGCGATCTGATCTGATCTTCAAGGAAGGTATAACCAAAAACTTGCAGCAACTTGATAAAACTAAATCCATTTGAAAATCTAAATAATAAAATTTGGCATGATGTGATGTCATATGCATTTGTTCTCAACGAAAACTCAAAACATTTTCTGCTGAGGTAGGGGGGTTTGAAATCAAATTCTGACATGGGACGATGTTGAACAAAATTCAGTGATAGAGCTTTTTTAAAAAATATTTCGAAATTTGGTGACCTTCCACTTAGCCGTCGATTTTACGTAATCAATGGTTCTTATGTGAATTCCTATGATGTAGATGTGGTGTTATAATTTTGTCTGATATATTAGAACTTTTGATTTACAACCCTGTTCTGATAATTTATAGTCGGAAAGTGAAAATTGAGCTATGACAATTCTCAGTAATCACTAACGAGAATAGGGCTGTTAGTCTAATAGGAATTTTAGTGAAAAAGCTTCTAATTTTCGATGTTTTATCAACTGTCCACAATGTGATATTATAGGATATGAAGTAGCTTATGTTTTTACGTATTATATCAGCTGCTTTTTATGAATTTGATCTCATATGATTTGGCGTGACTTAATTCGACACAGACCATTTGATCTAAGCGAATGCTAGAATATGAAATGGCGAATGTGTGACGTGATATTAAGCGATGCAGTCGATGTGGACTTGTGATGTGATATCGGTCGAAGCGTTGTGATCATACAGTTTTGTCTGATATACTAGTATATTTATAGCTCAATTCCAACTGTTTCTATAATTTATAATATGAAAGTGAAAACTGAGGTAAGACAACTTTCAGTAGAAAAAATCTATCTGTAAGCCCAATGTGTTAGGAATTGGAAATGAAAAAGCTTACAATTTGGGATGTGATATCATAATTTGATATTATTACGCTCGTCATGGATTTGATCTGATATGATATAGGGGGATGTGATATAGATATACGGTGATCTGATGTGATCTAATCAATTCTGACCAAATTTGGTCATTTAATCTAATCGGATGGTAGAATATGGAATGTGATGTGATATCGCTCCTAGAAAAATGGAACCTAAGAAACAAGGAGGCTCGACATTTTTGAGATGATCATCATTTACATTATAGAATCTTATCTGGTAAAGTATCGTGAAAAATACATATGTATATATGTTTGTGTAATATGAATTGGGAGCTGGTGATCCAGTGTAACGCCGCCGATCTTATCTCATCTTAGCTTACTTTGCGTGATGTGATGTCATTTATTTTGTTTCAACTGCAGCAACGCGGCAACTGTGAACAAAACAAGAAAGACCGCCGCAGTTAATGCAATAACAAGAATGTTGAGCGGCTTGTTGACAACAGCAACTACAACAACAACAATAAAACTATTAAGACAGCAGCATTAGCAAGAACAAAAGCGATAGTGACAGGAACCAAATTCAAATTTCTTTACCGAAGAGAAAAACATTTTGCTTAAAAAACTCATTTATTTAAAAGACTTTCTTTTTTAGTAAATATTTTTCTCTACTTCAAAGAATTGCTCTCCAAGCTACCCAAAAGTGTGCCATCATAGATATGTATAAATATTTTTTTTTGTGTTGGCAGAGACACAGCATCAGCCTTACTAGCCGCTAAGTGGGAGATTTTGAAGTTAAGAAATATTAATTATTTCCTTGCCATCGTGTCGCCATGCTCAGCGAGCGCTAAATTATTTCCACGACTGGATGGTTGCTGGTACAAATACCAAATTCATCTATTTCGTATACGTTTTCGTTGTATAGAGATGGCTGCGGCGGCAGCTTGGCTCGGCTACTTTGGCACGCTGGCAGTAGTAATTTGGAAGTGTATTGTGAAGAGTCACAGAAATAAATAGAACAAACAAAAAAAAAACAAAAAAATTATCAATATTTTTTAAAAAATACTAAAACGGCTTGGAATTTTGTTGTTTACGTAATATTTGTGAAAGTGTTTTAATGAAACTGCTTGAAAAAAATGTAGAGCAAAGATTAAGGCGTGATTTTGAGTTATGTGAAACGTGATGTGATGTGAAAAAATTAAATATTTTTGTGAAGGAAATAGAGTCCATATTAGTCACCAAAAGAAGAAGTATTTGTAAAAATGCTTTTCCGTACCCTTTTCTCATTTTTGCTGTTACTTATCGTGGTGGAAATAACGCATGAATACACCGAGGGCAAAGTCGAAGTGAAAGTTGGTAATGAAGTTGAAACAAAGTTTTAAAATGAAAAATTTTTCAAAAAATTCTGTAAAAGTTAAGTGCAGAAGAAACTAGAATATTTTAGCAGATGGACCCACAGAATATCTAGTATTAAATGATTTTTTTTCTAGACAGAGTACATAAATCGACGGATGAGTAGAAGATCATCTAAAAATATTTTTGAACTAGGTCCTATTTCAGAATCTTTTTTCAAATTTAAGAATTTGGCTGAAGTATGTCATATCTCAGAATATTTTTCAAAAACGCCTTATCTCATCCTAAAATGTTAAATTAAATTTTCGTTGAGAGAGGGCGTTTTTTTTCGTCATAACTTCGAATCTTTTTCGTTCAGAAGAATGTTATTTTGATATTGTTATCTGTCCTATCATCCTCTATAAAAAAAATCTAAATTCGTTGTACCTTTACGACAATTGAAAACAGGTGAGGTAGGAGAAGAGTGAAAGAGAGAGAGAAAGAAGAAAAGTCAGATTCGAAGGGAGATGAACAGGAAAAGAAAGAAGAAGAGAGAAGAACACACATAGAAAGAGGAATAGGAACAGGAACTATTAGTAGTAATATTAATATGGGTAGAGATAGAATAAGAACTGGAATAGGAATGAGTAAATGGGAAGAAAATTGGGAGCAGCAGGGGAACATTAAGCGAAAAGGAGGAGAGAGAAGAACACAAAAAGGAAAAGAAATAGGAAAATAAAAAATAAATGTTATGATGTGGAACTTAATGGCTGATCTACGGATATGAAGTCGCTCACCTCTCATTACCAATCTTATCCTTCCTTACAGTGGGTGTGACATAACCTAGAAGGTTGCAATGGTCATATCAAAAAGTTCCCCCCACAGTGTGGCTAGTATCGCAAGGTGCTAGTACCGGAGCGTACTGGTCCATTCCCCGCAAAGGACGGTCCACATCGGCACCCATTCCCAAAGCCTCCGGGGAGTGTTTGTGTCGCTACTAAAACAAACAAAAAAACAAACAAATGGGAAAATGATTGCAAGGGAGGAAAGAGAACTTCGTGTGAGGGGTCTAAATATATAGATAGCAACCCAGCGTACTTTCAGATATTCTCAATACGAACGTATCTATCAACTTTACATTACTTCCACGGATAAGTTATTAATACTCATACAATTGTTGTTATAACAGTACTTAGCTCTGCTCGTCTCGTGTGAAGACTCACTACTTGCGGTAATGGTAGTTGCTTGAGCGGTAAAAGGCGAGTCTCTTCTTAGAGGTAACACTTCAGATTTTAGAGTTATTGGCAGTCGATACCGTAAGTCGTAATGGCCATCTCATCTTCAGCAACCATGCAATGAGTGGGCTTGTATTCTTTTGCGGTGTTGGGGAAACATGTCATGGCCGTCTGTATTGAAAGTCTACAATCGGCCAAGGCCATCTAAGGTTCGCTCTCAGTGATATTTCTATGCCATCTATTGATGGATATTACATTAATAAAAATGTGTTTGCAAGGTAGACACGGCTCTGGCAGCGTCCGATTTTTACGACTTTTGGCTCACAAACCACTTAAGGTCAGTCTGGGGCGGAATTATGACATACGTTCCGTGATCGTAATACATTTTTTAAGTCACAATAACATTAAAACTGTCCAGCTTTTTAACAGACGAATAATGCATAATTGAACCGACCGGTACTTCCAGCTAATTGCTCACGTATGCCGTCATTCCGAATTATGTGCTTCGAGCTATTGTGATTAAAAAATTCGATTTCGATTTCGATCACGGAACGTAAAACGTATTTCGAGCCCTGATTTAGTATTATAAAGAACAAGAGAGAGTACAGCAAGAGTGGATTAAAAAAAGGAGAAAAAAGAGAGAGAAAAAGGAAGAGAAGCGATTAAGAAAAGAAGTGAAAGGTGAGCAAATAAAAAATAACGGAAAAGAAGAAAGGAAAGTGAAAATTAAGTGACCGAGCGCTGAAGAGGAAGGGGCTTGCTAACAACAGAAGAGGATTGTGTTGCGAGGTGGTAAATGTACTGTTATTGGGAGTTACAGTTAGAGTGATTAGGAGTGAGGCAGGTGGGACAGAAGAAATGATGGATGAAGAATAGTGGTATAGCATTGTTACCCCACGACCTTTCATTAAATGTATATACAGGTGGCGCAAAAGTAAGCTTCCGATGTTCAGCATATCGGTTGTGGCACGTGCAGTGTGTGCTGTTGCACCATCTTGTTGGAACCACATGTTTTCCAATCCCAATTCATCAAGTTGCGGCAAAAAGAACTCGTTGATCATTGCTCTGTAGCGCTTACCATTCACAGTAACCGTTTGGCCCCGACCGATTATTGGTCAAATAAATAGTCAGCAATATTCCGCGTTCTGGAGCAATGTAGCGTAACATTGTTTATTAACGTGTATTTCGCATGTGTTTACTACACAAATGTCAAAACAGAACTGACTTTAGGGGCCAATTGCAAAATTTATAGCATTTTCTGAAAGGAGGATTACTTTTGCGCCACCTTGTATGGATTAGTTGAGGTTCCATAAAGACTAGCAAAGAAATTAAGTTTAGATTTTCTCACTACTTTTTAATATTTACCCAGGTGCGCTCTTCTTTCGTGATGAAGCAGATATTGAAATGAGTTTTGATGAAGCTTTCCGTGAAATCAACAGCGACAAATTGTTCGGCGTTAGCTTTCAAATGATCAAGCGATTTGTACCCAGCGATGACAGCTATATTCTCCAGCAATTAAGTAAGTTGCAAATTCTGTGAACTAATGGAGCGCTCGATGCTTTCGCCGCCAAACCTTGTGCCTCCGCTTCATTGGACGATTCAGGTGTTCTACAGTTCACCACGTTTAATGGCTATATCATTTACACAGCTGAAAACGAGGTGAAGTCTAGAACGCCTGCAACGCCTAACAGGCTAACAGCTAAACATGGAGTTCTACCTTTACAAAGATTTCTTTAAAGCTCTCTTAAAGTTTTTAAAATTACATTTTCATAAAAATTTTATATTTTAAAAGCTTTATATAAACCATATTTTTTTATTAAATAAAATTTGATTCCAATTATTTCAGCTTGTGAGCTGATTTCAGATGGCGTTATTGCTATTTTTGGACCAAGTTCAAAGGCAACTCATGGTGAGTGTGGAATTCAATTTAAAATTTGACTGTTATACATTTCTTTTTTAATTAAAATGCTTTTTTTGTTCATATAAAAGTTGTAAAATATTGAGTTGAGAGTAATGAATGCTGTGCAATTTTTAAACAAATTGTGCAAATTAATTTTGGAAAAATAAATAAAATGCTTGCCGGAGAAATAGTTTGATAGCCTTCAACTTGCTAAAGAAAAATAAATAAACGAATGCATTCTTATTGTTGTTTTTGTATGCATTAATTTGAAATGAGAAATAATTTTGTTTTTAAATTTTATGGTATTTTACACAGACATTGTTGCTGTCATCGCCAACGCCACTGGCATTCCACACATGGAATTCGATTGGCAAATGGAATCCACATTTCAAGAGCGTTTCAACAAAAGAATGACAGTGAATGTGGCACCCGCTGTATCGATGATCACAAAAGCTTATTTCAATATAATTAAATCGAGCTATGAATGGGGGGAATTTACGATTGTTTATGAAACTAAGGAGGGTGAGTCGAAATGTGGGAGACAATTTTATGTTATTTAAGGTTATGTTACTTCAGTTGCCATGTTACGTTAGGTTATGTTATTTTCGGTTATGCTATGTTATCTAACGTGATGTGCTCGGTAGGCATGGGACTATTCGAATAAAAAATCCATTTATTCGAAAGCTATGAAAAATTCGAATAATATTTATTCGAATAATTTATACTTTTATTGAAATAGTATTATTCAAATAGTTAAACAAATATCACTACTGCTTATGCACACATTTGTACACGCAAACATACAAACATACATTCGAATGCATGCTCATAGGCACAAGCGATGAAGACAGTGAATTTCGCTTCCGACATCTCTCGCATTTCAACACAACTATTCGAATACCACTATTCGAATACCACTATTCGAATAAACGGATAAATTACTCGAATAAATACTATTAGAATTTTTTTAAACGACTATTTTTATTCGTTTATTCGAATATTATTCGAAAACAGTCCCACTACTAGTGCTCGGGGTAGTCGCGGGGGAGTCGAATAAGGGATGCAATTCTATCTTTTTTAAACATATTTTGTTATGTTAGGCTATGAAATGTTATGATATGCTATGTTATATTAAGTTATATTGAAAGTAGAAATGCCAAAAGAGGGATATGCTTTTATTTTGTAACGGTATTTTACATGTTCTTATTCTCCTATGCTATGATATGTTGTGTTTTGTTATGACAGTTATGTTTCATTATTTATATGTTATGAATTATAGTGTTTATGCTTTTTTTTTGGTTATGCATGGCTTTTTTGTTTACGTATTGATACATTATATTTTGTAAGTCAGGTTACATTATGTAAAGTTGTTTAATTATATCTTATAACAAGCTTATACCCGTGGATGTCACCCACATTTCTATAAAAAACCTCATATAAATCCTTACCAAATTTCAGTTATCTAGCCCAAATACTTCCAGAGCTATCGACTATGAAAAATTACAGTTATATGAGAGGCGCCACGCCCCCTTTTTCGTTATCTCATATAACCCCTTACCAAATTTCAGTGGTCTAAATTTGTATTGGAGGTGCCACGCCCCTATATATATCAAAACATTTTTAGCCCATGACTATCCCTAGAAGATATCCAGTGCGTGTTTCCAATTTGGTTACCATCGGTGTATACGTCTAGGACACAAGTCGGTCTTTAGACACATACATGCATACATAATTAAAATTTTATAGATATAGATTTGTTGAACCTTACTGCGGGTGTATTGCAAGCGTCTTTTGTGTTTTGTTATGCGTGCTATGTTCTGTAAGGGATTTTATGTTTTTTTTTTAACGTAATTATATGTTTTGTTATGTTACATTATGCGGTCTTAAGTATTGTTCTGCTTTATTAAGTTATTCATTATGTTATGTTTTGTTATATATTGGCTTTTTTATCTTGTTGTGTTTCTTTTTTTTATCTTAAGACACGTAATGCTATTCTATTTTATATGGTGTTATGTTATGTTTAAGTTATCCTTTATTATCTCAAAATGCTATGCTTCACAATCTTATGTTGTTGTGCCTTGATTACGCTGTAGTATGTAATATTATGTTACATAACCTTAAGTTAGGTCAGAATATTTTTTACATTAAGAGCTTCACTAAGTTATGTTATGTTATAGTATGTTATTTACGCGCATTTTATGTTATTGTATGTTTATTGGTTTCATGTTATGTTACGATATGTTCTGTTATATTGACATTTTTCCTATATGTTATGTAGATTTATGGTAAGATTTTTTATAATTTCTTATGCTGTGTTATGTTACATTTTGCTCTATAGTATTATGTTAGATTATATCTTTAATTTGATTTATTATATTATGTCATGCCTTGATTATTCTTTATTATGCTCTGCAGTCTTATGTTGTACATATTATATTTGTTTATATTATATTAATTTCTTTTAACAACAATTTCTCTAAGGTCTCGCACGCGTACAAGATCTCATGAATATACAATTAATGAATAATGAATTTATCAAGTTACGCTTTATCGCTGATTACAGCAAAGATTTGCGTGTACTTTGGAAGGAGGTAAGCGAGACTTTGCATGAGCAAAGAATAATTATGGATTGTGAGCCGGATTCGTTGCAAAATTTATTGGAGATTTCTAAAGAATTTAAGTTGTTGGGCTCGTTTCGCGTGAGTGACTGATTATTTCGACATTCTTTTTGCATAATGAAACTAATATGTGATTATCTTCTAGAGCTGGTTCCTGTCTAATTTGAACACACACAACTCGCCCCTGACAAGCATGTACAATGCCGACTATAAAGCGAATATAACTTCTGTGCGTATAAAATTAGTCGATGAGAATCCTTATGGACGGAAGAAAACGCGTATAAGACCAATTGATGTGAGTTCGAGTTCGAGTTACGTGTGTGGAGTTTGCATCACAGGATCTTTGACTTACGGGCTCATTATGTAAAACACAACGCGACACATCAAGTCATTTCTTTTCATTTAAGGAGAATTTGTTTTTATATAAAGGCGTTCACTCTCTTCAGTGACTGTCAGTATCTCTCCTAAGGCTATGAATTGCGTTCCCCACAAGGGGCCGATAACTGGTATTGGCTGCTAAGATTTGCACTATTCAAATTTAAGTTTTATCTTTCAAAGAACGCAGCGTCTTATTTTTCATAGAGTTGAAGGCCCTGAAATCTCTGAGGGTCTGGATTCCACAGAATCTTTTGCTAAGTTTATATTGGGTTCTTTACACTTTGTACTTCAGCAAAACAGTCTAGCAGGCAGGACCACCTATGGGCGTATCAAAATGGATATTGTTTTACTTCCTAAAAATTAGGCACTCTCGGTTTCTAGCTTTGATAGTAGTGCCTTATAAAACTCCGCAGAAGTAAGTACCTGGGAGGTCTTAAAGAAGACTAGTCAAAAAAGTCATAACTTGTTCAGCTCCGGGGGAAACCCGGTATTTTTAAATTTAACAATCAGAAGATGTGTTCCCTTTAAAACTCAAAAGTCGGCACGATTTTTGACTAGCTCATGGTGTTTTTTGGAACTAAATTATGGAAGCAGAAGAAGAGGCAGACCACCACTCCGATAAAAGGCTCAAGTGGAGACCGATTTGCCATCACGTGGTGTCTCCAATTGTCGCAACAAAGAAACGACTGGCGAACTATATTCGGTCAAAATCGCCTAGGCGATTAGATGACCAATTAAATTAAAGTACCGCCGCCTCCTCGGGCTTGTGGCGACACATCTCAGTCGAATGTGAGCTAGACCTAGTCTTCGTTGGTGGTTTTCTCGGATAGCTACGAATGCGCTGAACGGCTTCTAGTGGTGTCGCAAGGTACTTTTTAGAAAGTATTAATGCGCAGATGGCTATTCCGTCTCTACTATACACTAATATATCGAATTACGCACACAGAAAGCTGGTTAAACCTGAAATAGTTTCTCAAGTGAGTAGCGTGGAATTTATTGTCGCGAGTGGAAAATTATTCATCACATGATTTTTTCCAAGCTGTCCTGCTTGTTGGCGCACTATTCCGATATGGGTTCTCTGTACGTATGTATGTGGCGTTTGTAGAGATGAAACTTGATTGAGCTCTACTAGCGTTCGATAGAACCCACCATGTAAGAAGCAAGGTCTTAAGTAGCTCTGCAAGATGTGGTTTTTTGGATATCTAAGAGTTAAGAAATATATTTAAGACCTCGATTTTTGCTGTGGTTCGGTATGGTAAGAGCTCTCGTACTCTCATGGACATCAACCCGCAATCATAAAATAGTATTCCGACAAACCTGCGCTCAGTTCCTCTTCTAACTTTACATGTGTTCTTTCGTGTACAAGACTTGACTTCTTGAACCATTACTTTAACTTTTTACACACATTTTCTTTCTCTTCGTTCACAGGAGATCTTTAGCAACCAAACGATGTTACCCATTTTGATGTACGATGCTGTTATTTTATTCACAAACGCCGCAAGGAATGTAATTACCACGATGAGAAACTTTATAGAACCACAAAAACGCTGTGAGGTTAGCCACTTTGGAGTTGGTGGCGTCGGCGGCGGTCGGCCTTGGTATGTGGGCCAACAAATCGTGCAGGAAATGAAGTTGGTAAGAATTAAAATTTAAAGCATTCCCGATCTTTAATATAATATATTCCGATCCTATTTATTCCCCACCCCAAAAGATTTCCGAAGACGATGTGGAACCACCCTTCAAAACCGAAAATTTGAAAATCGACGAAAATGGTCAACGCACACAATTCAATTTGGAGATTTATAAGCCAACCACAGGTGAAGTTCTAGCTATTTGGAATTCAGACGGCACTATTGGCCCGCCGACTTCCACGCAATTATCGACTAGTAGTTCCTCTACCGCACCAGATTTTTCGGTGGGACGCAAAGTCTTCCTCGTGGCCACACGTTATGAGGCACCATATTTTATGCTGAAGTGAGTATAAAATCAGAACTCTATACTGCGAGTTTGGGGCGTTTCAGAAGTTTCAGGATTTAATTCGTTTGTTATGGGAAAGCTGACACGCCCTATAATGTCTGGTTTGAAGTTCTAGCTTAAACTTATTGCCTGCTTGGTATTAAAAAAAGATAAGTGATCCATTGTTGATAGTTTCTACATAGAGAAGATGCTGAGAATTTACGCGGGCTCGAAAAGTACGAAGGCTATGCGGTCGATTTGATACAAAAACTGTCGGAGATCATGAATTTCGATTACGATTTCTTGGTTGAGCGTACAACAGGAAAATTGGATCCCGAAACTGGTGAATGGGATGGTATTATACGTAGGCTGATTGATCATGTAAGCCGTTTTGGGGCAAAGTTTTTCGAAATCAAGTTTTAGCTACTTGTTGACTTTCTCTATTTCAGCAAGCTCAAATTGGTATTTGTGATTTGACGATTACGCAAGCACGCCGTAAGGTGGTCGATTTTACTGCACCATTCATGCAACTGGGTATAAGTATACTGTATTATAAAAGACAACCAGCTCCAAAGTCCATCTTCGCCTTTTTACTACCGTTTGCCAAAGAGGTGTGGTATAATATGTTGTTGACTCAGTTGGTAATGATTTTGTTGTTTACGTTGTTGGCGAGGTAAGTTAGACGACTTTATAATTGGCTGCTTTGACTCGTTGTCTTTCAAGTGGGGGTTGCCTTTTTTTTTAACACTACGCTTAGGCTAGTCCATGAATGGCTGTGAAGTGGTCAATGGTTTGACAAAGCCACACCCCCCAGGATGAGTACTGATAAGAAGTTTAGTAGCAGAGCGGCTTCCTTAGCCAGTTTTCAAGAAAATGTAGATATAAGCTGCTTTATGGAAGGTCCGACGCCCGCATCAAACAAAATAAATACTAGCCGCTGCATCGACGTATTTGTTTCAATGAAGTCAGACCCATTCAGCTCGAGAGCGTGTGAGCACGTATTAAAAAGTCAAACAGATCCCGGATTTTCTCTGGTCGCTTGAGGAGAAGTTTTACTCGGTTCAAATCGGTTATTATTGTAAATATAGGTAATCGTAACCATTTCGTTGACCCCGATCTCGGTCACTAACCTGCAAATCGTCTGTAAATTTAAATCTCTGTTAACTTCGGCTAATCTTTGTAGAAAGGGAGTCTAACAAACTGAAATTAAGGCCGAGCTGAGGTTCGGAGGGAGCGTCAAAAGCCTGGGGGATAATGTCTAAACAGGAAACCTTGAAAGTGTTGATGTAGAAACGCTTTGGCGTTTGAGGGGCCGAACAATGTATCTGTAGGAATAAGACGCGTATTGAAAAAGTCAGACGCGTTTTATACTGTCCCCGGTTAGCGAATATCGCTAGAAACATAATTTTAACTCACTTAACGAGATTATGTAGCCACCTATTGGGATAAGCTTTATTAAGTCAGCAAAACCGCAACGGAAACTCAGACCTGGGTTTTCTTGAATGAAGGGGAACATAACATTATGTGAACTAGCAGTGGCCTCCTACTTGTATACTGCGATGAACCGTTCTCAACACATACTGAAATTTATTTAAACTTTCCAGATTCTCTCATCACGAGTGGAAGAATCCAAATCCCGCTGATCCAGAACCAGAAGAACTTGAAAATGTATGGAACAAATCGAATTCATTTTGGCTGATGATTGGCTCTGTTATGCAGCAGGGCTGTGATATACTACCAAGGTAAATGCAAGTTCGAAAAAGAGGTTGAAGGTGAATGCGAAGACGAAGACGAGAAATAACAAAGCCAAGACAAGGACGAATACTGAAATGAAGAGGAAGGCGGAAAGAAATGAGTGAATAATAAGACAAAGACGGAGGAAAGAAGAAGCCAAAGACGAAAACAAAGGCGAAAACAGGGACAAAGCAAAGACGAAGACGAATACCAAGACGGAGACACATGCAAAGCCAACAATGGACACGAAGAAAAGGCGAAAGAGAAAGGCGAGGAGCAAGATAAGTCGACAACACACCCCAAAATTTTCGGGGAGTGTTTTTGTCGTTACAAACAACAACAACAACAACAAGCAAGACAATCAAGGCGAACTACTTTTCCAATAACAACTCTAACTTAGATCATAATGAAGTTAACAAAGACGACGGTTAAGAATGTCAATAGGCACAAAAGCGCCAACTAATTTATATACTCACCTTTTTTTCTCCTCCAACAGAGGCCCTCCGATGCGCATTCTCAGCAGCATGTGGTGGTTCTTTACGCTTATGATGGTCAACGCTTATATTGCCAATCTGGCAGCTTACCTCACCAATAATAAAATGCAAAGCGACATTAATAGCCTCGAAGATTTAATCGATCAAAATAAGGTTAAATATGGCACATTGGCGGGCGGTAGCACTTCGGTTTTCTTTTCCGAATCCAATGAGACGGACTATAATAAGGCATGGAATCAAATGATATCATTCGCACCATCCGCATTCACATCCAGCAATAAGGAAGGTGTGGATCGTGTACGAAAAGGTGAGGGTAACTATGCCTTCTTCATGGAGACCACTTCGATGTCGTACAACATCGAACGGAGCTGCGATTTGAAACAGGTTGGCAGTCAAATTGGTGAAAAACACTATGCATTAGCTGTGCCATTGGGTAAGGAGACCGTCTTCAATATTTCTCTCCCTACATACTGACATAAATATTTCTTACATCGCCCCACAGGCGCTGAGTATACTTCGAACTTGAGTGTATCCATACTGCAACTGAGTGAGAAGGGCGAACTTTATAATCTCAAGCGACGTTGGTGGACGCCGAGAAATAAAAATTTTAGCTGTGAAAAATATGTTGAAGTTGACGGTGATGAACTTTCCATTATTGAACTGGGCGGTGTTTTTTTTGTTCTTGGCGGTGGTGTGCTGGCTTCGTTTATTATAGGACTCTGCGAGTTCTTGTGGAATGTACAAACTGTAGCTGTTGCTGAGAAGGTAAGCAATTTTAATACACGAAATTCTAATAATTCTAATTTCAAAATATTTTTTTCCCTTAGACCACACCTTGGGAGGCTTTCAAAGCGGAACTCTGCTTTGTTTTGAAGTTTTGGATTAGGAAGAAGCCAGCGAAGATTTCTGAGAGTACTAAAACTTCCATTTCATCGAAATCATCGTCGAAACGTTCTCGCGATCGTTCACGTTCTCGTTCACAGAGTTGTGTTAGTGGACGGTCACGCAAAACAGTTAAATCAAAGGCGTCTCAGCGAGAGCGAGAGCGTGAACGTAGTTTGCATAGTCGGAGATATGATGATTGATTATGTATTTACGGTACGAGTGTTAAACATTTTTTGTTTCATACAAGATTTTTTTAACCTGCATTTCATTTTTAATAAAAATTTAATAAAAATATTGTTCGTTAAAATTACTTTGTTAATAATAAAGGCGATGGTAATTTTTTTTACAAATACATGTCTCTCTGAAATTTTTATACTGGGGTCAGGGGTTCCCGTAATCGTCGTCTCCCAATTAAGAAGTGTCTTCAAAACGTAGCCGTGCACGCGGAATTTTGCTATCTCCATTCCAGCTATTCACTGTTATCCGAATCCTACGACTTTCGTTAGAAGAGATTGATGAAAATTTAATGCGGCGGAAAGAGAAAAGGATGGAAAAACAATTCGGAATGGGATAAGGAACATGCTAAGTAAGTTAAACTCATTCTAACCTGGGAATGCTCTACGAAAGTGTGAGGAGTTAATAGAAATTCTTTGGAGGATATTGTACCCAAATTTTTAGAATGGATGTGATTATAAGTTTTACCAGAAGCTTGATGCGATTGGAATTTTTCCTATTTTATCGACAAAGTGAAAACCGAGCTGAGTAGACCCTTTCGCCATTTTTTTTAAAGGGTTTTTTCAGCATACATGCACAAATGTTTTCGATGAAAACGTATTTGTCTCATATTTCCTGTCCCACTTAAAATTATGCACTAAAAACGTTGCCGATAACGGTTTTTTGAAAAAAAATTTATTTTCGGGTTTTGGGACTTGTTTTGGTCGAACAGGGTATACATGAAAATATTAAAATCAAATGAAAATTTTTTTAGTAGGTCATGAAAAAAACCTTAAAAATCAAAGTCGAAAAAAGTCAAAAAAATTAAATTTCGCGGGCTCGAAAATTAGTTTTTTGGGTATGCGTAGTGGAACTTTTTTTCCTGAGCCCAAAACCTATCGAAAAATCGATGGCGCGATATCGGTTAATAAATCGACTCAGTCTAATAAATATAGCGATGGCCCAGGTAGTAAACGTCTGGGATACAGCGTGTGAGGTGCAGGTTCGAGCCCAGGATCACGGACAATTTGTTATTTTTATTTTTTATGTAATTTTTTTAAATTAACTATTATTATTTTTTTTTAAATATATAAATGTTTCTACACTTGAAAAATATTATTTTTTAATTTCTTAAATTTTTAATCTAAATTTTACTGTTTGTGACCTGCCTAGAACCTTTTGACAAATTAGTGACTCATTTTTGGGACTGGAGATGTGAGACAGCTTACTGAATACCAAATTGTATCAAAATTGAAATTGACCACAACATACGAGTATACGAAGTTTATACGAAGTTTAGAAAAGTTAAATAACCTTTAAAAAATCTCCATCAAAATCTGAAACAATTTTTTTTTAGAAAATTTCTGAGTACTCATTTTTGTAGACCAATCAATTTGAGTATAACATTGTGCGAGTTAGAACTCGCTAAAAAATGTCCCTGAACTCCCTGAACGATATCCAATTTAATTTCACGACTATTACTGTGAACACAACTGTATATGGTTACCAAGAAATCTAAGAAATAAATAAGAAATAGACTTCACTTGTTGAAGTCAAAAGTACATATTTTGAAGTGAATAAAATTTATAAATTTTTATAATGAAGCTTTTTATCATAACAATTTATTTTAGGCACCTGCGAACAATTGGCCCTGGGGACTGGACATTTTTAATTGGGTATTTCCTGTACTAAGAGCATAATAAGCAGAACCCACTGCTGGTAGAGAAAGCACTGCGACGTAATGAAATGGTGCCGTATGGCACTACAAGATGATGACGTTCGCCAACAATTTTCCATAAAATATTTACTCCCTCATATTTTGGTTGTTTATCTACACTCAGGGTTCCAAAATAAGAATTATCTAAAAAGTTCTAGCGGCTTCTTATGAAAAAAACTTTTATTTTCAATGCTTGTTTGGTGAAAACAACGCTCCAATGACGATAAGTGCTTGCTTAAAATTGAAGAAATCGGTTGTGAGCCACACCCATTTTTTCAGCAGTGATACAAATATGTAGAATTAGAGTATACTACGAGTATATTGGAAAAATAATGAACTCTTCAAACAAAACATTACAGAGATATTTTAATGAAAATCGTTAAATGTATTACATTCTAAGTAAATCGGTTGACAACCGTAACCACTTCTATGCATCGGTATTTAAGAGGCGCCATTACAGGTATAAAATTTAATATATTTGTGTATAATTGAGTGAAATTCTGATATCTACGATATAGTTGAGTACGAGTATTTTACTCAATATAACAAAAAACTATAGTAAAAAGAATTCGCGGCAGACATATAGTTCTGTTTATCAAAACGCTTAGAATGAGTAGAGAAATCAATTGGACCATCTTCTTCCGTCTGTCTGTTAAATAGGGTAATAACCACATCCCTATTTTTTGAATCAGAATTTTCGAAACATACAGAAAATTTTATGATTTTTTCTTCTTCTTTAAATGGTCATCTAACCGCCCGGGCGATTTTGACCGTCCAACATAGCTCGCCAGTCGTTTCTTCGTTGCGCCAGCTGGCGCCAATTGGAAACACCGCGGGATCGCAAATCGGTCTCCACTTGGTCCTTCCATCGGAGTGGTGGTCTCCGTCTTCCTCTGCTTCCACCGGCGGGTGCCGATAAGAAAATTTAATGATTTAGTTAATATAAAGCTAGAACGATAAAATTGTTAAGTTAGTTGACTGGATCAACTAATTCATGATTTTTGGGAAATAAAGAAAAATTAGTGGATCACAGCCTATATTTAAATGAGCACTTTTCCATATTTCTACTGTTAATAGCTTTAGAACCATTCAAGGCAGAACAAAACTTACTCTTAAGGTTAACACACCGAAATTTCTCCAACACCTATTTCATTGCTTGAGTGTTATCCTGGGGCTCTGATTTTATGTATGTAGGTTCGTAGCTATTTTCCAATACTTTTTGTTGTTGTATTTTGATTTTTATAAATTTTTTGTGGTGTTCTGGGCTTTTAAATTTGGACAGTAAAACATAATTTTTCCCAGACAAAACAGACGCCAACGTCACGATGGCATGCCGCGACAAGCGTCAGAGAGCATTTACTGGACGGCGTATGATTGGCTCGTGGTTTGGCTGGCAAATAACATACGACAGATGAAGAGAAAAATGTTTGCCCTTTTTTTTAAATGTAGAAAAATTTTAATTTTCAATTTTCATTTCATTTTGGCTATGATACGCGATCAGTTTGGATAATATTGTGGATATCAGAAATTAGCACGACAGAGTTCCGTATTGAATTTTATATAGTATAAGTAGATAAAAGAAAAAATACCGAAACAGAAACAACAACAAGTGATAACTTATTAAAAAATGCGTGTGGAAAAAAACAAATACAACAAATTCGCCTACCAAATGAACAACAATTTGAAAAATCGTTTCCTTGAATAAGTGAAAAATGTACAAGCAATTATTTAAATAACTTTAAATAAAATCAGACTAAATATTTTTACGTGCAAAGTGAAAGAAAGTTTAAAAAAATTATGAAATTTTCTGTGTTATGAAAGTTAATCTTCAAGAAGTGAGTGTAAAAAATAAGACACATTAACTACCAGACAACACACTGGGCAGTAAGTGAATTTTTTTTTTTTTATCAATTCGAGGTTATGTTCATACGTCAGCAAGGTGAAAATGCAATTTCTACTCTATGCAATACTTCCTCTAATGCTAACTCAACTAACATCTCCACACACAACCAATTATGAAGTGGTAAAAGTCGGTATGTTTAAGTTCAAAATATAAGCGCCTATCATTCACACTCGCAAAACCCGTGTAACCATGGAAACCGCGCAACCATAAAAACTTGATACCATAGAAAGGTCGTAAGTTAAACAAGTTTTCCGATGATCTTATAAAGTTGATCTGATCTACGAGCTTTAGGTGGCATTTGCGAGTTTGTATGAGCTGCGCCATAAAGTGTTTGATATACAATCACTTTTAAAAGTTCACTGTCTCCTCATCAATAACCCAATTTTAAAAATAATGCAGGTGTGATATTTTTTAATGACGAATTAGATTTGGTAAATGCTTTTGATACGGCCATACGTGATATTAATGAACTCGAAGTGAATGTACGTTTACAGCCATTAAAACATTTTGTTAGTTCGGATGATAGTCTGACACTACAAGAATTGGGTAAGTTTAAAGAAAATACTACTATTTGATATAAGTAAACGATATACATAGCTCTTAAGTCATGTGCTTATTCTCAAGGGTAAAGTTTCTCGCAAATCAGAGTGCAAGGAGAAATATCATCCCCTACTCTATGTGATTTCGAAGCAAACATTTCAGAAATCGCTGATATTTTTTTGCAATTGAAATGTGGTTGTTGTTATTGACGGAGCTGAATGTTGAGGGGAAAGGTGATAAGCTAGACAGGGTAATGTCGAAATATCAGCCCTTGGTCGGATATAAAAACCCGAGTTATTCCGGTACGATAGAACCGGCTGTTGTGGGAATGTTGAAGCCGCGGGGTTTCTGGGACTTCGGCTAGAAGAGCCTGATGATAACGTTGGATAAAACAGGTGATACTTTAGGCAGGTTAAATAGTCGCTACCACAACGACAACAACGGAGCTGAATTATGTGCTCTGCCTAAATATCGGGTTGAAAGAGCAGAAAGAGATGGATTAGAGCACTTTTGTTGTTTGGGAAATGCCAATAGCTGCATGTTCGAATCATTTGAAAAATAAGGCATCAGAACTAAGGCCCAGCGCAACTTTATATTCCTGTAGGGTTTAAACGATACCTCCGGTAAGGTATGCCGATCGTATGAATCGAATCAATTCCACGACCGAAGGTTCAACGGGGTCAAGACAAAATTAATTAAGCGGTATTTGTACCTTATTCGCTCCGCCATAGAACTGCCCATATCTACAAGACTTTCCAACCTTAGGGAACTATTTTTGTTGGTGCTCGCTGATGATATTAATGTTATTGATCTTAATAAGTCCACTGTAAGTTCGAACTTCTCTGCCCTAGTGGTTGTTGTCTTTCGACGAACATAAAATAAAAATAAAAAAATCGATGGCGCGATATACAACAGCTATATCATCATAAGCCTTCTAAGAGATTTTTGCGCCAAGCTTCTCTTCCAATTTGTGGTGTGCTGATTAGAATTTTTTCCTGTGAATTGGTGGGACCTACAGTTTTTGCCAACTCCGAACGGCATCTACAAAGGAGATGCATTTTTACTGAGAAGCCTTCTATGGCAGAAATACACTCGGAGAGTTTGCCAAACCACTGGCAAGGGGCGACCGCGTTTTGAAAAAACTTTTTCAAACCACTTTTGTTGTTACCTGTACCAGGGCTCGAACCTTCGACCTTTGGTGTGGTATGCCGGCAATACTACCGCCACACCACGGCGGCCGACGAAAATAGCCAATGGTTTTTATACCTTTCATGAACATGAAATGGTATTATAACTTTAGTTCGAAGTTTGTAAGTATGAGAAGAAGAAGAGATAGATAAGTATACCGAAATGATTAGGGCAATGAGCTGAGTCGATTTAGCCATGTCCGTCTGTCTGTCTCTTTGAACGCAAACTAGTCCCTCAGTTTTTGAAATATCTCGATGAAATTTGGTATGGGGTCGCCATTTTGTAATATATTAATCATTTATCGAGAAGATCGAACCAAGCAACACATAGCTTCCATACAATGGATTGTTCCTACTTAACTTAAACTTTTGCAGGTTTCATGCATTTTATATACGTAATGTGACTAGTGAAAATGAGTCAGATCGGACCAACATAACATATAGCTCCCATACAATCGATTGTTCCCATAAACGGGGTTTGGCCTATAACTCTTGTTATTAAAAAGCTGCTAACGCAAAATTTTGCACATTTGGTATATATTATATACGTACTGTGAAAAATAAAAATTAGCCAGATCGGACCTATATAACATATAGCTCCCATACAATCGATTTTTCCGATAAACGGGGTTTGGGCTATGTATCTTTAAATTAACGGGGTAAAACCATCAAATTTTGCAGATTTTAAAACCGTGATGCGTATTCATGAAAGGTATAAAGCTTTCGGCACAGCCGAAGACAGCGCTTTCCTTACTTATTAATAATAATTTGGCGCTATATGCCCCCGAAGAGATCAGTTTCACCTCTTCTACTTAATTTGTGATCTGCTACTTCTAAGCTTTCCTAGGCGGAAAAGCAATACACTCGGAGGATTGCCGACCACAGCTCAGAGGCGAGACTGTTGGTTGTTAATTTTTTTTAGACCCGTTTGACGTTACAGGCCCTGGTACTTCAACCAAGAATCTTTCGCTATATTAGACCAGCACACTACCAGTATAACATGGCAGCCTCTGAAACTCTACTTTAGGTACATAAATTGTGGAATACTAAAAAATGCATTCTTTGGCACATATTTTTTCATAGTGTATAATTATTGTTTATATTTAAACAGCATGTGAGTTGATCGATAACGGTGTCGCCGCTTTATTCGGACCAAGTTCAAAGGCAAGCACTGGTAAGTGTGTATGTTTTCGACTTTTGCTGTGTTAGAATTTCTTTTCACGGAATTTGTATCACAAGCAAAAAAAATTAATGGCTATTTATTTTTAAATTAACCCTCTAACAGACCAATTTTCGTTGGAAATGAAAAAACTCATACCTAGTAATTCTAGTGCGATATACTCGAATTTGAAATCATTTATCCAAAAGGGTTCATAATTTTGCTTTCGGGGCCGAAACCCCCCACCCCGCCTCTAGCCGGACTTGCCTGTTAAATGGGTATGATTTTTGGCCAATAACTCTATTAATTCGAATCCTTAACTATTATTTCACTTACCATCAATTTTGTTTTTTACTACAGAAATCCTCTTATCACTTTTTTGTAGTTACCAAAAACAATTCTGTCAAAACTAATTTTTTTTACAAATTGCACTCAATTTTTTAACGAGAATAACGGAATAACGGAACTCTGTCACCACTTAAAACTATAAAATCAAGGTTACTACATAGATAAAGTATTTGGCGAAGATTATGGGTCAATATTTATAGAAGAAAAGTAGAGGTATGCGGGTAATATCTGTTTAATTTAACCCCGCCTAAGGCGGTCCTGCCTGTTAGAGGGTTAAAAAATGATTTTGTCGTCATTAATTTTGGACATAAGACTTGTGTTTGGTTGTTTAACTCCATTGCTTTTTTTCTAAGTGTTTTTTTTTTCAAAGAAAATAATTTTGCTTAAGACTGCTTTATTAATTATTATAAACTCTCATATGTTTAACATGCCTAAAAGTCATTTCTTGCTTAATTTATTTCAGAAATCATAAAATTGCTTTTATTTGCAATTAGAATTGATGAGCTTTCCGATTCACAATATGTCGACACATTTGGTGATTTATCCATATTTTTATTTGCTATAGAACATTGTTTAGATTTTAAATAGGTCATCTAATTTTATGACTCTTGCTATTTCCGTTGGCTTGTTAGTCATGGATTGTTCATAATTAGAGCACATAAATATTGTTAGTACGTATTTGTAGCTTTTTATAAAAGATGTCTGAAATAAAATTTGAATATCGACGGCTGAGTGGAAGATCACCCTATTTCAAAATAATTTTCAAAAATGCCCGATCTCAGATTTTTTTCAATTGCGCCTCATTTGAAAAATCTCATTTTAAAACACCCTATCTGAGCTGAAAATATATTGAGGTGTATCAGTTCTTCCGACGAAATTTCCTACTGGAGAAATGTAATAGATCATGAGAGAATTTATTCGATTTATTTGGAATTGGGCAGTGAATTTCGATAAAGTCGACAGAGATAACAAAACTCTTTTACAACAATTCCCCGCTGGTCGTTCCGCCGGAATAGCTGATAGACCCCATTAAAGTTTCATTGAGATAGGGTGTTTTTGAAACCCATTCATAGATACCAAATTTTGATATAGGGCGATATTGAAAAAATTCTGAAATAGAGCGTTATTGAAAAATATTTTGAAAAATAGTAAATAATTTTCTATAGTAGAGCAACAAAAGGCTAGTAAACTGTATACAAAGCAATTAGAAAGGTATACGTCCTAATGTCGAATATGCAGCTGTAGGTGTAGGACGAAAGCACAAAAAAATCATGAAATCTTTAAAAAGGAGGACCGAGTTAAGTAGCTTACCAAATTTCATAGCTCCGGCGATATTAGTTAGTGATATCATTTTTCTAAATTCACCAACAGAATTTGAATAAGCTGAAGCAAATTTTTAGACATCTTATTGAAATTTGGTATGCAGCTTGCTTGGAAGTCATTTTCAAACGCTAAATTTATATCAATTATATTTCAGTTACAAAGGAGTTCAAAAGATAAAAATTGTGGACTAGCCCCTTTTATAATGCATCATTCTACAAAACATTTAATACCATAACACGAAGAAAAATTGGTTTATAGAAACGAAATTGTGTATAAAATATGAAATTTTTGAAAAAATTACTTTTTGTTGTTAGAGCTGATAGCCCTGGCAGCTAATGCTCATCTAGTATTAACTTATTAATTTATTTAATTTGTTAATAAATAGTAATAATAATACTTTTTGTTATGTTATGTACAAGGCGCTTAGTGCTTACGAAAAAATCGGTTACTCATATATTGCTTTGTTAGTATTTTTTTGCTATTCTGAACAAGAACATCAATATAACTAAAAAAAAAAAATTCTTGGTGCTGTCTAATGTAGTAGATGTTAAAAGTTTAGGAAAAAAAATGTTTTTACGAATCAACCTAATACACGCACTAATCCACATATAATTTTTCATTCCATTTTCATTTACTATATTTTTCAAAATGTTTAAATTTATACGAATCATTTAGTTTCGTCTTTTTTCGGAAACAAATTTTCTCAGATGTATGTATACATATATTTGTTTTGAATGCAAAGTTCTCGAAAAATTCGTAACAGAAATGATAAAAGTCAATGACATTAAGCAATTGTAAAAACAAATACGTATATACTAGGGTGCGCCTAAAAACATCGATTTGTTTTCTTGGATTGATACACGGTAAATCGAACTCCTAGTTGGAAATGAAGTGTACTGACCAAACATTAGTTTTTAATAATAAGCAGAAGCACGTACTTATCGCAGTTTTTCATTTTATAAAATTAAATTTAAAAAATGTGAAAGATTTTTTTTGTAGGGCGTTCAATTTATTGTAAATGTTCAGGAAGAAATTGGCTGAACGATCTTTGATGTTAAGATATCTGTGGCAATAAGGGAAAACTACCAAAGTAATTTTTTTTTTTTAATTTTTCAGTAGAGCGCTTTGAAAGTTGAAATTGTAGTGTAAATGTATGGAATTGAGATTTGGTTTTTTGTCTATAAAATCCACAATTTTTGAGCAAAAGTCATGCACGGAGAATACAATGCTGCTACTAACTTATTTTCGATCAATTTTGAGTTTGGCTCTTTGCGCTTATTGCCACTCAGATTTGGTCAATATACTCCATTTTCAACTAAGAACTCGTTTTTCTGTTCCAGTCCACAAAAAAGAAAATCGATTTTTGTTTTACAAAAATATTTTGAGTAAATTTTTATTGCCACCACTGTGTATAGCGAGAATAAGTTATTTCCGTACAGTAAAAGAGATCCTTAACTTTTAATTAAACACTAAGCAATATGTATATCGGTGAAAATTGCATTAAATTATATGCAACGGTTTCTGAGTGCTAAGTGACCAAACATACAGACAAAAGTTTTAAAATCAACTTTTTTAAACTTCTGTTAATTTTCTGTATTATATGAAAAATCGTTCATCAAAATAAATGTAAATTATTTTGCCTTTCCACTACTCACATATTTAGACATTGTTGAGGTTATCTGTAATACGACTGGCATTCCACATATGCAATTCGATTGGTATCCGAAGGAAATTGATCGTCATAGTCGCAATCATAAAATGACCGTTAATGTAGCGCCTACGGAGAAAATGCTGTCAGTAGCATATTTGGATATTTTGAGAATGGAGCGTTTAAATTGGAGATCATTCACAATCGTCTATGAGAATAGTCGCAGTGAGTGAGATTAGATTTTTCTTCATAAAATCGTCATTAATCGTTTTCATAATAATTATGAATTTCCATTTTCAGGTTTGGCGCGCATGCAAGAATTATTTAGTTGGCGCCAATTTCATAGAACTGGCATTAAATTGTGGCAGTTTAATCGTGGCGATGATTATCGCATACTCTGGAAACGTATTAGTAATGCGCGCGAAAAAAATGTCGTATTGGATTGCCCTTCAGACATTGTCAATGATGTGATGAATGCTTC
The DNA here is from genome assembly GCA_949987695.1 of Merzomyia westermanni. Taxonomy (NCBI): domain Eukaryota; kingdom Metazoa; phylum Arthropoda; class Insecta; order Diptera; family Tephritidae; genus Merzomyia; species Merzomyia westermanni. The sequence goes on from OX465289.1 coordinate 182,722,360, forward strand.
CATATACTTTAATATGACGGGACAATTTAATGTGAGTCACTTTTACGTTACTTCTTTAAATAATAATCTTTTATTTTGCTTTTTTTTTCATTTATTATATAGTACTGGTTCTTCACTAGCTTAGACACTCATATGAGCAATATCAGCGCTTTGTATTCAGAAAAATTTCTTGCTACTGTACTTGCTGTGCGCATGCGCCCATTCATACCACCGCCGGTGCACTCGGAGACGGATGTTTTCGCAGACGAAGAAGAAGAGCAGGTGAATGAAATGTTTCATACAATTTGTTGTTAAATGCAATTAGAGACTAGGGCTAGGACTTTGCTAATGCATACTGAGAAATATCTAGAAACTTCCTTGGCGGGGAGTATGGGAAGTGATTTCCCCACTTTCCTTGACCTTACTCACTAGAATCCTAATGACCCCAATATGTAGTCAGACATATTTGTTTAAGTCTAACTTCTATGCTTTGCTGCTGCTCTATCTGACTCAATATGTAACATATCAAATATCTTGGCCTGACAAATGTCGGAAGAGTAGATTTATCGAACCTTCGCAAGTTCGTTTGGTGTAACAAGCAGTTTAAGAGAACATAATTTTATATGCAAGGTCAAGAAATGCCCGTTGGTGGATGGTGGTTTTTCTTTTTACTGGTTTGAGAAGTCAGCTAGATACATTCTCAGCTAGATGGTTGAACTTTCTTCTTTCTTGCGTACTCAGGGTTGTGTTTGACCCAGCTGCTAGTTTCTAACCGCTGGGAGCTAGAGCGCTTAGAATATACCAGCTGTAAGGTAGGCCTGCCATAATACACGGCTGAAATGACAGGGTCAAACGATTTGCTCCTGCAGCAATCTGGCTAAAATCAGAGCGTACTATATCCGTAAAACAATCGTTAAACCATAAACTTTGGGGGAGTGTTTTGTCATTATAAACAACAAGATGCCTATCTGAAGCTTTAAGCAGCATATATCTTCGGTATAAATCGCTGAGAAGAATACAAGAATACTATGCTGGAGATATGATGTTAAAATAGATGTTGTATGAGGCAGCGGCCGGGTCGCTCTTACGTGGAATTTTCTTCAAGAGCCAGGTTGCAAGGGAGGATTTCCGTGAAGGAAGTGTAATGCTTATTTAGAACCTGTCACTCCAATAGTCTACATACTTTTTCTGAACTTTTTAAGGGGAAACCTCTACAAAATAAAGCTAAGAAGTTCGCTGCTAAGATCAAAGTTGAAATCAAAGGAAAAAGCTCATCATTGATTAGTTTTTATTATTATTAATTAATTTTATTATAATTTTCATATTTATTTTTTGCTAGTTAATTTCTTCTCGCAGTAAATTAATCTATGATGCAGTGGTTTTATTTTTTAATGCTGTGCGACATCACATGAAGACTTCACGGTACCAAGCGCCCAAAGTACGTTGCCAAAGAGGGGTTTGGTATACAGGACCACAGCTTTTGGATCAAATGAAAATTGTAAGTTGAAAGCTGGGCCGAGCTTTTTGCGCGAAAGCTTTTAAAGTCTTTGCCTGACATCACTGTTTTTGTCATCACTAACTTAGGCCCGGTTTTTCAGTACAAGTTTAACTCAATTTGTCAGTTAAACTAAGCTTAAACTTGTTACGCAGTTTTTCAGTCAACTTTAAACGCAGTTTAAACGTAGTTTAAGCGGTCAATTCGGCAGGGTTAAACTCTAGTTAACCTGTCAACTGTTTTGCATATTTGATGGTTTTGGTTGTGAAACAATAAGCTGAACGCAATTAAGAAAGGACGATATTTTTATATTTAATTAAATACTGGATATATCATCTGACGAAAGTGATTATAGTGATGCAGAAATTGGCGAAATGCTAACTATTACAATACTGAGGAGAAGCAATGGCGTTGAATATGTAAACAAATATTATCTGTTGCCGTATCTAGATAAAGAAAAAACCAATGTTGCCGTATAAAAAGCAAATATTAACAGCGGCCTTAAACTCACACTGAAAAACCGCTCTGCAGTTTAACTGGAGTTTAAATTTATGCCGAGTTTAAGCAAACTTAGTTTAAACTGAGCTTAACCAAGGACTGAAAAACCGGGCCTTAGTGTGCTTTATCAGACTTTTTCACATTCATATATTTATCTATTTCCAGCTCACATCAGTCAACGTCACGCCCCATTATAAAACTCAAAAAATGCGCATTAACGAATATGGTGAACGTGATGACTTCAATTTGGAAGTATATGATCCGATGGTGGAACGTATAACACATATTTGGAATAAATATCAAAATTTAGTAAGATACGAAGATATAGTTGAAGCGCGAGAATTAAAGAAAAGCAAACTCAAAGAGAAGGAAGATTTATCGCCTAAGCGTAAGAAGTACACGGTGTCAACGCGCATAGGTGAACCTTATTTTATGTGGCGGTGAGTGGGACGATTTGAAATTTTCAAAAATAAGCTGTTATCTACACCTTTTCCAAGTGTACTTCAGAAAGCGTAAAACTTTTCTAACACCTACATCACTCTGCTCCTACCCTGTGGAAATTGCGCGTTTGCTCGGACTTCCGTTAGAAGAGCCTGATGACAATTTAGAGTGATCGACCCAATTGGGCAGGGCGAAACACTGTTAACAACAACAACAAGCGTAAAATGTACTTCAGAATAATCAATTGTACTTCAGAAATCGTAAAACGTATTTCAGAAAAGTTAATTATGCTTCAGAAATCGTAAAATGTGTTTCAGAATAGTCATTTGTATTTCAGAAACCGTAAATTGTTCTTGAGAAGCTGTAAATGTTCTTCAGAAATGGTAACATCCTATTCACTCTGCAGCTTCTAAAGTACAATTTACGGTTCTTCAAGTACAATTGATGGTTCCTGAAGAACAATTGATTATTCTTAAGTACATTTTGCAGATTATGAAGTACAATTTGCGGTTCCTGAAGTACAATTAATTATTCTGAAATACATTTTACGATTTCTGAAGTACAATTGACTATTCTGAAGTACATTTTACGGATTTCGAAGTACACTTGAAAAAGGTGTAGTTTCTTCTTGAATTTTTTAAAACTAATTTAAAACAGCTGATTTTCGAAGATATTTGAAAAATATCCCGAAATATTTTAAGATATCTCAAAATTTTCGTATACCCAGACAACCAGGACAAATAACTAAAAAATAATTTAATTTTCGATTTCACTAAAGAAATTTAAATGAAAAATTAATTTTTTACTCGAAATTTATATGAAATCTGACAGCGAAAAAAATTATTTTTTACTTAAATTGTTTCGTGAAATATTTATTTAATAACAACATATGTATTTAAATAGTTAATTGAATATCATATTGAAATATTTCCGAGTTGTTGGAAAATTTTTTTGCAACATTAGAAAGTATGTCAAACTTTCTGGTACCTCAGTACTTTCTAAAGTTTCAAAAATTAAAATACTTACAAAATGTTGTTAATACTAGAGGAGTGTAGTATTTTGAAAATCCAAAACCAAGATATTCGAATAATTTCTCGAATATTTGAAAATTTTCGAGGCTTTAGAAAGTCGAAAAAATGCAGCAGACAAATGGCTCATTCGACTATTACAAAAATGTTCACTTCTAATTTTTATTGACTCGTTTGAAAAAATAAATCTGTGCTAAAAACTGAAGGATACCATATAAATATTAGTATTTTCACGAATTCGAAATACTAAAAATTTTCGAATAAGTTAAGTATTTTCATTAATTTTTATTATTATGTTTATATTTATTTTTTTCCAGTTAATTTCTGATGGCAGTAAATTCCTCTATGATTCGAAAACGAAAAATTTGAATTTTTCCAATAAAATGTTGGGCCAATAGCTTTAAAAAGCCTGAATTATCTGAAACTAGCAGACGTTTCTTTACCTTAAAAATTATACGCTCTCCCTTTTTTATCTCTTACTTCCTATTCCTCATACTCTAGTTCATCTTCTTTGCCTACCTTTTCCTTTTTACTTTCCTTTCACTTTTTACTTCCTCATCCTTTTTCCGTTTCTTCTTCCTATTCCTCATTTTGCCTACAACACAGCTGTTAAAGTTATCACTCCTCAAAAATAGGACTTTTTAAAATTTGAATTCGAAAAGTTGCCCTAGAAGATTTTCTGTTTTGCTTTAACGAAAATTTTAATGTTAATTGCATCAAATAAAAAGAAAAAAATAATAATAAAAAAAAATTTACAAAAAAATTTAAGTGAAAACATCCAACTGTTCGAAAAATTCAGAAGAAACGTTTTAAATAATTAAGTTCGACTTCCTGTGAAATAATATTCCTAGAATAAGAAAAATATATCTGGATAAATTAAAAAAAAAAAATACTTCCTTCAGCTTTAGAATTCGTAAGTTAAAACTACTTTAGAAGACGCATATCTTTTTAACTTCTATCATGCATATATGTTAGAAAGAGACCACATTTATTTCCCAAAAAAACTTAAAGCGACAACAAATGTGTAAAGGAAATTAATCGATAACCGTCAAATATTTTCTCTCTTACAGCAAAGAACCAGAGGGCATTCACTATGAAGGAAATTTACGTTTTGAAGGCTACGCTGTTGACCTGATTTACAGTTTAGCAGAAGAGTGCGAATTCGATTTTGTTTTCGAGCCTGTGCCTGATAACAAGTATGGTAGCTTTGATCCGATTACAGGGGAATGGAATGGCATTATAAAACAGCTTATCGATAAAGTGGGTATTAAACTAGCAATTGGAACCAAAACATTTCTAAAAATTTTTTTTTATATTTTTACAGACAGCTGAAATTGGCATTTGCGATTTGACTATTACACAGGCACGCCGTAGTGTGGTGGATTTTACGATGCCTTTCATGCAATTAGGTGTTAGCATATTATTCTATAAAGATCCACCGCCACCACCAAATCCTTTTGGCTTCTTCAATGCATATTCGTTTGATGTGTGGATCTCTTTGTTGGCATCTATAATTGTAACGGCATTATTTTTGGTTGTATTAGGGCGGTAAGTGTGATGTTTATGGATGTGTGGTGAATTTTTGTTCATCGAAAGCTGAATAATATTTTACGTTATTTCAAAAGCATATCCTTACCGGATTGGTTTAGTCAATATGAACACGATCCAGATCCCAGTGAATTGCAAAATATATGGAACTTTTCGAACACATTATGGTTGAATGTTGGTTCGATATTGAATCAAGGTTGCGACATATTACCGAGGTGAGTTATGTGATTTAATTAATTTCTGAATTCCTTGCAGCAATATTCGTTTATTGCAGTTCTAAATGAGTTCTTTTTTTGTTCTCTTCCTCGCTCTCTTCTTTTAGAGGTCCCGCAACGCGCATATTTACCGCATGCTGGTGGATATTCGCTCTCATACTCTCACAGACGTACATCGCTAAAATGTCGGCGTTTATTACCTCCTCTCAAAGGGGTAGTGCCATTTCCAGTTTACGCGATCTTATAGAACAGAATAAAGTACAATTTGGCATGCTTAAAGGTGGTAGTACATCATTTCTATTCTCTGAATCGAACGAATCCGAATATCGTTTGGCTTGGAATAAGATGACCGCCATGAAGCCGAGCGCGTTTACGGGTAATAACAAAGAAGGTGTGGATCGTGTGAAGAGAAGTCGTGGTCGATATGCTTTTCTCTTGGAAACTACGACGTTACAATATTATCTTAACCGAAATTGTGAACTGAAGCAAATCGGTGAATCGTTTAGTGATAATCATTATGGTATTGCTGTGCCGCTGGGTAAGTTTGCGGAGCGTAGTGCTACGGAACTTTTAATTATCTTTGTACTTGGATTACTAGTGTTTTCCGCCCTTTTTATTTTGCTCTATTTTATCCTTCTTACAGATGCACCCTATCGTTCCAATCTAAGTGTAGGCATTTTGAGACTTAGTGAAACGGGGAAACTAGATGAGATGAAGCGTAAATGGTTTGCTACAAAAAAACCGACTTGCGATAGAGACTCTGGTAATAAAGGTCAACAATTCACTATGGAAGCAGCAAGCGGGTTGTTTATAGTTTTAACTGGTGGCGTTGTGTTCTCGTTTTTAATTGGTATATTCGAGTTTCTAAAGAACGTTCAAGAGATTTCAGTTAAAGAGCTGGTACGTCAATATAACCCTTTCACTTCCACTTTCTCTCCTTAAATGGTAAACATATATTTCTAGATTTCACCCGTGGTCGTGCTCAAATCTGAGCTGATGTTCTTTTTCTGTTTTTGGAAAACTCGCAAACCTTTGCGTACCTACGCAGACAGTCGTAGCTCAACATCGACGGGGTATTCATCTATGGATCGCAATGTAAACACTTCAAATGCAAAAAAGAAAGTGAAAAAGAAATCGGGAAAGAGACGCGAGCAGTAAGCTAGATTTTTGGGTGGGTATGAACAAGATACTTATTATATTTAGTGGGGTAGAGCATGTAAGCAGTAAACGAAAACAGTTTAATTAGAAAGATATTATACAAACAAATTATGTGTTTCATATCTGGGTTGCATTGCGACGGAATGCTATTAGGGAATATATGTACTTCGAGTTATATCGGGCGATATGACTCCCCTTCCTTAGTTGGTTTCCCAGGCTTTAGTAGTGGGATCACCTTTGCCTGCTCTCACTTTTTCAGGAATTACGCAATTGGTCATGGACAGGTTGAAAACAAATTTTTTAGCATCTTACTCCCTCATTTACGAGATGTTTTAATATCAGAATGGTATTTCGTCTAGGCCTATGGATTTAAAGCTTTTAGTATTTCGAATGGTCTCCTGAAGCTCGGTGTTGGGGATGGCAATGAGAGTTTGACTGTTTTTTCGTTTGTGCGCTTCTCAGGTGCCGCGTCTAATTTCCTTGTCCACCAGTAGATGGGAATAAACTTTGTCGGCAAAAAGGGGTCGCGCATTTCTTTGGTTTCGACTGAAACTTGTCGCAGAAGGTCATGGATATTTCGTTGTTGTTGTGGTTAACAGTGCTGCGCTATGTCTTAACGATCACCCTGATTATCGTCATCAAGCCCTTCTAACGGGAGTCCAAGTAAACGAGAGTAGGTTCAATTGAATAGATAAAGGCATGCTCATAGACAGATTAGACAGGATTAGTGTAAAGGGATGTTCATGAGAAGACATACCACACTCAGGGCAAGTATTTGCTATGGACTAAGAGTTGATACTATTTCAATATCCAGAACGAAGTTGTGCTAACATGAATCTAGTCTCATTTTGGAAGGACGCAGATCTGAGGGATCTGCCTACCCATTCGGTTACGCAGATCAAACGGCAAGGTAATGTGGTACAGCAAGTTATCATAGTGCTTGGAAGCGGAGCTATATCCAAAAGATGTCGGTTTAGATGACTTGGCTCATGGCAGTTCATTAAACACTGTATGCTTAAAAGTTCCGCGTGTTCGCGAACATAGACCATTCTAGCCTCTTGATGGAGGTGAGACTTAGATGACATAAGCAGACATCCCGTGGCAGTTCCGATGGCGGTGTTTTGGCAGACTTGCAACTTCGTCCAGTTGCTGTCAGCAAGGTTGGGCCACCATATGGGCGCAGCGTAATCAGTAACCGGTCGGTCGAAAGGCTTCTATGTAAATTTTATTTATCTTAGCCCCAAGTGAAATATAGTAGGGGAGTAGAGTAGTATCTAGTAACTTCGCACCCGGCTCCAGGAGAGATATCGGGAGATATGATTCGCTACGATTCATCAGCTTCCACAATCGCCTGTTTCAATATTTGAGGAATGACGAAGGTGGTTAGCGAGAGGTTAAAAAGAGCCGCTTAAAAACTGTGGTCAAGGTGTTTCTATATCTTCATGGTAATACCGTCGGGTCCGATTAATTTTGAGGGCTTGGCCTTCAATATGGCTTCCTTGACCACGGAGACGGTGAAGGCAATGGTGCCTGTGTGGTGCACGTGTTTGTGCGCCCGATCTATGGCTCGTCTCTTGGCCATATCAGCCGGTGCATGAATTATAAACTGTGAACAAAAGGAGGGCGCGCATCGTTTAGGGTCCGACTTGACGCGACCTTGTCGTTGTGCTTGGTCAGATTTTATAGGGCCTTGAATGTTGACCATAGTTTGCCGACACCGCTGGAGAGGTTGCAGGTATGTTGTTTCCACCTAGTTTGTGTGAGTTGCACCTTGCGAAAATCTAGTTGACCTTGGCGTACATCTGTCGGTGTTGGTGAGAAGGCTAAGGAGCGTTCTGTATATTCCGTAGAACGGAAAATACGTCGTTCGGATGTAATGAATAGGTCGCTCGATAGGGAGAATTATGGGTAGTTGGTCAGATTTTAGGAAAATTTGCGACGAGTTAGACAGGGTTACATCGAAATAACAGCCCTTAGTCGGCTAAAACCCGAGTCATTTCGGTACAATAGAACCGGCTGTTGTCGGAATGGGGACCGGCTACTTTTACACTAAAGGGTCTTTCAGATAGAAACAACAACAAATGTGTACGACAAAAAACGTCTTTTTTTCTTTAAATTTTAGCTTATAGTTAAAAATCATATTTAATGTTTCTTATAAACGAAAATAATTTAGCATCCCTTTCCTTCTGGAATGCATGTTCACAATCCATAACAATTTTCTGCATATTCATGAAATCATTACTGATGATCTTGTGCGTCTGCTTAACGCGATTCAGAAAATCTTCATATTTAGTGCCCACATAAGCCATTTGTGATTGCTCTAGAAGTAAAAAAAACTTGTTAGCGACATGCAAATGTACAACCATTAGAAATAAGCTATATTTATTTTGTATAAACGCACCGCTGCGCATTGGTGGTTTGGTAGCGTTTGGTGCGTTTCGCGTATTAATTGAACTATTATTAATTAGTCTAGCCGGTGGCGGTTGAACAGACGCTGGTGCCAATGGTGGTAATTTTTGTTGTGGCGGCGGCGGTGGTGGCGAAGGCGTTGGAGATGCAGGATTCGGTGATGGTGGTAATTCAGTATAGTGTGGTATCTTCACTTCTCTGTCAACAAATTCTGCTATTGTTGAACGAAATCTCTCGGGGATTAGAAGTAGTCTGGAAATAGCAAAACATTTTCATTCAGACGAAATCTGTGTTTACTAACTCCATACTCGCCTCTCGGTATTGCCACGTTTATAACATAAATATGCCGATTTCATTTGGAACCATTTTCGTCGTATTTGTGCTGCTGCTTTGTTTGGGAATCCCTTCTTCTTCATCTTGCTGGCAATTTGTATGAAGGTGTAATTTGTTGTTTGTGTGGTTCCTTGCACTCTGTACACATCGCGCAGCAAATTTAACATGCATTCGATTTCTGCATTATTCCAAAAGTTTCGCTTCAATTTTTCTGCTTTCATGTCGATTGGTTTTGTTTTGTAATAATATTTTTATCACTAAACCAAAACAAATTCTACTTGGATTGGAAATGTTAAATCCGACTTCGATTTATGTAAAAAATCGATATTGTACTAAAAATTGTCGACTTTTTAGTATCGACTTTGATTTTGTTTTGGTCTGAGCACAATTGTGGCGTAATCGCGTTGTCGCATAGCGTAAGAGCGCTATTAAGTAGTAAAGTTCATAGCAGCCATGGAAACAGTGACAATCGACCAATTATCGGCAAAATGTTGACTTTAAAAACGTTGGGCTTTAACGTTACTCCTGGAAGATCAAGTATAAAGTGACCGATGTGGACAGTCCTTTGTAGGATAACATTCCGGTATGTTCCGGTTCTAAAACCTTCTGGCACTAGCCGTATAACAGATTGAATGATTTGTGTTACCTCTAAGAAACTTCGAGCCATGGATTTTAATCGACAGGCATATCTCAACGCGAGTATATTGTGAGAAGGTGGTAGGAGTTGTAATTCGAGCTAAATGACCAAGCTGCTCTTTTCCCAAATATGATTAACGATTTTCTGAATGGCTGAAAAAGAGTCTGTCGAATTCGAGATCCAGGGAGTGATTTCCTATGCCCGCTGTTGTTTATTTCCTACATCTCTAAACTCCCTTCCCCACCGTAAGGAAATGATCTTCCGATCTTATGAAGGAGTTCCACATTAAGGAATTTGATATTGCCACCAAGCAAACCATCGTTCACGTTATTCACTACTTTTAAGTTAGAGATGAACATGATTTAAGACATCACCTAAGAAATCTAAGGAGTTTTGGTAAATAATAAACTAAACTGTAAGCACCACGATAAGATCTGGTATCATATAACATTGCCGTTTAACTTAAAAATACATCGGCCCTCTACAACATCTAGCAGAGTCAGGATGCCTCTTTGTCACATCCCGACCTGAGAATGCCATCCTACCAAAAAAAAAGTTTCACCTGTAGTTGCAGAACAATGCGATCTTTCTAAGTGAACGTGATTAACTCATCATCAACTCATATTTGCCCAAACTAAACCCCGAAATAACAAAATGCATGCGGGCATGTGTTGTGTCCCCGAATCATTTTTTAACGGCTCAACTTATTTATTATTAAAATAACCACAACCATACCACAGCGGTAGAGATAATCGACGTCTTTAGCTGACATGGTATGTCAATTGCTGGCATTCAAGGCTGAAAATTCAGCCTCACCTCCGACCACCGACATCCAAAGCTGTTATGGGCACATCGTCTTTGGAATTCTGCTTGCGCTTCTTGCGTACGTCAGCGCGTTGTTTCGTTCACTCATCAACCGCAGGGATGGTACCTTAGAATGGCAAGGCATATCTCGAGATTGTAAATGTGTACATATCCCCTGTCACCTGTTTCCAAGAGGTAATCAGTTTCCTACTGCAGTCGGGCCTACGTACCGTAAATACTAGGGATTTACCCGACCAAGTGCTGTTAATTTGATAAAACCCTATTTATTCCGCATCCACGTGTGAGCATACCGGTTAAACTTAGTGATATAATGTTCCTTCAACAACAACGACGACGTTGGGGTTTAAGTCCAAACTCACCTAACCGAGGTGAATTCTGTTACAAAATGAACGTATGTACGTAGTGGGGCTCTAGCGTCCTCAAATCCCTTATGGGTATGGGCGTGGATTGATGCGAAGTGGCGTACCAGATTGATATTCGGCAAAGGGCTGTCATTTCGGCAACACCAAAGAAACCATCAGCATACAAGTCAGGCGCTTGATAGACAGCTGCCTAGAGAATGCCAGATATCGAGATTGATGAGGCAATCCGCTTCAGAGCGTTCAAAAGGCCAGCTGGCGAACTACCATCCTGAAAAGCTCTGGACGCACAGAGCTCTAAGTTAGGTCGATGCAATCATTGGGAAGATAAGGCACAGGGACTGCGGCTTCCCAGCATATAAATAAAGACCGCGTCATGCTACCGTATACAACGGAAATTTCTAATTCAAGACAATTTGACGAATCTGTGTAAACTACGTGTGTTCACACTAACGACCATTACGATGATTAAATATCATTACCTGAATGGGCTACCGACTTTATTGTTTACAGCTTCTGAAAGCTGTTCAAAGTACTCGCAGGCTATATGAATGGATTAACTCTATAATTCTAATAATCACAAAACACAAACAGACTCGTACTTTCAATATCACATTTTGGTATGCCATACCCGGCCACTTTACCTCGCGCTCATCTCAACCAATGCCATCCATCCATGCAAGTGTCATGCAGTATGTGTAATGTGTATTAAACTTTCAGAGTACTTAATAGCAAAATAAATACAGTGTTAGTATTGTGTCAGTGAAATGTGGTGCTGCTTCCAACAAAATAAAATTGCACTCCTTGCGGCGAGGAAGCATCTGGACTGTCGACAGCATTTTATGGCGCTTGGCTACCACATTTGGGCTACAAACAACCAAGCATAGTAGGGATGAGTGCGCACTATGTATTTAATCCCGATATAGATCTGTTTTGGCCCCGAAGAGAAATAGTAGAAAAATCGAGACATCAAAGTCATCCATACCCTTTTAGGTCTGCGTTTGGGCAGTGTGCCTTAGCTCACTCGAGTATTGTTTATAAATTCAACTGTTTGCCCAGTTAAAGGTGAGGATTTCAATATAATATAGGTTTGCGAAGTATATGCAATTACTAAAACATCTTCCAGACCGAAGTTTCCACCGTTATAGAAGCTGCGAAACACTTTGGGATCTAGCGCTTTTTTATTAGTATTGTTGTCCTTCGGTGTTGTGTTAAAATAAACCCCGAGCTATCCATGTACGTACGAGTAGACTAGGCTGCCGTGGTAATGTGGTATTAATTCAAACTATAAATTTGGCTTGGGCTGTTATCGGTCTCTATAGGAGTTGTCCCAACAAAACAGATTACATCTTATCTGGGTCCCGGATCAGAGTGGCATCGAGCTTACAAGTCCAAGTGCGCCTAAGCAGATGCCTTCTGATAAAGCTCGCTTTAGTATGCAGTATGGCGCATGCAAAACTCTACAGTGGGAGATGGGAGCGAATAATTAAGAAAACATTAACGAAATAGACAGCCGTGGTGTGGCGGTAGTGTTGCTGGCCTACCACACCGAATATCCAAGGTTGGAGCCCTGGTACAGGTAACATCAAAAGTGGTTTGAAAAAGCTTTTCACGGGGTCGCCCCTCGGCAGTGGTTTGGCAAACTCTCCGAGGGTATTTCTTCCATGGAAGGCTTCTCAGCAAAAATTCATCTGCCTTGCAGATACCGTTCGGAATCGACAAAAAACTGTAGGTCCCGCAAATTTGTAGGAACAATTAGAAGCAGCCCACCACAAATTGATAGAGAAGCTCGGCATAATCTCTTCAGGAGGTATATATAGCGCCAATAAAGCAGAAGTTAACAAATGCTGAGAGGAATTGTCCACGACCATAACTAAGATTGTTGGTGCCGCGAAAAGCTGCCGTAGGTAGGGGAAGTGACCTTTCGCATCTTCTCAAGTTCGCCTGGGAAAGTGAGAGTGTTAAAAGGATTAAAAAATAGCACGTCGACCAAATGTGCTTCCACCATATACGCACTGATGGAGTCCAAAGCATGAATTAAGGATTCCGAGTTAAGTTCTGAGTATCGCCATGCACGTTCTATAAACTAACCGAACCAACTTTAAAACAATGCCATGCTGTCTGAGCTTTCCTTACCTTTGTTTTGTTGCCGAATAATGAGCAAGTGCTTGAGGACAACTTTCCTATATCTTTTAACAAGGTTTTCCTATGAAAGCTGCGTACTTCATGGATCGTGCTTTGAATGGATCCATCATGCGAAGCTCTGTTTGTAGGTAGGTGCGTGGAGTCTTCACTGGTCCTAGCAGAATTAGTGATTTCACTAATGAAAAATACCGGAAAAAGAAAGTTGAATAAATGGAAGCCAGTTTGACAAGTCGGTTTATTATATACATACATATATCCTCTAGAATTTAAATATGTGAAAAAATTTTGAGTCCTGTAGTGGAATTCACTAACTTCTATAACGACATTCGCAATCGACATTTTGTTGTAACGATATTTATAACGATATCGGTATTCACTAACCATTTTTTATCGATATTCGTTTATTCGCGATTAGCTGTGCCGCTAAGTAAACAACACACAATTTGGGGTTGTGATCTGCGTCGTTAAATAAACAACACATAATTTCAAGTTTTTAGCGAAAATTAAAATAATATTACTATTATGTCAATATTATTATAAAAAAAAATTGCATTTGAATACTTAGCGTATGTTTTATTGCGGGATGAGGAATCCTAAGCCCGAATCGTTATAGCTAAGTTAGTGAATAGCACAGTCGAAAATGCAGTCGACGAAAATCGTTAGTTAAAATCTCGAAATTTCGCATCGTTATAAGTTACTGAATTTCACCACTGCTGATCTCAAATCGGTCTCTACTTTGTCGTTCCATTGGAGTGGTGGTCTCCTACGTCCTCTGCTCCCACCGGTGCCGGTGCATCTTCGTGCATTCGCACAACATCAGAATAAAATAAGTGCTGTAGTAGATTTTAATTTCCCATTTCGCTTATGTCAACTCTTTTGGCAATCCCGACATCCACATCACCCATATTTAATACATACAACAATCGCTATGGCAGGCTAAAGGGCAGCACATTGCAGCCCAGCACGTTTATGGCATCCTCTTCGTCAATACGAATGCATTTGCTCATTGAACGTATCTCAATAGCTTGAACGTGTTCTCCGTTCAACATTTTGCCGGTTGACTAACCGTCTGAACTACAATCCGACTATGCAACCGTACGTCCATTAAACAGACCTGCCTGCTGCTACTGAAGTATGGATACACCTCTTATTTTTACCTTAACTACATACAGGGCTCTCTACATCTACATGCGGTAAGTATTAAAAGCCATAAGTAAACTGCCGAGTTCCTCTGTAACTCATATATCCAACATATGAAATAAAAATCTAAATTCTAGCTGGAGGCAAAACAGTAAGCGCGCATAGTGCGTACAGCAGCAAGTTGCAAGCTGCAGTGCTAAAATAAGCTAAAACCTGGCTGGTTTTGGCCAAGTTGACTGGTGACGAAGTCGTTGAGGCGAGTTCAGTCAAGTCAATGCAAGCCGAGTACATACTGTGATGTTCTACTCTTAATCATCCATTGGGTTTTTGGTTCGGTCGACGCAGAAAAATACCGACGGCCGGTCGAACGTCGTTTGGATAGATGTGTTTGTATGTATGTATATATGTATGAGATATGAGTACAATATTGCTGCCAGCTGCCAATTGCCAGTTAGTTCAAAATTGTAGTGAGAGACAAGTTCGACGTAGCGGTGAAGAGCTACCGCGCGTTTGACAAATGGGCAGGTTTGGCGACTACTTAATATTCACACTGCAGCATAGATTGTAGATCGATTGCCGCCTATTAAAATTATAATTATATTTTCATAATAAAGTGTGCTCTCTTATTTGTGTGGAGGACACATTAAAAGGAATTAAATTACATCCTTGGAAAACTTTCAACTACAATATGGCCCACGACTGGTAGATGAGTAGGAGAGGTGCTTTGGGTGGGTAGATAAAAAACAACACGGGGATCGCCCTTCGGGTTAGGGGTTTAAAATATGCCCGAGGTAGGCAACTCGATGGTTGATCGACGGATATGATGCCTCTCACCCCTCATTACCCACCTTCTTCTTCCTTACGGAGGGGTGACATGACCAAGGGAGTACTGGAGCATAGTCATCAACCTTCCGGAAAGTGTTTTTGTCGTTACAAACCACAACAACAACAACCACAGGAATGCTAGAAATTTAGATCTACTTAAGTGCAGTAAATCTTCGTGAGTTGGGTTGACCCCATTATGTTACTACATTAGCTAAAGGGGACACCATCTCCCAATTACCTCGCGTCTCACGGCCTTTAAAGGATATTATTTCGTATAATAATGACCTCGTCCTATGTGAGTCGTCTGAGTGTTCCAAGAAATCAAGACCGCGGTTGGTTTGCCTCCATTTCCCTATTTCATACGGAAACTCGTGGTTGATTCTAAAAAATGCCGCAAATAGAAAAAATGATATTTAAAACTAAAGGTGAGGATCTCTTTGGGTAGCAGCTTGCCAGGCCTGCTATCCTTGAATTCAGAGCTTTGGAAAAGGGCATTCAAATTATTTATTTATGCTTCGACTTTGTGCTTCCACCCTGCGCCATCCCTGTCGGGATCTTATCAATAGTCAAATGGCTGCAGTCGTTACGTTTTATTAAAATTGTTAAATCAGAAGAGGTTGCTCTACAGCGACATCAAAAGCCAAGCATCCCAAGCGAGTTCGTCAAGCTTCGCGGACTCATTGTATACTTTACGTTTTCAAGGAACAATATAAGACACAGGGGCCTAAGAACCTCATCCGCTAATAGAGCCTCACTGATCTATTGGACACTGTACGATTTCTAGTAATACAGAACTCGGTACGACCAATGGGAGAAAGAACCTCTTCCGCTACTATGATGTCAAAAGACAACTCACCGCGAATGTGACCTAGTGGCGCAATGACCTCTTCTGACATTCTCACGCCGAGATATCGTTTGCAGCCTAGGGGACCGTTTTTAAAGTTGCCTCTCTACGAAAAGTAGCTTTACCTTTCCCTTTGGATAAAAGGTGTGCACTATTGAAAAATCGGATCCCCTGCGCCTTTACATCCGCGTCAGTAATGACAGCAAACAATTTGAAATTGTGAGGGACTTCATCTATTTGGAATCCGCGTAAACATCGAAAGCAAAGTGGGCCGAAAGAGTCCCCAGAGAATCATTCCTGCCAACAAGTGTTACTTTGGGCTAAATAGGAAAATGAAAAGCAAATCCCTCTCTCAACAAACAAAGATAACATTCTATAAGTCAGTCGTATTACTTATCCTGACGTATAACTAGGAATCATGGACGGTTTAGATAAAATATGGAATGTCTGTAAGAGGTTTTGGGAGAAAAGTTCTCCGGTGGTTTCCGTGATATCAACGGCTTTTATGGAAGGAAATGAATCGATTCGCTGGACAAAGTATACGCTCCGCTTTCTGTGTCATGTTATGCGAAGGAATAAAAAATATTCGGCCCAGAAGGATTTTCTATCGGCAACCGAATCACGCAGTAGAAGGAGGGTAAGGCCCTATTGCGGAGATCCAGGAAGAGGAAGATTGGACCTGTTTGGTGGTGAAACTGCGGTTCAAATAATCTTCTCCAGCATTGACTTAAAGAAATCACCGGAATGAGAGTCGGCTTGGCTAAAGCCTTGTAGGTCTGGTCGATGTTAGACTTACCAGGTTTTAACGCGCACTGATAAGGTCGATTTGTGGTGCATTTATGCGGCGTGACTGCTTAAGCTGATCCAAGTTGTGGATGTCCCACAGAGATGGCATTAGCGCATCTGGTTATTTTCTCTAGGTGACTCGGGGAAGAAGCTGCTAGAGAGTATGTTGTGTCAAATATACCAAGAACAACAACAACAAATCTCAGTTGTAAATATTGGTAAAGATGCTTGACTCCTTTACTACTTCAATTACTCGACGGAAGCACAAAACAGAGCAAATCACATAAATGCCATACCTTCATATCTTTGTCCATATGTACATATGTATGTATGTATTGCCATAAGCATATATAATAAACGACATGCATACAAGTTGCAACTTTAGTTTGGCATCCTTAAGACACATTGGCATTTCTTTTTCTTAACAGTAATAATACGTTACCAACGTGTCCATAAAATTAAAGCGAGCCGAGCTACTGTATACGTGTTGGCCAAGCAAAGATCGCAGTTCGGAATATGACGACGAGGAGGAGGTGAACGACGTATACAGCTTGCAGCAATTGCGTTGAAGTGGTGAATCTTTGAAGCAACTCGCTTCATTACTCCGGTTAGATGTTAAAATTCATTGATAAATATTACGTTTGCACTGTGGGACGCAAGTAATATAAAACTGGTGCAAATGTATGCTTTAAAAAATGAGAAAAATAAAAAGTGATTGGCCCTTAATCATAGTCGTTGCTTAACACGTGTTTTAATTAAATTATTTACATAACTTAAAAATACATTTAAAATGTTGGTCAATCATAGTCATATTAAACAAATATTTTAGCTGAAATGAAATGTAACAGGGTCCTCTTATAAAAAAAAAAATGTTATTGGTTGGTGGTATGAAGAAATTGTTTATGTTTTGCAAGGTCACCCTGTGTCAACTATTTTATTCACAAACCATAGTATACTATCGTATGGTATAGTATATGTCTTGGAGTAAGCAAAGTCACAAACACAACCATAGACACATACTGTGACGAAAACGTAATTTTAAAATTAATACTCCGTCTTAGACATAAAATGTATTTTAAGTTGACTATGACAGACATAAAATGATGCTTATTTTAGAACCATGTTTATGTAGATAAAACTCTATTTTAATTTGACTATGACTACGGGCCATTATATTTTTGTTTGGTGTGATTAATCCTGCGACTACTGGTGACTTGAATTGTCATTAACGATATTTTGTGCTCTACCCATAAAAGTTCATTCGATGCAACAAATGTGCCAAATAAAACTTTTTGTTCGTTTTTGGAATACTTTTGTTATTGTTTTTTACAATGGTGAAAGAGAAATGAAAAGATACAGATCTTAATATTAATTGTTATAGCTCTAGCATGGCTAGTCTAAATTTTGTAGTGAGTGAGCACTTTCATGTAAAATAATTTTTTTTTAATTAAAATATTTTTATGTATTTCCTGTGGTGGCGCACGTTACAATCGAATAAGCTTACTGAATTTTTGAAGAAAAAAACTGAAAAAAATTTAATCGTTCTAATATTTATGAAGAAATTTGAAGAAATATTGACTATAGCAATATGTCGACAGCTCGAATTACTAGTTTGATGTCGGTGTGGCGATACAAATTTCTATTCCTTTTGGATATTTCTTTTAAATACAAACTTGTATTTTAAATTTATTTACAACAAAAATTCAGTTATCAAAATGAATGCACGTTACTCGAAAAATATTACCACTGTCACAGTTACGGTAACTGTCACGTCTCTGTACTTGTTCCCTACCCCGGTCATGGTAAATTTTTCGGTCAGTCTAATGGTTACGATTTTGGGCACTATAATGGTTTCGGTTCCGGTTACGGTCACTGTAACAGGCACTTTCGAGAATATTGCTATGTTCTTTTTTATTATACCGCAAAGTTCATTCAAAAGCAAACATTATTTCTGTTATCGATTTTTTTGACAAGCATAACGTTTCTCTTCTTTCTTAATAACATATTGATTGTTTCGCAAGTTTCCGAAGTTATCCTTTGTTTCAGATTTATCGGTTGCAATCTATTTTTTTGACAAAATATATTTATTTCGTACTAAGATATATATCTCTAAATATAATAAAATTGTAACAGGTCGATGTCTGTACATTGAAGATATTCAAGAAAAACTGATAGGAGAGGTCGTTATTGGACCAGCGGAACCCAAATCTACAATTTTTAGAATTTTTCTCTGTCTGTCTGTCTGTCCGTCTGTATGATTGTGCGCGTATCACGCAAAAACTACTGGATAGAATTGCATGGAACTTTCACCATTCTATCACTTAACGTCTAACTTAAAGTTTAGGACAACTTTCATTTGGATATCTCATTCAGTTCCCGAGTTATTGACCAAAATGTGGGGAAAATGTGACCAAAAATGTGGTTTTTTTACCATAACGCCAGCGTCACACAAAAACAACTGTATAGAAATAAATGAAACTTTCAATAATCATTTTCTAGACGTCTCTCCTAAAATTTAAGATATCTTTCACCTCGATATTTTACCCGGGTCCCAATTTATTGACTTAAATTTGGACCCAGGGTGACTGTATGATTTGTGCTTTTAAGGCGGAACAAAGTTCGGCGGGTCAGCTAGTTTTATATAAATTTCTATGTATTTGTATTGTGTTGATCCTTTCTGAATGTGAGCAATCGAAATTTTAACTTTAAAAAGTTTTAATGTATATTGGAACGATTTTCCGTCGTCCCTTGTCAAATTTGGTTTTGTAACAAACCGGTTTAGGTGTTTCGCCATCCTCAATGTTTAGTTTCATTCTCACTGAGGATGGCGGAATATACATCAACTTTCCACCCTATCGGAAAATTAACAAAGCAAAATAAATAAATTGGTTAATTTCGAGTTGTATCGATTCATTTTTGTTGACATTTTTAATTACCATACTGTTTGTTTTTTCGGATTGTATTGAATTAATCAATTCTTCTAGTGCCTGCTGTATTTTTTAATTCTTTTTTAATCGGTAGCTACATATTCTGACTGTTTTTACCTGTCAATACATTCGAATTTTATCGATTATATTCGAGTTTTACAATTCTCTGCAGTATTGCATTTTTTCGACTAATATTGATTTTTCTTCCTGTTTCTCAGTTTCGTATGGAAGTAAAAACCATTGCTTCTTTTGTTACAGCCATTTTTTTTTGGCATTTTTCGATATCTTCCGAATATGATCGATTAATATGTTTCATGATTTTGTAATTTTATAGAGTTTTGAAGTATATTAGCTAACATTGCATAAAATAAGTTTCCAACGAATTATTTAAAGTTTTTTTTTTCGATTTTAGTCGATATTTTCAAGTTCGTATTAAATATTTTTTGGGCGATTTTTTTTTGAATATACTCAAGTTATGACCGTGTCTTGCGGCGGTTCCGTAAATCTCTAATAAAAAATATTGAAATTGAAAATTGCCACTTCTTTGTCAAATATTCTTCCGCTTTTCACCCATTTTGTGCCATTGTCCGATGTAGTAAATTGCCTACCATAGCCTACGGCATCAAGCATCCAAATTAAATTAGTTTGTAGCTACTCTTATTGCACATGTTATTTTCCTTTGCTTTACCTGTTTTGTATGTATGGAATTTAATGAATGAATAAAAATCAAGTTCGCAAAGGGAGCAGTCATTATACGGTAGATGCATGTGCATATGGCAACATGTAGATACGGCTGTTTGTATGTATGTATATATATATATATATTCTGATTTTGTCTGATATTGTTGCCGGCAGTAGTTAAGTATATGTATGTATTTGCCAACTGAAGATGAAATGGTCCATCATCAAGCCATATACCAACGCGAATAAGAAGCAAAGTGGCCAACTGCCAACTATTCATATACATACATACATAACCAGAGCTCCACAATAATATTCAGCAAATTGAAAAATGTTCTGTAACTGACATCAATTGGAAACACTAATACAGTATAAGTCATCGTAAGCCTGTTTTTTTTTAACTTAATGGGGGACTCCACCTCTCTATGCTGCTTGACTCGAGTTTCAATACGAGTACTTTCGGGGCCGGAACTTCATTGTCTATTCGCCTAGCGTTCGCTTGGTAAAGTTCGTATAGCTTCAGAAACCGCCTTGGCATTACGGGAAGATGTTTGTATAAAAGCTTCAATATTGGGGTCTTCAACCCTTCCCACGATAGGGCAGACAAGTGCATTTTGATGCTGCGTTAGTTGGATTTACGGGATCTCTTGTATATTGAGTAGAGTACGACGGGTAGTCCGTCTTTTAGCACACTTTATTCGTTTTCAATAGGGATATTGATCCTCTCACTCTCAACGTCGTCCACGAAATCTAAATTGTTGAGACAGAGCGGCATTCGGCATCGTACTAGTCGCTCCTAAGTGATCGTTGGAACCATATACCTCAGTACGTGGTGTGGGAAATATGCTCCCACTGCTAGCATTGATCGTTAGGATGGCTTTCAGAGAGTACGGGCAGACGTTCGAGTGGAGAATAATCAGCTATCTATTAGACTATCTCATTTGTTCTTCATCTAATTAATTTTTAGGAGCCCTGCACATAACATTCAACCATTCCTAGTTGATGTGCATCAGAGACAGCCAAATTCTTACGTATTTATCTCGACTACAACATTTAAGCTTGGAAATGTGTTGGATTTATGTAGGTATGTAGATGTATGCTTGATGTGTGCACTTTTGCAGGAAGCGACTCTTTACTCATGCATTGATGACATGTAACTCGGTGCTCAAATTAAATGAAAGGCTTGGAACAGAAAAGCACCTTAATAATAATAATAATAAATGAAAAGAACAACAAAAACAAATTCAGTGTATATTCGATCTCAATCGTTAGTATCGATAAACATAAAAGTGGGGTTTTGCGCACGCGCACACACTCACACACACATACGCACACTCAAGTGAAATATTAAACTAGTGAGAAAAAGTACTAGTTAACAACTAGTATTAATTGACTAACATCAAACTAGTTGGAAAAGATCAAACTTGTGTGAACAAAAATTCAAATTTAAGCCGAACTAGGGACACGATATCGAATGCAAAGTATCGATGCTGTACTCATTTGAAGTATCGCTGTACATGTATCGGGTATCCGATAATATCGAAACAAAAATACGCGATACCCTAATTTATTTAAAATTAAATGTACACAAAATAAGTAGTTCAATCACGCAAAGTAGTGGGTATGTTATGCTAAAATTGAAAGTTGTGGCTTACTCTGGAATTCTAGATATTCTAACGATGAAAATAATAATTTATGTGTACATACATATTTATTTATAACATGTCATGTTTATTTATAATGAACAACATTACACGCATTGATATGTACCTAAAGTTTCAGTTTACAATGACCTTAATCTAAATATAAGTCTGCGTTCAGGTAGTTTTTGCCATGCTCACAAATTTTGGCTTTAGTGAAATTCTTTAAAATGATTTTCTCCAAATGTATAGGTGGGAATTATATACGAAAATTATGTTATAAAAATGTTTTCAGAATTCGCGAAATGTCGACGAGTTTTCATAAACATTTTCTTGTTTTTTTTTTCAGAATTTTTTAGATTTTTTTGGAGTGTGCAGTTTGTAGCCAAAGCAATTTTGTATAGTAAAACATGTGCCTGTTCATTGAAATTCAAAACGAAGTAAGTAAGTACCCTACTAGACGGACCTAACCACACTCACTAATACATGCAAGCGAAAATTGTAAATTACTAACACATACAAAGCCTTCTGTGAAGTTTTTTTTTTCTTTGTGTATCTTCTTCTTTGGTATTGTGAGCGAAATGTTAGTGCGTCGTAAAAAAATTTATAAAATATTTAATAAGGAGTTTTGCAAAGAAATTGCAACTAATACGCCTAGATAAGGCAAGTATATAGTGCTTATTATTGTTATTAAACAAGTAAAGTCCTGGTTTATATTTTTATGCACAAAAATTTTCGTATTTTTAGGTGGACGAGCAAAGGAATTTTCAACTTGCGGCAAATGGAGTGAAATTATATTTTGTAAATGTTTAGTGGTATATATGTATTTATAGATCTAATTGACTGTTGTGAACGTGAAAATTGTGTAATTTTAAATTATATTAAACATTAAATACCAAATCTAATAATAAACCCAATTGTATTTTCATTGTTACCTGTATATGAAGTTTCCATTATTTATAACCATTAGGCCTGGCGCATGTTTGCCGTACTCATAACCATTAGCGATTGCGTGCGTTTGCATTATACCTGACTGTTAGCGCTAACCCAACTTTTCATTACGGATAATGAGAGTGAAGAGTGCAGACAGATGTGGTTTTACATGCGCAAGAAAGGGATGCCGTATACTGTACGTGTGCACACGGACAGCAAACACATGGTTAGATTTGGCACACTGCTCTTCAGAAACTAATTGAGAAAAATAAGCAAAAATAACGCAAACGCAAGTCAGGCCGAGGGGTTATCTGACCAACCATTTAACTGGTACCTGTCTAGTAGGGTAAGTACATGTTGCAACAAGCCTGATCATCGATCAACGGAAACTCTTAGATACCTTGCTTCGATTCCCGCCACAAGTTAGAAGCGGACAACCAACAGAGCAGTGGCTTTGGTCTACTAGTTTTTGTTAATTGCCAGATTTTTCTACAATTTCGATACGCTACTCGATGCCAAAAAGTATCGCTACAAAAGTATCGAGTACAAAATATCGGTATCGAAGGGCAAAAGTATCGATATGGTATCGTATCGTATCGAAATTCGTGTCCCTAAGCCGAACATTTAGGTACCCAGGTGTGGAAAAAGCAATGTAAAGCTTTTTATTTCAAACTAGTTAGAGGACCCGGCAGACTTTGTCCTGCCTAAAGACATGAATTGAAAATACATACATACATACGTCCGAAATTTAATTATGCGAGAGATTCGTACATATGTACTTGCATACATACGTACCGAGTTCTTTCACCATACCATCTAATTCAACATGAATGAGGTGGGGTGAGATTCCCGCATAACTTCTAATGTTTCATTCGGTTGACAGCGAACAAACACACAAACAGCTTTTTTTGGAAAAAGTGCTGCTTTTGTTTAAACAATTTTGGTTAAATAAGATATGAATCAACTATTTTTTTTGATGCAGAACGAAAGTAAATATTTCAAAGTTTAACTTCAAGTAAGTTTCATTTTAATCGGTGGATTCTTTTATAATTTATGGCTGTGTAAACAAAAAATGTATGCTTTTTTACCACATTTTGTCCGATTGCCACGCCCCCTTTATATATTTCTTCACATTATAATGACATAAACCTTCCTCTTCAACCAATCTATCTATTTAAAAAACTGAATCAACATCCGTTGCTTAGTTTTCAAGATTTAAGCATTTAAGGGGACAGCCCTATGACTTTGTTTTATAATATGTAGTGATTTGCTGCATGACCTTTGCCCCTTTGCCACGTGGGAAGAGTACTTATACATTATGCCCGAGGGCATTTCGTTCTTTAGTTTATATAATAACTAGTAAACCCGGCCCGCTTCGCTGCGTCTCAGAACTAATAATAGACTGAGTCCGATTTTCATCAGTATATCCCATACCAGATAAGATATGGAACTTAATTACATCGCTCATTGCAGAACTCATTGCCACCTTTCGGTTGATACCCATATTGTACTAACACATTTTGGGTCACCTTGGTCCACATATCGTTCGATTTCTCCGAAACTGGTCAAGCTATCGGTACAAATGACATCTTAAATTCTAGTAATGTAATAGTAAAAGTTCCATTCAATTCCATTCAGCGGTTTTGAGTGATGCGCGCCCAAACATACAGACAGACAAATTCTAAAAATTATTGATTTGGCTTCTATTGACTTAATTTATAATTTTATCATATGTAGAGATTTGTATTGTCAGCTTTTATAAAATAAAAAAAAAAAGTTTCTCCTTCGAATTGATTGAACTAAGTTTTTTGATGTCTACTTTGAACCGGTTACAGACTGGTATATTTTCAACTACTTTTAAACTATAACAGTTCTGTTCGAAATCGGACAATTGATATTTTCTTATATGAAAAATAATAAAGTTGGATGACTAGTTGGTTTGGAATTCATACTAGTTCTGCAATAGTTTAAAACTAGTTTATCTAACTACAAGTCTTTCATACACAACATATTTGTATGTAAGCAACGTAATAAATCACCTGCTGCTGGAAGTTATATTCATTTTGCTACTGTATATAGTACCTGTGCGCACAATATCCAGTTTGTAATCAAAGTGGTTTAATAACAGAAATAAAAAGTACAAAAAGGAAAAAAACAAAAACAAAAAATTAACGATAACGAAAAACAAATCAAAGACTCATAACGAGTGGTTCTGCATAGACATTATGGTTAACACAATTAAATGAGTAAGTGTGTATATATTTGTTTGCATCTAACGTATGTATGTATGAAGTCTTTTGCGTTAATCACGGTATAAGAATGCGTTTGTAAATTAATAAGATATAAGTCTATCTAAATGCATATATATATAGTTCAAATTATATATGTATTGGACTGGGCCAGTACAAATTTTTAATTTTTTTTTAAAACTAAAGTGATATCTGTTGGGTCTGAACGGATCTCTTAAGTAATAGTATAATTCAAATTCATTGGGTTTCAAAACTCGACATAATAACTTCTTTAAATTAAATTTTAAGTGCATCGATTTGTAAAACGTTACAACTTGAACACTTCCCATTCTAAAATTTAGAAGTGAAGAATAAAATTTGGTTTAAAAATCGTTGGCTTATTATTGCTGAATAGTTGTTTACGCTGCAAAAACGTGTTTAAGGTTAAGGCCGTATCTCGACCCAATATAGAATTTCGTTGACGAATTAGAATTCAGCAATTGATTCCCTTTACGAATTTGTTTTTATCTTTTATCTATACTGATATTTAGGGTTTTCTCAGATTTCGAAAGTAAAAACGTGAGTAGCTTTCTGACTATACCAGAAATTTTTGTTTGAAAGCGCTTTGTGGGGAATTTAATTTCCTGCAAAAATATATATGATTTTCTACAAAAGTATACGAGTATATATCTTATAATGAATATAAAATATACGCAGCTAAATTTGTTTTTGCTTAAATTGTTGGTGCAGTTTTACAACAAAATTGAGATCAGTCTATTCTAGATCTCTAGAAATTAATTAATTAACTAAGATCAGCAAGTTTTACATATTTTTTTATCATTTTGAAAAATAATATTCTATACTTCTCTAGAAAAAATATTTTTTTATTTGCACCGAGTTACGTCCTAAACGGATTGACTATTCCATACAAAAAATGGTATGAGAGGGATTAAAATAACGTTCGGGTTTCGGTTTCGGTTTTGTAAAATGTTTCAGTTTCGGTTCCGGAATCGTTCTTAAAAATTTTTTTCAGTTCCGGTTCAAAATAAAAAAAAGAAATCGATTTTGTGAACCAAAAATTTATTAAGTGTATGACTTAGCTAAAAAAAAATGGGAACGTGATCCATAGTTACTCTCGGCAGAATGTCCTTATGAATAAGCGGCCTTAAAAAAATAACCCTATGCAAATACCTCTGGACAGAATTAAAAAAATGAAATTTCCTCTTCTAGTTTTTTGATATGTCTTTTGTAACCTAGCTCGACAATCTTCGCTGAAAATTTGCCAGGGTATCGTTTTGGAAGAAAAAATATGTGACCACAAAATGAAGTAAAAAATAAAAAAAGTCGGTTCCGCCTTTTAAAACGATTTCGGTTTCGTTCTTTTTCAGATCAAAATAAGAGTAACGATTTCGGCTTCGAGAAATGAATCGGTTTTAATTGGTTATGGTTTCGGGGAGGAAGAAAAAAACGAATGAGAGAAAGAAGAATAGGGATGGGACTTCGATCTGGATACTGTAACAGATTGAACTCTTACCTATCCAGCAGGTTGACCTGATCGATATAGCAGATCCTTCTAAGATCAACTCAACTCTAGTTCAGCCCTGTTGAATTCACTAGGTTACTCCAACAACAACAGAAAGTGGATGGAAAAAGGGAAAAGTTAAAAAATATGAGGGGGAAAAGTAGTAAGAAAAGTATGCGGAGAGGAAGGGGGTGAGCACATCAAAATAAAATCTAAGGGTTATAGAGCTTAGGATTGTTGTTTGGAACTATCATCGAAATACGATCCACTCAGAGCATTGATGAGGAGGCAGATAATACAACGGCGGTATAAACTTCCATATTGGTTTGACCAACTCGTCCACCATTTAATGGTACTCTTTTTTGACTGTGGAATAAATAGCCACAGAAGCTGAGGTGAGATTGATAATTGCTGCACACAACTCGCACTGCGAAAGGGCTTCGTGCGGAGAACACTGCAGTAGCATCATACTACGAGGCTGGTAAACGTCCTGAAAAAGGTATAAAACAGTAGAGCTGCCTTCTATTAAGAGCCACCTTAGAGGAAACAAGGTATGAGACTTTTTTACATATTTTATAGTGCCATCTCCCGACCAATCAAGTGATGGTTACATATTCACTTCCCCCATGGAGGAGGTCTGTAATGTGATAATCAAAATTTCAGGGTACCGCTGGCTTGTTTTTAGAACCGTGCACATATAATTCCTTGTACTTTTGGATATTCTGATCTTTCGTTTTAGCTTATATACCATACGCATAGGTATTGGTGGATATTTTCTACTGACTGCAGCGTGATCAACTTGTCCAACTTTCTTTGAGATCGCGTGCTTCTTTTCTGAGCAAAGGCGTGTATATCTTACTTTCCACAAGATGTTGGTGCAATTCAATATCGGTCACTACCTCAAAGATACGTTAGGTGGCACCCGATGGTTTTGGGCAGTGTTGCTGAAATTATAGATCTGAAACACCGCTTCCTGGCCAACGGTGTCGTCAAAATCACCAAGCATGATTTTATATATAAAGCAGTCCTAATCATGTCGTTAGTTAAAAAGCACTGATGCTGAATTAGCGAGATATTTGTCAAAGGACGTGAGAAAACAACACAACAGGATGGCCAACACAAATAATTCCATTAAATAAATAGACAGATCCACCCCTAACCCGTTGCCCGCCTTTGACATTTCTGATATGGCGAGTGTTAACAAACACACTATTAACGTCATCAACGCTTGGCATAGGCATACTCCCTAGTAGAACACCTGGCATACCAGTTGCATGTCTTGTTCAATAACTTAATATTAAACGAGTGCTCCTGGACCCACATTTCTTCTGTGGATTTATTCGTAATTGCCAAGCGAAAGTACGGCCGAAAAACGAAGAGTCGAAAAGATCTGAACTGTTATATACCTATATACACAGGTCATCACGTGGCGCTTGAGGCAGTTAACAGCTTACAAGAAGTTTCTAATTTCAAAGTTTGAGATGATCGGCTACGGTTATGTGACTTTCGTTTAGGCTTTGGTGAACTTATGACAGGTGTTATGTGGATTCGATTTTTACTATAATAGTTCTACATCGATTAAGAAACTCAAACTACATTTTTTCGCACAGTGGTCATTTAGTACAAATATTGTCGATTTGAGTTATTTGTGCTGGCTTAGATCGAAAGACTTAGGAAACGAACTTTATTTTTAACATAGAAAACATATGTACCAAAGAATGTAAAGGAATAATGTAAACATGGCA
Organism: Merzomyia westermanni; assembly: GCA_949987695.1. Taxonomy (NCBI): domain Eukaryota; kingdom Metazoa; phylum Arthropoda; class Insecta; order Diptera; family Tephritidae; genus Merzomyia; species Merzomyia westermanni. Next base: position 182,750,701 of record OX465289.1, read on the forward strand.
CATTAGAGGAAAACTGCATCGTGACGCTACAGGGCACCATAGCTTAGTTGTTAGAGTATTAGTTCTGACAGTGGCTTTGGTGCAGGCACTTGGGTTCGCATCCTATGTAGTTGAACTTGCTCTATAAGTTCCAAGTTTTTACGAAATAAATTTTGTTTTGGTTGTAATTTGCTTGAGACTGTTTGCGAATTATTTGCATATGAAACTCATTATTGAAATTTTATCTGATGTTAAAATATTGATACTAAAATTGATCAAACACTTTTATAACAATATATTTTTCTCCAATTTTGTATCACCTAAATTGACCAAACTCCCGACTGTGCGACGGTTCGACACTCCAGTACAATTTTTAAACGACCACTGAGGAAATTTACAAAAAGTTAAAGTTAACACATACATCCTATTTTGAATAATATCATTTAAATTTTAGTATTTTTTCTCATTTAATCAACTTTGTGCACATCTTTAAAAAGAAAACTCTCAAAGGAATCGTTATGAAACCCAATTTATGTACGACGCCCTTTTAAGCATTCGGCGTGAGATGCGCAGAAATTTGAGACATAAGCAGATTAATTTGGAAAATACTTTGAGGGGTGAAGAAGTAACTTTGTAAAGATTAAATGCGCAACAATTTTACTGGCCCACTTGATTTTTTAAGAATCCTAAAAAATAATTGAATGGTAAGTTCTTCAAAAATAGCTTTAAGGACATCTTAATATGTAAAAGATTTTCAATTATAAAGAGTGAGGAAATATTCATAGAAATTCAACGTAAGAAAAACTATCAGCATTGTATCCTCCGAGAATTGCAGGCACCAAATAGTATTCTGTCAACTGTTTACAATGGTCTGACCTTAAGTTTTAGATCCTGAGTGTTTAAAGGATATAATAAAGCTTACATATTACCGGATACAAACAGATATTCTACATTATATGATATCAAAAGCCTTATTTGGATTTGTCATTCAAATAAACTTCTGAGTCCAATGATTTCATCATCATTAGATTTCCTTCGCGAGAAGACGCTTAATCTTCATAAGATCTTTTCTCTTGTATTATTGGCTAAAATACGAGGTAGGTGTGCCTGTTGTAAGAGATGACAAAAAACCACGCAATCGCATCAACGGCAGTCGCGCTGGTGGGCAAGGTACTTGTATCGGAGCATACCATACCAGATTCATTTTTGGCAAAGGACTGTGAGATTCAGTATAACCTGTGCGTTTCATCATGCCCTATTCCATGAATTGATACACGTACTAAGCAAGGGAGTAGTACTGCTACAATAATAACAATAATCGCAATTTTCTCACACTCTTTTGTTTCTTGTTTTCTACCTCTTCACCCTTTCCTTCGTCGGCTCCAGATAGGGCTCACTTACACCATATTTAAAACTAGTTGTTCTCACGGACTTGATGGTGCCCTATGGTTTCCTCAGTGGCAGTATTTAGTGAGTGAGATATATGCTCGCACTGCTCAGTTGCATTATTAGGTCGAAGATCGATATGCCCTCAAATATATTCTAACAATTAGTTTCCGAATTTCTTCTTGCACAAATATTTTTACTAGGCACTTGTCAGTGGATCTTCATATTGTTTTTCCTAGATTTAGAGTCCTTACTTCATTAAAACCTATCCTTTAGTTATGCACAATTAGTTAGCAGTTGTTGGTCATATTCATGTTTTTATACGGATCATCCCTATATCTGAGAAATTAACAGTAACAGCTTGTATCTGCTTACATGAACACGTAAAGCCCCATGACCAATCGGGGTTGAAACGAAGTACTTATTGGTTTTATTGTATGAACATTAACAAATAAAATCATTAATGCAGGATGCGCTTATGATTGCGTATTCAGTAAAAGTGCTTGTTGTTATTGTTGCTGTTTTGCCTTCTTTAATTTCATTTGAAGTGTAGGGATAATACTTATGTCCATATACACATATATATATGCATAAGGAAGAGTATGTATGTATGTATTGTAGCAATAATAATAGCAAGCTGTTTTCTTCTGCACAAATTTCGAAAATGCCTTTTGAGCCGCTGCTGCATAGTGGATTGGCCCTTTTTGCCTTTGATCCGTTGCTACTAAATAAGAGTAACATTCAGCAGCAGCAGCAGCAACAGCAATACCAACAACAAGCAGCAGCACCTTCTGAACCACCAGAAATGTACAGATGTTTTCTTTTGATCGAACAATGAAAGAATAACACGTGAATAAATGGGGAAGCGCACCTTTACGGCAGCAAAGTCACAACGTTTTATTCACCTGTTAGTTGTCTTTTACGATTGACTCCTTTGTATTTTGGGATTGAGAGCAAATGCATTCATTCTCTTTATAAAGCGGTTACGCAGGCTCGTCATGTGTGAGACGTTTGTTGCAACATGCCCTGTAGGATAAAATCTTATAGCTTTAAAGAAGCTTTTGTTTTTATATATTCAATGCAATTTCGGAAACGTATAAACAGATTTTATGAAATTTGGTACGTAGATAGTGTTGTACATTGAAATACTTTCTTTATATGTGTTGCCACTAGGAATGTTTTTAAAAAGGTGCCACCTCTTTGAACATTTTAAAACTTAAGTGAGGTAGTACAATATGGCTACAAAAAAATATCTAGAAATATTGCTCATCCCTATTAATATCCCTATCCCGGTCTCTTTCCCTATCACTATCCTTTCCCCTTTTCGCTACCCAATTCATATACCGCCCACCCTCCTTCTTATAACAGATCTCTTTAGCAAATATTACAAATCTCGTTGATATAGTTGTGGAGTAATACTAATTTAGATTATAATAAATTAAAGGCGTCACGTTACGACTCCTTTTTCTCATACCGAACTTTTATCTTGAAGTGGTAGAGATTTACTGAGGAAGGTGGCACGCTCACTTCTTCCTTTTATTCTTGATATGTTGAGACTTACCTCTTATAGCTCTTCACAGTTTTCAGTATTCTGGCACGGATAATTCCAGAGATATGCAGTAAGAAAAATGTTATTTGTATTTTAGGTGCCACGCGCAGTCCTCACTTCCATATTTTTTTTCTTGAGGTCTTAGAGATTGGTGTCGTTTAAGTTCTTACCAATTTTCAATATCCTACCATAAATACTTCCGGAGTTATGCAGTATGAAAATTTTCATTTGTATGGGAGGTGCCACGGTCGCTCCTCCCTTCCTCCATTTTTTCTTGAGGTGTTAGATAATGAGCTTATCAATTTTCAATATTCAACATTAAATACTGATAGAGATAGATATATGCGGTTTGGAAAATCTGGTTTGCATGAGCGGTGCCACGCCCAAATCTTCCAGTGGTCCGGATTGTGAATCTAAACCATCCTCGAACCTACTTGAGTATACAAAAAAACAATTCATCAATATCGGTCCAGCCGTTTAGAAAGAGTTTAGTGACAACGGGCGTACGCACAGAAGATTTTTATATATTAGGGTTGCCACCTAATTTCATTAGGTTAAGAGCTGAAAATCTAGACTCGCTTATTTAAGTGTTGCCAATTATGCTGTTTTGACAGAGTTTTCACCTAATTGATTTTTTTAATCAAATAAGATACGTCAATATGGATACTAAACGAAAAGTGTTTCACGTCTTATCACGTGTCTTCTCATGACAATAACAACCTTTTTAATTGCTCAATGGAGCCCTGTGGAATCTGCTAGTTTTACAGGCACATCTACAACAACAACAAGTCATGCTTCACTTCACTCACTATATATAAATAGACAAGATGAATGCAATGTAGAACCGTTTTCTGCTAAACTATAGTTCTAAGGTATACAAATTATATACGTATAGATAGGAAATTTTGAGGTGTACTTTTATCCGTAAATAAAAAAAATGTAAAAAATCATTTTAATATAAAAAATTTAACATAAAAGTCACACCACTACACATTCACTTATTCACACTATAGACACGCTGTGTGTGTGTGTACTTGCTTTTTGTGTACTATGCTGAATCGTGAGCATGGCCGAGGAGTTGCTTTGTAGGAAAAAATTAAGAGCCGTAGTAGTGTAAGTAGACTTGCCATGCATGTTTTTGTGTTATTCGTGTGGTCGGCTCTCACTGTGAGTGCGAAGAGTTGGTAGTGGACCAATGAAAAATAAGTATTCGCACTATAGATACTCTGTTGTGTCATGCATTTTTGCTTTAGTTGTTGTTATTGTATTGATTACTGGCTACGATGCCCAGTTGCTTTGTTGGATACATTAAACAAGCAATGTAAAGAATGAGCAAATATGTAAAATTCATTGCTGAAACCTACAAGCAGGGTTTACAAAAATAAAATAAATGATTTCTCATAAAGAGTATTAAACACCGAAGAAAATTAAAGGAAAATAGAGGAAAGGAAAAGAATTGAAAGGAAGGAAAATTAAAGGAAAAAAAGGAAAGAGAAGGAAAGGGAAGGGAATGGAAAGGATAGGAAAGGAAGGAAAATTAAAGGAAAGAAAGGAATGGTAAGGAAATGAAAGGAAGGGAAGGGAAAGGGAATTAAAGGAAAGGTAAGAAAACGAAGGGGAAAGAAAGAAAATAAAAGGAAGGGAAGGGAAAGGAAAAGAAGTTTGAGGAAAGGAAAAAATAAAATAAGAGAGTAAAAGAAGTAGTCAAGGAAAATAAAAATATGTTAGAGGAAAGGAACGACATAGAAAGGAAGAAAAAAAGGCGGATAAAAGATACAGCAAAAAAATAAAATAAAATAAAGTTTACTGGTTGAATTTCAACCACTGGGCGAACTCTAGTTATTATTATTGTATCAATACTGCGCATGCATTCATGGATTGGAGCGTGATACAATAACCCTGGCATTGACAGTAATTTGCTGCGGCACCAGCCCGACTGCGGTGGTACTGATTCCCGGAATTGCCTGATATTTCCTTCTGTCGCCCTAAAACGCAATCTAACGCAGTTATAAATGATTTTTGTTGGAACGATTTTCCGTCATCCCTTGTCAAGTTTGGTTTTGTGACAGCTTACTACCCTGTCGGAAGATCAACACAACAAAATAAATCAGTTATAAATCTCTATGTAAATGAATCCTTGCATGTGAACGACTCGACAAAAAAAATACGGCCCTCGAGACGATGGGAGGGATATTGTGGGTAATGTTTGTTTCGCTTTAATATTAATTATTTTTATTCAGATTTTTGAGTGTACAATTGGAAACACCTCAAATTATTCTCTACTTCGTCCTTTTATTTTAGAGGGTTTCCCTCTTCCTCTATTCCACGGGTGGTTGTCGGCAAGAATACCTTCTGGGACAGAGCAGCTTCATTCATTCATTTCATTATTATTACATGCACCGTCTTAAGGTAACCATACATCTTTTGGGAAGCTTTTTACTTCAACGGTCTAGTCATCTGATTTTGACAACAATGCATAAGTCCGTACGGGTCAGAAATCTTTGTTCGTCGACAAATCACCTTGTTTCTCCATTTACTTCTCAACCAAAATTATTTATTCTTTGCAAGAGTGGTTCTGCGTAGGATTTTTTGGCTAGAGTCAAAGAAAAGGGGGAAGTAAGTTAAATTGAAGTAAGTTGAGTTAGGCTTAGTAAAATCAAGTTACATAGGTTAAGTGATCATGACTCAAGTACAATAATAAAACCATGGTACGCTGCTTGTACAGCATTTGACTCAGACTTCCCAACAGGGTAGACAAACTTAAATGTGTTTGGATGTTTCCGATCATCAGTGCATCATCGGCGATGCACCGGTTGGGTAAGAAAGTATGTGGCAATATATTTTAGGATCTACATACATACAAACAATCATACAAATATGCACATGTATGTATGTATGAAATAGCGTAGATGTGCAAATGAATATGATTAAAAGAATATTCAGAGTTGTTGGTTTGGCGGTATCCGGACGACGGTTGGCAGTTGTCAGTTGAACCTGTTCCTATGATGATACAATATGGTATCGCATGGTTGTTGGTTAGTTACATTTACCCGCATGTTATTCTTCCTTTAAGGGTTGTTTTTATTATTAACATTACATACATACATACAAACAGACATTCATTTGGTGTTATCCTTAATAATAGGAGAACAGGTGTATAATACAATTGGCGGGAAATTTAAGCAAAACAGTTGACTTCTAGAAGCAATAGAATCTGAAAATGCATGAGACTCGCCTACCCTACCAAAAAGAAACGGAACAGCTAATAGCCACTTAAACCAATTTGTGCAAAGTGAGAGTCTTAAGGATATGCATAAGTACCTCATTCATCACAAACACTTGATTCGGGAGCTTTGAGTGATTGCTTAGAAATTGAACCGTACTTTTAGAGATTGCACATGAGTCACAGAGCTAATTACATTCGTCCACATTCGATAAGGAAGCTAGGTGGAATTTGTAGACATTTTCAGTTGATTGGTTACTGTGATGTTCTGGTATGTTGAAGCTCAGTACCTCGACCTGACTTTGTTGTTCTTAGCTGAAATGAATCAGTATTGATTTGGTACTGGTACATTCGGTAGTTACCTAATTGCCTACATTTGCTTGACCCTTTGAACCTTGTTGTCTAGGATTTTAGTCGCCTTTTGCATGAGGCATAACTTACCGTGGTTATATTCTACGCCTCCGAACCCGATTGGGGTAATTTTAAGGCTTGTTTTTGTTGTTGATATTGTAACCGCACTCTGTCCGTTAAGCCGTCATGCCCACTCAAGGAAGAGTATTCATCAGAAGTTTATTAACGCACTTGGTTGAGTAAAACCCGAATAATTCCGATACGTAGACATAGCTGGGTACTTCGCTTCATAAGCAGTTGAATTTAAAATTGAAATCTCCTCCGTCGTCACATTTAAGTATATTGAAGTTTGGTATGAATAACTAACAGTTTTACTTAGTATCTAGATCGAACTAAAAAGTGGCCTAGAGCCATATACGAGGTGTGTTCAAAAAGTATCGCGAATTTTGTGTTTTTTCAAAAATTATTTATTTATTCATGAATATCTATTTTGTCCCCTTCAAAGTAATCCCCATGAGATATTATACACTTGTGCCAACGGTTTTTCCAATCTTCGAAGCACTTCAAAAAATCATTTTTTTGTATCTTGTTCAGCTCCTCCTTCGATGCCGTCTTTATCTCGTCAAGAGAAGCGTAACGTCGTCCTTTCATGGGCCTCTTCAGTTTAGGGAACAAGAAAAAGTCACAGGGGGCCAGATCTGGGGAATACGGTGGCTGCGGCATCATTAGTGTGTTGTTTTTGGCCAAAAAGTCGCGCACAAGCAACGATGCGTGAGCAGGGGCGTTATCGTGGTGCAAAAGCCAATTTTTGTTCTTCCACAAATCCGGGCGCTTCTGGCGGATTGCTTCGCGCAAATTGCGCATAACTTGCAGGTAATATTCCTTATTGACCGTTCTTCCCTGTGGCAAGAACTCATGATGCACCACGCCCCTGAAATCGAAGAAAACTGTCAGCAAAACTTTCACATTCGACCGAACTTGGCGCGCTTTTTTCGGTCTTGGTTCGTGCGGCAGCTTCCATTGAGATGATTGAGCTTTGGTTTCCACGTCATAACCATAAACCCACGATTCGTCACCAGTTATGACCCTCTGGAGCAAATTTGGGTCGTCGCGGACAGAGTTTAACATCTCATTAGCAATGTTCATGCGATGCTTTTTTTGGTCACAACTGAGCAATTTTGGTACGAATTTCGCGTAAAAATCGAAGACGATCCAAAACACGTGCAAGCAAAGCAGCTGTCAACAATTAACTGAACATTCAAAATGGCCGAGCTTGTCGGCATAAGTGAGAGACATGAGTACCAACATAACGCCACAATAAATTCGAAATTCGAATATACGTAACCAGCGAAAATTCAAAATTCGCGATACTTTTTGAACACACCTCGTACATAATGTGTGCTACAGCTTGAAATTCGGTTTCTTCCCAGACGTTGTAACTCTTGCAGCTGTTGTTGAATCGGATACGTGCTCTTTCAACGGCCAGATTTCTTTAGTTGTAGCTGCAATTCTAAAGACCTATTTTCTTGACCTTTGTTCTCTTCTTATAATCTGTTCATGTTTGCTTGGAGATCTTACAGCCGACCATGGAGTGTCAGTTGCAGTTTCTTGCATCCTTTATCAATAGTTCTTTTGAATGATATAAGTGGATGATGCCGAGTATATACAAGATGAGGTTTGCGAAATATCGCTTCAGTCTTTACTTCCGTAAATTTAGCCTTAGCGATCCTGTGCCTTCTCCGATGGAAGCCCCACGTACCTTATTTATCTTATTAATATGATCTTGCTTGTAAAGGTCGTAACATATCCCCAAAAGTAAAATCTCAGTTTCTGTGGAGTTTACTTAACTTTTACACGAGTCGCAGGCTTTGCATGCCCTGTCTACCATCACTTGGATGTTGGTGTCAGAGTGTTCACAGCTGGCATGTTTTATTGAGTAAACTTTTCTTAGCCCCGAAATAAAGCTTTCAAAGAGCTCAGTCTCAGAAAGGTTAGTACTACGAATACAACATCGTCTCCATACGAGACTATATTCACTCCAATTTAATCGATCTGTAGTAAAAACTCATTCAGCGCGACAGCTCACAAATGTGGAGATTGAAATCCGGCTTTGTTTTTGTTATCACAGCAAAATACTCTTCGAAGTTTTAGGCAGTGTTACGGATATGGAAAGTCCCTTGTGGAAAATAATGCGGTACTCTCAGATTCTAGCCACTTAAGCTCCCAAACTTCTCTCAAGTGATTCTTTTGCTGAAGCGCTGTCACCGAACCGATTGCCTGCATCTCAAACGAATGTTGTGCCAAAGATAGATTCGGTCAAGTTAAGCTTTCGCTTATATGTATGTCTAAAAGCCTTTCAAGGACCTTTACCATGGAAGAAATTTGGTCAATGAGTTAGTCTTTAATCTCTTCATGCGATCATCCCTCCGGTTTTTAGCAGAGCTGTTAAGTAATGATTACTAGCCGTAATGGTTTGATTGAATTTTTTTGGAAAAGTCTGCTAATGATTTGTTACCCATTGTTTTCGGTTTTTTATGAGTATTTAAAAAAAAATCTAGAAAATCAAAAATAATAAAAAAAAATTTTTTTTTACTTTTGATTATTTTTGATAACTTTTGATTTTTTTTATTATTATTATTATTTTTTTTTTGTTTCGAATGGTTATCAATTAGTAATTGCGGATTTTTGAAAACAATTACAATACTCATTCCCAATTTATTACTCAATTTTAATGGGAATTTAATAAGTCTGGTTTTTAGTATGAAGACCAGTTTAACTCGCTTCAAAGCTTGTAATATTCCGTACCATCATCATGGATTGCTTTGCATGAGGTTGCTCTATTCTAAGCTGACAAAAATCGATAGATTCGATTGAAAAACTCAAACAAATATTGATACAGAAAGCTAGCAATTGCCGAAAGCTGATTTTCATCACAAATTGATAAAATTATTCCAAGTCCTATTAATTGAGAAGAAATTGAATACAATTGATAAAAATATTTTAAATTTTGTAGACATCTAAAAACCCCGAAAACTTTCTACGTATGCAATAAAAAATTGGTTCAGACAAAAACATACAACAATCCAATAGAATTGAAAGGACAAAAAACCCGATAATAATCTATAGAAATTCAAAATACTTATACGTAAAGAACTAAATCGATAAAAAGAAAAAAAAATCGATGAAAATTATGGCTTATCCATCGATATTATGTAAATAGTCGTCACACTTTCGACTATCGAGGCTGAGTGGAAACGACTGAATTTTAAAATTATGTAATAATACTATCAAAACCCAACCCCGGTTGGCGGTCAACGCAATCTTTCGCTCGGCAGTAGACCTAGTACCACAAGGTGCTAGTGCGGTGCATAACTGATTTACATCCGCCAAATAACGAAATCAGTATAACTTTATCCCGTCACTTCTTATTCCATTAATTGTACCTCGACGGTGTATTTGGTCCGTTAAAAGCGTTTTATTAAACTAAATTTCGTCTGTTGATTTGAGATTTTCAGATATAATTTTTTTGGTTTACATTGAGAGGGGAGATGCTTTAAGCACTAGCCAGGCACTCTAATAGAGAGGCTATGGGCATGTCTAGCTCGAGTATGGCTCTACGCTACTGAGTGTACTTTAGGGCTACTTTCATGAGGAGCGTGTTCCTCAACATATCTAACGAAGGTATCTCATATGTCACTTTTCCATATCACATTGAGTATACGCTATCAAATCTTAAAACAATTCTTTTTTGTCATTACGCGTATTGATTGCATTTAAGGAAGACGTACATTGCATATGGTATAGTAGGTCGAGTTCGGTTTAATGACCTTCTTTTTTTTATAAAAATATTCACGGAAGTAACCATGTCTGGCGGTGTCGCCAAGTACAGTATGAGCAACTCTAAAAAATCTGGGAGTCTTATTGCTCACAACCATTGCCGAAGCAATACGTAACCGGTACAGAAGCAATACGTAACACCTCTCCGCATTGGACCGAAGTGAAGTCATATAGGCTGCGGTGATATTAGCAACTTATTTCCTCTTGTGTTTGCCAACAAATGGAGCATTAGTATGCGATGCCTTTTCACAGGTCCCTTCAGAAGCACTTTGGCGAGATGAGTTTCCTATCAAGCTTCACTCCTAAGAGCTACGCGTTGATATGCCTTTAGTGAGAATGAATACGTCCCTTTTTATACCTTTCACGAACATGAAATGGTATTATAACTTTGATCCGATGTTTGTAAGTATGAGAAGAAGAAGAGATAGACCCACCAATAAGTATACCGAAATGATCAGGGCGATGAGATGAGTCGATTTAGCCATGTCCGTCTGCCCTTCTGTCTGTTTGTACGCAAACTAGCCGCTCCGTTTTTGAGATATCTTGATGAAATTTGGTATGGAGCCGCCATTTTGCATGAGATTAATCATTTGTTGGAATCAGCAAGATCGGAGCAATACAACGCATAGCTCCCATACAATCGATAGTTTCGAAAAATGGGTTTTGGGCTATAAATTTTGCAATTAAAAAGCTAGGAATGTAAAGTTTTGCAGGTTTGGTACTTATTATGTATGTAATGTGTGTAGTGAAAATCAGCCAGATCGGACCTACATAACATATATGTAGCTCCCATACAATCGATTGTTCCGATAAATGGGGTTTGGCCTATGTATATTTAAATTATCAATTTTGCAGAGTTTTTACAAATTGTGAGTAAGGATCGGACACTTAAAACCGTGATGCGTATTCATGAAAGGTATAAAGTCTTCGGCGCAGTCGAAGACAGCCCTTTTCTTACTTGTTTTTATTGTTTTTAACGACAAAACAACTCGCCGAAGCTTTTGGGGATTCTTTTCGAAAGTGACCAGTGCAACCTTCTAGCTCATGTCATCCCTCATTTCGTAAGAAAGTAGAAGATTGGTAATAAGAGGTGATAGCCATCATATCCGTAGATCCACCATCAATATTCTAAACCCCTAGCCCGCAGTGGTTTTGAATACGTTCCTCTTTGATGTCGCCGATTGCTAACAGTTTTGGTTGAATCATTTTAAAGGTAACCGCAAAGGTGAGTCACCAAAATAATTTAAAGGAAGAATTAAATCTCAACGCAGGTAAGTCTTTTATCGTCATCGAACAAAGCACTGCGAGAAAAAAATCAGTACATATTTATATGACATTACCATTTTTGGCAAAGATGGGATTTATACACCTTGCTACTAAGACGAGTCAAGATTTTCAGCAATATAGAGTGAGCTATAATTGCACAAAATCTTCTTGAAGTTGGCTAAAATCTGAAGTTTTCTGTATGGAGAAGAATATATGTAGAAGAAATTATATATATATCATATTTTGGAGAATATCAAAAAAACACTGTAAAAGTCTCAGAGCTAGTAGTAATAAAAACGTTTCGAGGTCCACGCCCACTCATACATGCAAAATTAATAGGATTATACTGAGCTAACAGCTCTTGAGCTCACAGAGTTTAGGGGACTACTTTTGTTGCTCCATTAAAAAATTCACGACTTACTTTGTTCAATGCACAGTATGGTTATCAATAGTGTTTCGTAGAATCTTTGAGTGAAAGACATAAAACAATTTTTATCAGAAGGAAAAGGTTTTTTTCTTTACAGCCAAGAAATTTTTGATAGTGAAAGATTTTCGCAAATTAAAAATATTTAATGAGCCAATTATATATGGATGTATTTCAGTATATTCACGTTATAAGTAACTCTCGTGTTGAAACCAAATAATGCTAATAAAAGTCCAATTTTCAATCACGCTAGATTACATACATATAGACATTTTAACTACATTAGAGTGGGGCAACTTTTAAAAGCAAAGTGTTAATGAGATTGCGTGTCTTAGCGTTCCATTGCTGAGGATTCGGTTAAAGAATATGATATGGTGTTCAAGCGGATACTCTTCTGTGGCCTATTGGCCTGGTATAGCGAAATAGCCATTACAAAAACTAACACCGGATAGCTTTAGCGAAAATCAGTGGAACTCTTCATACAAATCCTACTTTGGCTTGAATGTTGTTCTGAAAATATAACAGTTAGACATAGACCTGGCTACAGTTCTGTGGTTTGCCGTACAACTCTTCTAGAAATGGTTCATTCATCTGGACCATTTACCAGTTGTTTGTCTTTGACGGAGGATTTGCAGTAGAGTTTATATAGAGTATGTAGGGGTAGAGGTAGGCCGGGTAGAGGTAGAAGATGGAATCTTCAGGGAGAAATAGAGGGAAAGGGATAGGAGAGGGCATAAGGAGAGAGGTAGAAGGAAAGGTAGAGGCTAAAGAGGAGAAGAGAGATATGGGTTGAGGGAGAAGGGAGAGCCTAGTCTACGTATTGGACCGACCAAGGGCTGTTAATTCACTATAACCCCGTTTAATCCGCATCCAGAAAAGGACATACCGGCTAAGCAGGGAAAACTACTTTTACTACAACAACAGTCAGGGGAAGCAAAAAACTGGTAGCAGATTAAGCTAGAAATAATAAAAAAATAATGTATGTAATTAGAACAAAAACGTTTGCCAGGTCAGCAAGTTATCAGCAGCATCCATTGGACATTCTCACAACATCCGGAAAGAATCGGTTTTAAGACAATTAAAGCATAACATCAATTTGTGGTACTAGACGCCATCGTTGACCCACCTGCATGTCGAGGAACCTCTTGCATCGGTTACTGTGTAACACATCCATGAGCTGGCTCAACAGGGCGAAGTACTGTCACTGCAAAACCAACAACAACAGCAAGATCAATCAGTGGAAACTACAAGGGAGGCAAAAGAAATATGATAAGGGGGCATAGAATATCTTTGAGAGCAAAATAACAACCACATAGAGTAGATGGAATCGTCACACATTTCGATGATACCACGTTACATCTTACAAACGGGTTTTCCCGAGAATAGTTTAAATGTCAGCAGACGATCTAGTAAATGAAGATGCTAGTATCGGAATGTACAAGATTTCTATAAAAACATACTGGGTTGAAGTTTCTTTGTTTATACGCAGAACAAGAACTAGCAAACGAAGATAACCTAACATACCTTGCTCATATCTGCGTAAAGCTTGTACAGCTCAACGTTAAACGGATGAGACGGACAGATAATTTTACTTTCACAAAACTCCAAGAGCCTGGACAAATTCCTTCGACACTGGCCATGATTTCAAGCAATTCAGCAGAACAGGTAAGTTGAAAGTCTTAAAGCGCTTGATCTTTTTAGCTGATCTTACTTCGCACTTACCCACCTTGTCCAAAGTAGTACTTGTTAGCAAGTGTGCTGCTTCATTGAATCAGCACATCCTAATATAAAAATCAAAACATATCTTAATACGTATTACTTAAATCTGCACATGCATCATGTGCCCAAACCCGTACGTGGTGCTTATATATGTACGTACTGCCAAACAAGTATCTATGCATAGCAATTTTTTCTTATATTGCACCACTATTAAATCACAATTTTCCAGTTCCATCTACGAGTAGGAAGATATTTTTGTGTTACATACCAACATATAAGCATACATATGGACGAACTAGATTAGGTTCAAAACAACATTTATCAACCAATATGGCTCTTACTGCCATATATACGTACCTAAATACTAAGAGGCATATTACATAGTTACTTTATGGTTATGGTTTTGAATGCAGAAAGCTCGGATTTCATTGGCACAATGTTTCAAGCTCAATGTTTAGTCGTGAACTTCTCATTGGTTGAAGATTGGTTGTGATTCAACAAAATAAACGTGCGGTAAAGAGAAATGTTTAACTTTTTTTTTTTCAAAGCTAACTATGTTAGTAAAGGTAGCTAGGTCTGTATTCACATATGTATATCTACAGATGCATCTAAAGAGTTATATAGGTGCTGTGAAATACGAAATACTTAGTAGCTGAGATTTTAGAGTTGTTTAGAATGATGTGTTTTTGTTTGAAATAAAATCCTAAGTTGAGTTGATTGCATGGAGCGCACTAAGTCGTTGTGTGTGTGAATTGTTTGTGTATGAACAAGTGTGATAATTGGCTTAGAGTAGCTAAGTAGCTATTTGTTGTTGTTGAAAGCATAACCAAGAAAAGTGGGTGCTAAATTTTGGGAGGTTTTTTGTGTAGTAGCTGTTTACCGACATCGCAGAGATATATTTGAATATTTTTTGGTATGCACTCAGGATCCATCTCTTTATTTTCTAATTAAAGCTTTTTTTCCCTATGCGACACCCATATCTAGCACCGAATCGGTGCCCTTCAGAGCGAATTTCGATAGAGCTTAGTATTGTTTAATTATTTATTTTAAGTAATTTAAAATTATTTGCTTTTTAGGTTCACTTTCATAAAAATGTATGATTTTATGGTGTGCTTTGGGCTCAAGTTCGTTGCTTAAGTCTTTTAAGTTTCAGCAATGATTTAACGACTTGCTTAAATATCAGGTTCGCATCTTAAGTCTTTTGAAATATTTTTAGTTTTACAAGACCGAACTGCAATAGCTTCTCACGGTATATAAATATTAAAAAGTAAAATAAAAAGTGAGAATAAATAAGGAAATAACCAAAAAACAAAAAATAAAAAAAGGGGAAACAAAAGGAAAAAAGCCAGCAAAAAATTTAAATAAAATTAAAAATAAAGGAAAAGATAAGGATAAAGAAAGGAAAAGGTAAAGGGAAAGAAAATGGAATAGGAAAAGAAGAACAAGAGGAAACAGAAAATAAAAAATGAAAAAAGTGAAACAAACATTGAGAAAAATACTAAAAACAGGGAAGAAAAGGAAAAGAAAAAGGGAAAGGAAAAGAGGAACAGGAGCAAACAGGAAAGAAAAAAGGAGAAAAAGTAAAAGGAAGATTGAGAAAAATACTAAAAACAGGGAAGGGAAGGGCTAGATAAAGAGGAGCATAAAAATAAAAAAGTAAGGGTAAAATAAAAAATTAAAAGGAACGAAGAAAAACTAGAAGAAGAAGACAAAGCAAAAAAAGGGAAGAAAGAGAAAAACGAAAAGATAAAAAGTTAAAAAGAAAAATACCGAGCAAAGCTGAGCAGCCTTCTATGGCAGAAATACACTCGGAGAGTTTACCAAACCACTGCCGAGGGGTGACCCCATTTTAAAGTTTTTAAGCCACTTTTGATGTTACATGTATCACGAAGTCTTTTAAGAGTATAATTAACAAAAACAATAACACAACAAAGTATTTATATAGCTTTATAAAAATGGGTGGTAAAACGTTTGAATTCGACATACCCCCGAATCAATTTGATTCAGATTAATGGGATTGGGACACGAAAAAGAAAAGAGATAGGGGTATGAAGAGAAAGAGGAAAACTAAAAAATATGGCGGGCATAGACCAATTTTTAAATTTTCGAGCTTAACTAAGTCTACAATGTATTCTCCCATTACCAAAATAACTTTTTTTAGGCTCGAAAAACGGAATTGCCGATGCTTTGCTCGTTTGCAAACATTTCACGAAACGATTTTTGATTAGCACGGCAGTGCACCATGGCGTATGAGATACTTTCTGTGGCAGATGATAAAGTCTGGGAGACATTACTTGGATATCTTTTTAGACCCATCTTTATTAGTACACATGTTAAATAACTATATATATGAGAACTTTGCCCATATAATGGCGGTTTGTAATGGCATCAAGCAAGCGAGATAGCTAGAAATAGAGTTCCATTTATCAAAGTTTTTAAGTTGAACGGGGAAAATGTTTCAGCCATATGCGCTCGTCCTACGTGGCATAGTAAATGGTTGAATTAGCAAGATAACCACGACTCTATTTTCAATATCAATTATTTCGAAAAATATATAAAATGAAATAATTCATTGCCTGATGCAGTTTAAATTGTAAAATGTGGTAGCTAAATATGTATAACTTAGTTATCCTTTAAGTGACTAGATGACTGCGGTCGCACGAGGCGAAATAATATATTTCCGTGAGGTAGAAGCGATCTTCAAGTTTAATTTGCATATCTAGACATAAATGGAAGGAAATTACATTGAATTCTGCATAGTTTTTTTGCGTAATGCGCGTACAAACTTGAAGACAAACAAAAACATTTTAAAATTGTTGTTTTGATTTCTATGTATTACACTAATATGAATTTTTCTTTAATATCTATAAAGTGAAGTCTATTAAAATTTTATTATATCTGAAGATTTTTACATAATTTTGGAAAGTGAGCGTGTCACAGCCCACATATGAGTAAAAAAGTTTTTAAATTTTGATTATCAAACACTTCAAAACTTTTTTCATTTACATAGTACGATGAGTCAGAAGTAAAGTTAAGCAAAGGCAGTCACATAAAATAATAAAAAAAAATTTATGTTTAGAAAGCAATGGCGAATTTGTCGAGCCGTTATTTCAAATGTTAAAATTAAATGATTGGTGTGAGTACATATATAGGTATATAACCGTGTATATAGTTGTGTATGTTGGTATATATTTTACTAACTATATTTCAGCGCATTTTTGAATGTATTGCATCACACAATAAAAAGTTCTAACGAAAAAAAAGCAATATTTACATAAATACTTTCGCAGTTTTTCATCAGAACTACAACACTTCCGCAAGAATAAGGGCGGAGTTTAAGCAAGAGCAGCCGCCATCCATGTACAAGCACATATATACATTTAAACATAGCATGGGATGACTAGAAACAATTTCTTATTATTCTTATTACACAAATATTTGCTTAGAAGCCGTTGTCTGTGTATATACCAATGCATATATGCATGTACGTATGTATGTAATACCAACTTAACTCTCATCCGACAATAACTTTTATCTCATTGTTAAGTTCTCGATCCCATTTGCTTAACATCTCTCACTCCAGAAACGGCGTTGACTCCAACAGAGACAAAACGGAAATTATGAATGGGATGTTGTAGTTAGTACTCGTATGTACAAATGTATGTGTGTGTATGTATGGCTAAATGCTCGTAATAACTTGGCTTGACTTTCATGGTCAAAACCGCATTAACTAGTGCTAGCGCGCCAGCATACTCGAAGAGTTTTTCATTTCATTTCATCTTTTGACTCGTCTTACCGCTTTACTCAACTCAATTGTCATATACAAAACTCTGAACCTTTGCAAACTCAAGAGAGCAGATCAGAGCAGCGCAGGAAAAATGTGGATGTGCTATGGTTTGTATGTTTGTTTGGTGCCCGGTATGCGCTCTCATACTATGTGTGGGCTTCCTTATTTCATTCAAAAAGTTGCTCAGCTAAACACTTAACGTCTTCAAGACGATGCCAACAAAAGCAATAACAACAAGAATGACGTTAGTTAAAAGACCAAAAAAACAAAAAAAAAACAAATAACATAGCCACCAAACAAGGCAACAGGTGACGGCACAAAACGCGGCAATACGTCCAAACAATACCTACATAGAGCCCGCACGCTGCTTTCTTAAGCCGCTTTACAATTGTCTTTGGCGTAAAAGTCAAGGCGCTGCTGCTGGTGTGACTGCTACCTGTACTCCAGCATGTTGCTCTTGTGTATTGATAATATGTAGCTGTGAAACATCAAACTAGTTCCGAAGAATACTAGTTTACAACTAGTAGGTGCTAACTGTAATCGTATTAATCGAAAAAGGACCAATCATGTGCCAAACAGCGGATACAAAGCTTTGTTAAAGGGAGCACAAGGAAAAAGTCGATATCGCTATCCTGACGAGGCCCATGTAGGTCAAAGACCCCCCAAATCCAAATAACACTTTCCATTGCATATTTTTGAACTTATTTTTATTCTTTTCAAATTTGGTTTCTCATTATATGAGCGCCACAGACTTACATTACTCCTGCGGGGACCCAAGCCCCGTCACGCCCCTATTGAGATATAAGGTTCCTCATAGCACTTAGAGACGTAATAACCTCCTCTGATACTGACATATAAAAGCCCGAGGCACATAGAGCTGGGTAATTAGCCATCTAGTGATGTCTGAAATTATAGAAAATCTATCTGAATCCTCTACAATGATTAAATATCATCGATGTTAAGGTTGCTAGCCCAATACCCCGAAGGTGAGCTTGTCTGTCTCAGAAGATGGCATGTTGTTGTAGAATAGTTAGCGCTGTTTAGTCGACACATCCACTCATGCATTCAATTGAAACACCGAAGTAATTGCGGAAAGTAGTAGAGTTCGGGTTGAATTGATTGGCATTTTTGTACCGCCGAGAGGCACACCTAGGCCGAATGGCCCATTGTGATACCACTGAATAAGGACTGAATCCCATCGTCCTTTAACCATTCAGGAAGTTGAGCTATCCTGTCCGCAGAATGCTCCAATTTCGGCAGAGCCTAGTTTTGCTAAACTGGTGGATAAGCACCTATTTAGGAATTCCAATCGAGTCCTAGCTAGTGCGGGGCAGCTGCAAAGGAAGTGTTCAACACTTTATATTTCCTCCTAGTCCCTACAGCTGCAACAGAAGTCATTTGAAGGGACCCCCATGCGTTTACCATGTATTCCCATTAGACAATGTCCCGTGAGTACCCCAATCAAGGGGCCTATGGAGGGTTGTTTTAGGTTGAGTATGGACTCGGGCCGTTTCCTACAGATGCGGCGCCCGGTAACCCGTTACAAAAAAAATTAATCACAGCCAGCTAGTTGGTCGTGCGTTTCATATTGATTCTGAAGTAATTTACAACTAGCTGATTTGACTGCAGGGTTCTTTGAGCGCTCCATATGACGCTAGATGCCCACATACATCCATATAAACAAACAGACACTTGAAACTCATATATGCAATATATACATACATATGTATGTCCGAGTGTCCATATGTATGTGGGCATGTTTGTATATACGATCAATCGATTAAATTAACGTTGTGTAATGTTGATCTTGTTTTTGGTAACGTATTGGAGCATTGAGCTAAATGAGCTTAGCTGACTTGACTGGCTGACTGAGTAGCATAGCCGGAGCAGCAGCAGCAGCAGCTCTGAATTTTCGGTCTTGCATTTTATTTAGTGCTGCCTGTATCAGGTGTAGTATGTATAGCTGTGTTATGTTTTGTTCATTCCGAAGGTCATGGCTGTAGCGGACAATCCTGAACGGACAGTATTAGTTTTGTATTGAAGGAAAAAGGGTCCTACATGCGAGAAGATTTTTATTGCATGGATTCTTAAGCGCCGGGCGTAACTAACAAAGCAAAACTCGTACAAATATTGATTTGAAAATGATAAAAATGAAGAGCAAAAACAACAGCACATAAACAAAGCAGTGGAGAGTAAAGATTTTTAGAAAGAATTTGAAAAAAAAAAAAATATTTCGGCAAAAATTTAAACTAAAAAAAAATAATGCATGCAAGAACACTGATTTAGAAAGCAAAAAAAAAAAATAGTTTTGTTAAAAAAAGTTATACAAAAAAAAATTATTTAAAAAAAAAATTCGAAATAAAAATTTAAAATATATTTTTAACATAAGCAAAGGACGCACAAATGGCCTTAACAAAATAAACTTAATTAACAATACATTTAAGTATTTAATTTAAAATTATAATAAAAATACAAAAACAAAAAAAAAGCATACCAAAAATTATAAATAAATTGTTTTGTGATTGTCAAAATAAAATTTTTTTTAAAAAACATTCCACACATAAAAACAACAAAAATCATGGAAACGTGTGTTTTAATACCAAAAGAGTTATCACTCGCTACCACCACGTTAACGGCAAAACACGAAGCCGAAATCACAGTGTGGACAACATCATACATTGAACAGGGCACTATCTTTTATCCCTTTCAAGGCACGATACGTTTGGATAAATTGGATGCGTTTCAATATCTCGATGAAAGTGATGTAAGTATGAATATAAAAAAAAAATATTGTTTTTTCGCCGTCACCCGTTTTACATGTTTTGTCATAGCTTTATAATGAAATAGTAATGAGCTCGAATAGCACAGGGAACCCATCTATGGGAGAGACAGAAATATTGATCTATAACTCTCAAAGTTTGGACAATAAATTTCTAAGTTATGCTAGAAAACGTAAAACATTCAACTTTTTTTTAAAATTTTTCATAATATTATTAGGTTAGTGGATTAATGAATAAAAATCACAATTAAGGAACCCACTGAAAATCTCGAACATATCATCTTAGCTAACGAGTTTTTGCTTTTTAGCGAGCGTCTCAACAGTAGAACCTGACTAAAAAAAATTCTTAAAATTATCGTTTAAAAAATCAAGAACTTTGATCGAGAGGAGTTACCGAAGCGCTCTACAAAACCTTTTTTTTTTGTTTTTCAAAGCTCTCTGACAAAAATTATACTTTCGGCTGTGCGGGGAAATTTAGGTTTTTCTATCACAACTAACATACTCATACATACGTAATTGTAAATATGTAATTAATTATAACAAAACATTTTTTGACGAAATAGATTTCAAATTAGTTGCAAATTGCCATAAAAAATGACGTGAAATGAAGTTCAGCGCGCGGTTAGCGACGGAAATTCGTATTAGTTAAATGTAACGGAAGCATGCTTAGATAAATTTTCAAGTGATATGATATTGGCAGATTTGTAACTAAAAGCAGTTCTAGTTACGTAAAAATCGATATGTATACATTAGGGTATGTGAAAAAAGTGATGTATATATTAGGGTGTGTGAGAAAAATTTTAAGTAGTTTTTGTTTGAAAATTCGCTGTCAAAAAATCGTAAGGCGCATAAAAATCGGTTGTATGGAGCCTATATGTTATATTGGTCCAATCTTACCGAATTTCGTCATCAACATTACATATTTTATAAGAGCAAAAGTGGCGAAGTGACTCTTAATAATGAGTCAGCGAAGCATCCCAATTGCCGAGGGTTAAGAAACATAACCAAGCGTCAACTTTGGTCTTTAGAGCTCGCCTGGGTTTAATGTCAATGGCATAGACCGAGAGAATGGTATGTCAATTAAAATTAATTCTTTCTTCTGAGCTAATCTAAGACTAGCCTAGGACTACAAAGAATCAGTAATTTTGGAGAAATTTTTAGAAATTTGTAAGCTTTGCGGGTTAGCGGGTTAGAGTTAGCTATGCCATAAGGTGCTTTTACTGAAGGGTACCGCATTCATATATAGTAAAGCACTGTCAATATCAGTATAACCCTGTTAGGATCATCACGTCCTATTCCATGAATAGCTGCGCCGTCTGACCAGGGCGAAGTAATGCTAAACTAATAATAATAAATATTTAGCGACACAGCTGTTTAGTACACAGGGTATTTTAACTAAACGAGTTACATAGATATAGAGTTCCTTATATCAGAGTGCCCAGGATGCATAGAGATATCGATTGAACCATTTGCGCCTGTCCGATTTTCCTTCTGTCCATACTTCATACTATAACTTTAGTAAGAGTTGAGAGATTTTAATGAAATTTGATATTCTAAATTGTTAAATCGCATGATAACAAAGCCCTATTTTCAATATCGGAAATTTCAAAAAACATATCAAGTAATCAGACCCGGCAATCATAGGCCTGCCCAAAACATTTAACCGTCTCCCATTGGCATCTCTCGTTTCCTATTTCTCTGCCTTTTTCCTCTTCTTCTTCATCTTTTCCTACTTTTTTCTCCACCCCTAGATCTTCCTATCCCCATCCCTTCACCATCTGTCTACATCTTTCGCTTCCTCTAATAATTTCTCTAAAAACTAGCTAAACATATGATACATTTCAAACATGCTCAAGTTCAATTAAAAACTGATTTTTAAATATGGTTTACCATTCCATTTTTTCTTTTTAATATCATAGTACTTTAATTAAGCACATTTATTATTATTAACATTTAATTTTAAAAATATTTCTATATCCTTCTGTGGCAAGAGTATGATTGTCTGGATTGACTGCTTTGCTCTTACAAAAATATGGTTTCTTTTTCTATATATAGTAAAGATGGGGTTAATCATTGATCGAAGCTGCTAAAATGAGAATATTTGGAAGCTCAATTAACTTTATCATTGCATTAGAAAATGGGCATGGCACGGTCCACTTATAGTGAACAAATGTCACAATTTGGATTGTTGATAATTGCAGCACTAAACTTAATACAAGGACTATCATGCTTTTGAAGAAAAAATACATGAACAAAATCGCCTAGCGATTAGGTCCACTTGTTTCTACAGCCATCGCTGGGTATTTAGTGCGCGTTTAAACCGGAACTTAGAGTTAGCCTTAGACTTGCAAACATTGCAATGATTGATGCATGATTTTAGGTCATTTCTTTTAACATTTCTTATTTAAATAAAATATTTGTCTTGAAAATTACAACATACAAGCTGGAAAAATAAACTGAATAATTAAACTTATTTGCATTTAAAGATCTATAAAATTTACATACAAACACTTAAACACACACACATACATACAAAAAAAAAGTTCCCACAATTAGCCGCAAATAAATTCATAACTACAAAAATATCCATGAAAAAACATAGCCGCATGCAACAGTTTTAACGCTTCTTCTTTTTTACTAACGCAATTTTGTACCTGTTGAAAGTCGACAATTTCTAATTAAACAGATACATGCATACATATGTATATAAGTAAAAGCGAAGAGGGGTTCTAAATGTGAGCTATAACCCCCGCTCCGGAATAATAATTCATTAAGTGGTTGTGGGAAAATTCCCACGCTTCCCGATTAAACCAAGCATGTCCGTCCAGCGTGTGCTAGTGTATGTGTGTATATAGGTATATGACATGCAATTCCGTCAAATAAGCATAATTGTCTTGAGTCAACAGAGCGTCTTATGAGAAAAGTCTAAGTCGTAACGTCTTTTCTTTTCACGCTTCGTAAGACACCCGCATTATTATGGCATGCATGCATACATACAAACATTAAATTACATAAGCTGTATTCTTTTGTAGACGAGTTCCAAAAAAAATACAAAGAGTGTTTTATAAAATTTCGGCATTTCTATTTAAATATTTGCTAACAGAGTGCTTCGCGTAGATTTCCATACACGAATTTCGTTTTAATTCTTTAGTATTGAGCCCACTGCCGCGCCCCACTCCACGCACCTTCCGCACACAATGGCGCAGTTTGTTACAACACCAGTTTCTTACATAAGTTCGCGTTGTTGCTCAACATGCGCATTTCACTATTCCAATGCGTGTTCTTTTGCAACTCGCTTACAAAAGAATATGTCTATAGTTAGTTCAAATAAACTATGGCTAGTTTTTACCCACATATAATTTACGAATATTTATTTTTTACTGTCTTGCGGTATATTAACCTATACATGTGTGTATGTGTGTATGTATGCATCTTCCTACGGATATGAAATGTTGCAAACATTATTTAGGTGGGGTAATTTAACATTAAAAATTCAACTCTATTAACCCACCCTTTTCTTTGTCGACGAATGTGTGCAGCAAGTGTAAAAGTAGCGTTTTTTGGCATTAAGAAAACATGGGAACTTCTTTAAGAATGCCTTCAACGTCTTTTCTTCGTCGTCGTCGTTATGGGAGAGTGGTTACCTTTGAGAACTTTTTCTTAGACAGTAATTGCGCGTTGTTGGTAAAATTATGTATGCATACTTGTAGGCGTGTAAGTGTACGGTATAAATGCACGTTAAGGGTTTGGCCTAAGTAGGGGACACTACTCAAATTGATGTGTTACCACAAAACCTAGTGAAATTAATTCGAAACGTTATATATCTTTTAAAATAATCTGTTGAGGTAGCCCTCTTCAAGAAAAGCGTGAGAAAATTGCCCATCATGTGTTTGTAAGTTTAGCAAAATTTTTCCCATACAGTGAAACCTTAACATAACGAACTCGGCAGAGAAAAGTTGTTATGAGTTTGACTGTAGTAACGCTTTTTCGGAAGGGGATGATGCTTAGTTCTAATTCAGCACTCACTTCCTATTCCTCGCCCCTTACTGCTATTCTTTTACACCTTTTTATTTTTTCTCCTCATCTTCCTCTAACACTTGATTTTGAGGCTTATTACTTCAGTTAAAGATATTTGTTATTAATATTTTGTATATCCTTGTGTGGCACGAATATGTTATTTAAAAATTTTAATTAGTCAAATCGGCTTATTTGCTTTTATGAAAAGTTAGACTTTGGTTTTATATAAGTATGTATGTAGTAATCTTTAGGTATAATAGTTAAAACCAGTTGAGAATTGTCTCCAAGTAATACAAAAATAAAAGTTGCCAATTAAGAATAGTCATATCTGCATCTTCTCGTCTCACTCTTATATTTTAGCTAAAATTGAAGCCTGTAGCAAATATGAATGCATAATTACAAATACTTAGCAGGCCAGGCTACCCCAAATTAATAACGCAGGAGCTATTGGCAGGCTTGGCATGACCTAACGGTTCAACGTGATCATAACAATTCGTTATCACGACAGTCGGGCTAGCACTTCAAGATGCTTGCATCTGAACGTCCCGGGTTGATGTCTCTAAAAGGACTGTCGTTTCGACAACATATCCCAAAAACTTCGGGGCGTGTTTTTATGGACCATACCCGGCCGGTTATATATAACAAAGCAAAAAACAACCCTGCTAAAGTATATTTTTCTTAAGAAGCAACTAAACCCCACAAACCGCAGGGGAAAGAACTCGCTGCAGAGGGATTCGTTCCGGCTAAGGACTGCCAAAAATACTTGCAACGTTAGACAGCTAAGAAAGCAATAACTTTTGATGTACAAGGCGTATACTCAAATTAGGCAGTTTGAGCTCCGCAAGTCGTCTGCAACCGGTCAAGAGGAATCTCGTTACCTTGCAATAAGTAACGCCAACCCGAGCCTTTATCAACTGACTAGAGGCCTATCTGTTTAAGAGCAGACTGCAGATGGTTAACGAAACCCCAAATTCACTATAGCTTGTAACACCCGCTTACAAGAAAGATATTACACATTTGTTGACTGGTTCAGTGCACCCAAACAAGTACCTGGCTCTATTGTTCACTTCTGAGGAAATGACGGTATTAAGGAAGCATTCTACGGTACACAGTAAGCCAGTTGAACCGAATCGAAAGGTTGCTGGAGTGCACGTAATTCTGCAGCCTGTAGCCCGCATGGAAAAGCCTGATTAGAGTCCTGGCCTCTGCCGCCTTAGTTGCAATGTCTGTCCGATATTGCGAGTTGGGCTAACTGGCTTCTCGACAAAAACGTCTGAAAGATAGAGATCTAACTGCATTCCATACCGGAACTGTATTCTTTTATCTATTCAGTAAAACCTTTTGGGGTTTATTCCCCAAATATTCGAATGTTCATAGCTGGTAGAAAAGGGATTGCTTATTTGTAGTTCTCTCGCCTATCTCTTGCCGTTAATAGGCTGCTAATGGACTAAGGTATCTGTTAAATGTATTAAATCACCTCTAACACCTCATTTACACACAAAAAGTTCATAACCATGTAGATGGGTGCCTACTATTTTGTCACCGCCCCAAAGGTGTCTAAATAACGTAATTTGCTCTAAATAACCGACGTCAACACTTGTCGCACGCCTTAGCGCAGAGTGCTGTCAAATATGATCAAAACTTTTCAAAAGCAGTGAAAGTGTAATTTTCCGCACATACCAGCACAAAGCTTGCACTAGTTTAGTCACTCTACTTGTAGTATCAAAGTCGATAGGCTGTTGTTACTTTTTATGGAGTTAAACAAGCCGTATATGAATTATTCATTGGTTAACTTGAGTAAGTTCAATGTCCGTAGCAGTCAAGCCGATTATACAATAACTAATCAATCAAATGATGTTACATACAAAAGAATTATATAATCGCAAAGATATATTCACTTGTATTTGGCGTAATGTGATATGCGAATGAATGGACGATGACAGAAGCAGACAACCCCACAAGTGTGATGCCAAGTTACATACTACAAATATAAGATTTAGTTATACCCACGGATATCTTAGCGCATGGGAATCTTACGAACGAAGATCGAACGAATAAACTGTAAATATTCGTGGCTCAATCAAAACGTGGGAGAATAGTTGCAGGTTTCGCTGAGAAGTTATGCAAAATGGGAGGAATACCTTCAAGTGATTGATTGACCATTTGAAATATTATTAAATCGTTGAGTTTATTCGCTTGAATCGATGGTGTAACAATACTTATTAGGAAGGATGAAGTTGTAATCTGTGATGGGTTCGCATGGAAGCTTTTCTGAACAAAACCACTACCCCGCAAATTCTCTTCCTCCAAGTACAACTCCATTTTTGTAGGTACTTTAGACTGCACAATGCAAGCTTGTTCTGGTTGTGGGTGAGCCTTCGGCTTAAGTGACGTAACTCCTTTAACACCGCAGCACCTACAAATTCGTGCAAGGACTATCGACGCACTACTAACGTCATCTACACTCAGTCGCAATATTTTTAGATGCACAATTGAGCGGCTAAAGTCTAACCGTGTCCAGTTTCCATGATTCGGTCGCACTCCTAAAGAAAGTACCGAGTTGCAGACCAATGACAATTATCCTTACATCAGTTGATGGTTGGTTGGCGTAACGAATCTTCTCTGACTCCAATGAGTACTAAAGCGACGATTTGATACCAAACTCATTCATTCAAAGATCCGGTCCTAAGTACTATACCCATTATTTTAGAAACTCTAAATTCTCGTGCCACTTAGCCATTTACAATCGAGCAGCGCCGTTTCTTCAACCCAAAAAAAATGTTGCAGCACGAGGTATTGTATTCCTGTCCCATCCTTGTCGCAAGTTACACAAAAGTTCAGTGCCCCGTGAATACCGCAACTAATCTGAATATACCACTTCTCTTCTTCTTCACGTCTACAATGGATTCCACCTGTTACTCGCATCGCTAAATCAGTGCTGAGATATACATACGTCCCCGAGTAAGTCCTGTGGGTGCAAGCTTCTGAGTCATCAAGAGCCGATCCAGCTTATTGGTACACATATTCCACATGCTGTTTTGGAACAGTCCATGAAAACTTAAATATCGACTTTCTGACTGAGTTTCCCAACTTTACAAAACTTTCTAGAAAGAAAAAGCATGGTATAGTTTCAGACCTGTTAAATAATGATTACTAATCGTAATGATAACCGGGTTGATTAATTACTTTCTTGAGAATATATTTAATGATTGATTACCAATTACTTTAAATTTTTAATGATTATTTTCCAATTAATTAAAAAAAAATATTAAAAAAAATAATAATTAAAATAATAATTTTCGATTATTTTTGATTTTTTTCAGTATTGTTGTAGAAGCACATAAATATATACATGAACAATACTGGAAAAATCAAAAATAATAATATAATTAATTTTTTCTAATCGTAATAAATTAATAATTACCTTTTCTTGAAAAACAAATCAAATAATCATTACAATTAAAAAATCGTCTAATTAATTCATTACTAATCAAATTTAACAGGTCTGTATAGTTTCTAATAAGGCTTTCGTAAATCTAATCGTTCTATTTTGTTGTAATACCGGAGTACTTAACATTGAATGAAATACGGCTAAGTCCGTTTGTATATTCTTCCCAATGCCCCCAATCCCGAAGCCTAAATGCAACCTGGCATGATAAATCTCTGATAAAGAGATCAATCGGCTTCACGTAGCAAATCGCATTCAAAGCCTCTGTAGGACATGATCTAATTCCTTCTGTTGACGAAAGGGTTTAGACATCGTGACGAAAACATCAACAGCAAAGAGTGTAGAAATTTAAATCTGACCCAAGAGCTTCATTAGGGTTAAACATACTTTTTTTGACTAATAAAATAAAATCAAAGTTAATATAAGCCCAAAAAAGAAAACACCAAAGATATGTTTTTTTAAAGGGTCGAAATGAGAAGCTAGAACTTGATAAGGGTTAAAATTATATTTTTGTGAACTGGGAAAACAAATAATAATAGTAATTATATTACACAAATATAAAGCTCACAGAAAAATATATTCTTTAAATGGGATCAATGTGGCCCAAGAAATTTAAAAGGGTTAAAAATACTTTTTTTTTACTTGGCCAAAATAATATTTATTGTATACAAAAACCTCAATAAAAACATATTTTTTTGATAAATGGGTCAAATGTGTCACAACAATTTAGTGAGTGATCTGAAAGTACACTTTTTAACTAGGCCAAAATAATAATAGTAATTGTATTACAAAAACTAGGAGCTCTATAAAAAAAATAATTTCTTTAAATCTGTGAAATGTGAGCACTTTATTAAGATAAAAGATATTACTTTTTTTTAAGACATAGAAAATTATAAAAAAATAATACAAAATTTGTATATGACTTGCAAGCATTTGAAAAGTGAGTTTTGTTGAAAATGGGTCAAATTCGACCCAGAACCCTTATGTAGGCTAAAGAGTAAATTAAAAATCCATATCTAACTGTAACTTAGCATATGAAGAAAACTACCTAACTAGAATTTGATAGCTTCTGATTTATGCAAACGCTAATACGTTTATAATTTTTTTTAACCCTTCATTTCTTATTAGTGTTTCGTTGATTTATTTTTTCATACGGTAGTTATGTACATACACTCATAAGACTACTTAAATACATTTTAACCTCTTGTGGCTTATCCACACTTACGGATGAATAGATTTACGTGATTGACGGAATTTTTTCGTTTCCACAAAGAGACTGATAAATGTTCGCCCAACTTATTAGATTAAGAAAAATAATGCCAAATTTTTGAATTAATACTAAGTAGTAGTGGGACTATTTTCGAATAATATTCGAATAAATACTCTTCAAATAAATGAATAAAAATATTGGTTTAAAAAAATGCGGATAGTATTTATTCGAATAATTTATCCTATTATTCGAATAGTTGTCATTTATTCGAATAATATTATTCGATAAAAGTATAAATTATTCGAATAAATATTATTCGAATTTTTTATAGGCTTCGAATTCATAGATTTTTTATTCGAATAATTTTTATTCGAATAGTCCCATGCCTAATACTAAGGCTTCAGAATCTTGAAAATCTCCACATTGTTTTTAAAATAAGGGCTCAAACCTTTCTTATTTAAGCTTCCAAAGAACTATCGATTGTAGTAGAGCTGTATGGTATATTATTGGTTGCGACAAATCTTATTGATGATTTGTCTATGATAAAATGATATCTCTAAACTGAGGAACTATGTTCAAACAGACATACGGACGGACCGACGGACATGGCTTTATCGACTCAACTCGTTGTCCTAATCATGTCGGTATACTTATTGTGGGTCTTTGTTTTTCCCATACAAACAAAAATAGGATCAAATGATAGATAGGATCGACTCTATGTTCCAGAATCATAAGTATCAGTAAGGGCGGTAACTAAGTTACAGTACATCAGTGAAGAGGTCCCAATGAAGCCTATCTTTAGATTTGTGTTATAGACAGCAAACTTTACCAACTCAATATCAATGGGGTTAAATTGATGGCACCGGAAACATGCAAGCAGTTATTATGCAGCTGAGTGGATGAAAGGTGACCCTAGTTCTCAACATCCACCTCATCGCCTCTTACCTTAACCTTAAAAGCTTAAGTATTTTTGATAGTGCGATGCACCCAAGAGGCCTGTCGACACATAAGTTAAAGTGTGTGTATGTTTTTCTGAGTTTCATGGATGTATAAATCGACGATTTCAGAGGTCTTAAACTTCGAACTAACACGTTCTTAAGATGATCGCGGATTTGTTTAAAATAACTGATGTACTCACCGCACATTGACTTTGATGGTGGCAGTTTTGGTGCTGCCTAAAGTCTCATACTCTCCGCTAAAAGAAAAGCCCTTAAGACACAGGGAGTGATGTCCCAGCTGCAATTTTTCCTAAACGGATCTAATCGTTGAGTAGCTGCTACAGCGATTTTCCACCATATTGCAGAAGTAGAATGAAATTCCCTAGAAAATCTATTTTGGCTACCATGGCTTTCAAATATTCATCAATACTTTTCATTGTATTTTACGAATTTTTGTATCAGAGCATCGCTTTACGGCTAATTGGAATTAGCTAAGACTCGCCACACTAACCTGCCACTACCAACAAACCATCAAATAACCGAACTTTTGTTACCCGCCCGTTATTTATGCTATTGTTTTTGTTGCTTCTGTTGTCTGTTGTTATGATTGAAATGACGTGAAGCCGGCTGCTGTACTGTTCTTGATGATGAGTTGATTACAGTTCAAATTATCAAGCGCGTTTTAATATTACTCGGCGTCACCGTCGCCGTCTTCCGTGTGCGCCAACAACTGAGATCAGCATCAGTTAGATGTACGAGTATGTAGTAGCTCGAGATTTTGCTACGACAGATCATCATCATCATATCAGGGCAGAGCTCAGCACCCAATAGAGTTCAGCATTCAACTTCAGCATTAGCGTTACGAGCACAAGCAGCACAACACATACACGGCTTCAGAGTAATTTCCAGCTTAAGCGCAAATACCGAAACGCTTTGATGTTTCGTAGAAGTGCTCGTTCTTGACTACTTACGCGCCAAACCTTTCGTGCACAAACTCATATAAGTTATAGTCATGCAATTTAAATGTTGAGCTCTTATGTTGGCTCTTTTGTTTTTGATTTTGACAATGACAGGAAGCGCAGGCACCGAAACACAATAACAAAAACCGACTTTCAGTCATTAATGTAAAGACTCACATTCGAATCAAAAAAGTGACCTCATATTAGGTATGTGTATGTCTGTCTGTACATTTAATTGAATGCTGGATTTGTACCAAAAATGGAAAGAGATATTCATGAAACAACAACAAATGTGTCAGCGGTCAGGCAAAAGTACCATTTCACCTACGATTATTTTTTGACATCATTTTGAGTTATTACTTTCCAAAGTACCTACTTCGTACCAGTAATGTAAAGCGGTTTTACCTCTGAGTAGGCAGCTATAGTTGCATAACCATGCTCAATGCCAAACATGTGTCCATGTACCAGACGAGACAAGCAACTCGTCTGGAGCGCTGAGATAAGTGAGAAAGAAAGACGGACTTATTAGAGACATAGCTTTAGATTATCGGCTCAGTGGCGTTCCTATGGCAGACGGTTCTCTGTACCGAAATTACTCGAGTTTTA
Organism: Merzomyia westermanni; assembly: GCA_949987695.1. Classification (NCBI taxonomy): domain Eukaryota; kingdom Metazoa; phylum Arthropoda; class Insecta; order Diptera; family Tephritidae; genus Merzomyia; species Merzomyia westermanni. The sequence continues at coordinate 182,782,179 of OX465289.1, forward strand.
CCCGACCACATCAATGCGCCTCCTGTAAGAGTTACATAGTCAAGCTGAATCCAGATAAATTGAACAAATTACAAATCCATAAGTTTCTTTAAAACATTTCCGTTAAATGCTGTTTACACCTCAGCACATCTTGCGACTCGCGACACTGTGTTCTTCACGACTAGCAGTAATATTGTTTATCCGGCAACGTATAACTCCCATCCTTCCAATACAAGGACGAGTGCAAGAAAAGGCCATCGCGCTTGGTCCCTTCCACAAGCGCGCGGCTCCTACCTTGGCCTCTACCACTTGCTGACACACACGACCTAGCCTACTTCAACATAGAAATACATGTATTCCAACCCGACATCGGTCCCAGGGACAACACCTTCTAATGTGAGGAGGCTCAGAGACTTATCCTCAAACCTAAATATGATCAATATATTTTGCTTTGTTGATTTTCCGACAGGGTGGAAAGTTAATATATATTGGAACGATTTTCAGTCATCCCTTGTCAAATTTGCTTTTTTAACAAACCCGCTTCGGCGTTCCGCCAAACTCAGTGTTTAGTTTCGTTGAAGGACCAGATTCCAGCTTTTAAACATCTATCGAAGAACTTGGCATTGTTCTTATCAACATATGCCAAAGTCCCGTGGGTTCAGACATTGATTTGTGTTACAGTCACAGCGAACATACCCGTACCAGTGATCTTGCAGTGGGAGCATATTTATCACCTTCCAGAGGGTTAGGGGCGCTTAAAACATACTCACGACAAGATATGCCTGTCCTGCGAAGCAATTAAAATCAATTGTTTCAATATGCGGGTTTTGTGATATATATTACTTACTGTAAATTAGGATCGGAAAGTGAAAAATTAGGATCGGAAAGTGAAAATCGCGATACGTATTTATATGAAAGCTATAGATAACCTATATGCAACGCTCTCTTTCTATTACTAATTATTCAAAATATTTCAATTTCTTAAAATGGTTCATATTTCTCATCTTTCACTCACTTCCCCAGGTTCGACATCGTTTCGGCTTATACGACGAGATCTCCGATGCCTTTCACAAACCAGTGCGTAGCTGTAATTGGATACGTTTTTTGCGTGTCTCCAGCGTATGTGATTCAAATGTAAATATGATTTGTACAAAAGTGAAAGGTGAACCTATATATGAAGCGATAAAACCAATAACAGCGCATCAAGAATTGGTCGTATTTTACCTGCCCGAAAGACCCGAAGAAGTGTTATTCATGCGTATGCGAATATCAATGTATCGACAAACGATGGATTCGATCATGAAAGGTAATTATTATTATTTGCATTATTGTACTAGCGTTGAGTTTTTTTGGTTTAATTTACATATATATTCTTATATATAAATGTATGTATGTAAATAACTAATATGTATATATATATATCGATTTATTATCGCACAGATTCACCAATCGATCTATCTGCCTCCCTGCTGCATCGTATCTCGCTACCCGTTTCACCAGTTTCGAGTAGTGAGGATGAACACAAATCAATATCGAGTGATCTATCCGGTTCGGTGATATCATTAAATGAACCCGTAAGTGATGTTATAATCTCAACCAACTATGAAAAAATTGGCCGTGATCAACGAACGCCACAACGCACACGTATTGGTCGTAGTGAACGCTGTTTGCTGCCTTGTGATGTTTGCGGGAAGGCATTCGATAGACCTAGTCTACTTAAGCGACACATGCGCACGCATACAGGTAGGGCTGGCTGAACAAGCAATAATGCTACATGCATATACACACACTCACACATACATACATACATACAAACAAATAAGTATTCAATAAAATTGCACCTGTTGCATTCCTGTTAACACATTGCACCTAAGCCACTTGCAGACACACGCATGTCGGTGTGGCATATGTGTATTAGAGTGTTTTATTTTTTGGTGAAATTTTTTTCTTTCTCTGTGCTGCTATACGAAAATGTTATTTCAGAGACATAACTATTATAAGAAATATTCATAAAAGTCTCAAAATAATTGTTTCATTTCAATAGATATTTTTTGAGTCTTGAAAAATTATTATATTATTATTATAATAATTTTTGAAAGACTTTTAAAATTTTGAAAGTGAAATAGCTATTAAACGAAATTTTTTGTTTTAAAGTCTTCAAAGGCTTTTATTCTGTAATTTATATTATAAAAGTCTCACAGTAATAATTCTTTGTAACATATATTTTTTCAAGTCTCCAAAGTTGTTCAATGAGAGACGGAAATTGGAAAAGCTAGTATTTCAATGATGTGCTTGAGTAAAACTGATTATATGACCTGGTTTAACAGGTAATTAACCCTTATAAAGGACATTCATAGGGCATATCAAGGTCTAATGTAGAAACGTATTACTCTCGAGTTAAGGTATTCAAGGGACGAGAGAGAAAACAATTCAAATGGCAGATATTTCTAAATACCGCGAATGACCCGTCAGTGGACCGGTCAAAGGATGGCATAGCCGTTTTTTTAGCGTATCTCAACGCGATGCTAATGAAATGGCAACTTTTTCTGATGTGTATATGCTAGGCTCAGCAGAGAATAGTAGCTCAAGGCCGGCTGGCTTTGCATGTTGCCAGCAATGTTTCTTTATCTTTTTAATGGGGATTGCATAAGCGACGAAGATGAGAATTTCATGTAACGTCACATCCAAGATTTTAGGTTATTTGCCAGTTGATAGAGTGGCGCCATCAACTTAGACATCCAGGTTCACCTGTTTGTGCCACCTCAGGAATTGGATGGGGACAATGACAGCTTCCGCTCGACGAAAAAACTGGATAATACCTAGAGATAATCATTTAGCTTACAGCAAAGCTCATACATTTTTGGGTACTGTTTTGTTCTTATTATCGTACAGTCATCTGTATAGAACAAAAGAAACCATGGCGTATCAAAGCACACAAGTCATCCCTTGTTACCGACAAATGCCGTCAATGGAAACCACCAAGGGAGGTCAAGCCATCATCCGTCTTTTTTTTCATTTCAGTCTAGGCCACCCCCTCCTTTTCTGCCGAATCCGGGTGTCGTTAGGAAAACTTTCTGCGCCGGAGCCAGAAATGGACCCAACAGATTTTCATTGGCACTGCCAGAAGAAGATGAGATTGCTCTTGGAGTATTCGAGAGATGATGCCAACGGCGAGTGTTGAATTAAGCACATTCAAGACCAAATGCTTCTCAAGCTGGGTCATGTTATGCGAATGGAGAAAGAAGCTCCGACCCAGACGGTTTTGTTTTTGTTTTCGGCAGCAGCAAATGGAGGAGGCCTAGAATGTGATGGATGGAGAATGGCTTGACCTCCCGATTTATGGGCTTAATCGCCCAGGCCGTACAATTCTACAGATGGAAAATATTTTCATCTCAATATCAATATGTCATGTTTGGCGAAATATTGACACCGTAGGTACCTAATAGACTCTCTTTTTTGTCTTACACCTCACGAAGACGAACTTGGGCCATGGTCTATTTACAGCTTCTGCTTTTATTGAAAATGTGATTGTAAATACCTTTGTATAACTTACAAAAAAAAAAAATTTTTACTATTTTTTAAAAGACTTAAAAAATTAAAAATTCTCTATAATTATCATCGAAAGATTTTTATTATAAAAGTCTGAAAGAAAAAGTCTTTGAAGACCCAAAAAAACAAAATAAAAATTACTCATAATTATTATTTTGAAATTTTTAGAGTAAAATATCAAAATAATAATTACGGATGACTCAAAAAAATATATCTCAGTTATAATTATTAGGAAAAGATTTTGTTGTATTTGTTGAAATTTCTGTGATTTTTATGAAACTCAAATTACAAATAATTATTATTTTGGATGTAACATAGACATGATGCTGTATGAAAGTTAAACAAAAAAGGAGAGCGCTGTCGTCGGGCTTATACCTTTTATGAATACGAATCACGATTTGCAGTTTCCAATAATTTTTTTAAAATAATTACCAAGTAAAGTGAAAAATTCGAAGTTCTTACCTAATCAGTTGAAATATATATAGCCCCGGTAAAAGCGGTGGTATGGTGGCTATATATTTATATTTGTCCAATCTTAACGATTTTCAGTATCCACATTACATATGTAATAAGGGAAAAAGTTGTTAAATTGTACGTTCCCAGCTACTTAATTCCAGGAGTTATATCCATCTCCTTCTACATATCCATCTTCATTTCAGTCTAAATCTTTATTTTAGTCTCAATCTTCATTTTAATCTCAAACTCTATCTGCATATCCATCTGAATTTCCAGCGCAATCTCAACCTCCATCGCCTACTCCAGCTTTAAAAAAAATATCGCCTAAAAATGAAACACCCTAATATAATATATATGTACTTGTGTTATTTAAACGGAATAAAGATGCTAATTTTTTTTTTAAATATCACATTGATGCAACTTTGCAATATTTGAAGTTTATTAAAGAATTTCACTCGAAAACGTATAACATAAATTTAATTTTTTTCCCTTTTTTCGAAAATTTCCAGGTGAGAAACCGCATGTGTGTATGGTTTGTGGGAAAGGCTTTAGTACGTCCAGCAGTTTGAATACGCATCGGCGAATACATTCGGGCGAAAAACCGCATGAATGTCAAGTGTGTGGCAAGCGGTTCACCGCCAGTTCGAACTTGTACTATCATCGAATGACACATATAAAGGTAAGAGGGAATTTTATTATATTTGGCATTGGTCATTTAAATAAAGGGTTATACAATTAACAATATGCATATATGTAAGTGTAATTTATTTGCGAAAGTTAAGGGGCACACACCTCAACGTAACCGTAACTATAACCATTACCTTAACTATTAGCGAGAGCGTCAATCGAACCCGAACCGGCAACCCTAATCACGACCAAGCAGTAACCGTAACAATATCGGGATACGAGGCAGTAACCAAAACCGCAACCATAATCGAAACATAAACATAAAAATAAACAGTAACGAAAACCATAACCATAACCGTAACATAAACATTAATAGAGGCATTGGTCCTATCCGTATACTCAACTAAAACCTAAACCGAAACCGTAACCTGAATCATTACAGTAACTAGTGATGCACCGATACAAGTGATTACAAGTATATAGTCCAGTACTCTGCTCAAGTACCAAGTTTTTTACCTTGTACCTGTACGAGTGCAGGTATCGAGTTCGTGAGTTCAGTATTGAACTCGCACGACAGTTATCGCCTGTTCTATTAATTCCAGAAATTTTTTTTTAAGATTTCCAAAATTTGCCCATTTTGCGTTCCCCTATAAAAATGGCGATGCTTAGCCCAATATGCGAATGTTGATGAATATTGCGTCCCGCTCATAAAGTGGTTTCAGTTATGTATATTGGAAAAAATTTCTGTCATCCTTGTCAAATTTGCTTTTGTAACAAACCGGTTTCGGCGTTCTGCCATCCTCAATGTTTAGTTTCCTGACTTTTTAGTTATCGCTTCCCGACTTTGTGTGCTTTATTGATTCCAGAAAATTTTTTGTAAGATTTGCGTACGAAAAAAAGTGTGGTGTATCCTTAGGATTCATTTTCACGCGTCTTTGAATAAGTCCGATATTACTAGTTACCGAGTACTTTCTCTCGATACTTTTTTGGAAACGATTCCTTCTACCGGAAATTTAAATGAGTACTGATATTGAGTACAGGGCGGTATCGAAGCAACAACAGTAACCGTAACCGCAACAGTTCGAAAATGAAGAAACCATTTTATTTTTAAAACAACTAAAATATGTCGATTTACATTTTTCATTTAATTTAAGAAATTTTATGTATTTCTAAAAAAATGTACTAATATATTTCGCATTCGCATTTTTCATTGCAGGAAAAACCCCATAAATGTAATTTGTGTTCAAAGTCATTTCCAACACCCGGCGACTTAAAATCACATATGTATGTGCACAGTGGCTCGTGGCCATTTAAGTGTAACATTTGCTTCCGCGGTTTCTCAAAACAGACAAATCTCAAAAATCATCTTTTTCTGCATACAGGTAGGTAATATAGACATTCATTTGTACAAAACATATAGTGTAAGTATATCATCCATATAATTTTATTAAAATATGTGCATGTATACATATGTAGGGTAACTGCACTAGTTTCCGAAGCAGCGCTAGTGTCCGGACATTATGCCAATGTTTTGCGATTAATAGGCAAATCAGTGGCAAATAGTCTTAAGTAGCAACATAAATGGAAATGTACATGTTTACTGAGTGTACGTGGAAAATTTAAGATGAATCAAAAGCATAGTTTAAAAGTTACACGTAATTTGCGTGTCAGAAGTCTGAGCATGCGGCAAAATTGAAGGTTTTTATAGAAAGAAAATAGTGGGAGCATTTTAGAAAAGTAAGGGCCTTAACAAGTATTTATTAACATATTACAATAAAAGTTAATAATATTTCTTTAAAATATAATAAACTTTCTTTTTATAAATAAAAAAATAAATTTACTTAAATTTTCAGAACCAAAATTTGAGATGATTCTCAGTTTCCGGACGGACTGTCCGGATACTGAAAAGAAGGCGAAAATTACGAATTACCATTTTAATGCTCGTAAATGATAGTTTATTATAAATATTATACTCGTATATGCATTACAAAAGAAAAACATCTTTTTCTCCTATGTTTTCAGTCTTCGGACACGTTTTTTCAAGTACAAATATTGCTGTCCAGATAGTGAGAAAATAATTCTCAATGCCCGGACAGTTAGCATTTTGTTTTTATCGGTATTATTATTTAACGAATGAATGCAGACCTTTACCTCCACCCTTCGAGGTTATAAGGTCAAACCTAACAAGAATCAGGCAAGCGTCAGCTTAGGATAACTATGGAAATCCTAATAGTCGGAAATCCTAATCTGGCGAGCGACAGGATCACAAAATATGTTCAAGCATTACTTGTACAACCTATAAAAGCATAATATTGCAGTCTTGCCGTTTTACGGAAAAGAGCTAGGGTGTTAACCCATACGACTTGCACACGGCCTCAGAGACTTTTTCCATCGCATGTTACTTTTAAACAATTTTTGCTTGGTAGATAGTTTACAGCTCTTGACTGCTTTTCAATACTCTCAATCTGAAGGGGAGTTCTATGGTATACTTTTCGAAAGACTTCCCCTTCTAGGTGAAGATATCATCCCTTTCGCTTCCATCTATTTCCATATGACCCATGACCAAGTATAGATGTACGTTCCCTCCTTGTAAATTCTTCCTAGCGCCTGTTGCACGTCAAGACACTTTTAGTTGTTATACCTTCTTGTAGGATTTGTTTAACTTCGGATAAGCACAGCATAAAGCAGATTTGGAGCAATCGGTGTAAATGTATATGGTACCAATCGAACCTTACGCCAACCCTTCACATCTATCACATCGAAGTGCGGGCTGTCGGCCCCGTTTTTGATGGCGCTGGTACAGGTTACTGCCACGAGGTATTGGGCCTAGTTTCAGTTGTCAACAATATGCTGTTGCCCACTAAGTCTACGGGTGTGATGTACAGAATGGCATTTAATAATTCTGTCGGGTTGGCATTCAAGCCTCCCATTATACTAATTATTGATTATGTGCATACTCTCTCCAGTTTGTTAACAAAAGTTCTTTTTTTTTGTGTGGCTGGTAACCAAACGAGGACTCCATAATGACTATTAGCTCCACAATCGCGGTGAATACCTAATTATAAAGAGGGTGAGAAGACACACGTGCAACCACCCCTTTTTTTGCATGGATAAAGTGCCGTTGAGGCTATTTTCACTCTTTCTTATATATTTGGCTCCCACGACTGCTTGCTGTCAAAAATTATTTCCATTATTATTATTTGTTGCTCCTGGAGGATAAACCCTCCCAGTTTAGGCCTAGTCCAATTCGGAATCTTATAGTTCCTAGAAACTAAGACTATGTAGATCTGTAGTTTGCGATCAACCCAACATCGGATGCCCAGACAAGAAAATTAGTCGAAGTCAAAATTCAGGAAAACGTTAAGCGTCCGGAAACTGGTGCGTTTACCCTATAATGATATGCTTTATATACCCAAATAATATATTTAGGAAAGTAGGTCTCGTACAATATAAATATGCATAACTAAGTTTATCTTGACTCAATATTTCAATATCAACAATTCAACTACTGCCACTTATAAGCATATATTTGAACAATTTACAAGTACCTATAAATAGGTACTCAATCAGCTTAAATTTGTTGTTTGTATAAATATATGTAAGTATATGTATAGTAGATAGTTCTGGAAAATTTTAAGCTCATCCAAAAATACTCGACATTTTCGTTCGTAGGGCAATTAGAATTTGCTTTTTTTGGCTTTCAGAGGAATTATGCAGAAAAATACCATTTAAATGGACGATAGAGGAGAAAAGTGTTAAAAATAAAACAAATTTAAAATATGTATATAAAATAAAATTATCAAATATTTTTAAATGATAGCCGCCAAATGTTTAAAGTTTGAAATTTAAATATGTTCAAAAAATATAAGAAACTTAATTAACTTCATTTAACATTTAATATATTTTGAAAATTCTAAAATTGTTATTTAATAAAATAAATCAATTCGGAAAATTTATGAAAAAAAAATTACAAATTACAATTTGGAAATAAAATGTGAAAAATTTAAATGGTTTTGAAAATTATTTAAATAAAAGTTTTAACATATTAAAGTCAATGAATAAAAACAAATGAATTAAAATAAACATTTATTATATTTTAAAAATTTAAAAGAAAAATACCAACTTTAAAAAATTGTGCAAATATTATTAAATTTTACTCTTTAGTTAGTTTTTTCTTTTTCTTTCTATTTTTTTTATTTTTTTCAATAAGAAAAAAAATTATCTGAAACTGCCTAATGTACACACATTTGTACATAAAACTAGATACAGTAATATTTATTATAAAGGTATATATCACATTTGTATATTTACAAGTACCTGTGTGCCCACACATCGATTCAAACGAGCACTTGAGTGGCTGGCGTTGGCCAGTGAAATTAAAATAATAATTTTTAAAATATTTACATTGAATAATTAGTGCACCTGCAATATTCACTTATTTCGCGCGCGTGCGCTAAACTATGTAAGTCAATCTAGTAAAAAATTTCTGATTTAGATTTACAAAGAAAAAATGCAAAGATAAAATAAATCAAAGAAATTAGAACAAGCAAAAATGTCTTGGTTTGAATTGAACAGAAGAGGCTGGTACACAAATAGAACGAAGACGGGTAGAGGTCGGGCCGAAAAAAGTAAAGGGAAGATCAAAAGGAGTAGGAAACTAGCAAAGTAATTAGGAAGATGGATATTTTTATATAGGTGTAGAAAAAGAGGAAACAAGAGAATAAAACAAACGTCACCACAGAACTGTTCTCGTGGCTTCAGACCAATCAAAGGCTTTCTACACAGTCAACGACGCAAACGCTTTCAAATTGACCTGAGAAAAAATGCTCTCGCCTAAAGGTCTAAAAGGACGGAATAATACTTGTATGAGTGGTCCACAGGAGTCTGTCGGTTACATGTCTGACGGTTACATAACTTTACAACACCATTTTGTTCAAAAAAAAAAAACGAAAAGTTACACCCAAAAACCAAATTTCACTGTTTTTACAGGATGTGGAAAAAAAATTCGATTTTCGAAATCTCCAACAAGTAAACATTCGAACCTGGGGGGAAACTTTGTAGTCGTTTTTGTTGATATGCTCTACTATACTTTATAGATATCAAAATGAAATGCATACGTGCGGTCTTCATTAGAGTAATAGAAGGCATAGATAGTTTTTAGAATTTTTGTCTGTCTGCATGTTTGTTGGCGCATCAAGCAAAAACTGCTGTTTAGACTTGAATGCAATTTTGGCCGATATATTGCTAGATGCCCTATGTAAAGCTAAGGGTCTGTTTTACCACAGGGATATATTTATTTTCCCTGTAGACATTGGTGGCAATAAAAGTTGGTTGAAAATATTTGTATGCATATAGTGGAGATGGATAAAGACTGTGCAAAGTAGATAATTACGTAGAATGCATCTTAATTAGAGCAACAACAGTTTGTCTGTTTATATGTATGTTGTATATATGTGGCAATAAGCGAGAAAGGGCAAGCTGAAGATAAGACAAAAATGGGATTCTACCAGCATTTTGCTCTCCGTAATCAAATCTATTATATTTGATATTTATTGGCAAGACATTACCACACAAATTGTCACGGCTTTTGCTCAAAAATTGTGAATTTAATAGACAAAAAACCATATATTCAATTCCATATATTTGCACTACAATTTTAACTCTCAAAGCGCTCTACTGAAAAATTAAAAAAAAATTGCTTTGGGTTTTTCACCTTTTTGTCACAGAAATAACTACTGCAATTATATGGTTTTTGAGGCGTTGTTTTACTGTAGGTTTAAATTGAAATTTAGAACTCATGTTTGCGTTGCTGCTGTACACACTGTTTTTATTTAAGTGCGACCTCAAGCAAGTAGTATAATTATATATTATTCACTTAATCAAATCAGGAAATACTATTTCAAAATGTTTTACCATTTTTATGGCCTGGTTTAGCTTACCCCAAAAGTTTTTCAATTCAACTGCCTCCCATAGCTCTGTAGAGGGAGGTGCTACTGCACGAAAAACACCGAATAGTAATGATCGGGCAATTGTTCGTGGACTAAAAATATTTCTTCTTGTTTCCGCAAGGAGTTTTATGAAAGAATTTCGACGGCTGAGTGGAAGATTACCCTATTTCAAAATATTTATCAAAAACGCCCTATCCAGAATTTCTTTGAAGAACGCCCCACCTTAAAATTTTTTTCAATAACGCCCTATTTCAAAATTTGGTATAATTTTAGAATGAGTTTCAAAAACGCCCAATCTGCACGAAAGTTTAATACATTTTTAGCTGCGATAGGGCGTTTTTGAATCAAATTCTCAGATAGGGCGTTGTTGGAAAAAATCCTGAGATAGGGCGTTATTTAAACAAACTTTGATATAGGACGTTTTTAAAACATATTTTAAAATAGGGTGATCTTCCACTTATCAGTCGATTTGTGATATCCACCCCATATAGGACTATTTAAAGACGTTCTCTTTAAGACTGACAACTTCACTTTGAAGCTTTGAAACCCCTTTGATTTCAGATAGAGGAAAAATAAGGGGTTTATAGATTCCATCTAAATTGGAGTAGTACAATCCGACGAGTAATGTTATTTTCTGTCGAAGTTATCTGAAATATTAAGATGCTCTGAAGCTTGTTCGCAGGCCTAAAGAACTGCGCTTATTCACTTTTACTATACTTTTTGATCGGTGAGACACGGTTGAGGTAGTGTAGGAGTTTGTAGACGTTTCTCCGGTCATGGAGTAGGTTGAATTCATACGATTGAGCTGGTATTGGATCGTTTCATGTACAAAGATATTCACAAAAACTTCATCCCATTTCTTGAGGGGAAAGGAATGCCATTAAGGTGGTGCCATAAAGCGCCACGGATATTCCATGAAAAACCAATTAAAAAAACGGGGTTTGCCCCATAAATATTTGAGTTTATCGCATTCTCTGTATAATATTGTTTGAATGAGCTTGTAAACTTATTTTATTTATAATACCTAATATATATTCTTCCTGAATAAAAAGGAATTAACATTATAGAAATTCCAATTACAATTTTTTTTAAATAAAATGTTTTAAAGGGAATTTTGGTGCTTAAGTTTTGTCGCACACTGTATATGTATACGTTTTACTGATATGTAACTGGAAAAATTAGATAAGCTAGATAACTGGCAAAATCTTTATATAAAAATCATAACATATCAAAAACAAAAAAAAATAATTTTTTTTTTTACATTGACATTGCAGGCAATAAGCCCCATGGTTGTGAATTGTGCAACAAGAAGTTCGCATTAGCGTGCAATTTACGAGCTCATATGAAAACACATGAAGGTAAGTTGAACTACCACATTTTTTCCATTACTACATATACCACATGGCACATTTTGCACACATACATACATACAAACAATTTAAACTTGTGCACACAGCCATGTATGCCATATGCATGCACCTGTGTATATATGTGTGTGTGTTTGATTGCGGCGCACTTCTAGAGCAAAAGCATTAATTTCCATTCTTAACTTTTCAGGTGATCCACAAGATGAATGTGTACGCTGCGGCAAAGTGTACGTTACATTAATGCAGGGAGTCTGCACAAGGTGCTCCGATTCGAACAATTTAACTGACACTGACAACAAGACTGGTTTTCAATCGGGAGGCGATACAACCACAGAAGATGAAACCTCAAATGGCACAACGGAATGTAGTGACAAGTAAAAGGAAACACACACAAAATGCAAAAAATAAAAATAAAAAATAAAAATAAAAAAATTTAAAACGATAACGATAACTACATGCATTCATGCGTACATACAAACAAACAACCAAACATACATACATACGAGTATATGTAAACACTCATAACAAGTAAAAGAACAAACAAACAAATATTTGACTGCTGCTGTAAATATATAAATACATACAAACAAACAATTATTATACGATTTATGCCTATATTATGAATGTATATAAATATGTACCGTACGTTTGTATGTATAATTAAGTAGATGTACATTTATACTCAACAAACACTCTTGAAATAGACTTATGTAAGCTCTAGCCTTAAGGATATTTATATATTTTTCTTAAAAAGTGACAATACAAAGCAAGTATAGCACAAGCCAATAAAATAAATACTGCCGTCTTTTTTGTCAAGTAAATAAATACATGTACATTAGACAGGAACAAAAAAAAAATTTTTTTTTGGAAATTATATTGATATTATATATTTCAGTATAGCGAAAAAATACTGTAAAATTTACGACTCTAATATAAGCCGTGCTTTTTTTATCCGCATCTGCGGTTGCGCTTAATATTTGTACTATTTGCAGATAAAGTTGTGCGCTTAGCAGTCCATACAAATATTAAGCGCAAACGCAGATGCGGATGAAAAAAAAAAACGCGGCTATTAATTTCTAAAGGTCTATTATTGCTAGTCTAGATTTTGTAGAATTGAACTTCTTTTTGCTTTGAAACCATACCAAAGATATTGCTATTAAATATACCTTTTTAGGAAATTAAATTGCCCACATAACGTTTACAACAAAAATTTTGTTCAGTTGGGCAGTTCCAGAGTAATCAACCTTTAAACATTAGTATGGTTATGGTAAATTCGGAAAACACATTAACTGATGGCAGATTTGGATTCGCCGGTTGAAAATACATGTATCGAGCTAAAAGAGCCGTCAACTTTTTTTCTTTCCTGGCTGTGGTATTTTAAGACAGTGAAAATAAATTTACGCACAGTGAACAGCTATTGAGCAAGAATAAACTTGCATGCACTATGACATTCTATATTTTAGTAACATTTTTGATAAAAAAAGGTCCGTTTGGGATGCAAATAATTGTTGCAAATTATCATGATTATGGCTAAATCGCGTTCGTGATATCTAAAAAAATTTGCAAGTGAGAGAAAATTTAGAAAGCGAAATGACATTTAATTTTAAGAGAAGTTGCAAATTCTTTCTGGATAAAATCATGATCCAAAAATTTGTATGGTCGTCTCAATCGGCCAACAACACGAAATTACCGTTTGACGTCGTTTAATTCTTATGTCAAAATGCACATGTGAGAGGGAACGCGCAAAAACGATTCGCCTATTTTCTAAGCTTTTCACGTATAACACACACATAAATCACACATTTTCTGAAAATGTTATCACAAAGCACTCGTTAAATATCAATTCACAGCGAATTTTTATTAAAAATAAATAAAACACGAGGCGAACTCAATAGCTTTTCCAAGAACTGTAAACAAAGAATGTAAACAAAAAACAAAGATATGATAGTTTGACATAAGGTGTGGATGAGGAAGAAGAAGACGCTATGTCATCTACGACGACCATATAAATTATTGGATCATGGATAAAATTCAAACCGGAAGCTTTTGTTCTCTCTTTGCCTTTGCACCTTTTCACATTTCTTAAATTGTTCAAAGAGGTGCCACACAAATAACCAAATAACCTTACATGAAGTTTACACCTGTCTTACAATTTATTTTTTTTTCTACATTGATTTTCGGCCCAACTGACCGAAAATTTTCATAAACAATTTTTTTGTTGATATTTCTATTTCCTACAAAACTATACCCAACTAAAGTTTTTACTTTAATGGTTTGGCAGTTTTACAACAAAAATGAGATAAATCCTACAAAATATATCTGTAACTTTAACAATATTTTTCTCGCCATACTAAAAAATAATATCAGTATTTTTTTTTTTTAAATATATATATATTTTTATTTGCCCTAGCCTAATGTACATACATACATACACACATCAGAATGGACGTGTTTGATGTTGCACCGCGCAGTGTGCATTGCACAATTGCGGACGCTCTTGATTGTCAGCAAATTTCGGTTTGTATTTTTTGATTTTGTTTTCAGCACACACTCAGAAAAGTAAGTTAACTTTCAAAAATTCGATGATGTGGAGTTAAGAGGTTTTCGCAGATTATTGGAAATGCAAATGTTTTGAACAGCTTAGTACCTGTACGAACGAGCTTTGACCGCCTTTTTTCGAGGTTGATTTTTTTTGAATCTCTACTACTAAGTGGGTAATAGTATACCGTCAATCTGCAAAGCACCACGACCGCGCTGACGTTTAAGGCGATGACATCAAGCTACCGCCCACCCATAAAAGCTGAGCCAGCCGGTTCTGGTCGCCGAGCCTATCAGACACACATAATGAGACCCCACATCATATTAAAATCTCGTTTGACACAACATCCACACAGAGTCGGTAAGGTCCTTTGTCAGCTCCGGTCCGTCTAATGCCGTCTCACAGGCACAATCACGCCCAGTCACAGCAGAGGATCGTGAGCTTCCCAGAGAGACAGCGATTCACTCGAGCTTAACTTCGATCTGGATACTGTAACAGGTTAAGCTCTTACCTATCCAGATTGAACCCCCCCCACGCCGAATGTTTTCCCGCCACCACGATACTAACCATCTCTTTATCTGGTTGACGGAGCAGACTTTTCTAACATCAATTTCACTCTGGTCCAACTCTATTAATTTGAGCAACTCCCCCAAGGTATGAGAGGGTGTTATTGATATGTATCCGGTAAGCTCTGGTATTACCACCTTCTGTTACTACCCCGACTGCCACGGAAGCGATTTTTTTACGCCAACGAACCTTAGTGTCATGGATTTTAGACACGCATTTTACGGCAGGCATACCTACCACAGGTATATTCCAAGGCCCCATCCCGCTTTGGGGTCTTGAACATATGCTCATTATGTCAGGGTCTTTTACATTATCTAGATCATAGTTTTATCAATGTGGAAGGGATGCTTGAAATATTAATCCTTTGCAATACTTCTCCGATTTCAGCGGTTAATAGTACAGGGAGTTGGCAAAGTAATCGAAATACTCTTGTGACTGTCAGTGATGGCCCTTTGAGACAGCGGCGGATCAAACTTATGTTTCAGGTATTACTGGGCTTCATCGTTTTGCCCATGGATGTGACTCCGTAAGGGGTTGCCGGCAGTTCAGCATCAAGCTATTTTCTCCCTTGGCCAGTCCAGTTTTAAACACCACGGAAACCCAAGTGATCATCCGCCTGTTTTTTCGAACCCAGTTGCAAACTCGCCTTTCCTCTCCCGTAACCAGCAAAGTACGAAGTGAATGAGAGATAAGCTCCCACTGAGAAGTCTCTCAGTGTTGACGTAGAACTTCCGATGTATAGATTACAGTTAACTGAGTAAAACTGTGGAGCTAATAGAAAAGTGCTTTCGTCATCTGACGCATGAACAAATCGATAAGCAAATGAGTACTTCAAAGAAAGTGACGTGGTAAATCTCAATCTATTAATTAAATATGGCAGCACCCATCACAATAAATTAATATTGGGATTAGTCTCTGCTCAATAACTTCACGAGCACTTATCTTATCTTACTATTATTATAAATGTGTAAGTTTGTGAGTGAGTATGTTTGCGAGTCTTTCACGACGAAACGACTTAACCGATATCTACGAAATTCTGTGTACTTATTCTCAGGAGTATAGAATAGAAAACAAAATTCACGCGATTAAAATATCGCACATGGTTCTGGAGATATGGGCACTAATATTATAAAGCTGAATGTTTGGATGTCCAAAGGTTAGGCTTTGTTATTCAATCACGTGAGACCGGCACTACTGATTTTGTTGGAAGTTGGTATGCAGACAGTGAATGATCTGGAAGGAAGTATAGGTTATGTCTTTTAAAAAATTGGGGCCACCTAGGAACCGTTAATTTTTGATATTTTTTTATTCTATATAGCTCTGAGCATACTAATGATATTTGGTATATAAGTACAATATGGGTATTAAACGAAAGAGAAAGGCCACAGATTTTAGCACTCTTTAGAATGGGAGCAGCTATAAATATATCGATAAATGAGTTATCGCTCAAAATGTGGTTGCCCTAGAACCTTAAATTTTCACCCAACTGTGGGCCAATTTTTCATGAATGAACAAAAAGGCTCTGTTCCAGCAGGCCTGTTATCGACATCTGAGTTTGGCACAAGAGTAGGCCCTAATGCAACTCAAATAAAAATGACGGCAAGGAAATTCCAACTCCATCCCAAAATATGCCATAAGACACGCAAAATGTTTAAAAGCAACAAAGAATGGTTAAAACGGACCTGATAGAAGCACTTGCTAAGTTGAATCGTTGAGGGATACGTTTTCCACGTATGAAGGCGAAAAAAGCAACACTAAAGGATTATTAAGAGAGACTCAACTTAAATTAAACATTTTTTTGGGATCTGCCAACATTTCCCTGGATGGCTAAATCCTTTATTTCTTGAAATGTGTCTCTGTATGCGGTAGAGAAAGGAATACAGGGAAACAGATGGGAAAGTCAGACGTTGAATTAGAGAAAGGAAAAGAGCAAAATGAATATTTAGAATGAGTGCGAGTGCATTTTTTGAAACAAATTCTGAGATAGGGCATTCTTCTAATAAATTTTGATATTCGTACAGGCAAACGAGCTACACCAATCTTTCGCTTAGCCGTCGATATGTGCTCTAGAAAAAGCGAGTGAATGTGATCATAGTAGATAAGCAATCAAATACAAATATCCGGACATGCTTGGAATCGAACCCTTGATATACCCCGCCCCTTTTCCATAACTCTTATTTGTTTTCTCGTGAGTGTGTTATTGATATCTCCATACCACTTTTCAGGTCCCTGCCTTGTACCCTTTTTGAGATATTCAGCTTGCAAAATTAAGTTTGAATGGGAGGTGACACGCCCCCTTTTCCGAAAACTCTCCCTTATCCCGTGAGTATGGTATTGATATCTTATATCTCTATAAGAATTTTCATCTCCATACCATGAACCCCTTTAGAGATATTCAGCCTGAAAAGTTAAGTTTGTATGCGAGGTGTCACGCCCCCTTAATATTTTCGCCTCTTTTTTTCCTAAACTTGCGCGTATTAATTATTCCTTATTGTTTCAAAACATGACAGGTGAAGCAAATAAATGATCTATAGAATAATTGATTAACTAAGATGGTTTCATGAGTTCACGAACATTCTATCGTGTTATCTTAACGATCAAAATATATGAAATCAAAGTAGCGTTAAAGCATGATAACAAAATTATGGTTTATTGACATCTAAGTATGAGAAGGATTAGCGTTTCCTTACTACCACATATGTCATGAAATAATTTATAGTTATATTATCAAAATTTACCACGGCTGATGGGAAAATTTATTGCACGGAATATAAACAAAATCTGTGCTATGTCAGTATATACATAAAAACATTTATGGTATTAACTGCATATATGTACATCGGGAATAAGAGGGTTAAGTTTATTATTGAATTTTTTGGTATAAAAATCGTTGATATTCGCAAAGGGAATATATTTGTTGTTTGTAATTAGATCCGAATAGTCATGAAGGTAGTGTTCAGTTTGCTAATCGTCGTTGGTGCAGGTACGCATATAAATCTATTATCTATCTATACTTTATGTACATATATATAAAATAAAACACAAATTTTCGTAAGAGTAAAACAGCCAATCTACGGAACAAATTTCTTCAATTTAATTTTTGAAATAAAATGTCCGTGACACACAAGGACATACAAGTGAAATGTTTTTGATGCCTTTAGGAATTAAGGGGCTGATTATGTAAGTCACTGGGACACTTTCCATTGCAGTCACTCAAATTCACTTTCCCCCTTATGTAATACCAAACAAATTCGTATAGCAAACTCCGGTTTGCTGACAGTCACTGAAGAGAGTGAACACCTTTATATATTAAGAATTTTTCTTTTAAAAGCGTCGCTTTGCGTTCTACATAATGGCCCCGTAAATTAAATTCCCCTGAATTTTGTAAAAAAGCAAAAGTTGCTTTACTGCACTGAAAATGAATTAAAACATTAAATTAAAAAATTAAGATGAAAGTAAATACGAGTATAGCCTAAAAATTGTCGCTTATTAATGTTATTACGAATATATGTCATATGAATATTGAACATAAAACTTAGAAATTATAGAGAAAGGCAAATTTCGCTGTTTTTACAGGGTGACCAAAAAAATTGTTTTCTTTTTTGTAACCCCCATAAGGTAAAGTGTTCCAACCCGCGAGGGGGACATTTTCACTTCTCTTCTTTATACGCTCAAATCAGACCTGTTGAATAATGATTAGTAATCCTAATGATTACCGGTTTGATTAATTACTTTCTTGAGAATCCATTTAATAATTGATTACCAATTACTTTCAATTTTTAACGATTATTTTCCAATTAATTAAAAAAATAATCAAAGAAATCATGATTTTTTACGATTATTAAAAGAAATCAAATATAACCCAAAATAATCAAAAAGAATTGTTTTGATTATTTTAAATTTTTTTTTTATAATTTTTTTTTCAGTATTGTTGTAGAAGCACATGAATATACACATCAACAGTACTGAAAAAATCAATAATAATCAAAAAAAAACATCAAAAATAATAAAACAATTATTTTTGATTTTTTCTAATCGTAATCAATCGTACCAATTAAAAAAGCCGTCTAGATAATTAATTACTAATTACTAATAAAGTTTAACAGGTCTAGTTCAAATATACACTCTTTTAAAAAAATTTATTTATTATCAATTAAGAAATACAAAAATCTAACTGATAAACAGCCTTAGTTAGAAAAATAATTGAAAGTAATGGTATTGAAAAGCAATCAATTAATTTGTGTGTAATAAAGTAATTGATGGAATGTTTTCTAGGCATTAAAGTAAGGCGTATTAAAAAATGTATTCAAAATTATTGGCTTTTTATTCAATTTCCTTCCAGCTATGGCAATTCCAGCCTTGCCCGACAGACAATCTGGTGAAGGTGGTTGGTATGTGCCACAATTGGATGGCACTTTGGAATGGATGACCGTGGCTGAAGCCGAACAAATGGAACACCAAATGCAAAAAATTATGGGACGTGCTGCCACTACGGTATATTTCCATTTATATACCAGCAAAAATCCTACCACTCCAGATACCCTTATTAATGGAAATCCTGCATCTTTAGCCGCATCCAACTTCAATGGAAATAATCCCACAAGATTTGTTATCCATGGTTGGCAATCTGATGGCAACTCCGATATGATTTATGTTATACGTGATGCCTATTTGTCACAGGGTGATTATAATGTAATCTGTGTTGACTGGAGCGATAAGGCATCATCACTAAATTATGCTGCTTCTAAGTTACGTGTCACTGCTGTTGGTAAACAAGTTGCCAATTTAATTGACTTTTTATACAAAGAAGGTGGCTTGAACTTTGATACATTACATTTGATTGGTCATAGTTTGGGCGCACATATTGCTGGACATGCGGGCAAGAATGTGGTGAATGGTCAAATTAATCAAATTGTTGGTTTGGATCCCGCTTTGCCTTTGTTTAGTTATGATAGCCCATCGACACGTTTGAATCAAAATGATGCCAGCTATGTTGAGTCCATTCAGACTTGTGGTGGTCTTTTGGGTTTTGCACAACCTATTGGTAAGAGTGCTTTCTATCCTAATGGTGGCAAGAGTCAACCTGGTTGCGGTCTCGATTTGGTCGGTTCCTGTGCTCATGGCCGTTCATATATCTACTTTGCTGAAGCTATTTCCAATAATAATTATCCATCGATGAAGTGTGGCGATTGGGAATCGGCTGTTCAAAAGTCTTGCGGTAAAACATATTCAACAGTTCGCATGGCATCTGCGGGTAATTTTGTAAGTGCTAGTGGTGATTTCTATGTACCAGTAAAGAAGAAGGCTCCTTACGGTATGGGTTCTTAAGTAAATGTTTGAAATGAGCTGAGTTCATATTAATTCAGTTATTAAATATTATTTTTGTACATTTTATGAATAAAATCATTTATTTTGTATATATGTATTTGCTTGTGTGTGAATTATTTGAGGTTGCATAACCCACCTAAGCACGCCCCACTTATTTTTTCTTCTCGGTGACTGAAGATAATGATTAAAAATCGTCTGTAGGCCCTGCAAGCAGTTCTTCAACAGGTGCCAGTGTCGGGGCGGATGGGAAATGGATGAGTAATTAGACGGCTTGAAATTACGACTAACTCTGGTATGGGACCATTTTCCCAAACTCATCTCGTATCTAAGTTTACATTAATACGCCTGGTTGGGATGGCATTTTTGAATTTTCATCTCCCAACAAACGTTCTAGGTGGAGCATAGGCTATCCAGCTCTGCTGGTTTGGATAAGTTACGGTGAGTCGTAAGTGCCTACATTAGCGCGCCCCTCTCAAACTCAAAACCTCAAGAAGCTATAAGCTTCCCCATGACAGCCCCAACTGTGCACAATAGCATCTGCTGGTAGAGATGCTACATGGAACGCAGCTCCCGCCAAAGGCTCAATAACTGTTCAGCAAACTATCTTTGTAGTGGAGTTTAGGAACGACTAACATATTTAAACAATGGTAGCCAATTTTTCAAGACGGGAACACGAGGTGAAAATGGAACGATATTGACATTAGCTTTAAAAAAAGGGCAACCATACAGTTAGTCCGCTTTTACATTAGCCAAGTATTGCATTCACATTTTTAAGCAAAACAATAAACATTTTTCACTCTTTCTTTTTGTTTTGCTTTATAATTTTTGGAAATATTTTATTCACATGGTACAAATATATAAAGGTAGTTCCACTTCTTCTTCTTCCCCGCCCTTGCCACCATTTGACATAAACTGTGACATTTCCTTTTGAAAATGAGCTACCGTATTTTTGTACCAAAATTTTAAATTTTACTAATTTTTACTTCAAACGGAAACAATTTTGAAATTGAATAAAATAAGTGATATTTCTGAACTTAGTTTTTTATATGTTCGTGAAATAAATCGAAAGGCGGCCGCCGTGGTGTGAAGGTAGTGTTGCCGGCCTACCACACCGAAGGTCCATGGTTCGAGCCCTGGTACAGGTAACATCAAAAGTGATTTGAAAAAAAGTTTTTCAAAACGGGGTCGCCCCTCGGCAGTGGTTTGGCAAACTCTCCGAGTGTATTTCTGCCATGACAGGCTTCTCAGCAAAAATTCGTCTCCTTTGTAGATGCCGTTCGGAGTCGGCAAAAAACTGTAGGTCCCACCAATTTGTAGGGAAAATTCAAATCGGCACACCACAAATTGGAAGAGAAGCTTGGCGCAAAAATCTCTTAGGAGGTTTATGATGATATACCTGTTGTATATCGCGCCATAGAGAGAGAGAAGTAAAATATTAGTCTACTTTTTGCACGGACATAAATAATATCAACTGGTCTTGAGCTTGTTAAACTTACAAAAATATGTATTTATTTACTTTATTCTATTTTTAGCAACATGAGTTGTATATTTAGTAATTGCACAAACATAGAAGAAATCATAGTAAAGTTTTTCCGACTTCCGGCGGTATAGATGAATGATTCTCCTGGACCTATGGAAAATTTAATTTCTCAAGCTAAACAATTTCTAAATTTAGAAGATAAAATTTTGAAAAGATTTCTTTTGGATAGGACGTATTTTAGAATACGATATTTGAACAGAAAATATAATCAAAATAAAAATGAAAATGTATCCAAGAAAAAGGTTTATTTTTGTTTACAGGTGTATCCTTAATGACTCAATCTATTAATTCATTAAAATACTTATTTCTACGCTGTGACAACGGCTGTTCTCACCACATGAACCATTAAAATAAAGCTAAAAACCGCGTTTCAAAAACATTAAAAGCTTTGTCTCTGCGTTAAAACCACCTGAAAGTGTTTTATTTAAGTATTAACGAAATACAAATATATATGTTGCCTTGGAAGCAGAGATATATAATTTGTACCATTTACAAAATTTAAAGCAGTTGTATGAATCCGGTTTTTTATTTTTTTTTTATATTCAAAACATCCCCTTAAATATTACAAAAATTACCAAACAAAAATATTTCTGAGGTGGCAAAGCTCTTTGCACAACTGACAAAAGGTGCGAATGACAGCCAAAACAGTTTACGTCAAAGTGGAAATACCTTGATTTTCTTGTACCATGATAGAGCCCATTATTTATATAGGACGTTTTGCTACCAACATTTAAGGCTTCGAGGTTACATTCTATGGCCTAATTCATGATAAGTGAGATCTTTTAGGTCTCTCGTTGATATCCACGCTCAAAAATCGAGATGCTTCAAGAGGTCATTAAATGCTCCAGAAGGCAAAGCATATTTTACTCACCTCCTTTTATCAGTTACTTCGCACTAGTAAGATATGTTGAGAAAGACTGAATCAAGAACTAGTTTTTTTAATGTAACGCTGTTTATTGAAAAATTAAGTTCGTCAATGTCTACTTATTTTGACATGTATCGATGGCTAACCATCCGTCTAAAAAAATGCATCACATGTTGACCATAAAAATAATATTTTAACATATATTTTTGTATGTACAAAGCTATCTGACAACAACATTAGTACCAAAGTGATATTTTCTCACTGACGTTTTATAAATTAGAATTCCAATTGGGTGTTATACTAAACCATTTTACAATCTGGCAACACTTTCCTTTAAACATTGATCCATATTTGCATCGGAATCCTTAAGAGAAATGATTGTCCAATTTAGGCATTTGGAGGTTTTTTTTTTATTAATTATGTGTGCCAAAAATGCTTTGTAGCAATCATGGTTTCAAATTTGGTCTTCAATTATTGCAAAAATGCACATACTCTTTTTGATGTACAGGCAAAGCTGCAGGTATCGACTACAATTTATTATTTTATAATTTAATCCATATTAATATTAGCAATAAGTACTATGTATATTATCTTTGGTTTTTTTTCTATTTGACGCTTGACTAACACAGAACACCACAAACATAAATTTTACGAGTTTTGAGAGTGTTTTTTGGCATTTAAATAATAGAGAACATTGTCGTAGCTGTAATAAGTGAATATTTTTTGTTGTAAAAAGTGCATTTCAATCCCCTAAAAAAACGATTTTATTTCGAAAATTCGCAATAAAACCGCAGATTTTTTTCCTTTTATTTTAAAGAATTAATTTTTTCTTTTAAAAGAAAACAAAAACATACTTTAAAACACTTTTTAGTTATATCTTCGTAAAATTAAGCATTTTTTTCATTTTCTGCAAGTAATTTTCTGGTGTAGCAAATGGCACGTCTCAACCAGGAAACTTAATATTTCTTACAAAGCGCTTTGGAGTGGTTTCCTTAGAGATTTTATAATGAGAAAAATATTATGTTAAGATAAAATATAATAAATTGCATTTTTGGCAATTTTCTTAAAAGGTTCCAACTAAACACACTAGCTTAAAAAAATACAAAAAGACCTAACTTTAAGAGCTTTTTGTAAGAAACTCATTAGTTAGAAACAAAAATTAAGACCAGATCCTTTATTCTACCTTTCCAACTATAGCAAGCTCGTTAACATTCGCGAGACTGATTTTTATCATACAGCACTGTGCGGCGACACACCTCTTACTATGAGAAAGCTGAGTTCAGTCTAGGGACTCTGTTTATAAGAGGGCTATGACGAGGAGACCAAAGAAACGGAAAAATAAAAAGGGAAGAGAAAGAAAGGAGAGAGGCAGAAGGAGAAAAAATGGAAAATGGAACGAGAGTCGCCGTCGAAGCAAAGCCGAACGTCAGTCCCTACCATTTTTCTTTCTCCCAAGGCCTCTCCTACTTCCAGCATGCACGTCTGTCACGACCACTACTTAATTGACAACATACACTTTTTGTCGGCAACGATTAAATACGCCTACCGCAAAGGAATACCGAAACGTACCGGGGCCATATTCGACAAAAGACTGCCACTTCTGTCATAACTACGCAAAACCTTCATGGAGTGTTTTTGTCGCTAAAAGCAACAAAAATTAAGCTAACTAACAAAAATGATTTATGAACAAATAAAAAAATGGGCAAAAATTTATCAAAGCTGAAATCTACTGGGGCTTGAATTATATATGTATGAGCTTCTAAATAGGAAAAGATCCTATCTGTAGTTAATTATAACAATATTTTATGCTATCTACTTTAAGTAAAAGGCGTCTTATTTAATAGTAATGAAAACTTTTCCTTCCCTTTCTGATGTGCGAAATAGCATTAGATAAGAGTTATCTTGAAAAGCGATTTGGCCAAAAAAAATTTATAGATCATATATATTGAAAATCTATTTTATGTAAAAACATGATAAGGCGAGCGAAATTTTTGTTATAAAAATAGGCGATATTTACTTCCAGATTATATTCGTAATTTGTAAAGTTGAAAGAACAGTAATGAGGACACTTATCATTTTACTAGGCACACTTGCTGCGGGTATGTATATAAATTTACTACAAAAAATACCAGGACAAAATAGTTGGAATGCAGGAGTACACTTTTTAAAGTTGGTTCAAAGATATTGTGAATTATCTGAAAAATAATATATAAAACCTGACTGGCGATTTTTATGTGGATTACTTTAACCCAATAAGTGCCAGCAGTACAATAGGGACCATTTAAAGGGTTATTTTAGAAAAACTTGAATAATTTCAAGCCTTCTAGTTTAGTTTTTTTTCTTACAGTGTACTTAAATTGGTACAAATCAGGAATGGACGTTTTCAAAAATATGAGTGACGAGTGACTAAAAAGTAACATATAAAATTTTATTTATTATTAAAAAAAAATTTTAGTGGTGAGTGAAATTTTATTGGTTAGAAAAATAAGAATAAAATTTCAATTTTTGTTCAAGCTGTTGAAAATAAAAAATAAGCACATCGAGATGCAGCAAAATTATATCCATATATGCATATAGAGATAATGTGTATGTATGAAGGTTTGTTTTTTTTGGTTATTTCTATATAAATTGATATTCAATGAGTTGATTTGATTCCAGTTTGGGACCATTTCTCGACAAAATAAGGCTTTTGGCGGGATTGCTTGGATGTTTTCGGGATAGTTTAACGGATCATTTTGGTGTGGTTTTTCAGTTCATTTCAATATTGTTTTCAGGACTATTTTGGAATCATTTCGGTACTTTTTCGGGGTAATTTCTCTAAAAAAGTCCAAAAATGATCCCTAAAAGAATTCCAAAATGGTCGCAAGAAAACCTACTGCAATCCCTAAAACAATTCCAAAATGGTCCTGAAAAGATCCCAAAACTATCCCGAAATTGCCCCGAAAGGAAGCAAATAGTCCCGCCCAAAACCTTATTTTGTCCAGCAACTATCCCGAACTTGAATCAAATCAACTCAGTGAATCTCAATTTATACAGAAATAACCAAAAAAAACCTTCATACATACACGTTATGTCTATGTATATCACATATGGGTATAATTTTACTACAAGGTGGCGCAAAAGTAATCCTCCTATCAGAAAATGCTATAAATTTTGCGATTGGCCCCTAAAGTCAGTTCTGTTTTGACATTTGTGTAGTAAACACATGCGAAATACACGTTAATAAACAATGTTACGCTACACTGCTCCAGAACGCGGAATATTGCTGACTATTTATTTGACCAATAATCGGTCGGGGCCAAACGGTTACTGTGAATGGTGAGCGCTACAGAGCAATGATCAACGAGTTCTTTTTGCCGCAACTTGATGAATTGGGATTGGAAAACATGTGGTTTCAACAAGACAGTGCAACAGCACACACTGCACGTGCCACAACCGATATGCTGAACATCGGAAGCTTACTCTTGCGCCACCTTGTATATCTCGTTGTGCTTATTTTTTATTTCCAAAAGCTTGAATAAAATTTGAAATTGTATTCTTTATTTAAAATTACTCAATTTTATTTGAATAATTAATAAAATTTAATTTTTTATTTGAGTAGTTTTTTATTTAAAGTGACCCAAACCTGGTATAAATTGTTTAAGAAATATCGAAAATATAAAATTTTGTATAGAAATTGCTTTCAATAAGTCACAGCGACTCGAGTGTACCAAGTACTTCCCTAAAGCTTATGGGAGAGTTACCGAAGTGGACACTCCTTTGCCGGATATGGATTCGGTAAGGTCCGGTACCAGCACCGTTTGGTACCAGCAGCACTCTAGTTTTTTAATTTTTTTGTTGAGTTAACTAGAGTTAAATCGCCAAAAGTTGGTCTGGTTAGAAATAGGAGGTTATCTAGCGTGTATTGGGCATTAAAAATTAGAATGTAAGTTAACTCTTTCTTAACTTTCAAACGCATTGCCCGCCCGCTGACACAAGATAAATAATTTCTATATTCTTACAGCTTTTGCAATTCCAATTGAACAGGACAACATATCCGGAGAAGGTGGTTGGTATGTGCCACAACTTGATGGTACTCTGAAATGGGTAACCGTAGCTGAAGCAGATAAAATGGAACAACAAATGTCGGGACGCGCTTCTGCAGCTGTAGTTTATTTCCAACTGTACACCGCTGAAAATCCAACTAACCCAGATCTAATTATAAGTGGCAGCCCCGATACTTTGAGGTCATCAAATTTCAATAAAAATAATCCAACCGTTTTCATTATCCACGGTTGGCAATCAAACAGCAACACCGATATGATGTACGAAATACGTGACGCTTATTTGTCACGACGTGACTTTAATATTTTCACCGTCGACTGGAGTGACAAATCACAATCTTTGAATTATGCTTCCGCAAAGAGGGCTGTACCCGGTGTGGGCAAACAAGTCGCTGCCTTTATTGACTTCGCATATAAACAAGGTGGTCTCTCATTAGATACTTTACATCTGGTTGGTCACAGTTTGGGAGCTCACGTTGCCGGATATGCGGGCAAAAATGTGATGAGTGGTCAAATCAATCAAATTACCGGCTTGGATCCAGCTTTTCCCCTATTCAGTTATGATAAACCCTCGACACGTTTGAATGAAAATGATGCCAGCTATGTTGAGTCCATTCATACTTGTGGTGGTCTTTTGGGTTTCAAACAACCGATTGGTCGTAGCGCTTTCTATCCGAATGGTGGTAAAGGTCAACCTGGCTGTGGTCTCGATCTTGCTGGTACATGCGCTCATTCCCGCTCCTGGATGTACTTTGCTGAGGGTATTAAAAGTAATACTTTCACTTCAGTGAAGTGTGACAGTTGGAAATCGGCTGTGGAAAAATCGTGCGGAAAAACTTATTCATCAATTCGTATGTGCTCGGTTAGTAATATTGTGAGCGCTAATGGTTATTTCTATGTACCAATAAATAAGGCGGTCCCTTACGGAATGGCTGCTTAATCTGTGCGTTCGATCTGAATTTTATATACAGATTTGTAAAGTATATTATTTATATTAAAACAATAAAACAAAAACGCAAACTGCCCTAGTGTTCGACTTACAGTAATTCCGTGATGAGTATCTGCTAGGTCTTTTTTTTTAATTTAATGTTAACCGTCTGGCCAATTGATTTTTTTGAAGTTTGGATTTTTTTATTCACATATCGCTAAGTGCTTGGAAGAAAAACGGCTCTTCGGAGAAAATCGAAAATTTAAGTAAGCTTTAATTAATGTATGTACTTGAACTCTAGTCTCTGTATTCTTCTAGAGTTAGCGTCACATTCGCACACTATGTGATTCGCAGTTCTATTCTCATTATCACAAAAACGACACAGGCTGCTTGACGAAATTCCCAATTTGTGCAGGAGTATTGAAGCTACAGTTTTCTGTGAGAACTCCTGTTAGGATCCTACAACTACCTATCATTGCTTCAGCCTGAATTTGTCGAACCGCCTGACATCGGTGTTCCTTTGTAGATTTTTTTCTCACAAAAAGATATGATCTTGAATACCGGCTTCATATCCGGCAAAGGACTCTCACTTTCGACAACACTCGCCAAAACCATCGGGGATTGCTTTTGTGGCGAAAGTTAGCCTGCCTAATTATCACCCCTTACCTAACGTTGTCATCGAGATCTTCCAACGGAAATCCCAGAAACCTCGCTGCTTCAACAGGGTTGGACCATAGTGAGATTGCTGTTAGAAGAGTAGGCTCAGTTGAGCAGATGAAACGATGGTTAGTATCATGAGGAGACACGCCGCATGAGACATTTGGCATGTGGGGGCTCAGTCTGGATAGTTAAGGGTTTAACCTGTTACAGTATCCAGAGCGAAGTTGGGTCAGCATGACCCCTGTCTCCCTAGGGAGTTCGGGTTCCTCTTAGGCAACAGGTGGAGCTTGTGCCTGAATAACGGCGTTCACTGGACGAGAGCTGAAAAAGGAGTTTACCCACTCTGTGTGGATGAGTTTGAGGGCCCGTCCCTGCTCCTTTCGATCAAACGGCGAAAAAATGTGATGCCGGATGATGACTCCTTACTCCTTATTCTTCTGGGAGGCGGATTTTCGCTGTGCAAGCGCCTGTCCGGGTGCTGCGGTTTGTAGCAGTTGAACAGAAATTGCCTGGTCAGCAATTCGCTATGCTCTTTAACGCCGAGCATTTTTCCCTCACTAAGGAGGTGGTGTTCAGGTGACATAAGAAGGCATCCCGTTGCAGTTCTGAGTGCGGTATTTTGACAGGCCTGCAACCTCCTCCAGTGTGTTTCTGCTAGCCCCGACGAGCATAGCGTCACGTAGCTCAGAACCGGCTAGCAAATAGCCTTTTACATTGCCAGTAACGTTTCTTTATCTTTTCCCCAAGTGTTGCCAGCTAGTGACTTGAGGATTTTGTTGCGGCTTTGTATTTTGGTGGAAATCGGGGCTACATGAGCACCGTAGTTGAACATGTTATCAAACGTGACCCCTAAGATTTTGGGCTGTGTGACAGTCGGAAGCTTGATGCCGTCGACGTCTAATTCCATGTTCACCTACGCTGCCCACGTCGTGAATAAGGTGGCCGAGGACTTGGTCGGTGACAATGTCAAATTTCGTCCAGCGAAGAAAACGGACAAGGATGGGAGATAGGACTTTATTCTTGAGCACATCTCCCCTCCGTGGCCCGTCGCCAGGATCATGAAGTCATCGGCGTATTAGACGATCGAGATACCCTCTGGTTGGGAGGAGAGCCTCGATATGTAGTAACTAAACAAAAGCGGGGATAGGACAACACCCTGTTTTATTATACGTGGTTTTGATCGTTCGCCTCTGAATTTAACCGATGACTGCCGACCACTCGGATAATTGGCGGTCCAACGCTTTAGACATAGGGGAAAAGTTGAGTTTTCCAGGTCGTTAATGGGTTGCGCGTGGTTGACCGTATTGAAGGCTTTCGACAGGTCAAGTGCTACCAGTACAGTCCTGGTAAAAGGAGACTAGAGTCCACCAGCCGAAAGTTCGACGCTATCAAACATAGAATTCGTGCTATTACCAGAAAGGTTTAGTAGCGGATCTATAATTGGCGAGGGGCTATTGACATAGGCAGCACTCCGCTAAGCCTTCTAGATGTATCACACTGTTACAAACAACAGCAACGAGCTGGCTATTTAGAAATAAAATGAAAGAATAGGCTATTTTACACTTATTTAATTAAGTTTTTTGATTATTTTATTATCTAACTTTAACTTTTTCATTAAAATTAGTACACCAAATTTGTCGCCACAAACAAAATGCGAAATATAAGAAAAACTGCATAAAGCTATACAAACAAATAATCAAAGGCCATATAAATGGATACTGTGCTGGCGCAGGCGCGACTAAAGAAACCAAAGCAATTATTAACATTGCAGCCGAGAAACTAGTTGAAGCTGCGGAGAGGTAAACATTTTTACATATAGATAAATAAAATTGATCCAGTACCATATCCTTAACAAAAATATGATAAATAACAGCCAACACAAAAGACGGCAATACCAAACCATCTTTCACTAGCAATGGAAACATGCTAAATACAGTGGCTTCCAAAAATGCTAGGGTTTCCAGAGGATACTTGTCAAGTAAGCAGAAGGCAGGTGCAGCGACGAGCAGAATAGACTTTTCATGCACCTGTAATATATAGATATGAACATAAAATGTTGTTATATATTGCAAAATATAGTAAAACCTCGATAGAGTGTTTAATATCGGAAGCTAAGCAACATATCTGTGGCAATAAGCGAGAAAAGCCAAACTCAAGATAGGACAAAAATTAGATATTAGCAGAATTGTGTTCTCCGTACACAAATCTCTGATCACACAAGTTTTCAAGGCTTTTTCTCAAAAATTTTGGATTTTATGGACAAAACACTATATTTCAGTCCCATACATTTACACCACAATTTCAACTTTCAAAGCGCTCTACTAAAAAATTTTAAATACTTTGCTAGTTTTCCCTTATTGACACAGATATTTGTCAGCTGATTGTGGAATTGCTTGTATCGAAGTGAAACAACAGCCTAACTTTTCATTGATGTTTTGGTATAATTTACACTGTGGGTATAATAGACATTGAAAACTACAGATGTAATGAATTTTCTGTTGTATTCATTCAATATCGAGGTCTTACCGTATTTGTTATTTAATTACTACCTGGAATGAGAATAAATAGAAAGCCATTGCGGTATTCACCAAACTCAAGGTAAATGTTTCTTTGCTTTTGTGGAAGAAAAAATGAATGTTTATTGGAATAACAAATGATGCAGTGACTCCCAAGCATAGCATGGCCATTTGTTGATTTAATAATTTATTTCTGCAATACAAAAATTTTGAAAATGTTAAAAAATGTACGCAAAATACGCGGGATTAACAATAGTTCGTTTAGTGCACTAGCGAAAAAAGATAAAAATGTTGGCATTTATCAGTGGCTGAGATCTGGTGACTTCCAAACATACCATTGCAAATATTACTGCCAATCCTGACAGAGCAATTCTGACATAACAGCATGAAGGTCGACGAAATACTCTTTAAAATTTATGTAGGTGGTAGAAATTATCTTTAAAGAGCGCTAGAAACTTGAACTTTTGTTCACGCCCTTCTAAACTCTACTCACTTGATTTTGTAAACTACATTAAGCGCGCACCAAAAGTTCGCTACTTTATCTTCGTATACACCCCGTCCGATTGGAAAAAGACGGCCTAATACCGCTAATATTGATTGTAGCGAATTTAGCCAAGGCAGCCATAATAAAACAAAAGTAATACAAACGATACTAGCTATAAGCGCGAATGTTTTAAGTTTCTGAGAAAATCTAAAAGAAAATTATGTGTATTATTAGTTTTCAAAACTGAGCAAATTACCACATGTGTGGGGATACGTACCTCCTCTGCTCCAAGCATGCTCCCAACAAATAAACAAAGAATGGCATTGCATGATATAATTCCATTTGTTTATAATTCAAAGCTAGCGTATATAGGAAGGCAGCTAGATATATACGATCGATGTAAATGGCGCAGACTGCTAGCAAAAATAGGCCAAGTGATATGTTATTATATTGAAAATGTCCGTTATCAATTAGAATTTGTCCTGGATAGAGTATCATTGGTAGCAATAGTGGTAGCAATGATTTTTTCTCCTCGTTCCCTTTTACGAGCACCCAGCACAGTGCTACCAGCGCTGGCAGATACAACAAAATATCAGCAACTAATACTGTTAAACGCATAAAGACTTTATGTGCATTCGACTCCACCCCGCGTGATTTATGCAATTCCACAAAGTTTGTATTATAGCCTCTTGCGGCAATACCCAACAAATAACTGTGATATGCTGTTAGTGGTGGATAATCGAGTCCCCAATATAATAACTCATTATCTGTGGTGTTGATGTACCAATCCTTTGACGGTAGGTTCGTGGTAATCTCTTGCCAATGCCGCTGTGCCTCGTAATCACCAAACAAAGGTGGTTTATCAGCTCCAGAATATGAATACAGTGATACAACGCAACGTAAGGCTAAAGCGATGCTTACTGTACACACAATATCCGTATGTAATGTGTTGAATTTCATTTTTTTTATAATGCCGCAACCAAGCGGCATCCAAATTAAAATTAGCCCCCAACTGATAAGATTTGTTTATATTATCGTAAACAGCTGTTTGGTGAAGTGGCAAAAAAAACTAGAGAAACAAAGAACATTTATCGAAAATGTATTGCTTTCAATAAGCGATTGTGATACAGAAATTCTGTGACAAAAGGTCCGTTCGTGATGCAAATAATTGTTACAAATTGTTACGAATTATTATGATTTGTCTAAATCGCGTTCGTGATGTCTAAAAAAATTGCAATCCAGACGAAATTGAGAGAGCAAAATAACATTTGATTTTGGGAGAAGTTAGATAGATAGATAATTTGAGGATAGCACTGCTACCGGGTGGTCTATTGTGCCCTCATCTCATTACAACACCTCTTCCAAGCCAACTTCCCTCAAAAAGGGGATTATTTCAGTTGGCCTGAGGGCTTGTAGTTCCGTATGCTCTGGCCATGGTGATCCCAGGACTTGTGCTCTTTTTCTGGCTATTGCGTCGCATGCCATAAGGATGTGCTCTGCAGTCTCTGAAGTCGTATGACAGAACCGGCAGTTGTCACTCGCTCTTATACCCATTTTGTGTAGGTGGTTGTTGAGTCTGCAATGACCTGTAAGAATAACAGTTCTCTCTCTCTCTCTCTATGGCGCGATATACAACAGGTATATCATCATAAACCTCCTAAGAGATTTTTGCGCCAAGCTTCTCTTCCAATTTGTGGTGTGCCGATTTGAATTTTCCCTACAAATTGGTGGGACCTACAGTTTTTTGCCGACTCCGAACGGCATCTGAAAAGGAGACGAATTTTTGCTGAGAAGCCTGTCATGGCAGAAATACACTCGGAGAGTTTGCCAAACCACTGCCGAGGGGCGACCCCGTTTTGAAAAACTTTTTTTCAAATCACTTTTGATGTTACCTGTACCAGGGCTCGAACCATGGACCTTCGGTGTGGTAGGCCGGCAACACTACCTTCACACCACGGCGACCGCCAAGTAACAGTTAAAATTCTTAAATTAGCTTTGGAGAGACTTATTATTGCTCTATAGCGAGAGGTATTGTAGCCCCCCAAGAGCAGCTTTGACTGCCGCAAGCCCGGCATATTGCGCCAGTATTCCTCTCGTTTCTTTTCTTCGTCTTTCCTTAAACATTCTCTAAGCGTTTGAGGGCCCACTGGCAACATTGGCTCAGGCCCGATTGAACTTGTGCTTGCTGCGTGTCTGGCTAGGCTATCAGCCGGCTCGTTGCCTTCGATTCCTATATGACCTGGAACTCATGCTAGAAGCATCCTATTGTTGGTTCCTAAGTTATTTAGCTTCTCAATGCACTCGCGGATAAGCGCTGATTTTACCTCATACGATGAGATTGCTTTGAGTGCAGCTTGGCTGTCGCTAAGTATAGCGATGCGCTCATTGCTATATCCACGCTGCAGGTTTAGTTCTGCACAGTGGTGTATGACGTATGCTTCCACTTGGAAGATGCTCGGGTATGTCCCCTTGGGCCGAATATTCCGGCTCCGATTCCTCTGGGGTCTTCGAGCCATCCGTGTACCACACGATTGTGTGGGAGCGGTGTATGGTGTCTACTCTGGACTGTTCCCAGGTTGACTTGTTTACCAGTTCTACTTTAAATCTCCTTTCAAAGATTATCTGCCTAAGAATGTCGTCCCTCGGTAGTTGAGAAATTGGGATAGCCCATAATTGGAAATGACGTCATACGTAGGCAATTGGCCTGTAAATACCGGTCGGTTGAATTATGCATTATTACTTTTTTTTTTAGAAGTTGGACAGTTTCGAAGTTATTGTGACTTAAAAACTAGTTTACGATCACGGAACGTATGCCGTAATTCCGCCCCAGGTGAATTTCTGCTGAGAAGCCTTCCATGGAATAAATACACTCGGAGAGTTTGCCAAACCACTGCCGAGGGGCCACCCCGTTTTGAAAAAACTTTTTCAACCCACTTTTGATGTTACCTGTACCAAGACTCGAACCTTGCAGAGAAACTAAATCAAAAGTGGTCTCTATCAGAATCTTTCCTAAACAAACACAACATCAGTATCGAACGAACAAAATACAACCCGAATTTTTCAAGGAACGACTGCATCCTTATAGCTCGTATGAGAGTCGATGTAACAAAATTCTTATCCCAAAATCACTTTGGACAGACACGACCAAGGGAATGTGCTAGATGCACAACATATACTCAAATATTGCACGATATCAGGAGACCAAAATATCAATTTAACAAAAGCTCTCGATTTGCAGCCAAGAAAGTACTATACAAATTCTAAAAGATGCTCTGAAAGTTTTCCCTGGGGCTATATGGCCTTTGTCGCCCAGCCCCAAAATGTACTATATAAATTTATTTGTATAGTATAGAAGAAATAAATAAATAAATATTTATGTACATTGTTCTCTGTTCGTGGAATGAAATTTGTAAGATATGACATGAATGACATAGAGAAACAGAACTTTTTATGATGATGTGTGTTACATTGTTCACATCTAATCATAGTATTATTTTTAATCAAATTTTCTTTATAATTCAAAGCGTTAAAAATGGTAGCAAAGAGCATGAATCGTCAAATTTGCAGTTATGCCGTGTTGAAAATATAGCATGACATGATGCATTTGCGAATAGACCCGTACTCAGTATTCAAAACTATCGAATACAAGTTACTTAGTATCGATACTTTTCAGTGCTCGTACCTCTACACCAGATGTTTTGCGTTATCACCGATTTTATTTAACAAATTTGGAGCCGCACATTTCAGATTCCACCGACCAGTATTTTAGTCCAATTTAGTAGAATGTTGAATGGAGCTGTGGCAGAGCCGAGCGTACACTTTTTCGAGGGGGTGGAAAAGTTGCTGGAAATTTGGTTTGATGATGGTGATAACGATGACTGTGATTTGAGGAATATACCAAGGTTAGAAAACAATTGAAAATTGTCTTATCACTTAAGTGATAAAACCAGGTTCATCAAAAGCATAGGCATAGTCTATGCCCGAGGTATGCATACCGGTCGTAAGAGGCGACTAATATGCACAAAGGTAATGGCGTGCAACTCGATGGTTGATCTACGGATATGATGCCTCTCATCTCTCATTGCCCATCTTATCCTTCCTTACCAAATGCGGGGAGTATTTTTGTCGTTACAAACAACAACAACAAGAAAATGCTTATCACAAATTGACGATGCTGATTGAACTTATGAACTATGGAATCTCGTTGTGCATGGATAAGAAATCACTTCCAGACTTCATTCAACTCTTACTGAAGCTCACATTTGATAAGAATAAATTTTAATTGGGAATGACTATATCACATAAGAAACTAAGTTGATTAAGATAGTGAATTCAATACTTAAACCGCATCTTTTATTAAGTAGAACGTTTTCTCAGACATTATTATTAAGACGTGGGTCAAATCCAGCTACAAGGTGGCGCAAAAGTAATCCTCTTATCAGAAAATGCTATAAATTTTGCGATTGGCCACTAAAGTCATTTCTGTTTCGACATTTGTGTAGTAAACACATGCGAAATACACGTTAATAAACAATGTTACGCTACACTGCTCCAGAACGCGGAATATTGCTGACTATTTCGGTCGGTGAAAAACGGTTACTGCGCAAAAGTAATCCTCCTATCAGAAAATGCTTTAAATTTTGCGATTGGCCCCTAAAGTCAGTTATGTTTTGACATTTGTGTAGTAAACACATGCGAAATACACGTTAATAAACAATGTTACGCTACACTGCTCCTGAACGCGGAATATTGCTGACTATTTATTTGACCAATAATCGGTCGGGGCCAAACGGTTACTGTGAATGGTGAGCGCTACAGAGCAATGATCAACGAGTTCTTTTTGCCGCAACTTGATGAATTGGGATTGGAAAACATGTGGTTCCAACAAGACGGTGCAACAGCACACACTGCACGTGCCACAACCGATATGCTGAACATCGGAAGCTTACTTTTGCGCCACCTTGTATAAATATTTATTAGAAGGCGAGGCTATTGCGACCTTAGTTCCTTACGTAAAAAGGGGTGGGATGGCCTAAAATGTTATTGTGAGTGTCGATTTGTAGTAGAATAGACTACTCAATACCCATGAAAAATAAAAAAATTTGGCTGAGTGTTTTTGGGAAATCAATATTTGGTTTCTCACTAACAAAATTCCACTTCACCAATTCCAATTTTGTAGTAATACAAGTTTTTCTCTTTCAGAGGAAACTGGGAAATACTATTGCAAGCTGTAAAATGTGAAATTATAAGTTTTTCCAAAAATAATGCCATAGATGCTTATGTCTTAAGGTAAACGACCAGAAAAAAAAAATTTTAAATGTACTAGAAAAACTAAAATTTTTGTTTACGTATTCTTAGTGAAAGCAGCATGTTTGTTTCGAAAAGGCGTTGGATTTTAAAAACGTGCGGTTCCACAACATTACTGAAAAGTTTAAAACCACTTTTGGAACTTGTACCACAACATGGATTCAAGGAAATAACCGATTTGTTTTACTCGCGCAAGAATTTTTCCCGACCTGAACTACAAGTATGCTTTCCTTATTTCTCAGTATTTTATCATACATATGTATACCACTAACACCCACTCTAATTGCAGTCGTTTCCTCATCGTGGTTTTTGCGAAGAAGTTGAATACCTTGATACACTTTTTGAAGAAGGCCGCTCCTATTGTTTGGGTTCTATTAATAGAGAATGTTGGTATCTCTATACCTTCAGCACAAATAAAAATATAAACAGACCGCCACGTAGACATGGTACATCAGAACCAGACCAAACAATAGAGATTTTAATGCAAAATCTAGATAGTGAAACTATGTGCAACTTTTCGAAAGATAAATTTTCAACTGGTGCAGAAGTGACTAAGGTTTGTATTGTCATAATGTAGTTTGATGTAACACAATCAAAGGGCTATTATTATACACATCTACAAATCAGCAATTTATGTATATATGTATGTATGTATATCATGTTGAGTTTGCCTAAGGTTAGTTATATCAAGGTTCCACTTTGCTTTAAGATTAATTCGAAATAATTGTTTATAATGTGCAACTAAACAATTTTGTTCTAGGCTGCAGGCATAGACAAACTGTTACCGGATATGGATATAGATGATTTTCTTTTTGACCCATGTGGTTATTCGATGAATGGTATAAGTGGAAATGTAAGCAAGAAATATTTTTAATTTGCGTTCTGCAAAAAAACCTGAGATATTGTAACCATGGAATGTTTGTTTAGATAGTGCGTTCCCGAACAAACCATGCTAATAGAATTCTAGTGCTTTTCCTCTTCTCATTTATTTTATAATTCGTTTCTCTTTCCAGGGTGAATATATGACAATACATATAACACCAGAAAGCAATTTTTCGTATGTTAGTTTTGAAAGTAATGTTTCAATGAATAATTATGCTGAGTTAATTAATCGCGTTATAAAAACTTTTAAACCAGGAAAATTTGTTGTAACGATTTTTGCAAATAAGGTAAGCCTGGATAGTTACATTTAAAAATATACAAACAATAATTATGTTTGTTTTTGTATTTTACAGACATCACCAGCTTATGCAACTATAAAAGAGTTGGAACTTGAATATACAGAAGTAACTAGCTGGAAACGTTCGAACATGCAATACTGCAGTTTTCCACTTTATAATCTATTATTTGCGCAGTATTGTCAATGTACTTAGATTTAGTGGATAACATACTTAACATTCTATTTGGAAAACCTGTGTATATTTTTCTAATTTTCAAATTCAAGACTACAGTAAGATGATTTCTGTTCAATTACATCTGTAAGTGTTTGTATATATGTAATAAATATGTAAAATTCAATGCTGGCACTTGGCAATCTTACATAGTAAAACAGTTGTTCCCCCATTTAAGACCATCACGAAATCCAAATGAACTTATTCAGGTATTTTACAACAGCTTTACAATGATGTATGATGATTTTCAGAGTGAGGCTTTAGGACGTATCTTTAAAGGGATTGTTTATTTATTTATTTATTGTAATACCGTCAATGAAACAAAGTTTCTTACAGACTACTAACAAAAAGTACATACATTTTATATAAAGATTACAAGTATATTACATTGTTATGTGGAGTTACATACTGAAATTAATATGCTGGCATTCAGAACAAGTTTAAATATCTATAGATAATGAGCGAAAAAGAATTACGAAAGCTTCTGTGGTCATTGAAAAATCAATGACGATTGTTTGAGACAAAATATTAAATTCTCGCATAGATCTTGCAAGAGGAGCATTACTGGCGAATTTAGTTTTAACCTTTTTGCAGTAAAAAGGGTAAGTGACTCGGAGGTTACGCCTAGGAACATTAAAGGTAATCCTTTCCATGAGAGAGGGGCAATCAAGGATGCCTTGAATAATATAGAATATAAAAGTCATCGACAACATAGACCTACGACTATCCAATGATTGTAGGTCAATAAGCATGAGACGCGAAGCATAAGAAGGGACAGGATCGTCGAATTTTAAGGTTCTTAGAGCGAATTTAAGAAATACCTTTTGAATACGTTCTATTCTTTTAATAGAAACTTGGCTATAGGGCCTCCATATGAAAACTGCGTACTCAAGACGCGAACGTACAAATGTTATAAATAACATTTTCAGAGTGTAAGGGTCAGAAAACTTAGTCGAATTCCGACGGATAAAGCCAAATACTGAGTAAGACTTTGCAATTATGAAGTCCACATGATTATTAAAGTTCAACTTCGGGTCAAAGATAACCCCTAGATCTTTTACTTCAGTAACATTGCGCAGGAAAGTATTCGAAATGCTATAGTTCGTATTACGAACATTCAAAATTTTAGCAAACGTCATCTTAAAGCATTTATTAATATTTAAAGAGAGACTATAACGTAGACACCACGAATGAACTGCGTCAATATCACGTTGAAACTTAACTTCGTCAGAAGTATCCTTGACAACCGCAAAAATTTTGAGGTCATCTGCGTACAGTAAATAATTTGCAAATGAAAAGCAACTACTTATGTCGTTTATGAAAAAAACAAATAGTAGAGGGCCTAGAACGCTTCCTTGCGGGACACCGGATGAAGCAAAAAAAGGTTCTGACAAAACCCCATCGATGGTAACAACACAGCGTCTATTAGAGAGGTAAGATTGTATCCATTTCAAAAAGCAGGAATGGAAACCCATATGAGCAAGCTTTTGAAGTAGTACTCCATGACAAACTTTGTCAAAGGCCTTCGAGAAGTCTGTATATACGCAGTCAACCTGGAATCCAGCAGAGAAAGCAGTATGACAGTAATCTACAAATACATACAAACCCATGTTGATTTTGGCAAATAAGAGATTTGGTTGCAAAATACAATTTATCTTTTACAATGCACTCAAAAAGCTTAGAAATGGTAGAGAGCTTTGAGATGGGTCTATAATTCCGAACATCGTTTTTCTTACCTGATTTTAAGATTGGGACTATGTGAGCAACTTTCCAATCATTAATAAAGGTTCCTAACGCAAGAGATTTATTAAAAATAATTTTCAATGGCGCGATTAGAGCAGGACATTTTTTTAAAAGGAGTGCCGACAGGCCATCAACATCAGTTTGAGAAGACGGCTTAAGTGTGGCAAGCCCATTGGCAATGTCTTCTGAAGATAGGGTGAGATACCCAAAATTAAGGTGTGAGAAGTTTGAAGGAAAGCTAGATGTGGGGACATCATTTTCAGAAGTAAAATTAGACCTAAAAAAGTTAGCAAACAGATTAGCTACATCTTTGGGCCCATCAGCGAACTGATCATCAAGAAAAACTGACTTTGGAATAAAAGAGCGTGATCTTTTTGATTTGATAAACGTTCAAAAATATTTCGGATTACTTTTAATACTCCACTCGGCGCCGCGAATGAATTTATTGTACAGATATTTATCTAGGCGATTGAACTCGACAGCAAAGTTTTTATATTTATAATAAAAATATATATTATTAGTGAGCAGAAAACGTTTGTGAAATTTGTTTCTTAGGTTTTTAAGCTTTTTCAATTCTTTTGTGTACCACGGAATACTATGTGGTCGCTTCTTTTTAATGGAAATATTATTCATACAGAACTCATGCATAAATATTTTGAATTTGGAAAAGCATTCATCGATACTTGAATCTGATATTAGAGCAGACCAGTTGACATCCAATAATAAACTATTGAGATTCACAAAATCACAGGTATCATATTTGAAAATGATTTTATAATTAGCATTTAGAAAAGTCGGAAGGTATTCAAAAGACTCAACGCTTAGAGTAATAGCCTTATGATGTTTATCACATTGACTCATGGGCGACATGCACTCAGAAATAACGTAGTTAATATTATCACTGACA
The DNA here is from genome assembly GCA_949987695.1 of Merzomyia westermanni. Classification (NCBI taxonomy): domain Eukaryota; kingdom Metazoa; phylum Arthropoda; class Insecta; order Diptera; family Tephritidae; genus Merzomyia; species Merzomyia westermanni. The sequence goes on from OX465289.1 coordinate 182,822,923, forward strand.
AATATGAGATCTAGGATTTTGCCTAGCTCGTTAAAAAATAAATTGATTTGCTTCAAATTAACACTTAAAATACAATCTATAAGATAAGTCTCGTTAGAGGCTGTTACATTAGATGGCATGAGACAAGAGTTACAAGCATTATTAGTCCAGAGGACGTTACTCAAGTTAAAATCGCCTAAAATACATAGGTTATCGTCTAGTACATTGTTTTCGACAAGCGATGTGATATTGTCAGCATGCATTTTATAAAGTTCAAAATCACTACTAGGAGGAATATATGAAGCTACGATATAGAGCGATCCGGATCTGCAAGAGCCTTTTATACAGACACATAGCTGGTCAATCAAAGAGTCGTCATTTAAAAGAGTTATTAAGCAGGCACGGTATTTGCGTTTCACAGCGATGAGAACGCCTCCACCTCTGCGATAGCCAGTCTTGGCTGGATCTCGGTCCTTACGGAAGACATCGTAGGCGTTTAAATCGAAGAATTCACCATCGAAAAAATCAGGGTTTAACCACGTCTCGACAATGACAATGATATCAAAGTCCATTTGGGCGCTGAATGAGTTAACAATGTGGGATTTAGTTCTTAAGCCGGAAATATTTTGAAAGTAGATCTTAAGACCAGAAGAAGCGGTAGAGGACGTAGGACGTTGTGAATTAGTAAAATCACTACCAACTAGGTTTTGTCTGCTCCCAGCCCTGGCTTTTGGAAAAAAGGCTTGATCCTGACATGTTTAGGCCATAGTGACTCATTGAGGACCATAGAGACACAATCTGTTGGTACGCCAAGTTTAAAGTTGAAAAACTTTCGCTCAGTATTTTCGTCTTCGTCTTTTCTAAGAAGTTTGAAACACATTAGCTCCTCCACACTAATGTCAGTTTTCTGAGAGACGTATTTAATAATATCATCCTTTGTAACAGAAGATGCGAAAGAAGATATATGAAGCCAAGTTTTGCGAACAGCAACAGTGAGATCATTGTTGTTGCTAGAACCAAATACAACTCCTGACTTATATCGGTTATACACATGTCTTCTCCTAGAGTACGTTGGTTTGTTGTTGGAACCATCACTCAGATTATTCACGTTTACATTTGATGTTGAGTTTTTGTTATTCTGCGAGCTAGCGAGTGCAGTATCACTACTTTGTTGATTGCGAATAGGAGTAGGCAAAATAGGTGATAACACATCAGCAGAGGCTTGATGCTCAGTAGCTTCAGCTAAAGCGACGCCAGCAGTAGCAGAGTGCACACACGAGGCAGCGCGGTTCTCACTATCTGTAACAACAAGCATGGGTGCTGCCGCGCTATTGTCAACTGTTTGTAGTTGGTCCGGCTGAGCGCGCTTAGGCTGAGAAGATGTGGGAGAGGGTTCATTACCCTTTTTATGCGAGCGCGTGACAATTGTTTTAGCACACTTTTCAACAGTTGAGGGAGTGAGATTTGCACTAACACTATTAACACCCACCAAAACTTTTTTGATTTCTCTCAAAGACGAATAGATTTCGTCAAGTTTGGATAACACAAATGTCACATCTATACAAGATGTTTGCATTTGATTTTAAAAGTTTTACACAGTTCGAGTTTAATCTTGCTCATTTTAAATGCACTTGTTGGCAACAACTATTACAGGAGATACCGGTATCCTCCAAGAGTTTATTGTCACAAATTATGCACTTAGACATAGCAAAATAATAAGAAAATAAAAAGAGTTGTGCGAGCGAATTGAAACACGTCTGAACGCAACGATTGCTTTTGCAATTTTGTAAACTAGATCGGTAATATTGTATTATATCGATGGAAGTTTAAGTGAAATGGATTTGCCAAGTGATTGAGTGTCACTAAAAAATACGCTAACGATATACTTGGCAGATTCCATGTTAGCGTGATATTTAAACTAGGAAAATTAGTAACTACAGTTTTGATAATACAACAGGCGGAAATTTGACTCTGTCGAAGGTTCTGCTGATTACACCGGTAGCCTAATAAAATAATCCTGGTTTAAGTTTTAAATATAAATGCTTTTTTAATTGCAAAATACTTGTATAGCATTTGGTATAACTTCAATGAATAATGGTTTGACATCATATTCTTCACCATCTATTGAGTAATGAGCTTCCTTAGTTGTTGCATCAACTGCCCCTTGCTTAGGTAACAGCCGTATTGTGCGACTTTTCAACGTTTTATTCGCCTCCAGATCATTATCAATAACTTTATATAATTTTTTAACAAAATCAATGCCTGGAGTTAGCGTATCAATCATTTTCGTTTCAAGCTCAGTGATATCAATGTTTTGTTTACAAGTGATATTCAATTGATTGGCTTTAGAATGTCCTTCAATTTGTGTATTACAGTCTGCATTGATTTTGAATGCATTAGCATTGACAGCGCTTGTGCTGTCCCGTACTGTATACATTCTGGGTAAAAATTTCTTAACATACGATTTATTTTCGCTCGTTAAGCAATTTTTACAACCAGCACATGGTGGTGTGTATACGAAATCAGTTGCTAGTTGCCAATTCAGTTTACGTGTTGAAAACGCATTTAGTAAAGTAGCGGCATATTGTCGTAACGGTCCAAAGTACCAATATTTATCAGTGATGCTTTCTAGATCTCTTAGCAGTCCCCAAGAGAAATCATTTAAGCCATATATGGAAGAAGAGCTGGCTTCTTTCGAGGCAGGCGCAGTCTCAGTTTGCTCATCATTGATGAAATCTACTTTCATGACACTTTTATTTTTTATTTTCTCCTCCAGTAATGGCTGCAATGCAGTAGTTAATGACTTTACACGTTCAAGTTTGTTGTCAGGTTTTGTAGATAGATATTTGAGAGCAGTTGTACTTTTTTTACCCAGTGGCAGCAAGACAATCGGACATTTGCCTTCTTTGCGTCGTAATAAGCCGGTTACAACTTCTGATGCCGTACCATCACCACCTGCAACTACGATGGCATGTGGCCGTACTGTCATATCATTCAACCATGTCTTTATATGACCCTCCTCTGTGGTTTTAATAATATCAACACTATAGCCGGATAGATGGAGGATGGGTTCGCAGTAATCTTTGAACTGAAACATAAAAACATTGATTTCAAAATCTTATACAAAAAACAAAATTTCCGATATTATCACATTCTAATGGGGTAATCTTAAAACTCTGACTACTTCGTCAATCAATATATTATTTATATTTATTTGTCCATTATACAACTGTAATCAATATTTGCAGCACGAATCAAACATCAATTGAATAATAATAGGATTATACTGATATTGGCTATCCTTTGTCGGATATGAATCCAGTCCGTTTCGGTACTAGCCTGACTGCCTTTCGATTTTAATAGCCTTTTAAGACAGGCATACCTACCTCAGGTATATTATAACTTCCCTAACCCACAGGGCGCTGCAGCCTCGTATACTAAAGGCGTATGCTAGGTTGTAACTAGCTCGGCTCACTAGAAGTCTAAACACTATAACAGCGTCAAAAAGTAAAAAAATATTTTGATCTACTTCTTGTATCAAATTAGAATATTAAAAAATTTGACAAGAAGTTGTTAACAATAATGCATCCTACTACGAGTTAAATAGGGTTATACTGACCAAAGAAAAAGTCCTGATGCTTTCTAATCTTAAGTAACATCTTTAAAAAGATATATGTAAATGAAATATTTTTAAGTCTGATGTTGTTGTAACGCCAAAAACACTCCCCGAAGGTTTTGGAGAGTGCTTTCGAACTGAGTCCTTGGCCGGATATGAATCCGGTACGCTCCGGTGCTCCCTTGCGGAAGGAAAGATGGGTAATGCGAGGTGAGAGGCATCATATCCGTAGATCAACCATCGAGTTGCACGTCATTACCTTGGTGCATATTTGTCCCCTCCTACGACCGGTATGCCTACCTCGCGCATATTCTAAACCCCCAACCCCTAATTTTTAAATCTGATCTTGCGGTTAAGCAAAGTAACCATATATATTGTGACAAAATAAGGAATCTCATGTCAATTTACCATTTTCTCAGCCTTTCTTTTGTTTGCTGCCGGATTCAATACCACCAAAACATGTTTTGGTTTATCACAGATTTTCCCTTTAGCTATGGTATCGGCGCATACATTTTTCATATGTTCATTTATACTATAAAAATTAAATAACATATTAAGCAATTAAAACCAAGAATAAGTCAATATACTTTGTTGTCATTCAATTTTTTGTTAATTCAAGTTCACAGCCAATGTTTACCAATTTTTGAATGGTAAATATATGTATATGGTGGTAAGGCCTTTCAGAACAGCTGCTGATTACAGCATTATTTTAGTATAATAAAATATCTATTTGTACTTACTCATAAGTGGTTTTTGCATAATAAAGTCCATAGCCCGCAAGGCCAGCAGCAAACAGAGATTTTTTCCAATGATTCCGTAAAGTTGCAAAGCTAACCATTTTATTTTTATTCATTCACTATCCCAATCACACATGCCGGAATGATAAAAACTTCGCCACCATGTTGTTGTAAAGCATAGGGTGTTCATGCTAAAAACTTTGCACCTTTTGAAACAATCGATATAAAATCGATAAATCAATAGTACCCATCTGGCTCTCAACATGGTCCAACTTACAAGTCGTGTCATCAGACCAGGTATAAATTACCTATGAATTGCAAAAACAAAATACATGGAAAAAGTATGTGTGTCGGTATGTTTGCCAGAAATTTCAGGGTCTTAAATGACGAATAAGACAGAATTATACCGACAGTTTCAACTCTATTGAAACATAATAAGTTTACAAACAAATACTAAAAAGGTTTCTGATTTTTATGTATATAGAAGTTAAGAGGCAACAGCCGGTTCTATCGCACCGGAATGACCCGGGTTTTTTCACCCGGCCAAGGGCTGTTATTTCAGTGCAACCCTGTCCAATCTGGGGCAGGGCGAAGCACTGTTAACAACAACAACAAGGACGACAACGACTAGGACCAAAACAACTTCCAAAAAATTTATGTAGAGCTCATCGGGGAAAGTCAATGCGATGCGAAATTCAAATGCACCACTTCGCCACCGCATTCATAGTTAGATAGGTAGGTCTCACTGATGTACAATTTAGCTGAAATGAACGATTTTCATTGCATACTTTTACTTAATACTTGCCAAATACTTAGTGCAGCCAAAAAAATTGTTATAATTTTGAGCATAGTTTCATACCATGCTGCAACTACAGAGAAGCACAAAATATTGGAATATGTGTTCACGGAAAACACGTATATATAAAACTAGTCTCATACCCACTCTTTTGAAGCCTTGTCCTTGTTTGTTTAGTTAAACAATTTCCTGGCAAATTGTTGAAGTTTTATTTTTAAGTTTTTGAGTACTATTTTGGATATTAAAAATTAAAAACTAAAACATAATGCCCGTAGTCATAGTCAAATTAAAATAGAGTTTTATCTACTTAAATATGATTCTAAAATAAACACCATTTCATGTCAGCCACAGTCAACTTAAAATACATCTTATGTCTAAGACGGAGTTTTAGTTTTGAAATGACCAAAACGTCATTTTAACATTTTAAAATCACAGGCCCGTAATCATAGTTGTTTCTTAAACGCTTTTTAATTAAAATCTTTACTTAACTTAAAAAAGACATTAAAAATGTTGGGCAATCATAGTCATATTATACAAAGACTTTAGCTAAAACGAAATGTAACAGGGTCCCCTTATGAAAAAAAATTAGTTGGTGGTGTGAAGCAATCTTTTATGTTTTGCAAGGCAACCCTGTGTCAACTATTTTATTCACAAGCCGTAGTATACAATGTTATGGTATGGTAAATGTCTTGGAGTAAGCAGGTCATAAACAAAACCATAGACACATACGGTGATTTAAAAATGTTAAAATGACGTTTTCGCCATTTTAAAATTAAAATTCCGTCTTGGACATTAAATATATTTTAAGAGTTCTATGACAGACATGAAATGATGTTTATTTTTGTTAAAGTTATGTTATATTATAGTTACATACACTTTGCTACTATGTACTTGTGTTTTTTATAGATCACTTATTCTTTTGTAATGCTATTAGAATTTTTTCAATTCTGTCTAATATTTTTTATTCGAAACATTCAATTCAAATAAATAACATTTCCTTGCGTATATTATATATACTTCTGTTAAATAAATAAATTGCAAAAGGTTATGGGCCCAGATTGCGGAATGGATGTTTCAAGAATCCGAGTATTGGCTACAGAAGCAGATTGGCCAATATGGAAACGCAAAATAAGAGACTTGTTAGACTATCACGAGGGATGTCTGGACGTGGTCGATGGAAAGCTTGTCAAGCCTGAATCATTACCCGATACTGCAACGGATGTCCAATTAAGAAAATATAAAACCAAAGAGGATTTTTTTAGGAAAGCTAATAGCTACGCAAAAACAATATTGACTAGTTCGATTACAGATGCTGTTTACCAAAAGGTGATGGATAAACAAACAGCATACGAAACTTAGAAGGCATTGAATGAGCAGTTTGAAGCAACTTCAAGGGACAAGCAGTTTAAGACCTGCGCAGATTTCTTTGCATAAAATTGGGATCCAAATCAAGATGTATCAACCCATGTAGGAATACTTCGGTTTGAAAGTGAAAGGTGATAACTCTCTGCCAGACTTGATTCTTTTGTCCAAAACTAAACATTTTACCATTGAAATTCGAATAATTTCGGTCGAGCTGGATGCTTGACTTGAGTATACAACTAAGCGTTTTTGAGCGTAACTTTAAGAAACAGGATGATATGCAAGAGCAAGAGGCTCTATATTCCAAAAGCAGTAAATCAGTCACGGAGAAAGTAAGGCAAAAGCGAGATAGGAGTTGCAATTACTGTAAAAAGGAAGGACATTGGGTAAGAGAATGTAAAAAATGGATAGCAGATGGTCGACCATTGAAAAATAAGAATAGAGAGATGCAAAGTCATGACAAGAAAACAAGTGTTCCTTTAGTTAGCATTTCGACTGATATATATGTAGCAGATGAATGTAAAACCGAGCGCAACCAAGCATGTGACCAATTGTAAAGAGTTTCTTTTGGACTACATTACGTGTCTTAGAGCATTGGGTGTCTAAAAGCATTGGGTAAAGGATCAATTGAGATAATAGCAACAGCTAATGGCAGAAAGCTAAAATTAATGCTAACAAATATCTGGTATGTGCCGGATATCAACAGAAATCTTTTTTCTGTATTGGTAGCACAGGATAGGAATCCTAATAGCGAATTTCATTCAACGAATGAAAAGTGCTGGCTAAAAGTAAATGGCAGAATTGTTATGAATGGATATCGAGAGTCTAATGGGTCACTAATTCAAGCTGATATGAAACCAATTGTGCAGGGTGAGATGTTAGCTAACATAGTAGATGACTCATTGTTGCGGCTCTATCATGAGCGTTGGGGGCATCAAGACAAATGTCATGTCAAAAAGCTACTACATCAGGAATTCGAGATACACATTAAGATTGTTGTTTACTTGTGTGAGTCTCGCGTGCTTGGAAACAGGGCGAAAGCTACGAAAGCAGGTTAATTAATGTCGGCTGATGTATGCGGTCCTTTTCCATACTCTTTCAAGAAGAGTAGATATTTTGTCATTTTCAAAGATGCTTTTACAAAATATCGGTACTATTTTATTATCAAGAATAAGTCAGATGTCAAGGAGTCGTTGGAGACTATGCTTGAATATGCTAAACAACAAGGCCATTCAGTTAAGGAGTTAATAAGTGACAATGGAGGTGAATTTATTAACGCAGAGGTAAAATCCGTCTTAAGAAAGTATGGTATAATACAAAGATTGACAGCGCCATACACACCAGAGCAAAATTAATGAAAGGTATAATCGCACTATTGTAGAAATGGCAAGAACATTTAAATATTTAAATGTTAACGTAAAGTTTCCAGAAGCGATTTGGGCAGAATTAGTAACAACTGCAGTTTATATACTTAATCGTACTGGGAAGTCATCAGTAGAAGGCGTAAGTCATTACGAATTGTGGACATCAAAGAAGCCAAGATTAAAGCATATAAGGATTATTGGATGTACTTTCTATGCTCATATTCCGTCAAAAGCTTAAAAAGGATATTTAGTAGGCTATGATGGGAATGAACGTTATAGAATTTAGTTTCCACAAGAAAATTCAATAACAGTTTCAAGAGATGTAAAATTTATGGAAAATGTGAGTGATTTAAAATTACCTATGAGCGATGTTTGCCCAGAAAACAACCTTGAACCCAAAGATGAGTTAGAAAAAAGTTTTATAGAAGAAGGTATAAATGGAGAAGTTTATTTAAGGAATAATTGTTCAGATAACACGAAAGAAAACCTTACATGTGTGCAAGACAGCAAATCAGTAAATTTAGATTTTGTGGAGGAACCTACAAAAACTAATCGGCTGCGTAGGAAACGCACGAGGGAAGATAGTGCTGATAGAAGTGACAAGAGGTTACCAAACTTAAGAAACCGTGAGAATATCAAGAGATCAAAGTATCTGGATGATTTCATAATGGAGGCGGAAGACTATGTAAATGGATTGCAACCTCCTGAAAAATTTGAAGAAGCAGTTTCAAGTAATGAGAAGGATGAATGGAAATATGCTATGTATGAGGAGATATGATCCTTAAAAGCAAATAAAACTTGGGATCTAGTAAGCTTATCAACGAAGGTCAAAGCATTGCCTTGTAAATGGGTATACAGAATTAAAACGAATTCAGATGGAAGTATTGATATATTCAAAGCACTTTTGGTTATTAAGGCCCGGTTTTTCAGTACAAGTTTAACTCAATTTGTCAGTTAAACTAAGCTTAAACCTGTTGCGCAGTTTTTCAGTCAACTTTAAACGAAGTTTAAACGTAGTTTAGGCGGTCAATTCGGCAGGGTTAAACTCTAGTTAACCTGTCAGCTGTTTGCATACTTGATGGTTTTGGTTGTGAAACAATAAGCTGAACGCAATTAAGAAAGGACGATATTTTTATATTTAATTAAATACTGGATATATCATCTGACGAAAGTGATTATAGTGATGCAGAAATTGGCAAAATGCCTAAAGGGTATAATCAGCTTTACGGAATTGACTATGATCAAACATTTAGTCCAGTAGCTAAGATGGCATCTATTCGAGTATTTCTAAGGCCCGGTTTTTCAGTCCTTGGTTAAGCTCAGTTTAAACTAAGTTTGCTTAAACTCGGCATAAATTTAAACTCCAGTTAAACTGCAGAGCGGTTTTTCAGTGCGAGTTTAAGGCCGCTTTTAATATTTGCTTTTTATACGGCAACATTGGATTTTTCTTTATCTAGATACGGCAACAGATAATATTTGTATACATATTCAACGCCATTGCTTCTCCTCAGTATTGTAATAGTTAGCATTTTGCCAATTTCTGCATCACTATAATCACTTTCGTCAGATGATATATCCAGTATTTAATTAAATATAAAAATATCGTCCTTTCTTAATTGCGTTCAGCTTATTGTTCCACAACCAAAACCATCAAGTATGCAAAACAGCTGACAGGTTAACTAGAGTTTAACCCTGCCGAATTGACCGCCTAAACTACGTTTAAACTTCGTTTAAAGTTGACTGAAAAACTGCGCAACAAGTTTAAGCTTAGTTTAACTGACAAATTGAGTTAAACTTGTACTGAAAAACCGGGCCTAAGTATATCGGCAACTGAGAATATGATATTGAAACAATTGGATGTTTGTGCGGCTTTTCTATATGGTGAATTGGAGGAAGTAGCTTTTATGAAGCAACCGGAAGGATATTCTGATGGAACGGACAAGGTATGTCAGTTGAAGCGAAGTTTATATGGTCTGAAGCAGGCACCAACGTGTTGGAACAGTGGGAGGAGTTCTAACAAAGCTCAAATTTAAAGTAAGGGACGCTGATCCGTGTCTTTACATTCAAGAAGAAAATGGAAAGAAAATTATTCTTGTTTGATATGTTGATGATGGGCTGGTAGAAGAACGGATAAAATTGATATAGACATATTTTTAAATGAACTAAGCAAGGAGTTAAAAATAATTTCCAAAGAAGCCAATTACTTTTAGGACTAGAAATTCAGAGAGGTGATGATTATATACAGATTTGTCAAAGGTCCTATGCAAAGAAAATTCTCGAGCGTTTTAATTTTCAAAGTTGTAAGCCTGTGTCGACGTCAATTAAAAGCAACTCAATTGCAGAATCAGGGAAAGAAAATAACCAAAAGTTTCCGTAAAGACAAGCGGTTGGAGCTATTATGTATTTAATGTTGGGAACAAGAGCAGATTTAGGTTACAGTGTTGGATATTTATCACGAAGCATAGAGAATCCAACTGAAAAAGATATTGTAGGAGTCAAAAGAGTTTTTCGTTATAATGCTGGAACAATGAGTGTTGGAATAATTTATCAAAGCAGTATTGAAACTGGTGTTTTAAAGTGTTACACAGATGCAGATGTTGGAGGATGTGTTACAACTGGACGCTCTACATCAGGTGTTGTAATTACCCATGCTGGAGGTGCAATATCATGGTTGAGCCAACGTCAGGCCATGGACGTAACGTCGACAACTGAAGCGGAAATTGTAGCTACTAAGGAGATCATATGGATAAAACGATTGTTTTCTGTGGTGGAATTCACTAACTTCTATAACGACATTCGCAATCGACATTTTGTCGTAACGATATTTATAACGATATCGGTATTCGCTAACTATTTTTAATCGATATTCGTTTATTCGCGATCAACTGTGTCGTTAAGTAAACAACTCACAATTTTAGGTTGTTATTTGTGTCGTTAAATAAACAACACATAATTTCAAGTTTTTAGCGAAAATTAAAATAATATTACTATTATATCAATATTATTATCAAAAAAATGGCAGTTGAGTACTTAGGGTCCGTTTTATAGCGGGATGAGGAATCTTAACCACGAATCGTTATAGCTAAGTTAGTGAATAGCACAGTCGATACTGCAGTCGACAAAATCGTTAATAAAAATCTCGAAAAATCGCATCGTTATAAGTTAGTGAATTCTACCACTGTAGTGGAATTTACTAACTTCTATAACGACATTCGCAATCGACATTTTGTTGTAACGATATTTATAACGATATCGGAATTTACTAACCATTTTTTTATCGATATTCGTTTATTCGCGATCAGCTGTGTCGTTAAGTAAACAACACACAATTTGGGGTTGTTATCTGTGTCGTTAAATAAACAACAGATAATTTCAAGTTTTTAGCGAAAATTAAAATAATATTACTATTATATCAATATTATTATCAAAAAGATGGCATTTGACTACTTAGCGTACGTTTTATCGCGGGATGAGGAATCTTAACCCCAAATCGTTATAGATAAGTTAATGAATAGCACAGTCGGCAATGCAGGATACAAAATTGTTAATTAAAATCTCGAAAAATCGCATCGTTATAAGTTAGTGAATTCCACCACTGGAATAACTATTTTGAAAGAATTACCGATATTACATGTTGACAATTGGGCAGTTTTTACAGTTGACGTCGAATGTATAGTATTAGCCAAATAAATAACATTTCCTTGCGTATATTATATTTAATTCTGTTAAATAAATAAACTACAAAAATTTTAGAATCATGTTTGAGTAGATAAAACTCTATTTTAGTTTGACTATCACTACGTGCCACATCGGCCATTCAATATTCTTTACTTGATCAATTACTGGTGGCTTAGCTTAAAAAAAATTATAGATTCAAGTACGGTATACTTTAAGAGATTACATTGCTTTCCATAAGGTTCATTCGACCAACTATTTATGGAAGCCTTTATGTCAAACCTAACTAGGCCTTAAGTCGCCTATAGCTAAGCTTTAAATTCTGCTCACCCCAATGCCCAAAACCAGCTGCTAGATGTCATCATCGGTCAATTTCTTTTTGCATACTAGTAATTGTAGTATTTTTAATAATTTTTGAAAACAACCAAAATAGCTGCTCCGTTTAGAAAAGTTTTACGCAACTGCATAAATTTTCTGGGAATATTTAATAAGCAGTTGCAGCAACAAATAATGTCTGGCGAAACATTAGATCCCATGGACATATTAGCCTACACTACAGAAGAGCTGCAAGGGCGTTTCAGACGTGCCAAGGATAGTGCAGAAAAAGGAAAAGTCATTGCTGATTTTCTCTGCCGTTGGGATGCGGATGAAGCGCTAGTCCCGGTTAAAAAAATGAAAATTGAGTTTCATCAAGGTTAGTTTTAAATTGTTCGCATCCTCATATTTCTTGGAAACACTGATTCAAAAGATTTCCATGAAGTATATTAGAAAAATCGGTAATTGTTTCCTTTAGGAGACAACTGCTAAAACACGTCCGAGGTTATCGGGAAAGGTATCAAAAGACGCGTTTTGACCTCGGTAACAATAATCCGGAACCGGATTTTCGGGTTTTTGTTTCAGTGAAGAGATATTTGCCATCAAAGTTGAAAATTTTCTGTCATTTTCATGTGGTTGTTGTAATCACAGATTAGAGTGTATCGAAAAGTGCAAAAAGTGTGTTCTGCCTAGAAATACTGTGGACCGCGTAGCCGGTGTTGGACCGGCTAAGGGTTATTTGGTAATTCTATACGACAGCACGTAACTGCTAATATACGTCCAAAAATTTCGGGAAATGTATCAAACGACGGGTTTTAATCTCCGTATCAATAATCCGAAAGCGGAAATTCAATATTTTATGTACAGAGATATTTGCAATCAAAGTTGAAAATTTTCTGTCATTTTCCTGTGGTTGTTGTAATCACAGATTAGGGTGTACTGAAAAATGCAGAAATGTGTTCCGCGCAGAAATATTGTGGACCGCGTAGCCGGTGTTAAACCGGCTAAGGGTTATTTTTTTGAAGCGCGGCCGAAGGCCGCCTACGTAGAAAGGTGTTCTGCACATAAATACCTTGGATCAAGCCCCCTATTTGGGATCGGACTTGGGTCATTTTTGGGTTTTTTGCCAATAACTTTTCACTGAAACAAAAAATTGAAAATCCGCTTTCGGATTGTTGATACCGAAGTCAAAACGCGTTGTTTGACACCTCTCCGACATTTTTGGACGTGTTTTAGCAGTTGTCTCCTAAAGGAAACAATTACCGAAAAATCTTATGGGCCATTTTAAGTTGCAGTCATCGTATTTTGTAGCGATTTTTCGGCCTGCAAAACGCATGTTCCATTAACCGTACTAGGCTTCTCAGTCGGGGCATCTATTAATAGATACTTGATAGTGTTCCATTCCAGATCACGGCGGCCCAACACAGGACAACTCTTTCTTTTAACTGAACCCCCAACACAATTTTTACAATCGGTAAAACCAATACAAATCCATTAATTTGTTTTCCATTTAGATCTCGATTGGTTTAACGTGAGTCAACCGCTAACTTTAAAGTCGCTACGTGGTAAGCTGGTTGTACTTGACTTCTTCACCTACTGTTGCATAAATTGTATGCACATATTACCGGAGCTGCATGCACTCGAGGAACTCTATCCACCTGAAAGTGGCCTCGTTGTAGTTGGTGTTCATAGCCCTAAATTTGAGAATGAAAAAGATGGCGCAAATATACTATCCGCTGCACAACGCTATGACATTACACATCCAATTGTTAACGATGCACGTATGACACTTTGGCGCGATATAGGCATACGTTGTTGGCCATCGCTGCTGGTACTAAGTCCATCCGGTGCGCCAATGTTGCTTTTAATGGGTGAGGGGCATAGTGCCTTTTTACAAGCTTACACGGAGCACGCATTACGCCATTACAAAGCAAAGGGTGAAATTAAAGATTTCTCACTGCCATTAAAATCAGATGCATTACCTGCATCAAATGTACGTTTTCCAGCAAAAATTGCGCGTAGCGAAGGTGGACAATTTGCCGTTGCTGATGCTGGAAATCATCGCATATTGATATTCGATAGTGAAGGTGTAGTGCGTCAACGCATTGGTGGTACTACTTGTGGTTTTGTGGATGGCAACTTTGAGACGGCGCGTTTCAATTCACCACAAGGTCTGGATTTTCTTGATGATGATGTGCTAATTGTGGCCGATACAGAGAATCATGCGATACGCCAAATAACATTGAGCACAAGACAAGTTGAAACGTTAGCTGGAACGGGACAACAAGGACATGATCGTGTGGGTGGCAAGCAGGGCCCATTGCAAAGCATTTCATCGCCTTGGGATATAGCCGCTTTTCGGACGCGCGATATGGATATGTCTTTTCACGTGGATGAACGTATTGTCCCGGAAAAAGCCATAATTTTGGTGGCTATGGCTGGTACACATCAAATTTGGGGTTACTTTCCAGAGGGTATAATTTGGTGGAAATATCGTCAATTAGATCCACGCACTTGTGTTGCGATTTGTGGTAACGGCATGGAAGAGAATCGCAATAACTCTTATCCGCAAAATGCTGCTTTTGCTCAACCATCCGGCTTGGCATTGACAAAGAATTTTCTCTTCATAGCGGATAGTGAGAGTTCGAGCATACGGAAAGTTTCGATGGTGGATGGCAAAGTAATGCCAGTTGTTGGCGGCGATCGTAATCCATTGGTAAATATGCATTACGTTTTAATCCGATCATGCAAAGAAACTAATCTTATTGCAAACGTGTCAAACGAGTAGAAAAAAAATTTCCCTACTAATATGCATTCAGGCACTAGTGGAATCCAAGCTAATTTAGAGACTATTTTAGCAACATTTTAGTATATTTTCAAAAGAATTCATTGGGCATTCAACTGAAATGGTTTCGGGACTAAGGGGAAAAATTTGTTTCATTCTGGGACTTTACATTTTGGAATAAGTTCCGAATTTATTACGGATCATGACGATTTTCAGAAGTTTTCGTAAAATTTCGTCATTATCCCTGGACGATTACGTCAATCAGTGTAAAAACCATTTTGCTATTGTAAGACAATTACACTGAAAAATATTTCACAAAAAAACCTTTAGTAGTTTTATCTGTTTGTATACTCTGTTGGTAATAGCTTCATTTAAATTTTATTTCTGGCCTTTACAGAATCTTTTTGCTTTCGGCGATGTAGATGGCAAACAGTATAACGCGAAGCTACAACATCCGCTTGCCGTCACTTACAATAGCGCTACAGACAAAATTTATGTCGCCGATACATATAATCATAAAATCAAAGTGATTGACACCACTACGAGTAGTATAGAAACTGTTGCAATCAAAGATGTCACAACAGGAGCATCACTGCAATTAAAGGAGCCAGCCGGTTTATGCTTCGATGACAACGGCGAAATACTATATATATCAGACACTAATAATCATTGTATACGTTTAGTCGATATGAAAACGCTTGTAGCAAAAAATTTGACGCTCAATTTCAATACAGTTGCTGCTAAAAGTGCTGCAGCTACGGAAACAGATTCAGCTCTAAGCAGCGGTTTACAATTAATCAAACGTTTACCGCTACGAGCATGCGCGAAGTTGAAATTAAGCGTGAATTTGAAATTGGATAATGATTTAAAATTTACTGAGGGTTCACCACAACGTTGGACTTTGAAGAGTGTAACGCCAGCATTGCAGGCAACTGACACTTCAGGCCAAATAATCGATGGCAAGCTGAGCTTAGCTCTTTTGCGTGATGCTTCAAAACTCTCGCCGGAGGAGGAGTTGAAATTGGATATTGCTTTAAACTTATGTGACTCAAAAAGTTGCCTTATGAAACGTTTTGCATTGGTGCTAAAAGATAACGCTACTACAAAGACGCCGTCAACTGGCAAAGATGGTATACTCGATGAAAATATAAATATTCATATTACACAAAACAATATCGCCTTCAAATAAACACTGTAGTACTCTAGGTATGCTAGGGAAGTAATAAAAGTTCGTTCAGCTGCTAACTCATAGAACCCTTTTTTCAAAATTCCGGACGATCGTTTTAAATGGACATGTCAAATACAACAGTAAAATAACTGAGGGTGGATACGGCGAAATTCCACAACCAACTCAAACATTAATTCTCTTAAGATATATCAAAAATTGCTGGAGCATTTTTTGTTGGTCCCTTCGTAGATTTATTTGTAAAAATATTGGCTGAAGTGCTTTTGTTATTTTTTATACATATCTACATAAACAAAAGCGCTAAAGTATCAAAAGTTACAATACCTGTAAAAAAAAACTATTATTTTAAAACAGATTGTTACTGGTTAATAAAGTGTGTTCGTAAAAATTTAATCCCGAGGGTCATTCCACAGTTAGCTCTAGATTTTCAATATCCATGTTGAGTTAACTAGATTAACCGCTCAATATAGGCGAGTTGAACCCTAGTTATAAATCATAAAATCGTTAATCGATAGTGAACTGTGGAATGTAAGTTAACACGAGTAAACTTACGTTCCACAACTAACTCTAGCTTTTCAAGCTGAGTTAACTAGAGTTTAACGGCTCGTCATTGGTGAGTTAACCTCGGGTTAGAATTCATAAGGTTGTCTATTGTGGAATGAGCAGTAAATATTTATCAAAACAGCTAAAATAAAATTGTGAATCGATAGTTAACTGTGGAATGTAAGTTTTTGGTTTTACGAGATGCACCGCTTCGCCGCCCTTAAAAAAAAACGGTATATGTACAACATAAAATAAAGGTAAAATTTGAAACTGCATCATGATTAAAAGAAATCCAAAAGACATGTTGTTGTTGTTGTTAACAGTGTATCCAAAAGATATCCCTGCAATCAATATACATATATCAAATTAATTTTTTAGAATGTTGAATATTGCAAATTATTTTACTAGAAGTGTGTCCGTAAGGTGGGGCTGAAGATCAGTTTTCAGAAAAAATAAAAATTGCCATTCTATTTGACTTATATAAAAAAAGGGAAATGGGCATGTCCGACTGAAAAGAAGACATTTTCTTGTTTGTATATTTGATCAATCAATACTTATAGTAAATATTTGAATACATGTATGTTCGTTAGTATGGTAAGGAAAAAACGTTACTCGCATTCACCCGTTTACTGAATAACAAAAGTACCAAACCAAATTTTACAGAGCTAAGTACAAAATTGTAAGTTTACGAATTTAGCTATTGTAGTAGCAAACCTGAAAATCAAAAAGAAAATTTCTTTGTTATACTAACGATGCATTCATATGTTCCAATATATTATTTACATTGGTTTCGTCGATAAAATTGTTCATCTTGTGCATAAATCTTTACCACTTCACAGCTTAACATAGGAAATATACTCATTGTGTAAAATTGTTACAGAAAAACAGTATTAAAAATTATTTTAAAATGCAGCACTCAGCATAGTACTTAAGATATACATATTTTTAGCATGGCCATTAATTTGTTCGTTTAGGTTTACTTGTAATACCCGCTATCAGTCACAATATTCTTTCGCTTTCTCGGTGTCTCCAAATAATTTACATACTTCCCCTAACAAATCTTTCAAAATAGCTGGTTGTCGATTTTGATTGCCATCTAACGTTATAGTTGGTATGAAAGTGGCTGACGGTCGTAGTGCATGCGTGGCATCACCGTTGAGCTTTAACAATTCTGCACCGTGACCACTCTTAAAGCATTTTTGTATGAGATCAGTATTTTCAATACCAAATTGACGTGCACACTGTAGTTGAAATAGAAAAATTTGGTTAAATTTGGCATATTCAAACAAGTTTCAAAAGTTCGCTTAGTTGACTTAAAAAACTAAATGCTAAAATTTATTTTGGTAATTGTTGCGTTTTGACTTCGGTATCAACAATCCGAAAGCTGATTTTCAATTTTTTGTTTCAGTGAAAAGTTATTCGCAAAAAACCCCAAAAATGACCCAGGTCCGATCCCAAATAGGGGACTTGCTTGATCCAAGGTATTTATGTGCAGAACACCTTTCTGGGTAGGCGGCCTTCGGCCGCGCTTAAAAAAAATAACCCTTAGCCGGTCCAATACCGGCTATGCGGTCCACAGTATTTCTGCGCAGAACACACTTTTTTGCACTTTTGGGTACACCCTAATCTGTGATTACAACAACCACATGAAATTACAGAAAATGTTCAACTTTGATGGCAAATATCTCTTCACTGAAACAAAAACTAGAAAACCCGGATTATTGTTACCGAGGTCAAAAAGCGTCGTTTGATACCTTTCCCGATAACTTCGGACGTGTTTTAGCAGTTGTCTCCTAAAGGAAACAATAACCTTTATTTCTAATCTTCTTTTTCTGGGCATGATTTTAACGTTTCAAAAAATATTTAAATTCTAGCTTTTTAACCGTATTTCATTCAATATTGCCAGCATCAAATATTCTTCCGTTTGATTGTTGTATTTGGGGGAAGAACAAAAGGTTTTTCAGAATCAACTGAACGAACTCTTGGTCATATTATTCACGACACAAACAAAAACAGCATACACTTCAAAAACCATACCTTGTGCATTGCTTCTTTGGGATTCCGATTGTCCTTTATCATACACGCTATCACATTCAAGCGTTCTTGCTCATTTTCAATTGCTTCGAGCGCACAAGCATGATACATATTACCTTCACATTCAATATTACCATGTTGACATTCAAAACGATATGTACCATCTGGGTTTGTGAAAGTTTGTGCTTTACCATACGGCACCATTTGTATTTCCATAAGTGGTGCAGCTCGCTTAAACGCAGGTAGCAATTGCTTGATAATAAAATGTTTCGAGTCACCACATAGAGCTTCATAAAAGACCGTCACTAATACGGGCATACCCGGTATACGTTTGTACTCTGGCTGTGGTGGCTAGATTGAAAAGTTTTTAAATTTTTGGTTGAATAAGCTGCATTTACTTACAGTTAGTATGGCATTTTGGAAGTACAGGAATCGCACTAACAGGTAGATTAACACGCCAATTATAATTAAAATCATTATACGTTTACGCGATACCGAAACCATTGTGTTCCTATTGCAGTTGTTGTAGGATACTATTTATATTATAATAATATATATATATATGATATTCCTTTTAATTAACTTTATTATTTATAAAGATAAACATCGCATTGATAAGCAGTAATATTGCACCACTGAGTTGTAAATGCTGACTAGAACTTTGTGCTTTCTTCTTTTGTAACGTTGACGCCTACGTGTAACATGCAATTTTATGGTTTGTTGTTAATATCCGCAATTAGATACACATAGCTGCAATCATCAAAAACAAAATGTTTGCTGGTAGGCAAAATTTATTTATATATAAATTATAATTATAAACGAAAATAAAATTGACAATCAGCTGTACAGCAGGAAACGCTGGCTCGTGTTGCTGCCACTAGGGTGTTTTTTGCCTTATGTGCAAAATATACCCTGCAGCACAGCCATTTGATCAGTGACAGCTTATCTGATACTCAGGTCTAACGTAGTGAGGCATATAACATATCTATTGCGCTGGTGTAAAATCCTATCAAAACATTTCTGTACTTCCCTACCGGACAATCCTGATGGGCATCAACACATGCATAGGTAAAGCGCCACAAATACGCAAACGGCTCACACGTACACAAATGATAATACTTTGCACCAGCGCTATAGGAATTGTGTCACAATTCTGATGTCTCACTTGAGACCTGAGTATCAGTTGATTTGTCACTGATGAAACTGCTGTTCGGTAGGGGTTTGATCCTTTTGCGTATGTGTGCAGCCCTACCTAAACCTGGGTCTCAGCTGGGTTGTCACTGATCAAACAAATGCCTGTATGTGTTGGTGCATCAGGATTGTTCTTCTTCTTCTTTAAATGGTCATATAACCGCCTGGGCGATTTTGACTTTCCAGCATAGCTCGCCAGTAATTTCTTCGTTGCGCCAACTGAAGCCAATTGGAAACACCACCGGCGGGTGCCAATAATACCTTCTGCGCTGGAGCATCATTCGCACAACGTGGCCTAGCCAGCGAAGCCGCTGTGTTTTACTCGCTGAACTATGTCTGCGTCTTCGTAAAGCTCATACAGCTCATCATTAAATCTTCTTCGGTAATGGCCGTCGCCAACGCGTAGAGGTCCACAAATCTTGCTCGGAACCTTTCTCTCGAATACTCCCAGAGCCGCCTCATCATATGTTGTTAGTGTCCATGCTTCTGCACCATATAACAGGACGGGTGGGGTGAGTGACTTATAGAGTGTTGTTTTCGTTCGTCGAGAGAGG
This sequence comes from Merzomyia westermanni, assembly GCA_949987695.1. NCBI lineage: Eukaryota > Metazoa > Arthropoda > Insecta > Diptera > Tephritidae > Merzomyia > Merzomyia westermanni. The sequence continues at coordinate 182,843,060 of OX465289.1, forward strand.
ACTCTACTTTTCAATGCCCTATTCAGTCCGAAGTAGCATTTGTTTGCAAGAGTAATTCTTTGTCGGATCAGGATTGTTCGGTAGGGTAAAAAAAATTATATAGTGATAGATAGATTTGTAATGGGTTGAACCGTGATAAGGTAACTTTCGCAGTTTTTGAAATCAAAATATTTTTCAAACTACTGATCGGATTTAAAAAAATTTCTAATACCGATAGCTACGTAATAAAAATAGCTTTCGTTTGATGCATGGCCCAATTAACAGGTTGTGTTATTGGACCAGCTGATTTCTATTTTTTTCTCGAATTTTGACAGTACACTCATTTCTCAGTGCTATTTTTTACATTAAAACTATTAATTATTAATTACAAAAACCAAATACTTGGAAAATGTATGTGTGGCTGTATGTTTGTCGAGCTGCTAGGACCTGTTAGTTTGACCATGGTTTGATGTTCATAACTTGTATCTTATGTTCTGAGCGTAACCGGTAATTTTGTACCCAGAAGATTTTTTAACCAACACCAGTCAGTAATACAATTCATGTAACCGCTATTCTGGCGTAGATGTCATAAACGAAAATTTCGCATTAGAGAATAAAATGAAAACGTTAACAAAACTTCGCGTCAAATAGTGCTTATACTGTTTACTAATTCTTATTAACTGGTATGTGTACGGAATTTGTGCCATTTTCTGTCCACAAATATATTTACGTTACGAATTTGGACTGTAACTTAAGCCGGCAGAATACCAAAAGGGTGTAAAAGTTGCCAAACTCTTTCTTTTGCCGGTTAAAAGAATCTTGTAACCAAATTTTTACCTGAAATATTATCTAACCAAAAATTTTAACCGTTGGGAAAAACAAGAAATGCGCAGTAGAGAATAAAATGAAAACGCCAACGAAATTATGTGTAAATAAGTGCTTATACTGTTTATTATTTCTTGTTTACTGTAGAAAAATTGTGGCATTGAAAAATATTTACGTTACCATCTATTTTGGTGGTTATGAAATTGGACTTCGAATCAAGCCGGCAGAAAAAGTAAAAAGAATTACCACTTTAGAATTGGGGGGTAAATCACAAATATTATAACCGACCACATTCTGCCAATTAGACTGCCGGTTAGCAGTATATTGTGTCTGTAACCTCAAGATATAAATTCTGATGTACGTAAAAAATACGGACAGTTTAGGGTGCTGGCACCGGTAGTAACATGTAACAAATAAATACTAATACCAATATATTGGGAGGTGTGAATATACCTTCCGTAAGGTATGGTTGTCGTGAGAGGCCCCTAAAATCTACAACCTGAATGTTCAATTGGTAAAACAAATAGTTCCAGCGGCATTCAGGCTAGCACCAGGTTTTAGTATCGGAGCGCACAGGAATCACTTCGGCAAGGACTGACCATATCCGTAACAGTGATCAAACCTTCAAGGAGTATTTTCTGGTTACAACAACGATAAGAACTGGCCTATAAGCTAGAAAGAAGTATACTTATTGCGCAATTTTTAAATATTCGAAATTTTTAACAGGCTAATTAGAAGACCTTTGACATTATATTTACGGCATGTCACTATGGACAAAAAACCATTAAGCCACTGGCTGGTAGTACCTAGGGAAAAGACAAAGAAATACTGTTGCCAACGTACAAAGCTATCGGCTAGCGCGGCTAATATGCTGAGAGTGCAGGATCATAAATTCTGTAGCTGCTGAAGGAGCGATCTACGCAGGAAAACGCGAGTCACGCCTCTTTTAAACCTTTGTTGAAAGGTTTTTCAGAGTTTTCTGAGGTAAGGCTCAACCCACCTGTGGTATGGTGATATTCCACTTAAACGCTGAAATAATAATACCTTATGATAAACGTAGAAAACCGAGATCAAACACATTTACTTTGATCCGAAGATATTTATATTTTTTATTGTATAAAATAAAGGAACATCATAATTTGTTAAAAGTGTGTACTTAAAATTGATAGTTGTTTTTTTCCTATATACACTTGCGTATGAAGTGTGTGCCGTTATTGATACAAACATTTAATAATTTTTTTGTGTAAAATATATGTATAGTATAGTAATGTGTGCTAATAATGTTAAAATATATATAGTATGTACGTATATTATATATATGTATGTTTTATTTTTTACAATCATTTATGTATATATATATATATTCTGTGCGATAAGTATGCTTTCCTTTTAACACATAAATGTTTATACTGTATATAGAAAGTCCTTAAATATTTTGTTTCATTATTATTATTATTTTTTTATTAAGATTAAGAGAGAGAGACATATGTCATGATTTTTTTATAAATATTTTAGTTCTTTTTGATTTTTATAACGTATAATCTTTTTATATGCTTTCCATTAACAGTTATCTATGTATACATTCATTATGTATTGTATTTTTTTTTTTGTTTAACGATTCTACATACATTTCTGTGTGCGTGGGTACATAACGTATATGATTTTTTTTGCCATAGTTAATTTTTTATGTTTAGTCATACAATGCAAAAGTGATTTATTTATTATTATGAATGACACTTAAATGACAATAGTTGAACAACAGCGAAGACAATCAAAAAAAAATTATATATATATTATAGTTTATTATGTTAATTATTTTTTTATAAAGGCCCGAACAAGTGGACAGCTGGATGGTTGTCGGCAGTGTTACCCAAGAATTGGGCATACAGTTCCTTGTAGCGATCCAATGTCAGACCACCACGTTTCTTGTCTTCGTCCTATTGGAATAGAAATTATGCGAACATTAAACATTTTTGTAATAAATCAATTAATATAATAAATCTTTTAAGAATAAACCTTAAGAACTTTAACAAAAAGTGTGAAAAATAGTTATTTGGGTTTATCAGCTATTCCGACGGAACTGTCGACGGGAGAAATGTAATAGATCATGAGAGAAATTAATCGATTTAATCGGGATTTTCCTGTGAATTTCGATGAAGTCGATAGAGATCACAAACTCTATTACAATTATTCCCCGCCGGCAGCTCCGCCGGAATAGTTGTTTTACTTTAAAATTTTTTTGGGAATTTCCTTTTTTATAGTAACCTTTCTTGGAGTTAGGAATCCTGCAACATTATTTTACCTTCAAATAAATAATATGGCAACTTTTACACCCAGTCCAATTTTGTAACCAAAAAAACCGATCACGTAACCGCGAAAAATTCCACGTGTTTTGTAAATATTTTTTGGGACAGAAAATATCTCAAATGTTGTTCATATAGCAGTTAACCAGAATTAACAAACAATATAAGCACTTTTTAAAAGAAGTTTTCTTCGCATTTTCATTTTATACTTTTTTGCGCGGTTTTCGTTTATGACACCGTTTCCATGTACCCCAGAATCGCGGTTAGATAATCTTCCAGGTACAATATTACCGGTATTCAATTACAAATACAATCCTTATTAATGTCCTTTACTCACTTACTGCTTCAATTTCCTAAAACTGATTTAAAAAGTAATTATGTTTTAACATTCCACGATTCCTTCGTTTGAAGAAAATTAATCATGTGCAACTAATAATAATCCTTACTGAATCGTAGTAATTACTTTAGGAAATAAATTACTCTCAATAAAAAATTAACTATTAATATAAAAATTTAAAGTTATACAATTTGAAAAATTGTCTAAGTAATTGTTTTTTTTAATTGTATTATAAGTAATTGAATGGGGTATGTAATGTTAAAAAATATCTGATTTGTAATGATTTCTTTCGAAAATAAATCACTTGCAAATACAAACAATAAGGAATTTACTATTCTAAGCCTTTAGTCGTTATCAAAGGAAGTGATTACTTTGGGACTCATACAAGTAATATGCGAAGTAATATTTCGTTTAATTATTGGATTTCAAAATATTATTTAAAATTAACTATCGGTTAGTAATATTAAATTTTCCTTTCAACAGAATGTATAACATTTTCAATTGTTTCCAAGTATTTACATGGAAAAATATAATTACTTGCATGTATGCATTTCAATAAATTAAGTAATAACTAATTACAATTAAGTGCAACAGCATTGAAAAACTTAAACTTTTGAGACTATTTAAAAAAGTAGTGAATTCCTTTACATAAGCCCAGTAATATTTGCAAGAACTTTCAGTGGTAATGGTATTGTTAGCCAGATTTAAAAAATTCGGATATACTTACACTTAAAAGAGCCTCGAATGCTTTATCGATTGGTGCAATATCATCAAGAGCTATTCTGGTAATGCAGTTGTAACGGTATTCATTTATTCCCACAATACCATCGCTGTCGATGTCCAGAAGTTTGAAGTTGGCTTCAATAAATGCCCTCATTGCCTTGGTTAAAAAAAAAACAAAAAGAAATTAGAGAATAGTACAAGTATAGATGATAGATAGGTTAGGTTAGATACCCAAGTGAGTCACACTTAGGGCCGCATTCATAAAAGCCGGTTAACGCTAACCGGGGTTTAATTTACGCATTTTGTACGGTTAGCTGTCAAATTAATCGCCGATTAGGCTTTACCGGCCTTTATGAAAGTGGCCCTAAGGGCCGTACAAAATACGTAAATTAAACTCCGGTTAGCAGTTACCGGCTTTTATGAAAGCGGCCCTTAGACCCAGAAAATATGTGCTCTATGATACCACTTACAAGAAAATATAGCCAGCTCTTATTTTGGTTTGAAAGAGCAAGTACAATAGTTTTTGGTTTGAAAGAGCAAGTACAATAGCGTAGGTGATAAGCATCTCGATTACAACATGTGTACGCAGTTTCGAATTCAGGGTCGTCAAAGTTATATTTTTATATTTAATTTTTAGTTATGGCGATTGTTGTTGGAGCAGTGCTCGAATTTTTTTATGTTTGTTTGTTATGAATGAAATTATATTTTTAAAAATACGTAAGAAAATCTAAGCAAAATTTTTTTTTAATTTTTTCCAATTTTTTAAACAAAGTTTTTACTACGCCAACGCTGGTAATGCCGCCATAAATTAGTAGATAATTGGCAAGCAAGTGATTATTTGAACGAATCGATTTGTTACAACCGAGAGCTATGATATGCCTCATTATGGTATTGCTTACATAGTTCAAATGAGACCTTTTCGTTAATTTATTTCGTTAGAACGTTACCGGTTGCATTTTGATAATTTAGTTTTAGCTGAAGAGATAACTTGAGCTTTTCAGCCGTACACCCTCATGGGTTTGAAAATCAAATTGCATAAAACTTACCTTGGGGAATTCTTCGTATTTCTTGCCCACGCAAGTTTTTCGTACGGCTTCTTTGAATTCTTGATTTGAGATTTTGCCGTCCTAGTAGTAGACAAAAACAAGATAAAATATACCTACTATACAAGTTTTTGTTGTTGTAGTCCACTCACTTTATCATCGTCAGCAATTTCTGAGATCTCGTCCCACAAGTTCTTCATGAGTTTTTGATATTCTGCAATGCGGGCAGCACTGCAGTCGCCTTTGCCCTCCACAACGCATGCCCGGATAGCCATGCACTGGAAGTCATTCGAGTCCAGATATCCATTGTTGTCGATATCTTAATTGATGGAAAGAAAAGTTTTGGACAGATAAATGGATTAGAATGTGTAAAATATTTCTTAGGATATTTAGTAAATTTTTATTTTCTGTGGACTGTTGTGCGTTTTGACCTAAATAGAGACTTATGAAATTTATTTAAAATTAATCTTTAGATGGGGCTGAAGTATCAACTTGGTGAACTTCTTTACGAAACTATATAATCCGTCTAGTGGTGTTTTGTGGCGTAATTATGTATCTTATTCTTACAAGACTTACTTAAAAGGGCGCTTAACCGTCTGAACGGGTTTGGCGATAAAACAAAGCGCGCCAGCAGTTGCTCTCTCTTTTCCACCAATTTGAGTTTTCAACTTTTTCCAGTATACTTCTTCGATGTTTTGCACACTTAGGATTACCCATTCTAACCTTGGTTTGGTCTGATTCGAGACTTTATACTTCCCAGTACACTAGAATATGCCGTTTTCCCTTGATGCTGATTAATATGGCGTATCGGGGCCCTGACAAGTCCCTTCTCAGTCGTCGTTCATGTCGGACTTAGTATGCCTGTGTGATTAATTTTGTGTGTTATTTGGTTTGAAGACGAGGGTTCCCTACGGTTATGGTAATATCATAGATATCATCGAGTCGGATTGGTCAGCGCACAGAGTGCATCATATACCTGGCGAGTTTATATAACAGTTCTCTTAAGCGGGGGCATCGTATAATACAGATGCGAATCAGCTCGGAATGTCACACAAGCGACCATTCTCAAGATGGACGGAGACGGAAGAAACCAGCCATTTAGTTTCAGAATTTGTATCCATACCCGTACAGTTCCGCATTGGCAAAGTGCACGATATCTTTCGGCTTGTCAATACAGTCTGCCGTTACGATAGGATATGCGCAGCAAAAATCGTTACTTCGTGACTATGCGCCGTGTTGCTTACTTATCAGTCTCTGGATCACTACTATGCTGTACATACAATTATTACCTCTTGATCTAGGAATTCAAACTGCAGACTTATTTGCATAGTTATATACTAAATGTGTACTAGTACTTATTTAACGTTTATACATAAGATGTGCAAGAGCTTTCGTCCGCCAAAAAATTATTTGTAGAACGAACCGCACAAAAAGCTGTCCGTCCGCACGCCCAGATATTTATATGCTCTATTACTTTTAAATTAATTAATTTTAAATACTGCACACACACACACATACATTTGTACGTACATAAAGCTATTTCCCGGTGCATAAAAAATCTTAGTCAAGCGCTTCGGGCTTTCAACGTTGATGTGTGTGCCTGCAGGGTCAAATAAGATTTCGTTACACATTGAATATTCACGAAAAGCACACAATACAAAATCGGGTAAATGAAGTTAAGTAAATGTGTAGAATTTAACACTGCTAAGCCGAATCATCAAATCATAAATTATACACGAGGTCTCCAAACGGATGGTGTGCAAGACGGGGAGTGTTTTGGAAATATTTTTTTAAGGAAACAGAGGACGAGTTAGTTTGTCTCGTGCGTGTACCCTTAGGAAATGCGCTACAATTACTGGTTACACTAACGTATATTGGCCAATATAGATTAGTCTATCAATGTAAACAGTCGGAACTTGGGATAGAGCTGAAGTCTGGAGGTAGCCTGGTTTGCGATGGGTAGTAATTTGGCTGTCACTGTAGCATTTGATGACGATACTTCAAAGCCCGCCAGAAGCTGCCCATTGTACATTTATTGTGTTATTTAGCTTAGCACATCTGGACGTTGCTATGTAATTGATATTCTGGATGGCATCATAATGAGACATTCCGTGAAAGTTCTGACAGTGGTTATTTCCCAACTGCAACTTTGTTTACTCCGTTTCATTCCCAAGAATCCAGTTAATTCAGTTCAGTGATACGCTTTATGGCAAATTTCGGCTAAACAAGGCGAACTACTGTAACTACGATAACAACAGCAAGTGAATTTAAATCTGTGTGAATAGGCCCGACCCATTAGCACCTTTCGCTTGATTCTTCTTGGCTTTGCTGGCTTCTTCCTTGCTATTCCATTGATGCCTCCCAATCGCACAAGAAGCCCGCTTTTCTACGTCGCTGAGAGTTGTGCATTGGACTGGGTCGATTTATTTACCGATATCGCGCCATCGGTTTTTCGATAGGTTTTGGGCTCAGGAAAAAAAAGTTCCACTACGCATACCCAAAAAAATTATTTTCGAGCCTGCGAAATTCAATTTTTTCGACTTTTTTCGACTTTGATTTTGAAGGTTTTTTTCATGACCTGCTAAAAAAAATTTCATTTGATTTTAAAATTTTCATGTATACCCTGTCCGACCCAAAAATGTCTGCTAAAAACGTTGGCGATAACAGTTTTTTGAAAAAAAAAATATTTTTTGGGTTTTGGGGAGTGTTTTGGTGAAAAAATTGACCCTTTCGCCATTGTTACACCATGTCTTACGAACGATTGAACTGTCTTTGACAACCGAATCTACGTGCGAAAGTTTAGTTGCAATATAACTTAGCTACTTTTTCTCCTTCTAAGTGATGTCAGTTGACAATCAGGCACATGCAACATGCCGCTGTCTATATTATATGTATGTAGATGTTAAAGAAGAAGTAAAACCTCTGCATGTCTGTTAGTTGGTATGTTTGTACGCGCATCACTAAATAACTACTAGATGGAATGGAATCGTTCCTTTCCCACTGTTGGCTACAGGTCTATCTTTTAATATAGAATATAGTATTCCGTTGCTGCGGTATATACTATTTTTATTTGGGTGCATGGCGAAACCTCTTACTACCACAGATTCTAGTTAATAAAAAAAATAGAATACGAGCAACTAAAACAATAACTAAACTAAAAATCTACTAAATTTTTTTCCCAATACATTCCTATACCATTATGCAAATGTGTTTGTATATAATTGCATATAGTACATACAAGTGTATGTAGAAAAGTTATTGAAAAATACCATTTCCTCGCTATTTCAACGGAATTTGCTTACTTTAGTAAAAACACATAAATTTCAAATCAATATTTATATCATCCACCACATAAATTTTTTGCCAATCTCCTTCCAATGTAAGTAATTGTGCATTTCAGGTGTTGGCAAAAATATTCAATCTTTGAAACATAATTACGTTCTAGTTGAACGCTAATTAAGTGGGATGATGTACTGCAGATGCCTAAGAAATAGTTTATTGAAATGCAATTCAAGTAATTTAACTAGAGGAAGAATTCACATTGTTTAGAAGCTCGTCAAAAGTGAAAAAGTAATAAATAATAAATTAATAAATAAGTTTAAGTGCGGGTGGGACCGAATATTAAATACCCAACTGCAGTCGTGAGGTCTAGAATTTATATTCGTTGTGATTTGTTTTATGTATACATATAATTATGAATATGCGTCCGGGATGAGTTGCAAAGGAGGATGCGACTAATGCCAGTTTTGATCTCTTTGTTTGGGTTAAAGTGCTCCCTTTTGTTTGGGCATGTTCTATAAAGAGACGGGTATTTTTAACTCCTATAAGTATGCTACAAAAACTGTATTATAGCTAAAGGGATTAATCACGGATCACTCTCTTTAGAGATTAATCGCACAATTTTTTGAAGGGTATACTTAAATATGTATGTGTAGACCTGTATATATTTGTGCATTAAAACTTGGGATCCCCGAATTTGCTAATTCAGGGATTCAGGCAATTTCACTGCATAATATAACATAAATGTATTAGGGTGGATCATATGCATTTGGAAGAGAAATTTGAAAAAGAAAAGTCTTTTTATACAACATTTAACTGATAAACTTCTTTTAGATTTTTAGTTTTAAGAATTTTTACAAATTTCCTTTTGTTTTAAATTTGGCAGTTAACTTTTCACATTAAGATGTTAAATAAGCTTAAACGTTCTTTTACCCTTCTTCATTTTATCTAAAACGGTTTAAAAGTATAATGAAAAAGTTTAATTATATATTTTATTTTAATAATTTTTTTTTTGATTTTTTTTTAATTTTAAAGTTGCTTTAGTTTTTTTTTTCAAATTATTTTTAATGTTTTTTATTTGTTACAAATCCTACTCCTACTCTAAAATTTGTATGCGTGTTTGTATTTGGCTGTGTATGTGTTCACTTAATATCTAAATTTATTTCTATGTATTAGGGCCTGCGAGACCCGAGCTGCTAATAAAAGAATAAACCTAATTTCACTAGTTATGATGTGCGTGTATAAGCGTGGAATGAAAAATTTTTGTTTGGCTTGGCTGTGGAAGTAAGAAGTTATATTTAGACACTTTTTTTTTTTGGAAATTTGCTTCAAAATTATTATTTTTTTTAATTGTTTGTGGCTTATTCGTCCGACAACAATTTCTACTGCAAACAATGTCCATAAGTCACTTTGTCTAGAACACTGCAACATCTGGAAAAAATTTCGTCAGCATTTTTTTTCAAAAACTCTATATTTCCAATAAGGTGACTGCTTTAAAGTCAGTGTGTAAAGTTCTTTATTTTTAGAATTTTTTAACCTTTTTGTGCACGTATGCGGAATGCAGTACACACAAAAATATTAGGGGTTTTATCAGAAATTTTATTTTTCAAAAATTTTATTTTCGAGTTGTATTCACTTTTTAAGTGTATATAAATATGTATTTTTTATCGATGACAAAATTTTTTCATTCACCATAGTACATTCATATACATGTACATATGTATAAGTAAATACATTTGGATTTGTGTGCAGTTAATATTGTAAGCATGTCTGTAAATATATAAGCACTTACCATACATATACCGTACAACAAAGTCAACACGGTTATCCCAGGAGTATGCCATTTTATGTTGTTTTCGTTGTTTGTTGCTGTTGTCTGAGGGTTTTCAAATCACACACAAGCTAAAAAAATTAAAATTAAAATTCACTTCGAATTTCTCAACACATAAATTTCAAAATAAAATGTTGTTGCTTCTTAACTGCAATCATTTCACTCAAGAAATAATAAATAAGCATTCAAACTTAAAAAGTTCCGTGAATTAAAGCTTTTTTATAACCAAAAATTCGAAAAAAAAAAATTCAAATTCATTCAAATTTAAAAAAAGATTCTTGAATCAATTTTTTTTTTAATTTCTTCGAAGTATTATTTTTTCCAAATTTTTTTTAAGTATTTGCTTTCTCCAAGTATGTTTTTTTCTAAATATTTAATAAATTTTTTTTTTAATAATTAAAAACAAAAAAATATTTCAAGTTATTTTGTTTCCCAAAAGTAAAATATTTCCAATTAATTTTTTTTTTCCGAGCATTTGTTTTGCTTTAGGTGTTTTTGAGTAACTTATTTTCCAAAAGAAAAAACTTTTTTTTTCAAGTAATTTATTTTCCCCAGTAAAATATTTTCCAAGTTAAAATTTTTTGAAATTAAATTAAATTGAAAAATACATTTTTTTTTTCTTATATTTTTTTTATATGCAATTTAATTATTCACTTATGTATATTTTATCTCGCGCTCTACCTGAGTGCCGTTTCGCTTCTGATCGACTGAATGTATTGTGACTATCAAGTGAGCTTCAAAGCATTAACCAAATTATAGTTTTTCGATAGCTACTACATTTTAAATACAACATTAAAACATTTGCTCTTAGAGGAATGCATAGAAACAACAAATTCACACAAAATGTTTGTAAACATTCGGTAATTTTTTGCTATTATTGCAGGCCAATTGTTACATTTTCTTACAGACTAGCATTAGGGCGAAGCAAAAATACCCGAACACTTTATTTTACTTCAATTTAATGCTGATCAGAGAAGGAGTCCTCCATAGAAACATGGCAATTATACGCCAACGGATGCACTTACTTTGGAAGTTTACCCTTTCTTACAAAAAAAGTTTAAATCAAATTTACAAAAAAAAAAATTATATAAACTTATGGAACACTTTACTTTGAAAGTAACTGTATAGAACTTTGTAAGAAGGAACAATTTTTTGGAATCAAAAATTTCCAACCAAAAATCTATTTAAATTTAAGCTTTGGAGGCATGTAGTTGTCGAAAACTTTGTAAGAAGAAATAAATTTTGAAAAACAAATTTAAAAAAAAAATAAATTTATTGAACCTTCAAATTTGAAAGGAACTGTCAAAAACTTTGGGAGAAACAATTTTTCAAAAACATTTAAAAAAGATGTAGGAACCATACTCAGGGGATTCATATAAACTTAAATTTAAAATCTCGTAAAATTTATAAAAATCGTGAATATGTCACTTTTCATACAAATTTATAAACTTTATATGATTTTAAAGCTTTACGGGGCTTTTATAAGCTTATATGTATCCCCCTAATGTTATTAAAACTTAAGTTTGGCAAGCAATCGTAGCTCTTGTATGAAGAATCCAATTGCTGAACACAAATTTGAAAAGAAATGTAAAGAAATAATTTATTTAAACTTTAGAATAAACAATTTTTAAAAGAAACTTCTAACTGAAGTTTTAAATCAAATTAAAATAAACAAGTAAGGAAAGGGCTGTCTTCGACTGTGCCGAAGACTTTATACCTTTCATAAATATGCATTCCGGTTTTAAGTGTCCGATCAATACTCACAATTAGTAAAAACTCTGCAAAACTGATAATTTAAAAATACATAGCCCAAACCCCATTTATCGGAACAACCGATTGTATGGGAGCTATATGTTATGTAGGTCCGCTCTGGCTGATTTTCACTACACACATTACATACATAATAAGTACCAAACGTACAAAGTTTTACGTTCCTAGCTTTTTAATTGCAAAATTTATAGCCCAAGACCCATTTATCGAAACTATCGATTGTATGGGAGCTATGCGTTGTATTGCTCCGATCTTGCTGATTCCGACGAATGATTAATCTCATGCAAAATGGCGGCTCCATATCAATTTCATCAAGATATCTCAAAAACTGAGGGACTAGTTTGCGTACAAACGGACAGACGGACAGACGGACATGGCTAAATCGACTCAGCTCATAGCCCTGATCATTTCGGTATACTTATTGGTGGGTCTATCTCTTGTTCTTCTCATACTTACAAACATCGGACCAAAGTTATAATACCATTTCATGTTCATGAAAGCTTTAAAAATAAAAAATTTACAAAATTTAATTGGCATTTTGAAAGGAAATACTAGCTTAGAAAAAAAAATCGTATTCATAAAATTCGAAAAATTGTAGAACATCTTACTTACATCTTTGTTACTAACAAATTTTTTTTGAAAAACTTTTTTTTTTTCTCCAAAAATATTTTTTATAAGCATTATAAATAATTAATCAAGCACTGTCAAACTAAAAAAAAAGTATATAGTTTGTATATTTCGCCTCACCGTAATGTGTACACATGTTCGTGGCAAGCTATTGTGGCAAATGTGGCTCTAGATTCGCAGATTCAGGGTCGTGTGTGTTTCTGTGTTTTTGTTGTATGGTGCTCGTTTTGTTGAGGAAAACTTCTGTATGTACTGCATTAGGCCAGCCGGTCAGAACAAAAATCAAGAAAACAAATTTGCAAAACAAAAAGAAAAATCAAAGAAAAAATATACAGAAGTATGAAAATCAGCTTTGCTGTTTGCTTGTCGAATGTTTCCCTACTATTTTACAGAGCTACGTAGTAGATCTACAAGTAGTCGCCTGCACACAGCACACAACACACACGCACGCAATAGGCTACATGTATTTAACATTTGCCCAAATCCCTGTTTAGCTCCACTGTTAAGTAACAGACAGATTTATGAAGGTTGACTGTTGGCTTTTGGCTGCTGCTCATTGTTATATTTTCCCCATATCTTCACGCATTCTAAAGACATTGAACACACATTCATACATATCCTATTAAAGAATTGTGCATTAGCCTTAAAAAATTACAAACAAAGAAAAAAAAAAAAAAATCATAAACCACCTGCCAAAAATTCATATTTTATGAGACACACATACATGCAACTGAGTATGTGTGTGTGTGTCTACAGTAGACTTTATGGTTTTACTTAAATGGGAAACGGAAATGATCAGCGCATACACTTTGTTGTTTTTTCCGTTAAGTATGGGTCAATAGCATGCTAATTATACATACATATATATGCACATACTATTGTACGACTACATTGTTATTTTTATGTAGCAATTTTTTTTTCAAATAATAGCTAAGCATCACATTTCCGGTTACACCCCTCCCCAAATAGTTGCAGTGTTCAGAGCGCAGTAAGCCTTTGGATTGGTAACGGTAAGGTCTTTTCTTTTCTACACGGTGTGTACTAAAAAACATCCACAACTTTTTTAACCGTCCCACAACCCGGGAACACTTTCGCATTGCTTTAGGATGGCGTTGTATATTCGAAAACCTTTAAGATCCCTCTGTTGTGCCTAGCGAGGTCACGCTATTTTACTATAATGTATTTTCTACGAAATTGCTGATTTGTGGCCAGCCCTCAATTTTTCCCAAGACCTTATCGACTGTGATTTGGCCTACTCTTTGCTGAACATTTAAAGATGTTTTCAGCATCGTCGTCGTCTATTTTTGTGAGTAACGTAGTAGGTAACACACAAGTGTCTAGTGCTGTGTCTCCCTACATCGGTGTTCAGTTCCAAGCGATCTTGTCAAAGTGCACACATTTCCCAACTGATTACTCCCCCGACGACAGTGATATTACAAGCTGCTTCCAAAGTATTCTTCTTTTCAGGACCAACAAGTCGATGGAGATGTCCCTTATACGTTTAGATAAGATAACTGCTATTCTCAGGTTTATGTACATAGGTTGCAGTTGACTTTAGAACCCATTTCGTTCAGAACCATTAACAGTGTCAAAAGAAGATGGAATCGCTCGTGGAGTATTTGCGAAAAATATGAGCATAGCGTAAAAAGTTAAAGCCCAAAGGCACCACCGGCTGGATCATATTATGCGAATGAACAAAGATAGCGCCAGAGAAAGAGGGACGTCCTCACTGAAAAGACAAAAACAGATGAAGGATGACCGGGCCCCCTTGACTTTTCTGACTGGCGTCAGTTATCGATAAAAAGGAATGTCAAGTGTGCTTTGATACCCAACGGCCAAATCGCCTAAGCAGTTATGCGCCGATGAATGATGAGTAGGACTTGGCTTCTCTTAGTGTTTCTGATTGCCTTCAGTTATAGTAAAATTCTGTTGAGCTCACCCAAAATATTCTGGTACAAAAGAACAAAGTTTCATAACCCCGTTCTTTAGTGTGCTGGATTTTTTTTTTTGACTCTAAAGTGTTTGCCAGCTCTTTTTTCTCTGGCGTGAGCATCTGCCATATTTGCCCCGATGCAGTCGATCTTTATCAAATAATTATGGACATTACAGCCTGGATACTGAATTGGCGCCAGTTGGAGCAACGAAAAAACGACTGGAGAGCTATGTTGGATGGTCAAAATCCCTCAGTCGGTTAAATGACCATTAAAAGGAAAACGAGCTAAAACGGTCTTCCTCACCCTCCATCCTCACTTTACTATGTTGTAACAAGCGCACATACCTATATCGTCTTTGAATTTTATGACGATAAAAATCCATGCTTTCTAGGAAGAATTATTTTATTCAGAGTATGTAAATAATTTCCATTTTGATTACTTTATAAGAGACTCTTATTAACCAAGTGGATTGCGGTCTAACAGTAAATAAACTCATGCCGATATACTCGTATATTTGGTATAGAGCCTGATTTGTTTATTTTGGCAGCCGCTACCGATCAAAGAACAGAAATTTCATATTTACAATACTTAAGTAACAAAATGCGTAGCACCTGGCCTGATCAGGTTGGGCCATATCTATACGTGTGAGTGTAGGGATGTTACGGAGCTTCGATTTCTATTCCAAAATATGTCGGTTGCGACAGTCATGTATTATTTGCATGTATTACTCGCAATGGAAACTGCCAACAACAGATGTTCCAAGTATTCGTAAGTCATATTAATAGCCGTAATAGCTGGTTAAGGACGTTTCCATAATAGACCGCACCGGAATTACTGCTGTTTAACTCGACCAAGAGACATTTTCACCTTTTTTTTCTCCATGCACCGTGAACCGTTCTACAACACCAACAACAGCTGCTTAAGGGCTGTTTCCACCATCTCCACTTAGCGTTAACTGACACTGATAGATAGCCGAACGATTTCTGTCAATTTAAACGCCAGTTAGTGTTAACCGTTAATGGTGAAAACGACCCTAACTAAATGACACGGTCGGAGATAGATCTCCGGCAATACATCGGTGAAGAAACCATTCAATTCCATATAGTAGTTATACAGCGATTTTATACCACGACTGCGTATGGTGGGAATAAAATATTTCCTTGGATTCCAATGGATCCTAAGCTTTAAGTTGGACATCACGCTAAAGTGCAGTCAATTATATACAGCGGCTTTTGTGTGATGAGTGAACAAACCTGTAAACAGATAGACATTAATGATACAAACTGCTGTTTTGGCTTCCCTTACTATAATAAGGACCTACCGTATCCATTTTTTTGTTTTTAAATACTTACAATGTCCATACGTCCGCTACAATTTTATCATAGCAAAAGTAATCCTCCGATCAGAAAATGCTATAAATTTTGCGATTGGCCCCTAAAGTCAGTTCTTTTTTGACATTTGTGTAGTAAACACATGCGAAATACACGTTAATAAACAATGTTACGCTACACTGCTCCAGAACGCGGAATATTGCTGACTATTTATTTGACCAATAATCGGTCGGGGCCAAACGGTTACTGTGAATGGTGAGCGCTACAGAGCAATGATCAACGAGTTCTTTTTGCCGCAACTTGATGAAATGGGATTGGAAAACATGTGGTTCCAACAAGACGGTGCAACAGCACACACTGCACGTGCCACAACCGATATGCTGAACATCGGAAGCTTACTTTTGCGCCACCTTGTATATCAAGTTTTTGCTCATATGTAACTGGATATGTCTCTGATTCCGTGCTCCGACTTCCGATATATGTTCTGATTCCGATTCTGGTTACGGTAAACGCGCCAGTCATTCCTACCTCGCGTTAACGGACAAAGGAAACAATTCTTCACTTTTATATTGAATATCCCCAGGGTCATGTCGTCTGATGTTGTTTACATTACAATCGTCTACTCAGTCCAAAGCGGCACTCGTTTCTGTGATTACATGTTGGATTTCTAGATACCAGAGAAGGCTGTACTCAAAAGAGCTTCTTCAGCAGCAAATTCAAGACCATGCATAGGAGGGAGTGTGCTTATATGAATTCTATTTTGATTTCGAACAGTTCGGAATTCTTACAGAGCTATGAGTTTTGCTTTCATTTGTCGTTTTGCCTTGGACGAAAAGTCCTTTCATATTCATATATAATTTATAACCTTATAAGTAATAACTTTAATTACACTGGATCACAAATTCCAACTTTTTTTCTGCACCAGAGACGCCATAGTGAAATTCCTATGTAAAATCACCTCCTAATTCCGGAAATCAAGGTTATTTTTACTTGAATGGTACCGTTTTTGAGATATTTACGATTTACCGTTATTTCAAAAAACAAAAAAGATGGCTCCACTTAATCGTGTATATCTCAAGAACAAACTGAGCTCTTCCAAGACGGTTTGAAAAATTTGAAAGCTTATAAAATTTACTATAATCAGTACATACAACACTTTTTGCTAGGTCCTGCAGATTCAAACATATTGAACAATCATTACGGATTTTTTAAATTTTTTTTGTAAAAATATAAAAAAATTTGTACTTTGCGAGGAAGCATCTCGAAAACTTTTTGTTTTTTTGCAGATATTTTCCCCCCCTCTAAGCTCTGTTTTATTACAAAAAAAATAAGCTATCAGTGAACAAAATCGATGAACTAATACAAAAGTTATAAGCATTCAAGTAAATATATCCATTTAATACTTAAGTACCCTACTGGTACATATGTGTTAGTATTCGTATATCAGTTAGTTAGCAGGTAGATTTTCGAAAAGTTATTAGATACAAAAAGCTGTTAGTGTCGTTTTCTCAAACCTAAGTACATTTTAAACAAGAGCATGTTTTTGAGGCAGGTAGTGTTTTCTTTGTAGAACTAGGGAACCTTTTTGTTTAGGTAGGCTTGAATTTTTACTGGATCTAAGTATAAATAAGAGTACATGCGCCTTGTTCCTTCATAATATCTGCAAGGCTCGCCGGATACTGTTCAGTTTATAATTGCAGTTTATAACCCGTCATTTACTTAAAATAAAAAATGAATAAAAGGGCGCGAGAGTTTGAGTGTACAAATGATCCAGATATGTTCTGTTTCATCTGCGGTCAATTTATTGTTAAAAGTATGAGACGTGTGTTTTCAAATCCTTTGAAAGTTACATACTATAAGTGTTTTGGAATTGAGCCTAAAAACAATGAAAAACCATGGACACCGAACACTGTGTGCACCACATGCCGAGTCGAATTGATTTCTTCGGAAACCGGAACAAAAAGGTACGTTGTAAAAACAAAAAAACAAAAAGTTTTCGAGATGCTTCCTCGCAAAGTACAAATTTTTTTATATTTTTACAAAAAAAATTTAAAAAATCCGTAATGATTGTTCAATATGTTTGAATCTGCAGGACCTAGCAAAAAGTGTTGTATGTACTGATTATAGTAAATTTTATAAGCTTTCAAATTTTTCAAACCGTTTTGGAAGAGCTCAGTTTGTTCTTGAGATATACACGATTAAGTGGAGCCATCTTTTTTGTTTTTTGAAATAACGGTAAATCGTAAATATCTCAAAAACGGTACCATTCAAGTAAAAATAACCTTGGTTTTCGGAATTAGGAGGTGATTTTACATAGGAATTTCACTATGGCGTCTCTGGTGCATTTTGGCTGTAAACCAGTGTTATTATCTCGAAAACGTCTACACCCATTTCTATAAAATTTCGTTGTCGTTGTTTCTAACGACAAAAACACTCCGCGAAGGTTTTGAGGAGCTTTGTCGAAATTGACAGTCCTTTGCCAGATATGAACCCGCTACGACCCGGTACTCCCTAGCGGTACATGCCCGACTGTCGAATTAATTAATACATTCGGTTGTTAAGTAAAGAATGTCGGTGATGATGAGTATCTACAACAAACTAGATTATATTTTTTATGAAGTCTGCAAAATCTATAAATTGGACAGAACTCCAGGTGGTTTTCATTCAGTACTGGTTACCTTGATGGTTAGCTTTATCAGCGCAATATTTTAAACTTAGTAACACGTAAATGCTTACATAGCATATCTTTGCAACAGTATACAAGAAAAATTATTTAAATATACAGATCCCTTATATTTTATATTTATATTTAGTGAATTTTAGCCTTTATACATATGTCGAGCCAAATACAAGGTGGCGCAAAAGTAAGCTTTTGATGTTTTTTGGCTGTAATTAAAAACCAAAATGAAAAACTTTGATTCTTCTTGTGGATTATTTTTATTTGGTCTTTTAATTTTTTTTACATCAAGTCGAGAATATGATGTCATGTAAATGGCCGCCGCCACAGTTGATTGTCATTTGAGCCCTTTTTATGGCATTTTCCATCGCTTTGGCCAAAACTTCCGGCGATAGGTCCTCACATTCTTGACGGATATTGTCTTTAAGAGTTGCAAGAGTATGAGGCTTGTTGACATAAACCCGCGACTTCAAAAAGCCCCACAAAAAGAAGTCTGGAGCGGTCAAATCAGGCGATCTTGCTGGCCAGTGCAAATCGCCAAAACGGGAGATTAGGCGCCCGGGAAATGCATCCTTCAGCATATCGGTTGTGGCACGTGCAGTGTGTGCTGTTGCACCGTCTTGTTGGAACCACATGTTTTCCAATCCCAATTCATCAAGTTGCGGCAAAAAGAACTCGTTGATCATTGCTCTGTAGCGCTCACCATTCACAGTAACCGTTTGGCCCCGACCGATTATTGGTCAAATAAATAGTCAGCAATATTCCGCGTTCTGGAGCAGTGTAGCGTAACATTGAACAGAACTGACTTTAGGGGCCAATCGCAAAATTTATAGCATTTTCTGATAGGAGGATTACTTTTGCGCCACCCTGTATAATAAGTACTTTTCGTCTTGATGTTAACTGTGTGTATGTCATTTGCTTGCATGCATGTGTGTAAATTAACCCACCAAAAGATGTCTTCGGTGATAATAATAATTCCGAAACGCTGACGGAGAGAACATGGAAAGCAGAAAATAACATTTAACTTCAAATGAAGCTCCAAAAAATGATAAATAATTCATGGAAATGGTCATCTGAAATCAATTAAAACAAAGAATGCTGAATGCATTGGAGTTTATATTTCCTTCAATCACGTTTGCAAAAATTTATATAATTTTGTATTAAAATTTGGCAAATAAAAGTCTAAAATAAAAAAAAAAAAACGTCTTTTTGCGTTTGAATAGAAATGTTTGCCCCTGGAGATGTTGGATACGTTCACTAAACTTATAACACCAATATACCAAGTAAGCATTTTAAGCCTCTCGGTCAAATCAAATAAGCCTCATATAAGGTACAATTTATTTTTTGGTGGGTATTCACATAAAAGTACATTATTACCTTAGTACAATTAAAATACACGAATTATTCATATGAAATATGTGTACTTTCGAAAATATAATGGTATATGAGACCTTTATGTTTTCAAGTATTTTTGTTTTATCACAGCGAAATTCATGTAACAATGCCAACATCAAAAGATCTTCTCCACTTCTTCATCATATTTTTGGGCCAATTTTTAATTGTCTCGAGGTTTTTCCTTAGTCGTTTAGTTGGATGGGCAGGCAGTCGGATTGTGCAGCTAATTCACTATATTTATAAATAAAAATCATGTAATTATAATAAGGTAAGTACTTGTGGCTTGTTTTAGACAAAAATACATTCAACAGCAAGCAGCACCTACAGTTTAAAATATTGCCGTTACTTCGTAAAATTATGGGCACTAATGTCTACGCAAGAATGCGTTTTAAGGTTAAATAATTGGCATGCAAATGCTGTATATCACATGTATGTATGTATGTGTAGAATTGTATAAGTAGAACCATTTCAGAAATACTGATTGAGATCCGTGCTTGTATCCCGCGTATACCAAGTTACTATTTTTTATTATTAAAATCTCGAACATTAAGCTGGGGTGGTGGTAAATTAACCACGCTTTTTTATTTTCTTGACTGAAAATCACGTGCAAGTATATCTCTACTTGACAGTAATTCCTCACATCGGTTGGGTGTTTGTTTGTTTTTTGTTAAGTAGTAACAGTACTTCGTGCTGCCTAAACGCCACAGTCACTGCATGAATTGTCATAAAAAGGTTGTTCAATAGGTTTAGACCTCAATTGCTGTTAGAATAGTTTGTTCTGTTGAGCACTTGTATAGCTGGTTGGTGTCTGCATTTTGATTTGGATCGAAATTTTCTTAGTTTGGCAACTTTGGTATTCAGCATTCTGTTCCCGTTAAATCGAAACTTTCTATTTTGCCTATTCCACATTTCAATCGTAGCTCCATTTCTCTATGGTGCACAAGACGCTGCCCAAACCTCGGCAATAAACATTTCACAATGTTCAGATTATCGAAACGATGTGCCTTCAACCAGCCGAGCTAGCCATCTCAGGGAAACAAGTGCGCAGAAGGAGAGTCATCCGTCCTAAATGAGGGATGATCGCGCATTTTTTGCAGCCACAAAACATCATTATGTAGTTGTCGATGGTAAAATGCAAGGAGTGGTGATATATTTATCGCACATTAATCGATTTCTGGAAATTAATAATAAAAAATAATATCACTTCAGCTGTACATAGTTACAGTAAGGTAAAAATATGCAATCTAATTTTTACTCAATTTATTTAACCAGCACTCATTTTTTCTGTTTGCTTTGTTTTGTTTCATGATTCAATAACTACAAGGTTAGCTCTCTAGTGACATATTTTGACAATTTCCGCCATTTTACTGCCTGAAAAATTGTCATTTACATTCTGGGTTGGCTTTTATCGAAATTATGTAAAAATAGTAGTTAAAAATGTAATATTATACAAAATTTTAAATATGTTGGTTTCAGAAAGAAGATTAATTTGCACTATTATTTACATCGACTTTTGGGAGTGTGGTGTAGTCGTGGGTGTTTAAAACTCGGGACATTCCGGTATGTAGCAATGGCTGTCTTAAAATGTTGTCCCTGCATACTTATATACTTGTTTAGGTCAATCGTGACTTCAAAACTGTTCCTTATGTGATTTTAACAAAACTTAACTAATATTCTCTGGGTTTGAAAATCAGTTCTGGCTTAACTTAAGTATAAAGCAACAGTTTTAAGTCAACTTTTGTTTTAGGTGTGCATGAATAATAGGAACCAATCCTATCTTATTGAAACTTATCAGTTTACTATCCACTTGGTGACCATGTCCGTTTGTCTTTATGTCCTGAAAGGTTTCCAACAAATATGCATCTTGTCAATTTGTCATTATAATTACAAAAAACATAGCCCTATAGTCAGAAGCACGAAAGTGCAATTATTCACAGTTTGAGTTGATAAGTTTAGTGTATTAGCCATTGAAGGTTCTAAGTTTGACGGAAATCTCTGGTATCATGCTTACACCGAAACCACAATATTTTGATGTCCATGTACACCAAATGAGCCGAAATCAAACTTTTAATCTTGTTTTACCAACATTTTAATTTTAGCACATTCATGATTCTGGCAAGAAGGCGAAGTGCGTACGTGACCGTGTTTTATGGTTTTTTTAATTGATTATAGAGAAAATTTACAACGATTTATACAGTGATAGTATGGGATGACATGTTTTGATGTTGTATTTAGTTGACTTTACAAAATGTATTACTACTAATTTCCTACTTTTTTGATTTTTCTACTACCATTTCCTAGACAAATGAAAAAAATGCTCCTACTTTTTTTCGTTCGCAATAAAAACCGAGAAAATGGAAGTGTCAAAAGTAAACGTCAGCTAGAGAGCTAACCTTCTTGTAATTGAATCATGGTTTTGTTTCAATTTTACTAATTTCAAGGCAAACAGGTGACTTCGGAAAGCCTATCAGGTAATTCACCACTGCAAGTATTTTCTTTTATTTCGAGAGTTTCAATGCTTGTATCCCTTTTATTTTTACACAATGTTCACAATTTGCAATTTTGACGATAACTTTTTTTTTTGCAAATAGTCAATTAATAGCTGTATTCTGTAAGTCTGTGTCATCTCAAGCCACTAAATTTGACAGTTTTCATTGGAGAAAATTTTTGTGACTTCAGATGATTTCGTTATTCTGTAAGAGAAAATCATAAAAAGTTCACCAATCATATGTGATGAAAACACACTTGCATACATCTTAAGTACAGCATTTGATAGCAGTTGTATACATATGGCGATAGCCCAGGTAGCAAGTGTCTCGATTACAACGTGTCAGATGCAGGCTCGAACCCAGGATCACGGACCATTTATTATTATTATTTTTTTTTGGTTAATTAAATATTATTTTTTTAAATATATAAATGGTTCTAAACATAAAATTTATTTTTTTTAGATTTATTTAATATTTAACATACTATTTTTCTGTATGTGACCTGCCTAGACCCAGCTGACAAATTAGTGACTCTATTTTTGACACTAGAGATGTGAGACAGCTTACTGAATACCAAATTGTATCAAAATTTAAATTTACCACAAAATTTCTCTGTTAGTGACTAGATACTGATTACAGAATTCACTTAAAAACACAATGAATTTGAGCAGTTTACGAGCAGGTACTGTGGTGAATTACCTAGCACTGATTTTAAAGCGGCCACTTGCATTCGCTGTTGGACCTTCTTATTGTTTTACGTTCTTTGATTGCATAAATATAATAAGGTACAGCATTAGACAACACTGATGTATGTGTCGCAGTAGCGCAGTACATAAGCATATCGAATAGCACGCGACTGTTCGCAGGTTCGAATGAAATTCCTCAGAAAATATATTATTTTATTTTATTTTTATTAAACAAAATAAATTTTTTTTTAATTTTTAAATATTTCTAATCTCAAAAATAGCTTTTTTTTAATTTTCCAATTTTTTACATAGCATTCTTCACTTATTTTCTCTCAAAAGCGGTTGCTTAACTCTTTCTGCGATAAAAAAAATTTTTTTATGAAAAAAATCATAAGAAATAACAAAGCAAACAAGTTTTCGTTCGAATATAATCTAAGGGACCAGGATACCCACTTTAGATTGCAGCGGAACAGGAACTACCTGTTCAGCATCTCCTTCTGTGATTCAATGCTGACGTGTTGGCAACATAAGGAGACATCGCGGTAGCATTCACAAATATATTGACTTACAGAAAGATTAATAGAATAGTAATAGAAAGAGAAAAGGAAAAAGAAAGAGAATATGGCAAAGAAAAATGAGGAGGAAGAGGCAGGAAAAATTCAAAAAATCAGCAGATAAACAGGAAGTTAGAGAGCAATATGAGGTTTGTTGATGCTCTCTAAGCACACATGTTTGAATGCCAAAAGGTCTAGCAATCGGTCGATCATTGATAAATTTAATACCTAAATTAAATATATTTTATAAAATTTTCAATTAAATAAAATCTTCTATGTCCTATTGTGGTAAAAGTTTGTATTTTACAATTGGAATTGAAAACCCGGGCCAGTAGATCGTCTGTTTGGCTCATACGAAGGTTAAGGTTTGAATTTTAACATGCCTATTGTATAGACATATCTACTGAAACGGCTCTCCAATCGATTATCAAACTTATGGAGGAATTACTCGAGCACACAGAATTTTGGCTTGATGCCTTTCTGGGCATCGAGTTAGCTCCCAATAAAGGCCAGTGGCTTTTGAAAAAGGCTTATTGACTTTATTATTCGAGTCAACTTTGGTGGAATTTCAAGCGGTTATTTATAGAGAGATCGGAATAAGCCCGAGGTAGGTATGCCTATCATACGAGGCGACTATAATCCACATCGACCACGGAGGGTACCAGATGCATATCCGGCAAAGGACTACCTATATCAGTATTCCGCTGTTTCCACCTCTTGTCAGATGTCGAAATACTTCTCCGACGGCAAGCTATCAGCGTAACTATTTTTTACTGAGACACATACTGATTGGAGTGCTGACGGGGCACTTTCTGAAGGAAGTTCATGCGCGCGCTTGAATATTTTGCATATCCCAGCTGTGTGACCTGCATGCAGGATGACGAGGTGAAACCATCAAGACACCTCATTTTCAGCTAGGAAAAGGCGGAAATTTCTAGGTGATTTATCGATAATCGATGTCTGACTTATAACCTTATATTGCCATAGATAATGTGTCATCGCAACATACCATATGCGTGTGCAATTGAGTTGCGCTTCTTAACAGGGATATATGCTACTTAAACTAACCTACTAATGTCCACATATAATAAAATTAAATTCCAATTTTTGCCATGGTAAGAGCATGCGCAAACCATATGCTAATATTTACACTAGGGATGTTACGAAGTTGTGATTCAGACATGTCGGAACTTTCGACTAACTCAACTGATTCCGACATCGGTTGCGAATGATTGATTCTAGTACCGGGCAGCTTATTTGACAGAGATAATTCTGCTATTTGTCAAATAGAGTACAGATTAGCGCTAACCGGGGATGGCCGAACGACCCGTATTTTGCTATTCCGTTGAAGCAAATTTTAAAAACCCCATCACGATTCAACTAAACTCATTTCCGTAACATTCTATTTTACAGATACTGGGAGCTATCCATTATTTGCTGGTGGAAAACGAAAATAGTAAAAAAATTGACAGCAAGAATGCAGCATATTGTACTATGCAAAAAATTTAGGTTTGTTCAAATTCGAGGTATTTATTTCAAATTACTTCAACATATGTATATCAGTATATTTATAAACATTAGTATGTACGTACATATTTATGTATATGCATATGCTAAATAAACGCGCAAAGACTTTAGTAGTAACAAATAATCGAAATGTTTTAAAAGTTTATTAAGTGCCATTTCGTTATTTTTGTGTTTTTATTGTCGTTTGCAAAATGCATAGGCCAAACATATATATAAATACATTTTTATACAAAAATCTGTATATAATATACCTATGCGCCTAGACTTATGTATGCTTATTTTAATTTACTCGGACATGCTTTTGTAGACACATGTTCGCATATACGTTGGGGCCAGGGTGCCACTTTTTTTTGCAGCATAAATCGGGGACTGTATCCACAATGGCTCAACTTTACAGGTGAACACAAGGCGACATGACTATAAATGAGTTCAAGGTCAAAAATAACGTATTTTTTGTTAATTGCACTGCTCCAACAACAAGTACCTTTAATATATATATTTTTTTTGGGATGAAAATTATTATTCTTTTTTATTCTTTTTATAATTTAACTAGCTGACCCGGCAAACTTCGTTCTGCCCAAAATAGATTTTATTATTAAGTTCATTTCAAAAATTGTTTTTAATTTATTTTGTTTTTTTTTATGTCAAAAATTGTTATTACACCGGTATTTTTTTTTTAATAGAAAATTAACAATTTTTCACAATTTCATTGTGTATAGATCAAACCCCAACTTTTTTGTCCTTGACAAATTCTCAATATTGATAAATAGTTGCAGAATTTTTTTTTTTAGCTGTTTTTGATACAAAATTCAAATCAAAAAACATGATATAAATATTTTTTCGGGGATACATGCTTTTTTAATTTAACTGATTCAAAAATGCTATACTTTTTGGGAATGCTGACACATCGCGTCAATTGAAATTAAGTAGGTATGTACTATTTTCAGTCAATAATATTAGGTTTTATTAAATATGTATGAGAGGTGCCACGCCCCCTTTTCGTATAACTCAAATTTTTTCTCGTTAATATTGAATTGATATCGTTTATCTCCACACCAATTTCCAGGACCCCACCTGAAACCCTTTTAGAGATATTCAGCATGAAAAATTAAGTTTGTATGGGAGGTGCCACGCCCCCTTTTCTGATAACCCCCACTTTCCTGCGTGAGAAGGGTTTTGATACCATCTAGCTCTATATTAATTTTCAGCTTCCTACCATGAATTCTTTTAGAGATAATTAGCTTGAAAAATTAAGATTGTGTGGGAGGTACCACGCCTCCTTTTCCGATAACCCTCACTTTTTTGCATGAGAATGGTTTTGATGTAATATAGCCCTATACCAATTTTCAAGTCCCTGCCATAAATCTTTTTGGAGATATTCAGCTTGAAATATTAAGTTTGTATGGGAGGTGCCACGCCCCCCTATTATTTTTAAATTTTTTTAATCTGACCTGCGCGTGGTAACAAACCCCCCAAAGGAAGTATTTGATTTGGTTTAGCCGTTTTCAAGTTTTATCATTTCGATTAAACACCAAATCATTTTTATATATATAGATTTCTTATTATAAGTTTTTAATTGAATAGAGAAGGAAAAGTTCAGAGACAGCCGCCATTGCTTTTCTTATAGATCCATTTCGGAAGCTGCCAGACTTCTTCACCATAATAATAATTTTCATAAATTTGAATTTTCATAAAAAAAAAAATATTGTTCTTGGCCTTGAGCCCCACCTACACCGAAAAAGTTTTACAGCTCCGCCTTTTCCCCATAACGTAGCTAAGGTAAGGATAGGCATGCCGAAGCATACTCTTTCGAGAGAAAAGTGGGCCCCAGAACCTGGCACAGTAGTATTAGTTTTCGCACGGCTAGTAAAATTTTTGAAATTCGTAATTCCACCATCACTCACCTTAAATGTATGTTATTTGTTCCTCCAACTCTCTTGTTGTTGTTGTATCTGAACTTCGCCTTACCTTACCGGACGTCTATTTCCAGTAATTCCATTTATCTTTCTTTTCTATCGGAAGTCTTAGTAAACTGGCAGTTTTAATAGGGCTAGACCATTGGTGGAGAACCATGCCTCCAGATATAAAAATTAAACAATAAAGGGAACCTTGCCTAGTCCTCCGGGATTTTTTGTTTCTCGTTCCTTAGTACTACAAACGCCTGGCAACCCCTCAGATCGGTTAACTATCGGTAAGCTTGGTGAAAGAGTAGTACCCTCTATATCCTTTAGGTGTATTACATGACTGACTGCCTCGATAGCTTTCAGCAGGTCTAAAGCCACGAGAGGAGGCCTATGGGTCGGTCTGCTCGAAATTTATATTTCAACTTACGAACAACTTTTTGCCACATAGGGAGATTTTTGGTTTGCTAGAGATGTTACGGATCTTCGATTCCAAAACGGTCCGACTTCAGAAGGATTTAGACATTTATGTAAAAGCGGAATCAAAGACCCAACAGTCATTTCTGTAAATGTTTTTCAAAATAATTTAAAGTAAACTTGCTACAATAAGCGTTATGTAAGCTTTTTCAGTTTTAATTTATTTGAAAGCTTCAAGTAAACTTTTTATAAACTTCAAGAAAAAACTGTTACAAATAATTTCAATTTAAAAGTGAAATGCATATGTTTATAAAAATTCAGAAAAAACTATTTGTCAGTTTTTTTCTTTTCAATTTAAAATATTTCCAATCCTTTGCAAACAAGATTTTACATGAGAATGACAATACAAAAGCAAAATTCTTGGCTGCATCTTAACCACTTCCGTAATTGGTTTAAGTTGCAGCATTCAATGTATGATTAGAACTTTTTTATTTATTTTATTGCAACAGCTAAATGATATGAATAATGTCGTTTGAATAAAGCTTAAGAAAACCATTTACAAAAAGCTTTTTTTGGAAATTGTTTTTAGGCTTACATTAATAAGCTTTTTATCAACGTGTCGTTTCAATTATAAGACGTTTATTTTCAAACGTTTTGTAAACGAAAAATGAGAATTTGGTAAGATTAATATTTATTTCAAAAAGCTTTTTAAATAATTATTTTAAGTTTACTTTGGTTGTTGGGAATTAACGGAAAGTCAAATTGTTACAGGAACGGTTCGAGCTCTTTTAGATTCAAGAATTTTATGAAAGAACACTGTCTTATTTTATTGAAATAGCACTGCCAAACGAAAGGTATATTATGTAGTATTTTAAAAAAATTATTTCTAGGTATGGTCACCACCTAGGGTTGCCACCTAATCCCATTGTATATATTTTTTGGCATATCCGCTTTTATCTCGAAAAAAAATTTCACACATTTTGATGAACTTTGGAGTATAGCTAATATGCTACATTTCAAGCTTACTTAGTGTTGTCACTGGGAAGCTTTTACACGGTTGCCTCCTATTTGAAAGTTTCAGAAATTTAGTGAGATATGCCAAGATGGCTATCAAACAAGAGAAATTTTGGTCGTATCTAAACAAAGATATTTCTAGGTAGAGTTACTACCTAGGGTTGTGACCTAATCCTTTTATATTTATTTATTTGCATTTTCACTATTATCTCGAAAACTACTTGAGACACATCTTTGAAATTTAGTACGTATATAATACATAGGTGATCTGCTACAATAAAATCTCTATTGTATAGGTTTTGCCACATAAGAGATTTTTACCGAGTTGTCACCTAGCTGAAAATAACAAAATCAAATAATTTTTATTTCTTGACAAATTGTTAAACGAATAAATTTATGCACACGTTTGCTTAGTACAACTATATATAAGCACGCCCAGAATGTCTTTATTGATGAGTACCTACAACAATCTAAATTATAAGGCAACCTCGAAAAATGCCGAGCAAACTTCCGTTGCCCAGGTACTAGTTATTTGTGCTCATGCAAATTGGTTGGGACTCATGAAACAATGGAATCAGTTATAATATAAAGTTGCCGTACAATTTAGTTTGCTATAGAAACTCATCAGTAAATATATTCTGGTTGTTTGTATATTTAATTTTACTTGCCGTAGAGCTTTCCAAAATTATATTTTAAAAACATATCGAACGCTAACTACAGAATTACACCGTGGTGGCTGATCAAAAAAGTTTTCCCTGTATTTTTGAGACAAATAAAACATTTTTTGCTGAACTGTATGGCTGTCGGTTGTTATGAAAAAAAGTTAAATCGAGAAATAATATGACCACATGGTATATTTTTCGGTTAGTGCTTTTTTGATTTCTGCTTTATTTTTCTAAATAGAATTATTCAAAACTTTTTATATTTAATACATAAGAAATATAAGTCAACACTTCCTTCCATGCCATGTTCCGAGTACGTCCCACATTTTCCATTTAAATGTCAAAATTTGATTTCCCCAATTTGAACAGCTGATTTAACTTTTCACCTCAAAAAGTATTGTTGATATCTCAGCACCATTAAATGAAGATGGCTATTGGCTGCTTTGAGGCCACTGAGGTTACTTCAATTAACTAACCATGGCACCATCTATCGTTAAGTAGCTACCTGAAACAAAAAATTTATATAATAAGCTCAGGTGGCAACAATAACTGGAAACATTATTTAGAAACGCTTTTTTTTTTAAATACGTAGGAAAATACCTTTCGTGTGATACCCATATTGGCATATCTCTTTACACTTAAAAAAATGCAGATAGGTGGCAGCCTCCATGTAAAAATACTTAGAATCTATTTACATACCAAATTTTATACAAATATGGTGGGCCGTTTTCGTGATAGTCTAAATATACAACAATAACTTGTTTGGAGTTATAAGATAAATTGTACATTGGAATATACTTGATTTAATTTTTTATCATTAATAATTATTATAAAATGATTTTTTTACCGATTCTTATCTTAAGTCAGTAACGGTAAATGCATTCGTAGTGTTTTGGTAGGGGTGTCTCTTCTACATTGCTTCTACTTTCGATTTCGGTTCCGATGAAGGCAATTTGACAAATCCGTTTCCGGTAAACACACTTCCGAAATAAACCTAGTATGAACTAAAGCATATACAAGGTGGCGCAAAAGTAAGCTTCCGATGTTCAGCATATCGGTTGTGGCACGTGCAGTGTGTGCTGTTGCACCGTCTTGTTGGAACCACATATTTTCCAATCCCAATTCATCAAGTTGCGGCAAAAAGAACTCGTTGATCATTGCTCTGTAGCGCTCACCATTCACAGTAACCGTTTGGCCCCGACCGATTATTGGTCAAATAAATAGTCAGCAATATTCCGCGTTCTGGAGCAGTGTAGCGTAACATTGTTTAACGTGTATTTCGCATGTGTTTACTACACAAATGTCAAAACAGAACTGACTTTAGGGGCCAATCGCAAAATTTATAGCATTTTCTGATAGGAGGATTACTTTTGCGCCACCCTGTACTATTGCTTTTGTTTGCCTAGCTTTCATTTCATATAAAATACAAATGTACGCAGTTAGTAAAAAGTAGCAAAATCGGTGGTCGTGAGGCAATTTGTATAGGTGCCACCACACTCAACAACAACAACTGCAACACGATGCCTTGCAAATATTTCATTTTGTGTTAACCCGTAATTTTTAATTTTTTTCTGTTTTTTTTTTTGTAGGGAAAAGAATTAGGAGTGAATGTCAATACAAAAGCTAATTTTAATTCTATTTATACGCCTCTCTACGGCTAGCTCAGGCACTTGGCACATTCTAAATGAATGCAGGCAGTATGTAGTAGCCCATATTTTATATCGTTTGATGGTAAGGTGAAATGCAGAAAACACTTTATTACAACGTAATCTCTAAATATCTATGAACATTGTTAGGTACATATGTTCAGTTCATTGTTTGAATTAAAAATATCCGAGGCGTACGCTGTAGTTTGCGTTGCGCCTTTGCTGCTACTTCGAGATAGCATAGCTACGGTATTATTGAGTTTTTATTGTATACTAGCAGACCCAGCAGACGTCCTGTCCGAAAAATTGTACTATCTTCCCCTCTTATCTCTCACATCCTATTTCTTTGTCTCTATAGTTCTTCCTCTTTACCTACTACTTGATCCAACTTCTCATTCCTTATTTGCTCTACTTTCCCCTTCCCTTCCGATCGCCTTCGATTACTCATCCTCATACTTTTCTATTTCCTCTTAGTCTACTTCTTCCAGACGCATCGGCTTGGCATTATTGATAAATTTTCAAGTATTGAAATTTGTATTTAAAATACTCTTAAGTCCTTGGCACGTACACGGTGGAAAATTTGAGTCTAAATTTGAAACTTTTTGACTACGTATGTCCATACATAACCAACCAAATTAGGTTTGAAAATGAATGCGAAAAGGGCTGCAATTTTAAACCAACCATGTCTTATTAATTTAAAAAAAATTGTGTCAGTTGGGATTCTTTTTGCAGTCCAATAAGTATGATTTAAGAGTCCTAATATGAGCTCTTTATGAGGCCATTAAGTGTCATATATGACTCCTATTCAAGCTCATATGATATATGAAATTAGGCTCATATCGGACGACCATCGCCAGAAGGGAAATACCCTCATTTCGGACTCATAAATGAGCTCATAAAGAGAGTAAACACTCTCATTTAGGACTCCTTTCTGATTCATTTATGACTATGATGGCTTGGTGGGTGATACTCAAAAAATTTTGAAATTTCCCAACAAGCAAAGTAAACTTGAAATAAATCTTTAAAAAGCTTTCCGGAACAAATATTAAACTTACAAAATTCTGATTTATCGTTTATAAAACGTTTTAAAATAAGAGTTTTATAATCAAAACGGCACGTTTATTAAAAGCTTATTAATATAAGCCTATAAAAGATTTTCAAAGAAAGCTTTTTGTAAATATTTTTTCTGGAACTTTATTCAAACGATATTTTTTATAATATTAAACTATTGCAATAAAATAAATAAATAAGTTCTAACATGCTGGATGCTGCAACCTAAACCAACTAAAAACAGATTGCGGAAGTGGTTAAGATGCAACCTTGATTTTTGCTTTTTCGTCGTCAATCTGATGTAAAATCTTTTCTGAAAAGAATTGGAAATATTTTTATTATTTTTAATCATTTTTTTAAACACTTTTAAAGTGCAATTATTTGTAAGACTTTGTTCTTAAAGTTTATAAAAAGTTTACGTTAAATCAAGGCGAATTCACTTACAGGTGATCTTCTGTCAAAATAAAAAAATTCTATGCAATCTGACAGGAGAAGCCGCCAAAGGAAAAACAAAACACATGAAGTATGTGTGTGTACACAGCAAAAAATTCGCCGTGATATCACCTCGTATAAATTTGCCTTGCGTTAAATTTTCAAATAAATTAAAACTGAAAAAGCTTACATCTCGCTTATTGTAGCAAGTTTACTTAAAATTATTTTTAAAAACATTTACAGAAATGCTTGTTGGGTTTTTTTTATTGCCCATGTGTGTTAAAGTGTGTATTTTTGAAGTTTTCCGGGTTATTTCGGCATAAATTAAAATTCACGGAGGTGGTTTAACTCAAGTTTTATAGGGGTAGGTCGGGATCATAGCTGGACAAAAGAGAGCGTTTCACGGGAGTATTTGGTTTCATTCCGGATCATGTAGGGACCTTTTTGGGGTCGGCATCACTTCAGGATCATTTCGGGATCACTCCTGGACTTTTTCGGAATTATTTCGGGATGTTTTCTTAGCCATTTCAGGGCTGTTTTCGGAATCATATCATTATTAATGCGCGATTGCTTGTTAGACTTTTTCGGTCAAAAAATCCCGAAGCTGTTTCGGAAAAGTTCGGAAATTAATCCCGAAGTGACCCTGAAACCAATACCGAAACGATCCCGACGTGGCCCCAAAAAATTCCAAGAGGAATCCTGAAAGAATCAAAGAAATTTGTCCATTGAGCGGGTGTTTTTCCTCCTACAGCGTAGAGATGACACGAATAGTGATTTGGTCGAATACCGAATAGTTGCCTAATATACGTATTAACACTAATATAGTTTAGAACAAAGCAAATATACTAAAGGAATAGTAGTTGGCATCACGCGTCTTGTTTGTTAGCAACTTCTATGTGTGATGGAATTGCTCTTTTTGGGCTCGCTAGAAACCACTGATGTTTGGTTTCCGCTTTACTTAAGTCCATTTTAGATTTTATTTAGGAAAAATGCACCGCGATATGCACAACTTTAACCTTCATCACAGCGTCACAGTGACGTCATGCGTGAAAGTGTTTAGTTGACCTTTTCGTGGCTCATGCTCTACAGAGAAATGTTCTCCCTATAGACGGTGTATTCATGTCAGAATCACATAGTATACGGCAAGGGCTGACCACTAAATCTTCTGAGATTTTTTATGATTTTAAAACAAGAATGAGAACGTAAGGCTTTTTTGTTCGTTGCTTTGGTGAGTGCTACGGATATGGATATGGACCCCTCGACAGGCACACTTTGCCACGAGTAAAACGTGATAAAAGCTGGAATGCCTGAAACGCCCAAGAGTCTACTCATCATATTCAATGCGAGTACTTTGCCGTCTAACCGGAACTTTAATTCCAATAATTTTCAGCAATTTTGAAATAAATGTCTTCAAACAATGTCAAAGGATGTGTTATATTTTTAACTTACTTTACTCGTATAACATAGCGCGACTATCGCTTCTTTACTTTGCTAATTGCCACCAAACGGAGTGGCTGTTTCTCCCTTTCACTGCGATGCGTGCCCATAAGCTTATACAGCTCTTCATATATAGAGCCGTCCCATCAGATATTAATACAAATGAGTAATGTATTCGGTGGTACCTGGGCTTTGCTCGGTATTTTTGAACGTTGCGATATAATTTAGTTTCGTGTAGGTACTCATCAGTTAATTCTTTTTGGTCCTTTTCATATATAGTTTTACTTACCATATATGTGTATTAAATAATTATCTCAAATAGTTTTCGAGAGAATGGTAGATATCGAAAAAGTATATATACATAACCTTGGGTGGTAGCCCTACCCAGAAATATTTTTGTTGAAACACGATATCAAAAACCATTCGGGTATCAGCCCGCATTGCTATATCTTATTTAATTTTTTCAATTTCAGGTTGGTGGGAACTCGGGTAATACCTTCGAGGCAAAAGATAGATAAGATAGCTTTAATTGTAGAAGATAACAATATACAAATGTTCATATAAATGTTTCAAGACGTTTTCGCGATAATAGTGGATAAGTCAAAAAATAGGTGGATAAGTCAAAAGATAGGTGGCAACCCCCTAAAAGCATCCTGGGTGACGGTACACTATCTAGCTACGAAATAGTGTGTATACAAATATACAAGAATAGCTCGTTTGCATATCGAAATATCTTCCAAAAGAGCTCTATTTCAGGATTTGTTTCAACAACGCTCTATCTCAGAATTTTTTCCAATATAACCCTATTTCAAAATTTGTTTCAAAGACGCCCTATCTCAGCTGAAAATAAATTCATCAATTTCAAGTAAATTGTTCCCTGGGCACTTATTAGAAATTTCGCTCCAAATCTTTTGTCAAGTGCATAAAAGTTGATCGCATGATCCAATAATACAGGTCGTGTTAATAGACCAGCTGATTTTTACTTTTGTCTCGAATTTTGACATTATACTCATTTCTCAGTACGATTTTGACGTTAAACTCACAAATTACAAAAATAAAATACATGGAAAATTTTTGTGTGTATGACCTGTTGTAGTTGGATCATGGTTGATCGTTTGAGATTTACTAGAAGTATTCAGCAAAAATTCTCCTAACCATACCCTCATGTTTGTGCGGGAGTGAATTCCTGTAGGTTCTGACCATTTATGTCTGTTACTGACTCGTACGGAATCACAGCTGTATCTGGCCTTTTAAACTAATACACCTATAAAATTTATCAGTATGTCTTTAAATCTAATAATCCGTGGTATTTTCAAAAAGACTTTCTCATTTTTAAGGAAATTGCTATCGATTTAGACAGCAGTCAACTGACAAACTATAAATATCAACAGTATGAAAATACTACTTTTTGATCAGTCTATAATCCCGGATACATATCTGGCAAAAGGACTGTCATTATCAGTGTAAATGTTTGGTACGTCACGTCCCATTCCTTGTATGAATCCGCAGACTAAGTAGAGCGAAGTACTACAATAATAATAATAATAAAAATATGAACGTTTTTTATTTTTCTTTTATTCATTTACTCCATTATCTACATACATACTTTCCAAGTTATACATAAGCCTGCATTATAGATTTTTTTTTACTTTTAAGACGTTTCGCAAAGTCAGCATACCAGGAACTAATTAAGAGTTTTGTTTTAAATTTTCTTTTATATAGCCCACAATTGGTAAGAACATTTTAGCTATATATTAAGTGTATGTTTATTATATTATTATTTTTTGCTTTCACACCGTTGTCAATTAATCGCTTCATAACCAACAGACAAGTATTACTTAATATATAATGTACATGTACATATGTATGTATGTGTATCCACACAGGTTGCAGTTTGCATGCACACAGAAAAGTTCAATATACATATATATATATAGTGTTAGTACATACTGTACACATAATGTCATATATTGGCAGTTTGCACTATGGGGTTTCACTCAAATGGATGTTTCATCATGTTGTTGTTGTTGCACTTCGCCACGCCCAGAAATGTCACCAATCTTTTCGACTCGAATACTACTCCAGTTGCACCGAAGAAAGTGCGCACAATAACGCAAGGACAACTAAATGCCAGGCGAAAAGGCGACAAACCAAACAAAGACAAAGAGCTCATAAGAGTCGTAAGCCAAGAACCGTTGGGAAAAATTAACACCGAGGCAGATGGACAGCACACGGCTGCTAACAAACGTTAAGATATAGAGTCCTAGAATTTCAGCCAGGTTAACTACCACGTGCTCGCACGGTTTAAAAAAACTCTTGTATAGAATGGGAGATATTGAAGATCATACCGCGACAATCGGTCATGCACCGCAAGGCAGTACCAGAGTTATTTATTTTGCTTTGTTGATTTTCCGACCGGAGCGTACCGGATCCTTATCCGACAAAATACTGTCCACACCGGTGGTACTCTTCTAAACCTTCGGGATTGTTTTTTCTGTCACTCAAACAAAACAGGTGATGCTGAATACACCTTCTTTAAATTATGGTCCTAAGAGCCACAGGTGCTTGGGCAGAAAGTCAGCCAAATCACAGTTGATA
The DNA here is from genome assembly GCA_949987695.1 of Merzomyia westermanni. Classification (NCBI taxonomy): domain Eukaryota; kingdom Metazoa; phylum Arthropoda; class Insecta; order Diptera; family Tephritidae; genus Merzomyia; species Merzomyia westermanni. The sequence continues at coordinate 182,879,527 of OX465289.1, forward strand.
ATGCAGTAGGAAATATGCTTGGCAGCCCAGAAGCTTGGCAGCAACTTCTTCGAATCTAAACTGAGAGCATAAAAGGGGGCCCTCGACGTAAGCACAGCTCTTAAAGAATAACGATTATGGAACGCCTGCCTGAAGCAATGACAAGGTGCCCCCGGCTGACGGTTTTAAAATTAGGGAAGCTTTTTAGTCCACGGTCATGCGAAAATTCCACCATAAATTGGAAGGTTTCAAGGCAGGGACGATTTTCTATAGCGACAATAATGGTAACCGATATGCAGAGAGTCAATACTTAAGTTATGGAGGGAAAACTGTTCCATGTTGCTTAATTGCAAGGGTGACAACTTCAAACACTTTTAAAACGCCTGCATCAGCTTTTATGTAAAATACGATCGGACCAGCGCATACCTCCGAGTTGAAGCTTAATTGGGCTCTGCTAAATCTACAAGAAAGGCAATCCCGCAAATCCCATCAACTACCGCGTAATCAGTATCTTTAACATCGCATATAAGGTACTTCTTAGCAGAATGTTTAGTACATTTTTTTTTGTCTTTTGAAGATTTAATGATTAGTGCATACTGCCCATCTATGCATAATATGTATGACATATGTATGTATATATGAGTGTGTGTATATACCATATATAGTAATTATAAAAATATTGTATTAATGCATATGTGTGTGCTGTTGTGAGTATGCATACAAAGTTAAATTCACATTGCGATCTCTTTTTTATTTTTTTTATATTTATTATAACATCTATTTTTTCACATTTTATAAAGGTTTTTGTGGTTTTTTCGCTGTTGTTATTTTATTCATTTCATTTTATTTCTACACGCCTTTTCCCTTTTTTGGTATATCTTACATTTTTCAATTCATATGTAGTAGTCTTAATTTGTATTATTATTATTATTTTTTTTTTTCAATTAAAGAAGGCCACATTAAATTTTCAACTAATAGTTATAATACACATGCAATTACAATCACCATTTACCCAAAGCATTTAATAATTTTTTGCTCACGGTGCTGCTGATATTTGTAGTACGAACAAGTACAAAAATGTAACAAAGTTACTGTTTATTAGGGTGGAGCGCAATACAAAAAATATTGAACTCAGCTTGTATGAATTAGGAAATTTTTGAATCACGAGGAGAAAATTTTACCAAAAAGAAAGCACTTTTAAACACTTTTTTTACCTTTCGTAAGCCAAATTTTTTGGGTATGTAAAAAAAATATTAATTAATTTGGAACACAATTGATCTTACAAGTGGAGTGGAAGATAGCCCTACTTCAAAATAATTTAAGAAAACGCCCTACTTCAGAATTCTTTTCAAAAACGCCCTATTTCAGAATTGAACACCATATTTCAAAATTTGTTTGAAGAACGCTCTATCTCCGCTGAATTTGTATTTTCGTGTAGACAGGGCGTTTTTGAAACGTATTCTGACAGAGGGCGTCCCTTAACCAAATTTTTAAGTAGGGAAATAAGAAAATTCTGAGCTAGGGCATTCTTCAACCAAATTCTGAGAAAGGGTATTTTTTAAAAATATTTTGAAATCAAGTGCTCTTCCACTCAACCGTCGATTTGAAAACATTTGAAAATTTTAATTCAACTCTTTTAACAAATTTTATAACAATCATAACACAAGTTAATTTAAAAAAAAATTTTTTTTTTAGTATACAAACTCGACCCCAACCTATTTATTTTTTCTTGTATTTCACTCCATCCTGCTATTTATTCGGGCTATTTTATTCCTAAGTGTGTTTAAGCACCAATAAATACCGTTACTAAATATGACAGCGAAATTTGCCAAAATATAAGGATTTATTCTACTATATTAGTAAGGAAAACTTTTTTATTATTATTTTCAGACAATTCCCAGACTAATTCAAAATGCTGTGTGATTTGTCTGAATTTTGAGATACGCTGGTTTTTACAATTTTTGTCTGGCTTTAGCAAAAGTTCATGCAAAAGACAGTTAGACAAGAAACGTGGCGTGAAAATAATTTTATATAAACTTCAATAAAATAAAACAAAAAATCACACAGCTTCAAATAGTTAGTAATGATATAACTAAAGTACTAAATATTAGAATATCTACACATAGTATAATAATACAAATAATTTTCAATAAGCAAAAAAATAAAGACATACACATAGTGCGATTCATAACTAGCACTCTCAGAATTGACATGTAATCATTCAAATATTTTTCGATATACATCTCGGAGTAGTATAAAAATGGATTCTAAACTGTACGTAAATATTTAAAAAGTTCAACAAAAAAAAAAATTCGAAAGCTTTTAAAAAAAAATTTACATACTTTTTGTAAAATCAAAAAACCGCTACATACATAGTACACATTTTAATAATCGAGTTGAATTTTTACAGCTTCTCGATTTTTTTCTGAAGTCATCTTCTATTTTCTCTCATAGAAAAATAAATGTTATCGTGCATTATATGAAGCAAAATGTGATGAAAAAATCTGAAAATTCAGGGCGGTTTTTAAAGCACTTAAAAGTAGTAATTTTTTATACTAGAATTTGATGGGCAACAAAAGATGCAATATTTGTTTAAGCTTCATAACCATAGCACACTCAAAATTATATAATCATATGTTTCTTATAAATTTTAAACGTTTCTTCTTCTCTTCCATGAAAATTTTGAACTACAAGGGCTTTATAAAAATTTTTAATTTTTAAATTTTTATTAAAACCTTCTACATAAGTGCAATTCTACATAAGTTCAATTCTGATATAGTTAAAGCGTAGTTATGAAGCGCACTATAGCTTACGTAACATAGAAGTGAAGCGCTAGACGAAGAGTAAAACTACATTTATCTAACTAATAAACTCCTAAAAATAGCAGTGTCATAAAAATATTTTCGAAAAATCTACGCTTTAAAATCAGTATCAATATTCTCTTTAATTCACATATAAACAGCAAAATAATAATATTCGAAAATAGAAATTTGTTTTTTGAATGTTCTATGTAGTAAATATATATGTATGTATGCACTAAAAATGCGTAATGTGTCTAACTGCGGTATGTATGTATGAATGTTTGCATTTAAGATATGTATATACAAAACAAAACAAAAAATAAAGTTAATGAAATATTTTTAAAGGCTTCGTAAATTTCAGTAACAGTTTTTTTCTCAACTGCAACTAGTTAGTTTCTTTTGACCAGTCTATGAAAATACATACCAAATGGTTGTATGCACATATAATTTATTGAATATTTAATATAAAAATTGTTCGCTTTTTTCTTGTTCTTCTCCTGTTTAAGTAAGTTTATCACAGAGTATACGATTTAGGTTAGTAAGTATTGGTGCTTACTTTTTTTTGCTTAGTTTTGTAAATCACTCTGAAATTTTCCTTATATTTTGTCTTTTTTTTTCATTACGCTTATGTTTGTACGTATGCGCTATGTAATTTGCTCGCATTAGGAAAAAGTTTCAAAAAACCAAAGTTAAAAAAAAATTACATAAATTACATATACATATTTATCCTTTTGTACCCTACATTTGGTTTTGTTGTATCCTGAACTGTTACTAAGTACAAATAAAGTTTCATCTGCTGTTCCGCTTTCAATTTAGCTTGACTGGGTCCGCTATTTGTTTGTTGTTGTTTTTGAAGATTTTTGTTTTGTTTTGTAGTTGTTAAACTTTCATTTCTACACATCCGTTGCACGTTGGGCACAAGGACCACACATACATTGATGAAGTATGGATAGTAAGTTTGTTGATTGTGCCGATTGTATGATGACTTTTGGACTTGACGAACAATCGTGATCTTGTTGGTAAATTATCGATTCGCATCACGTCTAGGATGAATAGAATAGAAAATATTTTTATTAAGTTTTTTTAATATAGCTAATAGTGAATCTTATTTCATAATTTCTACTAGAAAACCAGCCTTTTTTGAAGCCATGTAAAAACGTATTTTGAAAGTTTGGATAAAAAGACCGAACGTCACCTGTCTAAAGCTAAAAACATTGGTGCGGTACTCGCTCAGGGTACATGCCCGACTATCACGGGAGCGATTTGGTACGACCAGTGTAACCTTCTAGGTCATGTCACCCCTTCTTCCGTAAGTACGCAGAAGATGGGTAATGAGAGGTGAGAGGCATCATATCCGTAGATCAACTATCGTGTTGCACGTCATTACCTGTGTGCATTTTAGTAGCCTCTTACTACCGGTATGCCTACCTCGGACAGTGTCTGCTAATTTTATAATTATCTTTGGGTGACTATAACATGCAAAACTTTTAAACAAATTCCAAACTTTTTTTTTCAAATATCTTACCGTGGATAGCGATGTTTCTTGCACTTTATAGGCTTGCCGTTGATAATTCACCAACTTTGCTTTGTTAATTGGTGCCCCTGTGTATAGTAAAAGACGAATAAAATGTATCATATAATAATTTCATATATTTTATTTATGTATAATTTGAATAAAAAATAAGCAATACTTGAATCGATAATTACTATAAATGAGCTCAAGACCAAGAATAATATTTTTTATGGAAATTATTAATGTTTTTATTTTACTTTTAATTAAATGTTGGAACTTTTTAGAAAAGCTAAATTTAGACACAACCGGCATAGGAAACAGTAAACCATCAATTCGTTGGTAGGTAATTCACCACTGGAGAAATTTGCGTTTAAATCGTAAGTTTTAATGCCATTAAGAACTTTTATTTCTATACAACATTCGCATTTAACCTTTTTTTAATTTCAACTAAAATTTTTTGTGTGCTCTTTGGTTTGCATACCAAAAATTCAATTGAATATATGTATTTCTAAAATATACAGTTATATTCTTTACTTACCAATATAGCTGAGAAGCACCGGTAGGAATATGAGTCCGTGAGCTGCGCCAATTAATACAATGCCCAGATACATACGGAAATAAAATACTTGGAATATTTGACTTTTAGCAAAAGCCAAAACTAAAATGCCACCAAATTTCGTAAGTGTTATACCCGAAAATATCGAACTACCCATTTTGGTTAGGCAATCTGCGGCACGCTTCTCACGTGTACTCTCCATGGAAATGGAGAAGCTATGTACCAAATGTGAACAAAATTCAACCGAAATACCAACTGCCATCACCAAATTCACCAACGATACAGCGTTCAATGATATATTCCAATAAAACATTACGCCGCCAAGATTTACAACAATCATTGTTATTGTTATCACAACCACCAACGATGAGTGTATATCGAAACCCATTAATATGAAGGTCACTATAAATATTGCCATCACAGATATACCCATACTTTGTAATGTGTCAGACCACATAGTTAAATATTGTTCATAAAATACATAAAATACTGAATATGGAAATACTTCAATATCGAGAGTTTGCTCGAATGGTACACCTTGTGACATTAAACGTCCACGCAACATATGTGTAATGTTTGCAGATATTTTACGTGCAGCACGTAATGATTCATAATAATCCTCTGATGATTTTAATATGGAATGGTATGCCATGAAATATGATGCGGACACTGTCGACAAATTTGTAATTGGATTAGTTTTATATTCTACAGCATTACCGTAGGCGGCATGACCAGCTTTGGCACAGCTATCATCAGGATTATCACGTAGGAAGAATGAAAGATATTTGCCAAAATCATGCGCTGTAGGACGTTGAACTTCATTCGTATTGATGACGCAATCATCACAGGCAGTATCTGAAATTATAAAACGTAGTTGAGGAATCAAAAAAAAAACCCAAAAACAAAAATAAAAAGAAACTTACTTTCATGTGGACAAAATTCGCCAGTGTCAGGGAAATATTTACAGCAGCTTGACGATTGACTCCAATCAAAGTAATCATCAATCCAACTGGAAGCAGGACGAGCAATATATGTCTCATTTCCACGACGACTGGCCAGGTAAATTTGTGTCAGCATACTATCATCATTACAAAATTTGCCGGAACAAACAAGATCTTGATGGAATGTTTTGGAGAAATCCAAACCGGATTTTAAAACGAAATACATTGGTGGACCAATACTTAAATATTTATTTAATGCTTGGAAATAATGCAATACAAAACTATCTTGTGGCATTGACAACTCCTGATCCAAACCAATTTCAATGCGTGGTGCAATGGCAATACTGCTGCACAACCAACCGAAAAAGCCAATCATAACAATGACACGTATCGTTTTTTGCATTAAAAATGGTACATAAACACTTTTGAAGAATTTGTATAATAAACCCTCAGTATTAGGTAATGCATCACTTTTCTTGCCGCGTATAAAACAGAAAATATCCAAACGATTTTCAGCTTGACGTTTAGTGTCCAATGTCAGTAGACTAACGAAACAGGTAATTTGTAGTATAAAATCGAAAAGTAAAGCCATGCCAGCATATAAAGCAAACGCTTTTACGGCAGGCATATCGGAGAGACCACCAAGGAAGAAACAACAGCTTTCACTAACCGAAGTCAGTAACATTGATGGACCAACACGTCCCAGTATGCGTCCAATATGAGCTTCATGCGTTTCATCAGCACGACGTGCATCACGTTGATAAGTTTGTACCAATATAAATATATTATCGACACCAACAGCTAATACCAAAAATGGTATAACTTCAACAATAATTAGTGTGGCTGGCACGCCAATATAACCGAATACACCAACTGAAGATACCACAGATGCCAATACTATAATTACGCCACCAACACCCAAGGTAATTTTGCTATCTATTAGCGCGCGACGCACCTCCTGCACATGACCCAATGATATGGATATGTATGCAAACATTATTAAATAGGATACAAGTATTGTCATAACATCCGATTGAGATTCACGATTTAGTTCATCTTCAATGGAACGTTCCGAAGTGAAAGCAATATCCATATGTTTGCTCATACGTGTTTTGGTGTAGTTCAACATAAAGTCTACATAACGCCTCTCCCATTCTAAAGCTGGTCCTAATTTAGCTTTGTCATGTTGGTTATTAACAAGAAATGTGAGTATAATTGCATTTGCACGTTCGTATCTGACATTGCCCGAAAGTTGTTCGCCTGGCTGTAAAAATCCACCTAATCCGACAGCAGGATCCACAGGTCCGCCGTAAGGTGCTAGACAAAGGTATGGATTACTCATGCATTGATACAATCCATCCAAGTAGGTTACCTGCAATGGAGTATTAGAATAAAAAAATACAAAAGTAAGCAAAAGAGAAGCTTAATATCGACGGATGTGTGGAAGATCACCCTATTGCAGAATTTATTCGAACATCTCTATCTCAACATCTGCTTCAAAAACTATCTATCTCTGTTGGAAATTTATTGAATTTACATTGAGGTAGGACGTTTTCAATCGTTTGCTGAGATAGCGTGGTTTTCCACTCAGCCGTCGTTCTGTCCATAGTACACTCTCACTTACCACAAAATTTCCATCCTCATCAGTTTCATTCAAACGCCCCAAATCGTTGCCAAAATAACCCCAAATCGATTGTATAACGCAACTGGAAACATCTTTCTCCGCAACACTTGACAAGGGCGCGAAGCAAATGTCCTCTAAAAGAGTGCCATTTGTGTTTCTTCCTAAATTCATAATTTCTTCTTGTAAATCAAGCACGTCTGTGAGAAACTCTTTGCCAAAAACTGGACCAAAGTGTATGGGACCATTTGAGGTGTTGTGCACAATGTCGGGAAGATCAACTGCACGGATTATAACCTGCACAAAAAGAGAACTTGCATCAAAAGATTGTTTTGAAGGTGTGAATGAGAAATGTGAAGAATGATAATTAGGAAATAAGCCTTTATTATTTTAATTTGGAAAAATCTTTTCAACTTTCTTAACTTCTTGCTCTGCCTATCTTTTCATCTTCATATTTTTGCTTTACTATCCCTTTTCTTTTCTAACTTCGTTCCACCTTTCCTCCTAATTTCAATTTCCCATAAACTCCTTTTTATCTTTCCTTTTTATTGCCGTTCTCTTTCTATCACCCTTTCCCTCGCATCCTTTGTTTCGTGATATGTGTGATATTAAAGATTAGCTTTGTATACAAGCTGCCACGTCCCCTTATTTTAAAATTATTAACCTATATCCTTTCTGAAACCAGGATACATTTTTTTTACATATATGACTAGCAGACCCACCAGATGCTGTCCTGGTACTGTCTCCCTTTTAATCCTCTTGCTTCTCATTTCTCTTCACATCTTCTTTTAATCCTTCCTGTTCCTTCAGCATTATTAACATTTCACTTTCAAAATGCTCCTATGACCATGTGTTTCAGGAAAAATTTACCCACTAGATCGGGTAGGGCCTAGTACCACGATATGGGTTTTAATTTTTTAAACATTCCCAGCCAGCAAAGTAGCGTGTATTGGACGAATAGCGTTAAACGAGCGATTCTCGACAGAGCGAAAGGTTAGAAAAAGGCTCGTAAACGATTATACAAAAAGTTATACAGAAAGAAACTTTTTCGCATCGTTAAACATTTTATTTTGTAATGTGTTTTAGCACCTTGAGTAGAGGGCCAAAGGTCGCGAGTTAAAAACCAACTTAAATCCATTAGCGCACATTTAAAAAAAAAAAAAGAAAGACAGCCAGTTACCAACTCGTTTGCTTTGGTTTAACGGTTATTATATTAGATTATTTTGTATGGAAAACAAAATTTTTTAATTAAAAAATGTTAGTCCAAAATATTTTAACCCTGAAAAGAGTTGCCATAAATAATGAGTTTCAAATTCAATGAACACTTATAATTAAAACTGATCATTGTTAGAAATTAAACATGGAACAAACCAAGCATTATTTCAACTAGGCGATCACTCACTCACCTGTTCAATCCGATAGAACGGCTGAAAATGTGAATCGAAAAATTCACGTTCAATACGCGATTCTGATTGTGGCGATGCCCACAATTCCACCGGGTCTGTAGTTATGTGTAAATATTTTATGCCAAATCCCATAATCATAACGAAGAAAATACCACCAATAAGAGTCATTTTGGGGCGACGAGCAAAAAATATGCCCCATGCTGTGAAGAAAGCTTCTAAATATTTCTCAGTGTTAGCGCCAAGATTTTCAAAGTAACCAGTTTCGTATTCATCAAGCGTTGCCTGAGCACCGTCAACTTCGCTTTCATCATCTGTAAAGTGTATGGATATATAGAATATAAACGTTCACATATACATGCATAAATACATTCAAATGCGATATTAAAAATAAAAGGTTATATAATAGTATATTTAAAAACAATTAAAAAATTAGAGTCAGTTCATTAGCGATAATTAGATAAGAATGTTAAACAACAATAATGAAATGTAATAGAAAAACTGTTAAGATTTTATACATAGAATGTTAGTATTTGAAGATATTACTTATCTATTTTCTTTTTACTCTTCTCTATTTACAAAATTTGCTTAAGAGTTTCACCAACCGTTGCCAGCAGCCCAATTATATTCGAAAGATCTGACATATTGTATGAGAAATAGTATGTGCGGCTGATCGCCAACCTATTTTACTTCTTTTTAAAGAATTTTGCGTTTGTTTCACTGACCATTCCTCAAAGATTTCCGTACCATTGCGCAGTATTACAATATTATTTCTGTTCCAAAGATTCTGGTACCGAAAAAGTAACCGGAAGGGAAAAGTTTGCCGCTACAGTAATGGTAGCGAAAAAGTCATTGCTTTCAAAAAAATTTCTGCTCTCGAAGAAGGGACCAGTTCGATAAAGTCAATGGTTGCAAGAAAATTACTTGCGTCAAAACAGTCACTAGTTAAAAAATTACCACTTTAAAATAAAGTCACTGGTCTAAACCAAGGTTGGTTCCAAAAATAAAAAAACTGGTCACCGATTCCAAAAACTTTACTAGTCTCAAAAAGTTTACCTGACTCAAAAAAAGTCCCTGGTTCCCTACAAAAAGTAATCGTTTCCAAAGAAAAAATTGCTGTTTAAAAACAATCACTGGTTCTGAACAAATCATAGTATAAAAAAAAACACCTGTTCCAAGAAAACAATACCGGTTTAAAGGTCGTTGGTTTTAAAGTAAGGGTCACTGGTCTCAGAAAATTAACTGGCGCCAAAGTAAGTCATCGTTTTAAAACAATAAATTTATTTCTTTTTAAATATTGGTTCGAAAAAAATCACTGGTTCTGAAAAAACCTTCGTATACAGTTACATAAAAGGTCACTGGTCTCAAAAAATTAACTGGCTGCAAAGTAAGTCTAAGTTCCAATAAATGTCACCGATAACAAAAAAAAATTACTGAGCTAGTGAATGATTCCAAAAAAATGTGGTCTAATTTAAGAAGAGTTACTGGTTCGAAAAAAAATTACTAGGTCTAAAAAAGTCATAGAATTAAATTTTCTCACTAAGTAGTAAAAGTATGTCTAGAATGTTATCAAGAAAAGTTAGTAATACATTATATTGCATATTTAAAAATTGGAAAAAGTGCAAGTAAGCAGTTTCTGAAAGCAAAAATTATTCAAAACCGTTCCATAATGTTGTAAGCTTTAATGATAATTTTTAAGCCATGAAATAAAGTGTTAAAATCATTTACTTTTATTACTAATACTACAACTGATAGCGATACAATGAAAATAAAGCCAATGAGGGAACGCATACACGCCACGCACGCATAAAGAGACAGAGCGCAGGAAAAGTGTTCTTGAGCATAGATTGAGAGCCGATATTTACAATAAAAAAAAAACAAGCACAACAAATTCGAATATGTTCTTACACAAATTCTACAACACTACTACAATTCATACACGCACACGCAACATATTTAACAAAACTTCAAATTTCAACATACTGGCCAGTTTGGATTGTAGTGGGGAATCCTCCTCAGGTGAAAACTCGTTACTCACTTCTCCATTAAAACGGTTGTTAACTGTGGCAGTACATAGGCCACCACTATTGAAACCATCACCTACTAATAAAACAAACAACCAAATGCACAAAAATTTCCCAAAAGAACGGAAAAAAGTAGTAAGTAAGAAAAATATATGAAAACTTAAAGCTTTAACAATTTGTTGCTGAACAAATAATTTTTTGGTTTTATATAGCGGTTTATAATAAATTTTTTTTTATAATTATGATGGTTTTTCAAAAACACCTTGCACATCTAACTAAAAGCAATGAATAAATGTATTTAAAAGTATGGACGTTAATACACTATGGGTTTTCTTAAAAAAATCTAAAAAGGAAACACAACAAAATATAATCCTTTTTTCTGCTTTGAAAAACTTCTAGTTTAAACATATTGCTTGGTTCTAAATACATAATATGCAATCAAAAAGTTTATTTTGAGAAAATTGTGTCTCTTTTAAATCGATAAAAATGAGTCAGACTATATTTATATACGGCGAGTTTTATTGCCTATTGCATACGCATAAAGCGATTATAGATTCCTGAAATTTATACTGTTTAGGAAATTAAAAAAAAATTTATGTAAAAGACTATTCAAGTATAGTTTGCCCGAGCACTTAAAAAAAAATTTATTTGAATAACTTATGAAAATCCCTCAATTTGCGAGAGTTATAATGGGTTGATTGGGTACCAGTGATAGATAAGTTCCAAGTTCACGCAACATTTACGATGCTTTTTGGACGGCAACATCAATAATTGCCATTTTTAAAACCCGACTTATTTAAACTTACTCCGAATTCAAAAGGCAAAAATCGTAAGCATCCCATGGTTGCAATCGGTCGACCTCTTCAACTACTGGAAATTCAAGTTGGCATCACTGAAAATCCAATTTGCCATTACGGAAAACTCAACATTGCATCGCTGAAAATTCAATTTTGCAGCATAAAAAATTAAATTTGGCATCACTGAAGATGCGGCCACCGTGGTATGGTAGTAGTGTGTTGGCCTACTTATTTCAAAACGGGGTCGCCCCTAGGCAGTGTATTTCTGGTAGCTTCTCAGTGGAGCCGGTAGAAAACATGTAGATCCCGCCAATTTGTAATAAAACTTAGAAGCGGCAAACCAAAAATTGGTAGAGAAGCTCTCTTCGGAGGCACATCGCACCAAATTATTATTATTATTATTATGACTGAGATACCAATTGAATAAATCTAATACACCTTTGTAAAGACGTCAAGTCCGTGGCTTGTTGAAATCTGTTATAGACTCTGGAGAAAGTGTCAAACCACAAAAACACATTTCACTGCTTAGGATATTAGTCAAGTTAGAATTATTTCTTAACTTTTAAATTGCATGCAAAATCAAATTGCCCACAAACCGGATTATTATTTCGTCCTGCATATGTCGCATAAACTCGCCATGAGTTAACAATTTAAATTATAAAAATAGCATGCTCGGATGATAACTCTTTTTATGCATGAATGTGCATGATCATTTTTGTTCCACAGTCAACTTACGTTCGCTTCTTTTAGAGGGAAATAGACAAACGCCCATGAGAAAAACAATGGTGCCAACTGCAAAGACAACATTCATTATAACGGTGAATGCATCGAAACCAGCAATTTTGAATGGTTCTGGACGTATTGGTTCTGGTACTGGTACAGGACACGAGGCTTCACAATCGCTACAACCGCAAGCTGCGGCTTTATCCTGTAAATAATTTTTAAAGGTGAGTTTTATGAATTACATGGTTTGAAAACTATTGTAACTTACATTTATTCTTTGATTACAGGGTGTTATTTTTGGATCTATCGGTTTATATCCATCGATTATGCTTGATTTATTTTCATGTTGCACATAAGTTATTTGAAATGGTACATATGGATTATTTTTATCGCCCATAAAATCAAACCATTTTGTAGGACTACAACGCGATGCCATATAACTGCCGCACATTAGATCGAAAGCTTTTTGACCAGTCGATGGAACAGAGACCTAAAGGAAAAATTCGAATTGAATGAATAGTTTCCTATTCTCATGCTGCACACATTTATAGATTTATAGGAATCTAATTTAAAAATCTTAATTTTAATAACACACACAATCATGTTCCTTAACCTATTAACTATCTTTCTAGCGTATACGAATTTGTTTTTAACAATTTTTTTAATACGAACCTAAGGTCCCTATATTTTTTTACTATATTTTTTTTTTCAGAAACTTCCATGTTGGTTCAGGGATGCGGCAAACCACAAAAAAGTCATTAAATTCATAGTCAAAAAACATTTCTTTAACTTAAGAATCTGTATTTATCTTTTTTCTATATTTATTTTTGAGTTTTGGGAAATTTCAAAAGTAAAAACATAAAATCAGAAAACCGCGAGAATTTAATTTCCTACAAAATTATATGCAGCTATATTTTTTCACCTAAAAAGTTTGACGTCTTTAAAGCAAAAATGAGATCAGTGCTTAAATCTATACCATCAATAATATATAAAGAATTTTTTTTTTTTTTTTTCAAATTAAAAATTTCCAAGCAAGCAGAAAAAATTTTATTTAGTCATCGAAATGACGGATAAAAAATTGTCGATATTAAGGTCTAAAAGCCTTACAGTAATTTTTTTTCGCCCTTACAAAATATAATATAAATTTGAAAAAAAAAAAAGAAATAAATAAAATGCTAGCTCATCCTATCGGGAAGAGACTTTTAATTTAATTTAATCTTAGCCATGGTATACAACAGCAGTTTATGATAAAAGCCAAAGGAGGCAGTTTAATTGTGCTTGGGCTGTATTTTAGGACATATTGAGACGTTAAAAAGGTATTTAAAAAATTTATACATCCGAAATTTTGTAATTTACAGTATAAAAGTGATTGCTTTGATCTGCTAAGGTAACGAACTATGGGTGTTTTCATAGTTTTAATGGCTTTAAACTTTGTATATTTCTAATAATATAATATTATTATAAGCTCATAACTTTTAAATAGTTCTAATAATTATTGTCATTAACTTGCATAGAATTTACATTGACATACAGTTGTGTTCAATATAATAGTAGTGAAATTAAATTGCTTGACGAAATAAAACGATGTAGTGCTTTTAATAGTTTTCATTTAAAATGTATCGAATTCCATAACAGGGGCGGAATTACGTCATACGTTCCGTGATCGTAATCCGTTTTTTAATTCACAATAACGTTAAAACTGTTCAACTTTTCAAAAGAGTAATAATGCATAATCGAACCGACCGCTACTTCCAGCCAATTGCTCACGTATGCCGCCATTCCGAATTGTGGGCTTCGAGCTATTGTGATTTAAAAATTCGCTTTCGATCACGGAACGTCAAACGTAATTCGACCCCAGAAACCATTTCAAAAAAAATTTCAAAGCTTACACAAAGTTCAGGAAAGTTAAATAAACTTTTAAAAATTTACGTTAAAATTTCAATATTTTTGGGCGGAAGTGACTCGATGATTCTACACTCACACAGATGTTCCTTTAACAGATAGAGGTTTACAATATGTTGCGGCGCATCGAGTGTAATGCGATTGGCCAGTGCCCCATCAGACTGTTCCCCTGGGATAAATGAGCCTTACATAGGTACATTCCACCAAAAGAGTTTTTTTAAATACCATTAACTTCTCACATATCGGACAGTAACAATTATGTTTTTGTTAACATCAGGAGTTTAGGATACCATGTGGCATGGTAAAATATAGAAATCTTATCTAGTAAATACAAAAAAGTGCCCACTACCCATCATTCTTAAATGTTCTACAAGGTCATATCAATTAAGTTTGTAATGAACATGAAAGTGTAGCAATTTACCTTTCTATAAGTGTGAAATAAGTTGCGATTAGCTCGATTATTAGATATGTTTTTTTTTTAATTATATTGATTTTTTATACCAACAATTTTGTTGATTTATGGCCTGTACATTTTCAAGTATTCATGAAACGAGCTCAAGGCCAAGAATAATAATTTTTCACTTTTTGAATTTTTATGAAAATTATTATTGTTTTTACTTATTAATAATCATTTTAATTAATTATTAAACGTTTTTTGATTGAATAGAGTAGGAAAAATGTTTAGAGACAACTGCCATAGCTTTTCTTATAGATCCATTTCGGAAGCTGCTAGACTTCACTCATCAGAGAAATTTTGGCACGCATTGCTAACCATTAAGCTAACAATACGCTGGTTTTGATGTCATCTAAATTATTATTCTTGGCCTTGAGCTCGTTTCATGAATACTTTTTTAATTATATTGATATTATTTTTTAGGATGGTGAAACAGTTACAGTTACAGATTGATATCACTTTTGGTGTACAACTGTCAAACAATTGAAGTAAAAAAGTTTACCTGTATATCGTTTTGTAGAAAATCGAATTCCACGCAAAAAAATATCTGAATGTAAATTTTCGTCAGGTGGAACGTTCCAGAGTAATCAAGCTTTGATGATTTTTACTTTGAAAAATTGGGAAACCCCTGAATCAATTAAGAAACAAGAGAAATACAGATTTTTAATGGAAATTGAATGCTGAATCCGTATCCAACATCAGAATTTAATAATGGGTCGAAATTCGGTATATTTTTTAGAAAAAAAAAATTATTTGCCCCAGTCTTTACTACTTACGGAAGTCACTGGCATTGCATTAGTTTCGTTATTATTAGAGCCAGCTTTTGAGTATAATATACGAGTAGTGCAGAATTTTAACAATAACAAAAAACCCAATTTTTTAAATTTCTTGGTATCACTGAGTACACTAATTCCTTAAGCCATGTTCTCTTTATTCATAGATATTAAATATAATGCTAAATATTTAGATTAACACCATGAATTTTTGTATAAATTATTTATAACTTTCAATTGTTAATTGAAATGAAATTTTAGAACTTACCTCTGAACATGATTTGTATGTATTATTTGTATAGGCAGCAGTTATGTGTAAATCAATTGCGTTTACATATAGTTTACCTACAAGTAAATGTACCATATATTAGTTAAGGTGTGAAAACATTAAATAAAATGGTATTAAAGGTATTCGACATGAAGAGCAAAACCACTGGCAGACTAGAAGCAATGTGTTCAATGTACATAAGTCAATTCGGTTCGTTAATTCATGAATTTTAATCATAGTGGCAACACCTAGGTAGAAATTCTTAGAGTGTAGTACACTATCTACATAGCAAACTTCATCAAAATCGGTTAAGACTCTTTCGAGATAGTCCATTTCCCTTTAAAGTTCTTTTCCCTACCCTCACGCTTCCTTATTCTTATCCTTTTCTTCATATTGCTCAACTTCCCGTAAACCTTTCTAACCCTGTGTGGCTACAAAGTGTCTTTTTAAAGTTTGAATTAGTGAAACTAGAAATAATATATTGGGTGTTTCTCTCTCTCTATGGCGCGATATACAACAGGTATATCATCATAAACCTCCTAAGAGATTTTTGCGCCAAGCTTCTCTTCCAATTTGTGGTGTGCCGATTTGAATTTTCCCTACAAATTGGTGGGACCTACAGTTTTTTGCCGACTCCGAACGGCATCTACAAAGGAGACGAATTTTTGCTGAGAAGCCTGTTATGGCAGAAATACACTCGGAGAGTTTGCCAAACCACTGCCGAGGGGCGACCCCGTTTTGAAAAACTTTTTTCAAATCACTTTTGATGTTACCTGTACCAGGGCTCGAACCATGGACCTTCGGTGTGGTAGGCCGGCAACACTACCTTCACACCACGGCGGTCACCAAAATACCGATTTAGCTGGGTGAGACTGAAAAAAATAGTTCATTTCATTTTACATATGTATGGTATAGGTTAGATAACTTGTTGACTAATGCAGCTAAAATGGTAGAATTTGCTAGCTGTATTGACTTTGTCATTCTAATAAGGATTTTTTGATACATACATATATATATATGATATGAGTAATGAAATAAAAAAAAACTGTTTCTGAGAGAAGGATAAAACTTAGTGCAGGGCACATTGTGGTTACAAAATGGTACGATTGTAGGGAGTATACCCAGTCAAAAATTACCAAAATCCCCTGGCAACCACATACAATTTTAAGTATTTTTTAAGATTTTAGATACCAAAATAGTTTCAATGACAACAGAATGCAAAAACCAAAACTCCCTCATTATTAGCATGCGAAATTAGTGGTTCTCTTTGGTGAATACACTCATTGAATTGTTTATCACACTTACCATCCGCTGATGTGGCTGTTTCGGCAACTTTTATAAATTCCGATTGATTTGGCGAGCATGAAAACTCACACAGATGACGCACAAGATTCTCCATGCACGATGGGCAACGCTCTAGAAAGTTTGCTGCTAATTTTACATTATCGTTAAGTATTTTAACCTTTTGGAATAAAGTAGAGCAGCAAAATATCATAATAATTAGCATATGTACATACATATATGTATTAGTATGTAAGAATTTTAATTTTACCTGTGCGCTATCGCAACAGAATTCGTTACCGCCTTCTTCCAGTAAATAATTACATCTTTGTTTTAATAATTCCAAACCATCGGCAGGCAGAGGCTTTGCAGTTCCATTATAAACACAATATTGCTTGCGCTGAAACAAATCACTATTGCAGACGCCATACCAAATGCAATTCTGAGAAAATAAAAGAAACCAAATTAAAATTTTTATTGATATATATTATTCCTGTAAAAAAAAAAAACAATTTCCTAATAACTTTAAACAACGCCCAATATCACCTGAATTTGTTTGAATTTTCAATAATAGCAGGAACACACATTGTAGTATAGTATCAATACCATATGTATCACCTTCATACCACGAGTATTTGTAGACTGGTTGTAGTATACTCTAAATTACAGTGTCGATACTGTAGTATACATACCACATGTGTATCATGGGTATAAGATAGATGATGTATATTGGAACGATTTTCCGTCACCCCTTGTCAAATTTGGTTTGGAGACAAACCGGTTTGGCGATGTGCCATTTTCAATGTTAGGGCCTTCTTCAACCAAATTCTGATCATATCATATTATTCCCCCATGAATTAACCGACGGATGGGCTTTCTTGTGGATTGGCCAGAGCACACTTAGCCCGTCCTTTGTTATGTTTGAGCCAGTATATTGCAATACTCACTACATCATACCAGGGGTATCGGGTTCGTATTTATCTCGGAATTATGCAACGAGGAGAAGTGTCCTGTGTTATTCGTGCTTCTCTTCCTTCTGCACCTCAACATAGCTTTCACTTACACCACATGTTAATCCCGTACGGAAAGTGGCCCTGTAGACAGTGCCCATCTTTTCCAATCGGAGCGATATTCTGCATCGTACCAGTGGCTCTTTCGCGCTCTCTGGAACCCTATAGTGTCCCAAGCGGCGGAACATAGTGAGTGACAAATATGCTCCCACTGCTCGATTACAACGTTAGGTCAAAGATAGCACTCAGCTCTGTGAGCACTTTCTTTGCTCCACAAAGGCGTGTACGTATCTTGCCTGCCACAACATAATTGTCTTAGTAGTTATTGGGATCTGGTAAGGTAAGAAAGGTGGACGTTTGTCTTTCACGTTGTTTGATCAGGGTAAAGCCAGCTCGCTTGGAGTAAAATTCAATCCTGGAATGTGGCACTACAGATGCCCATATTTCGAGCCACGGTGAACTCAATCCACCCGGCCCAGTTGGAAGATGTTTCCCAGTGGGGAATCGACTGTAGGACTAAAGGCTCCTTTGTTGTACACCCTGGCATTTAGATCGCCTTTGATATCAGTTGTCTGTTCTAGTTTATCATAGAAAGTATCCTTGTCCTCAGCCACGCATATGGCGAGTTGGTGAGTATATAATATCATTATATATAAAATAATTCAGTACATATCATATCTTAATATCGGAAAAGCATACTAATACTTCTGACAAGAGGGTGAAAATATTATAAGCTATTAAATCTTATCTTATTACATTACATCATATCGCATTCTAGATTATCTTTATCGACTTATCATTTTTTCACACCCTATTACGGTTTGTAGTCAAACAATTTCTCTTACTACTAATTTTTGAAATTTTGTATACATAATATTCACACGCATGCATAAATACAGCTGTGTTCAATATAATAGTATTGAAATTAAAATGGATATCGGTCGACGAAATAAGAAGCGGAGATTTTAATAATTTTCTTTTAAAATATACTGAATTCCATTACAGAAACTACGTAAATAGTGATTTCAAGGTTTACACAAAGTTTAGGAAAGTTAATTAAACTTTAAAAAATGGCCATCAAAATCTTCAAATTTTTTGGCAGAATTACTAGAAAATTTTTGTGCAAGATAGAACTCGGTCAAAAATTTCCCCGTCTTTCGTCAAGGGTGTTGGGTGATTTCTTCAATACAGCGCGAAGAAAAAATAATTTTGTATTGAAAAAAATACCAAAAATCATTGACAAAAAAAATTCAAAACATTCAGGGACATTTTGAGGTACTTCTAACTTGCACTTTATTAGGCTTAAATTTAATGAGCTATAAAACAGCGTACTCAAAAGTTTTCTAAAATTCTGCCCAAAAATATTGAAAACATGATGAAAATTTTTAAAAGTTTAATTAACTTTCATAAACTTTAAAATTGCTTTTTAAGTGGTTTCTGTTATGGAATTAGCTATATTTAAAATAAAAATTATTAAAAACACAGCTTCTTCTTATTTAGTTGAACGATATCGAATTTAATTTCACTACTATTATATTGAACAAAACTGTATGTACTACATATATATAATTCCATTGAAAAATGCTAGTTGCTGTTACACGATTCATTTAAGCTTAACTTTTAATACTTGCCGCAGTATTGCACCTGACTTACTGTTTTTGTAATACTTTATTCATTGTCTTTAGATAATATATAACATTATATATAATTACCTTTCATACAAACATATATACAGATATGTATATACCTAAGTATGAACTCGTGTACAACAATTACTTCTTGAACTTTGCCTGACCTATCAAATAAGACAGATCGGTAAGAAAATCACTTTCATCAATAGCGCTTTCGTACATTTTTTAAATTAAATATTCAGAATAAACTCATTTAACATCTATGCACTCAATTTAACGTAAATTTCACACGCATATGCTTATGTACTTAAATACTTGCGCAACGGGTCAGAAATATTCAGATGATATGGGAAATAAATCTCGTACTCGGTTGTTCTCTTGGTACTAAGAGTAGAAAAAACAGAGTTAATAAGTTCTCACTGTTCGTCAGAAGTCTTAAGTTTTCGTTAGAAGATTTATTGAGTACATTCTTTAATTTCCCGCCACTTTTGAGAAATCGTGGCATCTATGTTGAAGTTGACATTTTTTACTAGAAATTAATAACAGACATCCAAAATAATAATCATTTGTAAATTTAGTTTCATAAAAATCACAAAAATTTCAACAAATAAAAAAAAATTTTCTTTATAATTATAAATGAGAAATATTTTTTTGAGTCATCCGTAATTATTATGTTGATATTTTACTTTAAAATTTTCAAAATAATAATTATGAGCAATTTTTTAAATAAGCCTTTCAATTATAATTATGGAAAATGTATATTTTTCAAGCCTTTGAAAAAATGGTTTTCATTTTTTTGTCTTAAAATAAGCAGTTATACAAAGGTATTTACAATCACATTGTCAATAAAGTCCAATTAGTGACCAGCCAGCCGGCCCTGAGCTACTTTTTTCCCAGATATAGTAAATTAGAAAAAGTTGGGATTTTTGCAGCAGCCTTAGGAATTGTATACATATATGGCAGCTTGGCTTGAGGTAGCCATAAATGGAACATGAGAGCAGCTATTAGAGCATGGTATTTACAACAAATTTCTGTTGATAATATTTACTTTTCATCGTCTTCACAGCTTTCACAATTCCATCTAAAAACTATTGTTCCGTTGATATGAATATTTTTTTAAACAACGTAAGCTACGCTCATACTTTTTTTCCTTTTCATTTGACTTGCATGATCTTATAATTCGCAATCAGGTTGTGAAATATTTTAAAGATATAGTTTATGTTTGCAATCCCAAACAGGGGGTTTTCAATGGCTTGTGCTTAAGAGTTTAAGGTAGGCGTATGCATTACGAAGAACTTATGTAGTCGTACCTTTTTGCAAGTTTATCAGCAATATTATTTTGCTCGAACGGTCACTGAGCCTGTCAGGCTATCTCCTGTAGAGTTCGACGGCACTCCACATAGCAAATTGAAATTTTTATTTCTGTTTAGCTATCAAGAATATTAAGCTTTGTTTTGCTAATCCTGGAAGATGATGCAGGAAAGTGATGGTAGGGAAAAGGGTGATTCATTTCAATACCCCGAAAACCCATCCTATTCCCGTATACTGCGATACGATTCCGCTGGCGGTGTACCATCCTCCAGTCCAATTGTCTGGAATGTTTGTTGTAATCTCATAATCTGGCTGATGTATATTGGAACGATTTTCCGTCATTTTCAATGCCATTTTTCGTTCTAATAATCAGGCAACATTTTGATATTCTGCCGACTAAAGTTGACGTATAATTTCGTAATCATCAAAATAGGTGTGTGCGTTGTAGAACCGCGAAAAATTTAAAATTGTACGTGTTTTGTAAATATTTTAGTAGAAAGAAAATATCCCACATATCAGTTAACAAACAATATTAGCACTTTTTAAACGAAATTTCGCACTTTTAAGGGAAAGGAAACGACAGTAGATTGTTTATTCATATCTTTTATGTATCTACATATACGAGGTGTGTTCAAAAAGTATCGCGAATTTTGTGTTTTTCCAAAAATTATTTATTTATTCATGAATATCTATTTTGTCCCCTTCAAAGTAATCCCCATGAGATATTATACACTTGTGCCACCGGTTTTTCCAATCTTCGAAGCACTTCAAAAAATCATTTTTTTGTATCTTGTTCAGCTCCTCCTTCGATGCCGTCTTTATGTCGTCAAGAGAAGCGTAAAGTCGTCCTTTCATGGGCCTCTTCAGTTTAGGGAACAAGAAAAAGTCACAGGGGGCCAGATCTGGGGAATACGGTGGCTGCGGCATCATTAGTGTGTTGTTTTTGGCCAAAAAGTCGCGCACAAGCAACGATGCGTGAGCAGGGGCGTTATCGTGGTGCAAAAGCCAATTTTTGTTCTTCCACAAATCCGGGCGTTTCTGGCGGATTGCTTCTCGCAAATTGCGCATAACTTGCAGGTAATATTCCTTATTGACCGTTCTTCCCTGTGGCAAGAACTCATGATGCACCACGCCCCTGCAATCGAAGAAAACTGTCAGCAAAACTTTCACATTCGACCGAACTTGGCGCGCTTTTTTCGGTCTTGGTTCGTGCGGCAGCTTCCATTGAGATGATTGAGCTTTGGTTTCCACGTCATAACCATAAACCCACGATTCGTCACCAGTTATGACCCTCTGGAGCAAATTTGGGTCGTCGCGGACAGAGTTTAACATCTCATTAGCAATGTTCATGCGATGCTGTTTTTGGTCACAATTGAGCAATTTTGGTAAAAAAAATAGGTAAAAATCGAAGACGATCCAAAACACGTGCAAGCAAAGCAGCTGTCAACAATTAACTGAACATTCAAAATGGCCGAGCTTGTCGGCATAAGTGAGAGACATGAGTACCAACATAACGCCACAAAAAATTCGAAATTCGAATATACGCAACCAGCGAAAATTCAAAATTCGCGATACTTTTTGAACACACCTCGTATATGTATATATGTTACGCATTAGCTTTGCTTATTTAACTAGATATAACTTGTGCGTCATGCATAACCATTAGATCTACTTGCATTATATCTGTCGGTTAGTGCTGACTCATGTTTGCGTTATATCTGACTGCAAACAGGCAGGCAAAAAAATGGTTCCATGCTTCACACTGATTTTGAGAAACTAACTGAGAAACCTTGCACACACTGTATTAAGCTCTCTGCCTTGCACGCCATATAACTGGTAGCTGTCGAGTATGGGTTTTATACATGCAGTTGTGTTCAATATAATACTAGTGAAATTAAACGGAATATCGTTCGACGAAATAAAAAAAAGCTGTGTTTTTAGTAATTTTCATTTAAAATATAGCAAATTCTGTAACAGAAACCACATAAAAAGTAATTTCAATGTTTAAACAAAGTTCAGGAAAGTTTAGTAAACGTTTAAAAATTTGCATCAAAAATTTCAATATTTTTGGGCAGAATTTTCAGAAAATTTTTGAGTTTACAATTAATTGTATCATAATAATTTGCAAGTTAGAAGTAGCTCAAAATTTCCCGCAAATTTTTAGAATTTTTTTTGTCTAGGATGTTGTGTATTTTTTTCCATACAAAATCAATTTTTCTTCATGCGTTGTATGGAAGAAATCACTCAACACCCTTGACAAAAAAAATTCTCAAAATTCAGGGAAGTTTTGAACGAGTTCTAACTGGTACAATGTTATACTAGAATTGAATGGTCTACAAAACTGCGACTCAAAAATTTGCTAGAAATTCTGACAAAAAAATTTTAAGATTTTGATAGCCATTTTTTAAAGTTTAATTAACTTTCTTGAACTTTGTGTAAATTTTGAAGTTTATTTTTATGTGGTTTCTGTTATGGAATAATTTATATATTAAATGATAATTATTAAAATCACAGCTTCTTATTTCGTCGAGCGATATCCATTTTAATTTCACTACTATTATAATGAACACAGCTGTATCTACTAAGAAATAAGCACTTAATGATCGTACAAAGCAAGTGCGATAAATTTTCATCTGCAAGCCAGCAGAAAAAAATATAGCGAAAAAACATACTTACACGATTACTTTGGAATTTAGTATGTATTAAACAAATAATTATCGTATGTATGTACAGTATTGCTCAAAACATACGCAACTTTATTCAAGGAACCCGCTTAATAATACTGAATTACTAATTGTCATTTAAAATATGGCGAAATCTGTAATAGAAAACAACATAGAAAAGTCTCTAAGTTTTGTGGCAAATTATGCCACAAGACCGCTTTCAAAATCTTGTTTCCAACACGGTTTTCATTAGGGTGCTTCGCTAAGTTTATATGAAAATACAGAGAAAAATTTCACGCCAAAATTGATTCTTCCCCGGATAAATAATGGCAAAATAACGGCAAATTATTCACTTGGTCCCAACTCGATTCGCTTAGGGTATTCTGCCAACTTGATGCTCATCCAAACTGCATGTATGTATGTATATATTTACGACTCAATGCATCAATTAGTGGACGAACTTTTAGCAAATCTGTCTGTGACTTCAATGCCATTATTGTTTATTAAATGAAATATTCTTTTGATCAACTGGAAGTTATTATTATATTGCTTGCTACGCTATAGGTATACCAAGCGTTTGCTGTGTATTCCAATAATGTTCAACGTTAACCACTTAGTACCAAAATTCGTGAAATCGTTGTTTAGTAATATTGGTTACGATATTATTCTTGGGGTGCATTCCTATCTAGAAAAATGAAATAAGCACAAAATAATAATAGAAATAAAATATTCCGACTGACTCATATATATTTAACGATGTGGTTTTTTAGTGATTCATCAGGCGATCCAAGTTTAAATTCTTTACGTTTGGATTTGCAAACAATTTGGTGTACCGAAACCTTTTTTCAAGTGATTAGACAAAAGGAAATATCATATTAAAAAATAATCAGGAATCGCTACTTTAAACTGACCCTCCTCACTTTGTGGTTTTTGCACAATGGCCAGCTTTAGGCGTTCCAACTTAACATGGTGGTGGGTATGCAAAATATTCCACATTTGATTCATCTTCGATTTTCAATTCCCCACATACATCAGTCATAACAGGTAATACTGTTATCATCTCATAATCGCCAATAAGTTCTTCGTCACTCACTGCACTAACTTCTGCTGGTGGAATGTATACGACAGGAGTTACTTTTTTCGAACGAGCTTTATTAAATTGCCTTTGTTTAGTAGAAACTCGCACTTTTTCGTCTTCATCCTCACTGCTCGATTTATTTATCTAGCACTAGCAGACCCGGCAGACGGTATTCTTTTAAAAAATTTACTTGACTCTCCCTTCTCATTCGATCGATCTTCTTATGCCTGCCTACATTCTTTTTCTTCCTCTTTATCTGCTTCTCCTTTTTCATATCGTTAATGTGTTAATAAACTTACCCTGTCTCTATTACTACCACTATCACTATCACTACCACTATCACTATCACTCTCACTATCGTTATCCCTATCCCTACACCTATCCCTAACCCTATCCCTGTCCCTATCCCTATACAACTTTCATTTTTATTCACCTTTTAAACCTTCTATGGACTTCCCCTTCAAGACCAAAATTAGCCAAATCGGTCCAGCTTAATTATTTTTTATATATATAGGTTATATTTCTCCAATGGTTAAAAAACTTCAACGATCCCTTGTTCTCTAATATAATCAAAATTCAAGCAAAAAATACCAAAACACATTATATTTGCCAAGAAAAGAGCATCCGATGCTTCCACGAAATACTTTTATTTATTTTTTTACTTGCACAACTAAAAATGAAAGCGTTCGTGGTACAAATTGTCATAGAAAAATTATATAAACGTCCATTTTCTTTAAAGTTACATTCATGCATCGTTTCAATGATAGTCGGTTTCAAAACCTGTCGTTGGGCTGTCATTCGCTGCAATATGCTCCTAATTCCTAATGCACGATTGACATGACGGGAATGACCATATATTTTTCGGAGACCTCTTCTGTAATACTCTAAGGCATCATGACAAGTAGGATTAACGTAAAGGATCACTTTACTTTTTATTGCCTACTTAGTCCAAAGAACTTGTTTGCAAGAACGAATCAGTTGAATTTCCCGGCTGGTACTATTTTCACTGGTAACGCTTGGTCCAAAATAGACGAAGTTTCAGATTTGAATCTGTCAACAGGGAAATAGCTTCCAATGCGCCGTACAATGGAGCATTTTAGAAAAAGTTGCCTTAAAATTAAATTTTTTGGCAATCAAACAAAAAAAAAGGATTTGAAGATAAGTATGAGAAAAAGTCTTTGATTTTTGTAGTCTTATGTGATAAATGTAAAGATTTTTTGAAACTGTCACCAATATCCGCTTTTTCTCATATTGGATAATAATTGAACTTTCGGCCCCTTTTGTTTTTGATTGGCGGTCGTGCCCTCACACACAACGTGGGCTTGTAGAAAGTGTCATTCGTTATCGAGGCAGAGATGCATACTGGGCTAGCTGGAACCCTATGATTCTCTCAGCAGCGGTAGGTAGTGAGTAAAAAATATGCTCCCACTGCTTCATTCAAAGTTTGCTTCCAGAGATCAGGTGTGAGAGCGCCATGCAGAAATTATCAGCTGTCTGTATCGTGCATTGGTTGCAGCATCTTTTACCTAGATAGCTCACCTTGCACAGAGCCCACGAGGATGTGAGAGTCGGGATTGAATATGGACTGTTTGTCCACCCACACAGCCTCCCTCCATGTCATTCCCATGATGTTTATATTATTATTATTTTATTTATTACAGTCTTGTGAACTTAGATTAAATCTATGAGATCAGAATAAATTCTATAGTTTAACTATTTTATGTATTACATTGCTTTGGTTTTGTATATACGAGTATGCTTTGGGTTTGGATTATCTTATATTTACACCTCTACAATAATTATGTAATAACCTCTTAAAATTTTTCATATTTTTACAGTCTTTTAATTCTCTAGGTAACTCATTATATTCTCTTACTCCTTCGAAATATATACTTTTTTTATCAAATTCAGATCTTACAATTGGCAAATGAAAATCATTTCTATTTCTTGTGTTATAAATATGGACATCATTATTGTATTTCACACGATCATTTAGATAATTCGGCAGGTTTCCTAATTTTATATTATGTATAAATTTTAATGTATAATACAAGGTGGCGCAAAAGTAAGCTTCCGATGTTCAGCATATCGGTTGTGGCACGTGCAGTGTGTGCTGTTGCACCGTCTTGTTGGAACCACATGTTTTCCAATCCCAATTCATCAAGTTGCGGCAAAAAGAACTCGTTGATCATTGCTCTGTAGCGCTCACCATTCACAGTAACCGTTTGGACCCGACCGATTATTGGTCAAATAAATAGTCAGCAATATTCCGCGTTCTGGAGCAGTGTAGCGTAACATTGTTTATTAACGTGTATTTCGCATGTGTTTACTACACAAATGTCAAAACAGAACTGACTTTAGGGGCCAATCGCAAAATTTATAGCTTTTTCTGATAGGAGGATTACTTTTGCGCAGTAACCGTTTTTCACCGACCGATTATTGGTCAAATAAATAGTCAGCAATATTCCGCGTTCTGGAGCAGTGTAGCGTAACGTTGTTTATTAACGTGTATTTCGCATGTGTTTACTACACAAATGTCAAAACAGAACTGACTTTAGGGGCCAATCGCAAAATTTATAGCATTTTCTGATAGGAGGATTACTTTTGCGCCACCCTGTATAACACAAGTTGCTGCACACTAAGCCAGTTCAAGCTGTTTAGGAGATCCTGTATGGGAGTATCGAAACGTTTTTTTAGTATAAATCGCATCACCTTATTTTGTTTTACCTGTAACCTAGCTATGCTTGAATCAGCCATTGTAAACAAAATCGTTGGGCAATATATAAAATGAGGCTCAATGATAGACCTATAAACTATTGCTTTAAAATATCTGATTATGTGCTTGCATGTCCGAAACATAAAACCTATCTTTTTTGATACTTTCCCCTCTATGTATTTAAGATGCTCATCAAACTTAAGCCTGTCGTCTATTATCACTCCTAAATATTTTATTTCGTTTACTCTTTCTAACTGTATATTTGCTATTTTTAGAGACTCATTGTCAATTCCTGAGTGTGACTTCCTCATAACTATTCATTTTGTTTTATCTATATTAATTTTGAGCTTGTTTTGGCATAGCCATTTATAGACAGAGTCTATGTCTGCTTGTATCTTCACTGTGGCTTCAGATATTGACGGACAGCTTACCGTCAACAATGCTTCATCTGCAAACAGTCTTATCTTACAATGTTTTAAACAACTTTTAATATCATTTATATAAATTATAAAGAGTATCGCAGCCAGTACTGATCCCTGCGGTAAACCTATTTCAACATCTATTTCAGGTGATACCGTGTTTCTAATAACAGTTTTCGGTTTTCTTCCCGAAAGGTAGCTTTTGAACCACTTTAGTGCTGTATTCCGTACGCCGATGCTATACAATTTCTTCAACATCATATCCCTGTCAACAGTTTCAAATGCTCGCTTTAAGTCAAGAAAAACAGAGACTGTTACCAGTTTGCACGTCATGCCTTCTTTTCACTTCCATAGGGAAGATACAAAATATATATATATATGAGCATATATGTATATAGAGCGTCTCGCCTTACAGGAAAAAAAAAAAATTCGGCCGTACCTCCCCTCATATGAAGTGTTTTTGAAAAACATTTTAAAAAAAATTGTTTTTTTTTCTGGCAACCCTAGATGTCGCCCAACTGAATTTTTCTTCATATCTTCGGCATTTATTGTCGGATTTTAAAGTGTGATACACCAATTTTTTTGTCTCAAGGAGTGGGTTTTTCCTAAAAAAATCTCATTGATCTCAGGCTCTCCGTTGTGGTACCTACTCACCATATGTCAGTTGCTACCACCCTAATGTACCGATCTAATAACAGCAAATTAAAGACCGTAAAAAATCGTTAATCTTTTGCGAAAAAAGTACTTCAATTAATTCAGTAGAACTCGAAACAAAACAAATTATTTTCTTTATACATTTTTCTTTATGAAGACCGTTTTTTTTATAAATTAACTGGACTATTGTTTATCTAATTTTTTCTGTTTTATGTTTTGCCCGTGTTAAAAACTGCAAAAACTTTAAAAATGCGTTTTGTTGATTGTGATTTAAAAAACCAACTGCCAACTAAACGCGATATTATTAACTTCGGGTTATATCTTCGTCATAGAACTTTCTTGAGAAAAACCTTTGAGACAAAAAAATTTATGTGTCACTTTAAAATCCGACAACAAATGCCAAAGATATGAAGAAAAATGTAATTGGGCGACATCTAGGGTTGCCAGACAAAAAAAACATTTTTTTTTAAATGTTTTTCAAAAACACTTCATATGAGGGGAGATACGGCCGACTTTTTTTTGGTGATACGCTCTAATGAGCATTCTGCTTTATATGGATTGAACTCATGACAAACGAATTCGACACCATCAGCTAAATATTTATAAATTCTAAACTTCAAACGTTTGTTCTTTTTTTCTTAACCATACATTTTGCACTACTGATGTCGAAATAACGTGATTCAAAAGCATAGCTTAGAAAAATCTTGAAAGCTCGATATTTGCATTGTATAAACTTACAAAATTAATGCATATTTGGTTCGAATTTCAAGTCACTAAATTTACAAATTATTTCATTTGCCAGCACTTTTAGATTTTGCTGACTTACGCAGAACCCGTCAAGCAAAAAAAAAAAACCATGTATCCAATTTCAAGCATTTTCAGCGACTAGCTTGGATTGCCATATGGAAGTGTGTTCAAAGTGACAATAGATGAGTGTTTTTGCTTTTGCTAATATTTAAATTATGTTCCTACTTTGTAAGTCGTTCGTAAACAAAAACGTCAAATCTGTGGATCAGAAATCGAGTTGCACAATATTGAAATGATATACATTGAAATAGGGTCTTCTTCCACTGAGCCGTCGAGATAGAAATACAGGTCATAAGGAATACTGTGAAATCCTTCATGTACAGAAGAGAAAACTCCACAGAAATAATACCTTGAATCACCCAAAAGGATACTTTCGAGAGAACAAAATTGAACTAGTAGAACAGCCAGACTTGAAACTCATCTACTTATTACAATTTTGCCACGTTTTCAATTTGGTTTAATCTTTATTATACATATTACCTATTTTCTTTTAGCATATACAGTGGTGGCCTTAAAACTAGAAATGGTTTTGCAGAATTATTTGGAAAAAGTGTATACCAATTTTGAAACAAATTCAAGGTTTTTACCAAAATTGACTAAACTTGAAAGCACCAGTGATTGGACTTGTTTTGTTAATTTTCCGACAGAGTAGACAATTGATGTATTTAGGAACGATTTTCCGTCATAAATTGTTAATTTTGGGGAAACCGAAACAACGGTGGAAGCAGAGGAAGAGGGAGACCACCACTCCGATGGAAGGACCAAGTGGAGACCGATTTGCGATCCCGCGGTGTTTCCGATTTTCGCCAGTTGGCGCAACGAAGAAACGACTGGCGAGCTATGTTGGACGGTTAGATGACCATTTAAAGAAGAAGAAACAACTTTAGGTGCATTGCCATCTTCAGTGTGTTTTTTCGTGATCTGTCTAATTCAATTGCCTTGTAATTATAGTTTGTGGGTACCGGAGCAGATAATGTCAACATTAATATATATGTGCGTTATGAATGTATCGACAAGGTAGGTAACTGTAAAAAGTGTCGTTTTAGCGTGCATCGGAAATTTTTTTTTGGTTTTACCGTTTGAAGGAAATCAGTAATTTTAGTGTTTCGGTTTATTTGGTGTGTTTGTTGGTATTGTTCGTATATTTTTTTGTGATTTTAATTTTTGAGTGTATCATGCCTGATTATAAGGCCTTCACTGTATTGTAGCACAACACTTACTCTTTCGAAATTCTTGTGTTTCTTCACAGAAAAGATAAGAGCGAGGAATGTAAGTGATTACGAAAAGGTGTACAATAATAAAAAAACAAAAACAGAACATGACTAAGTAATCTGGACATGTTCTGATTTAGGTGGAAAGAAAATATAAAGAAAATCGATCAATAGGGTAAGCTTGAATTCTGTTTCCAAACTGCCTTCCAAAAAAAAAACTCGTGCTGGGCAGTTTGCGGAGAACATATGGTTTATTGACATAGTCTGATACACATTGAAGCTGCCACCGTGCTATAGTGGATTATGAGCTTGCTTTTTATACCGAAGATCGAAAATTGTAATTCCGGGCTTGGTAATATGCAAGGCTAAAATGACCCCCTGCGGGTTAGGGGTTTAGAATATGCCCAAGGTAGGCATACCGGTCGTAAGATGCGACTAATATGCACAAAGGTAATGACGTGCAATTCGATGGTTGATCTACGGATCACCTCGCATTACCCATCACAGGGGTGACATGACCCAGGGGTATCATGACCTAGAAGGTTACACTGGTCATACCAAATCGCTATCACGACAGTCGGGCAGAACCGCAAGGGAGTACCGGAGCGCACCGGATTCATATCCGGCCAAGCACTGTCAGTTCGACAGCACTCCCCAAAACCTTCGGGGAGTGTTTTTGTCGTTACTGCAACAACTAAGCTAAAATGCTTCAGAGATTTTCTTTTCACACCTAGGCCGCCCCCTACTGACAAGGTGTATTTCTGATAAAACAACAAGTCAAGTAAAAGTTTCGTTTTTATTTATTTTGAATATTACACATTTTTTGTAAGTTTAACGAGCTCAAGACCAGTTGATAATAATTATATGTTTGTTGCTTTAAATTTTTCCTCTAATCAAAAAATAATAATAATTAACCAATAATTATTATCAACTGGTCTTGAGCTCGTTAAACTTACAAAAAATATGTAAAAATGAACAGACCATAAAACCAACAACAAAATATTTTGAATATTTTTTAAACTGTACAACAACTGAAATAATATTCGTTAAGATAAAAAGATTGAAAATCACAGTTCGAAACGGTGCGGTAGAGTATACGCAAATAGTACATAAATACCTGTTTATCTAACATTATTTTGTATTTAACATACATTTAAGTATACTATATGTAAGTGGTAGAGTTAAACATCCGCAACAAACTAATTTCAAAAGCATGTGGAAATCTGTGAAATTAATGTTGTTTTCGTTTAGTACCTGTTTACGGTCTATTAGTTATCATAATTCATATAGTATATTGGTTGCTGTACCGAACTACATCAACAATTTTAAATATATAATCTAAGCTATAACTCATAAAACACAATAAAACAAAGTTCCAGCAAAAAAATTTAACCCAAGTTGTATTTATCTAAACTATCTATCAAAATCAAATACTAATTAGGTCTCCTTTACCTCATTATGGTTCGTTAAATTTGGAATAGTTATTTGAATAACAGAATCATCAAACTATGTACTGCGTTTTTTAGTTTGTTCGCTGAGAGAAAAAAAAGAATTAAGTGTAACTTCTACAACGACGGAAGATAATGGCAAAGGGTACATTCACTTCTCAAATGACTCCAGTTTCGTCAGCTAATATAATATGATATTTGCACTGTCAGACACTGAATTCAATGCCCACATATTTACAACCTGAACCACGTTCCCACGACAGCTGGGCCTACACCCGAATGACCCGGGATTTACGCGATTAGGAACGTTTAGTTCAATAATTGTGAGGTGGTCCTTCCGGCTTTCAATGAACAGGATCTTTACCCCGGATGTATTTTAGATATTAGGCTACGAGCTTTACGCTGAATCTCGAAAGTTGGGCTAGTACCAAAAGTTTCTAGTAAAGGACTTTACGGATTCATTCTGCAAAGGCCTGCCCTGTTCGGTACACTATCCAAACCGGCGAAGTGTATTTTCCGGTTAAAACAACAACAAAGAAAGCTTATGGTTTTGAGCGCTATATCATGTTATGTCTTTAAATAAAAAATCTCCGGGCAAGGAGACCATTCCTTCTAGGTTTCGGATTACTTCTAAATGTCGTCTAATTTATTTGCTGATTTGGAAAAACTGTCCTCATAGTTGTTGTGGTAACGATTCTCCGTTGCTACCTAGTTGATAGCTGAGGTTGAGTCCAGAAGCGTTTCGAAACAATTGTATAGGAAAAATATATAAACAAATAAAGTGCCTAAAAGGTGTTTTACTTTTGTATGTTGTGTATAGTAAGGTGTTTAGAATTCAATATTAAATAAACATTTAATTATGCCCATAAAGTTTTACTTCCAGAGTTTATTCATCCCCACCCCTGCCTTACGATTACCTTGTCTACTATGGACATGCACATACGCATTTACATGCATATTAACAAATGTACTCACCTGCAAACTTCCAACGAAAAGATTTGTCAGCACAGCAAAAAATATAAGGCAATGAAACCTTTCGATGCCATATCTCTGTTTGTTTTGCGTAATGTGTGCCATTTTGTTACACAGATATATTTATTTATTTTCTTCTTATGTTTCTTTGATATCACGGAGTATTCACCGGTCGGTATTCCACACGGCAGTTACAACTCCGTGAAATTTTTTTATCGCTTTCAACTATTCTTTGTTGTTGTAGTATTCGCTGGAGCGGAGGTTAAGACATATAATATACACAAAAATTGCATTATAATTACTCTGTAGCAATAGATTTCACATAAGTTAAGAAGTATGTATATTAAAACACACACAAATTGATGTTAATATCCAATTTTTTTATTGAATATACAAGTTACCTACGCGTAGAAAGTGGGGAATGTTATGATTGGTGCACAATTTCCTCTTTTTCGTTTAACTTGTTTAAATTGGCATATTTTTATGTCTTAAAGCTAGATACTAATGGCATTTACTTTAAACCGAAAGAAAACAAAATTTCAGTTCGATTCATGAAAATTTTCTATTTGAAAATATGTGGTATATACTAGGTAACTTGCACAAATCGATAATACGCGCACGACGGCTTTTTTTGTATCGTCGAGGTCTCAATTTGCGTAGAAATTATTATTCAACACACGTTTTCAATAAAATATTTATTTTGTATTTCTATGCAAGTATATGTACATTGTTTCATTATTAGTTTTCACTTCAAATTTATTTGCCTAAACCTTTTGCAATAAGTTTGACAGTAAAAATTACAAAAATTACTGCTTCCGCAACTATGAACAAAAGATCAGCCAATAAAAGAAAATTTGCTTTTATCGGCGGTGTTTGTGAACTTAAACTCACCACAGTTTGTTTTTGCTAATTCGCTGAAGGAAGAAATGTCAAAATGATCAGCGCTGCCATTGGGGTGTGATTTTTCAATTCTACATAACGGGTTCATTATGTAAAGCGCAACGTGACGTAACGTAACCACACTCATTAATACATGCAAGCGAAAATTGTAAATAACTAACACACACAAAGCCTTCTGTCTGTTTTTTTTTCTTTGTGCATCTTCTTCTTTGATATTGTGAGCGAAATATTAGTGGGTCTTTAAAAAATTTATAAAATGTTTAACAAGGAGTTTTGCAGTGAAATTGCAGCTTATACGCCCAGATAAGGCAAGTATATAATGCTAATTATTTTTATTTAACAAGTCAAGTCCTGGTTTATATATTTATGCACCAAAAATGTAATTTTTTCAGATGGGCGAGCAAGGAATTTTCAATTTGCAAATGGAGTAAAATTATATTTTGTAAATGTTTAGTGATATTAATATGTGTAAAATTGTGTAATTTTGAATTATAATAAACATTAAAACCCAAATCTAATAACAAAAACAATTGTCTTTTCATAGGTAGCTTTATATGAAGTTTGTGTCCATAACCGCATGTTTGCCGTTCTCATTACCATTAGCGCTGGCGTGCGTTTTCATTATACCTCACTGTTGGCGTTAACCAAACTTTTCATTATGGATAATGAGAGTGAAGAGTGCAGATATATGTGGTTTTACATGCGCTCGAAAGGAATGCCGTACAGACAGCAAACACATGGTTGGATATGACACACTGCTCTTTCTCTTCACAGTACATTAAGTCTAGAGCATTGTTTACCCCTACTAGTTTGGCATCTTCTTTTGCGAATCGGAGTGGAAGGCAGCGGATGAATGTACTCCGAGAGAGTGGAATCAAGGAAATCGCGTTCAGAGTTGTTTTAAAGTAAAAGCTGCAACTAAAAACTTCAATTTAACTGAACTATAGTAACTGATAACGTGTTATAACTGCTTTATATTTAATAGTTTGGGTGTTTTATGCCTTCTGACGTTCAATATTGCAGTATATAAATTTGATTCTTTTATTATTGCATACAACGCACCCTGTGTGGTTTGTGTGTGTGTGCAGATTCGGTGTAAGTTGCGCTACTATGTAGTAGACATATACTATGGTCTAGAGTCGTTAGAGCGCTTGTACACGAGGAAATTGTTGGCTATTAATTCCGCTTTTGTAACAATTAGGAAGAAACTGGAAAGAACATGCTCAATACACTCGAACTTACGTTAATTAAACTGTTAGTCTTATGTTTTCTATTCGCGTTGACATTTGTTAAACTCTTCTTTCTTATTTCGCCTATATTGCGGCATACTTTAATAATAATAATTCCCAAACGGATTGCCCACCATATCCCGCCCGACGCACGAGGAGCGCATCCGCATAACGCGCGGATTATTCGTTCGTGCCGAGTCATTGAAAGGATTTGGTTTGTTAATCGTCGAGATCAAAACTGCTCAGCTACAGAAAAAGCTCATTAGCTAAATAAAGTAGATATAAGATAGATTATACATTAAGAAAAAATTTGTTAACAAAATAAAATTATTGTTAGAAGTTAATATAGAAGTCAAAGAATAAGAAACAATTTGTAGCTATGTATTTAGGATAGAAAGAATTGATTTTTTATGCTGAAAAGTGAGTCTGAAATATCAAATCTACCAGAAATATGCTTGAATTCAATACCTCAATCGTGTAAACGCCCTCTTATTAAATCGAAAGACTTTCTCCGGTAAATGACAGCCAAGCTACTGTTACGAGGTCTGAAAACTTTATGAAAGCTTTCGTCGAAAACTATAATTTTTTTAAGAGAGGATTCGACACCAGGTGAAGTAAATGATAAAGATTACGATTTTGCTTTAGCTTTATCTGTAAACATTTGCAACTGTCTAATTATGTTATGAAAGTTTCACAGCTTCAGTTTCACAATTCCTTTTGAACGTTATACTCATGCATTTTAAAACTTCCCATCTCTAAGTGAAGAGATGATGTATTGTTCCAAAAAAGTTCACCGCTGAATGTAATCCTGCAAAATTGAGAGAAGGATTATCGTAAGGTCGATTATTCGTAACAACTTCTGTAACTCTTTTTGCTATTTTGACTTTCATAGGTATGAAATCAGTGAAGATTAAATTTGGAAGAAGAAAAGCGACGATTTCTAGGTCTATATATATGCGGCTCCTCTATTAATCGAGCATATGCAGGGCGTTATTCTGACACAGACAGGGCAAAGTATCGGCACAACAATAACAAAATATGTTATAGCCTAAAAAATATATAGGTACTTGCTAGTAGTGGGACTATTTATACTTATACTTTTATTCGAATAGTATTATTCGATTAGTGGTATTCGAATAGTTGTATTGAAATGCGAGAGATGTCGGAAGCGAAACTCACTGTCTCACTATGAGCATGTATTCACGTTTTGTATGTGTGTATGTATATTTGCGTGTACAAATGTGTGCATAAGCTGTAGTGATATTTGTTTAACTATTCGAATAATACTATTCGAATAAAAGTATAGATTATTCGAATAAATATTATTCGAATTATTTATAGCCTTCGAATAAATTGATTTTTTATTCGAATAGTCCCATGCTTAGCAGCATAACAAAAATGCTTCTCCGTACTAGTGCGGCGCAGCCTAATATATACATATATATATACATACATATGTTCATATTTTCTCATAATTAAGTAACAAATGTCCATTGTTTTGAATTTATCTCTTAACGAACCAGTTTTTGTCAATTTGCAACTCTTTCCATTGTAACAAGGCGAATTCAGTACAAGGTGAAACTATGCCAAGGCGAATATATGATTTCGCCTTGAACTATGCCATCGGCTGATACCTACCAAGGCGAATTCATATACTATATATTCGCCTTGATACCTACTTTCTTTTTTAATTTTGACACTACAAATTTCGCCGCCGTACGATTTTGACATTAATCCTACTAATTACAAAAACAAAGTACATTGAAAATGTATGTATGTGTGTTTGTAATTCGCATTGCTTCCACCTTGAATTAATTCACACTCTTCATTGAGCCCATCCCGTATATGCATTTGTATGAGCGTGTATTTTTCATTTTGGCGCCATTGGGATGCGCCAAGTGTAGCCATCACAGCGAACACAAATACATAAGCACAACATTAGGGTTCTCCATGAGTGTAAAGGTATACTATTTACAATATATATCCAGGGCTAACCAAAGACGAAGAAAGGTAATGGCATGGCTGTGCAAGATCGTACAGCTGATGTAAGAAGAATATTCTAGCATATGTTTAAGACTATTTACGGATTTTCGGGCCGGGTTCCCTTTCTAATACGTAGTTGCTTGAGCTTTGGGACCCATCTATCTATCTGAAGAACTTCGGGTTTCTTTAAACGGGGTACTACTCGGCAGCGGTTAATAATCCTCGAGTGTGTTTCTGCGAAAAGCCATCTTTCTTAGCAAATATCGTTCCGAGTGGGAAACTTTTAACTTGTTAGGAAAAAATTAGAAGCAGCACACTACAAAATTTGTTGAGCTCGACCTTCAAATCCTCGGGAGTATATTTCATTTTATTTATTGAAACTAAATATTAGCGCAATAAGATCCTATATGATCTATTATAGCACAACAATCATTACATAAAATCGGATAAACTATAATATTTAAAACTAATTTAATAAAAGTAAGTAAAAGAAAACACAATTATTGACTAGACTACAGTAAATAGGTAGCTGCACTCAGTTGCTATTGGTATATACATTAACGGAAGAACGAATATATAACATTCTTAAAGTTGCCTTTACTTAAGCTATTGCAAATAGAATTTGGTATTGGGTACCATATGCGGATAGCATTGACGAAGAAAAGCCTTGCAGAGTTTAGATAGTTGTAGCTCGGTACAATTAAATCGATAGAGCGCGCAGATCGCGAGAAAGCTAGCTTGTTATACAGATAATTGGGCATCTTATTAGCGATGATAGGATACAGAAATATATAATTCCTTGCCTTAAGATACTCAGATATTTCGCAACCCAAAAGATGCTTTCTCCACGCTCAGATATGTGGTCAAACTTTGCTAGAAGATATGTGGTCATTCTTTCTTCTTTAAATGGTCATCTAACCGCCTGGGCGATTTTGACCTTCCAACATAGCTCGCCAGTCGTTTCTTCGTTGCGCCAACTGGCGCCAATTGGAAAAACCGCGGGATCGCAAATCGGTCTCCACTTGGTCCTTCCATCGGAGTGGTGGTCTCCCTCTTCCTCTGCTTCCACCGGCGGGTGCCGATAAGAATACCTTCTGGGCTGGAGCATCTTCGCTCATTCGCACTACGTGGCCTAGCCAGCGAAGCCGATGTGTTTTAATTCGCTGAACTATGTCTGCGTCTGCGTAAAGTTCATACAGCTCATCATTAAATCTTCTTCGGTACTCGCCGTCACCAACGCGTAGAGGTCCACAAATCTTTCGAAGAACCTTTCTCACGAATACTCCCAGAGCCGCCTCATCAGATGTTGTTAGTGTCCACGCTTCTGCACCATATAGCAGGACGGTTGCGATGAGTGACTTGTAGAGTGTTATTTTCGTTCGTCGAGAGAGGACTTTACTTTTCAATTGCCTACTCAGTCCGAAGTAGCATTTGTTTGCAAGAGTAATTCTTCGTCGGATTTCTAGGCTAACATTATTGTTGGTGTTAATGCTGGTTCCCAGGTAAACGAAGTCCTTTACTATTTCGAAACTATTGCTGCCAACAGTGGCTTGGTTGCCAAGGCGCGAATGCGCTGACTCTTTGCATGATCACAGAAGGTACTTCGTTTTGCCCTCGTTCACCACCAATCCCATTTTCTCCGCTTCTTTTTCTAATTTGGAGTAAGCAGAAGTTACGGCGCGGTTGTTAAGGCCAATGATTGATATACGAGTATGCCAACAGTTGCACGCTTTTATAAAATATTGTTCCAGCGCGGTTAAGTTCTGCAGCTCGTATGATTTTCTCCAGCATTAAATTAAAGAAATCGCACGATAGGGGGTCACCCTGTCTGAAACCTCGTTTAGTTTCGAACGGCTCGGAGAGGTACTTCCCAATTCTGACCGAGCTGGCGGTATTGCTCAAGGTCATTTTGCATAGCCGTATAAGTTTTGCGGGGAAACCAAATTCAGACATAGCGGCATATAGGCAGCTCCTTTTCGTGCTATCGAAAGCGGCTTTAAAATCAACAAAGAGATGATGTGTGTCGATTCTTTTTTCACGGGTCATTCTTTGCTAGCCCCAAAACATACCGCTTGACTTGATTAAATACCACACCGCGAGAAATTATTGTTATTAGAGATCGGCTAGTGGTTGGAATTCAACTAGAAAACTTTATTTTATTTTAGTTATATCAGTTATTTCCCTTGCTTTCTTTGCTCTTCAATTCCTTCAGTAATTTTTCCTTTCCTTCATTTGTCTCTTCTTTGGCCTTTCTTTATCTTACTTTCTTTGCTGTTCCTTTCCTTTCATACATTTTTCTCTTCTTCAGTTTTCCCTTTTTTTCTGTCCATCTTACCGTATTTAATACTACAATTCTCATTTTTATTTATATTTTCTATTTTATCGTTTTCTTTTCTTGATGCTCCTTTCCTACACCTTCGTCTCCGTACATTTCGTTGATACGGTTTTACTAAACGTTTTCTTTCTCTCCCGTTCCTATCCATTCCAAGAATTTCTTTTCCTATCCTGTTTTTCGTTTCCTTTTCTCCTTTCCCGGTCCTTTCTTTTTATTTACTTGCCTTCCTTTTCTTCACTTTTTTTCTTTTCTTTATTCTCTTTTCCTTATTTTATTTTAAGTAAAATTATGTGGCGGCCATCGTGGTGTGGGGGAAGTGTTACTGGAACAGGCAACATCAAAATTTTTGGAAAAAGTGTATTTCTGCCATGAATAAAGCTTTTCTGCAAATATTCATGTCTTTGCAGATGCCGTTCGGAGTCGGCATTAACATGTACGTCGTGCTAATTTGCATGAAAAATTGGAGCATCTTACCAAAAATTGGTAGAAAAACCCGACCTTAATATCTTCGGAGGTATCTCGCGCCAAATTTTTAATATAATTAGTATTAAAATAGCAAAGTAAATGCAACATGAATAAGGACTTATTACAACAGCTATTAAGACAACAACAGAAGATGGTTATTCTATTCGGGCCCTCCCGAAGCCGTTAACATTAAGCGAATCTCCTAGATCGTGGTAACTTTGGATTGGAACACGCTGGTTTAATATTTGACACATTTATGTATATAGAAATAACTGAGAATGTTGCAATGAATCACGACTACCCTAATATTCATATAAGCTTCGTGAGACTACAAAGCTTATGAGTTGGCATTTTGTGAGAGCACACAATACCCATTTAAAATCATTCTACTCTATGTTTGGTAACAAAACGGCGGTTCTGGCGGAAGTGACGGTTCCAACTTGTATTTGGTGCGTCTATAATGTCGCTTCGAGTTAAAAAATCATATGAAATACATACATACATGTGTGTATACAATTGTACATGAGCGTGCAAAGAGCAGAAATATCGAAATGTAGTAGAAAGCTGTAATCACGTTTTAAGCCAGGTATTCACATTAGTCATTCAATGGTTGGAACGGGTAAAAGAGTCGATTGCGCAAATGATAATGTGGATATGAAGTGTTGATATTCTTTGTGGTTAAATATAAAATGCAATAAACTAAATAGATATACATATGTACCATATGTTTTAAAAAATATTGTCTATAAGAATTTGTGAAATATAATCTAGAATTAAAATTGTTAAAAACACAGAGCACGGAAAACAGAAATGTATCTAAGCTGTTGCGTAAAACAAACAGTTCGCGGCCGTTATTGAGATCTTTGATTTCTTAATTCATCTTTTTAGTAGTATATATGTAAGTGTGATGTACATATGTACATATATATATATATATAGACTCTGTGTTCATTAGAGCGTAACTGAAAAACAAAAGTTCGCGGTACTGCGCCAAGCAGATATAATACGGCAAATACGGTGAAAACACTGACAGCTGAGTAGAATAACACTGTGGAACAAATTCAGGTTAGCAAAAGTTAGGTCGATTCTGAGAGTGAGGGGTGAAAATAGAAGCTAAATTAGAAGGCCCGTATCGCGGCGTTTGTTTATGTTAGTTCGAATTTTTTTTTAACCGACCTCCGAACTTTGCAGTCAAATACCGATTTTCAGCATATTGTTTGTACGGTTTTTTGGCTATAACTCGTCGACTAATTGATATGTTTTCAATCTGTTAAAGCCAAACTCTTGCTAGAGACCTGTGCAACAACTAATTTTTAAAAAAAAAATTGATTTATAAAATTTTTGTAGTGCTTATGAAGCAAAATGTTGTAAATTTTTTTTTTCATGCTTTTTGAACATATTTCCCACAAAACTTAGTCTTTTTTCTATGCTTCTCAATTTCAGTGTTGGTTTTGAAGAAACATTGAAAAAGAAGTTATAAAAATACGGAAAAAAATATAATTTTGAAATGTTAGTTATGAAAAGTTTTAAGTAAAAAAATTAAATTAATAATTTGGCCAGAATCGACCTAACTTTTGCTAACCTGAATTTGTTCCACAGTGTAATAGTAATAGTAGATTGTGTGTAAATAACGGATTCGCCGGACACGGCAAAAGTTGATGTGTTCGAACGATGAATACGTCTAGAAATTGGTGAGGATCAAATTTTTTAAAATGTTATAAAATTTTTACTGGAAAGTGTTGTATTCGTTGCGAGAGAGAGAGTTGCAAGCTTCTGCTAGGGGAATGTCACTCAGTAAGTTGCAAGTTGAAAACAGCTGATGTGACAGAAAAGCAACAACAAAAATTTTGAAATTTGAGCTATTCACCAATCAAAATAGCAACGGCTGTTTTGCTTGCAAGTTCTTACTGACTCCTGTTCGGCGAAAACTTTTTACTTTTTGGCGTTTCGAGAGAGTTTTACGTCATTCTCACTTTAATGACACTTCTTAGCAAGTTTTGTCACCGAACACAGCTATAATTCGTTATAGCTTTAAATGGTGTAATAAAGTTCAATAACTTCCAGTAAAAGTAAACATGTTCATACCTATACATACATACATATGTATATAGGGCATAGCATTCTCATGAAATTTTTTTTCTTAGCTTGGGTTTAGAGATATCGACCAAAATGTGAACCCGGCTAACGTATCTGTATAGTATGGGTATTTTTATATTCCGAAAATTTCGAAATTTCTTTCCTACTAGCCACTTTCCACTTTGTAGTCAAATAAGATAGAAGTCGAGCTAAAGGTAGAGGTCGATCTAGAAGTAGAACCAGAGAAAATGAGAGAGATGAAGAGATATGAGAAAGCAAAAGGCCAAAGGACGTTTGGCCATAAAAGTGGGCCTTTTTTCCAAGGATGACCAATTCAATATAGTTACCATTACTCAATGAATTAACTCATCTAATGTCATTTTCGAAACTGTCGATATCGAAAATAGAGGCGTGAGTATTAATTGATTTAATCCATTTTCAATGGCACACTCTCTTTGCCAGCTAGTACATCTCGGTACACAAATTCTTCATAATAGGGTGTTTTGATTTTTTAATACGATCTAATGTGCGTATTTCTGTAACAGAAACAGTTTATCAAACGGTGGAACTATTTACCATCGTAAGCCCATTTGATTTATCGAACCAAAAAAAAAAATATTAATTAAAATTCATTTTTTTATCTATGCATATATGTGATAGAATATATTTTTTGGTATCTAAATACTACGTGTCACCTGCAACGAGCTTGTCTTTCTGTACTGGAAAAAATTTTCATGTTGTGCATACATTTGTTTATGTGTTTGGGTATGGTTAGGTAAATCTTTTTATTGCTGGCAATTTACACTGCTTGCGAAATGCAAAATATGTGTGCTTTCTTCATTAGGCTTGGTTTATTGGGTTACTTAAAGTAACAGAGTCTTAGCAAGTAATAAGAAGCTTTGGGTCTAACGGACTCTCTATCGACAGTTTTTATATTTATTTATTGAATACTCCATTTCCTTTATGATACATCTTAAACTTTACAAAGGGCATTTCTCTCAGTGTACACCAAATTTTTGTACATGTACTGTGATACAAAAAAAGTTTTTATGACCACTGTTCAATATTACTGCCAGAAGCATGAAGATGCAAATTTTTCAATTAAAGTTAATATGGATAGGGTAGGCTCGGCCCGCTTGCCCGCTTTAAACGGCCAAACTTTATAGAAATTTTTAAGACTTGTAAAGGGACGATGATAATATAACAATATGTGTACATTAGTTCGTCACACGTTCCTCAGGCTTTTATCCCTAATAGAACTGGGTTCTGTTTACTACTTCATTTCTAAAGGGTGTTTTTTTTAGGGGTATAGAACTTCGAATTGATTCTCTTCACTCCAAATGCGGCAATTTTGCTTGTTGACGTAGCCATTCAACCAAAAATGAGCCTCATTACTGAACAAAATTTTGCGATGAAAATCAGCATCGAAATCAATCTCATTTTCGGCCCATACACCAAAATCACGACACATTGCATGGTCTCGCGGCTTTAATTCTTGCACAAGCTGGATCTTGTAAGGTCGCAAGCCAAGATCTTTGCGCAAAATCTTCCATAAAGTTGATGGACAAAGCTCCAATTGCTGTGCACGGTGGCGAATCGATTCATTCGGGTCCTCTTCAACACTTTGCTCTACAGCGGCAATTGTTTCTTCGGTGCGCACTGTTCGACGTCTCTGCGGATGCGTATTATCACATAGAGTAAACGTAGTGCA
The DNA here is from genome assembly GCA_949987695.1 of Merzomyia westermanni. NCBI lineage: Eukaryota > Metazoa > Arthropoda > Insecta > Diptera > Tephritidae > Merzomyia > Merzomyia westermanni. The sequence goes on from OX465289.1 coordinate 182,923,182, forward strand.
AAAACGATCCATGGTTAACCGAATTAATTGCTCTGATGGACGATTATGTCGACCATAAAATGGACGGAGCTCACGGTAAACTTCGCGAACTGAACCATTATTTTCGAAATAAATTTTGCACGATTTGCAAGCGTTGTTCTTTTGTCAACCTGTTCATGATGAAATGGCAAACCAAACTGAACATAAATGACATTAGAGTTGCCAGATTTGACCACAAAATGCCAGTTTTATCTCTATTCGAAAAACAAACCTGTAAAAAAAACACCCTGTATATTAATAATTATTTTAACTACCTTTACATTAAGTAACTTCCCGGCCTAGACACTTGAAACATGGAACATATGTTTTAGAACTCCATGGTTGGCTGGGTTGACAAGGAGACGGTTAGTTACAAATGAAGAACAAGGGGGAGATAATGAGGTGAGCAAGTTAGACTGAGATAAAAACGCCTACGGAGGGTCAAAGAGTTAGCGAGAAAACGACAAAAATTTAATTTAAGAGGGGGATAGAGAACAAGAATAAAATTTCGAGTTGACACTACTGGGTATAAGAGAGCTAGATTGTACAATGGTAATACATACATAGTATATACATTATGTGCAATAAATATGACTGTAATTGGGATATTCAAACAGTGACAAAGACAGTTGAAATCAAATAAACACTGATTTTTTTGGGTTCATTCTCTTATTATGAAAATTCAAGATACATAGGTATACCGGCTATAACTCATAATAAACTTTTTGTTCCCGCTTCCTATTTATTATGGATCGCAGTACGGTGACTCGGCTAGGAAAGATGCTTTTAAAGTGTTGGGAGTGTTGATTTTTGGAATGAAAGCCGAATCTAACATGTTTTAGTTCTCGTTTGACCTGCAACGCACATGTGGCGAAAAGTGGGAGCAGTATGTGCAATAAATATGACTGTAATTGGGATATTCAAACAGTGACAAAGACAGTTGAAATCAAATAAACACTGATTTTTTTGGGTTCATTCTCTTATTATGAAAATTCAAGATACATAGGTATACCGGCTATAACTCATAATAAACTTTTTGTTCCCGCTTCCTATTTATTATGGATCGCAGTACGGTGACTCGGCTAGGAAAGATGCTTTTAAAGTGTTGGGAGTGTTGATTTTTGGAATGAAAGCCGAATCTAACATGTTTTAGTTCTCGTTTGACCTGCAACGCACATGTGGCGAAAAGTGGGAGCAACGGTTTCGCATGTAAAATTAACAAATTATATGTTGTGACGGGCGTGTTAGTTATTACGAGTATATTGCTTGACGCCATAATCGGCAAAGCATATACAAAAATTCATTCTGGTGGTTGAGTGTAATATAAAACTTGAAGAGAAAATCATTGGTGTTGGCCAAGGACCTCACCCTCAGAGACGTTCGGAGAGTGTTTTTGATATACCCAATAAGTGTGACATCGTCGGTTTGCACCTAAAACTGTCGTGAGTGCTAACTGTATTCAAATAATCCAGTTGCGTTCGTAAACTCACATCACTCTCACCTTGTTAAATTAAAATTAACGAATTTCAATATTTGATTTACTACTTTCAGCCTACAAAATGTCAGAGTTTTACGTAGAACGAATACGTACCCCATTTGACGGCCACATTTCACGAGCCATCAAAAGTCGACAAGAAGTCTTTAGCAAAGACGACAAACGCGAAAGGCATAGAAAATTGGATACATTTCGTGATATGATTGGAGCGAGCATTAATTTAGCTTTACGTGATAAATCCTGTTGTATGGATGGACATTTTTTGCAACGTTTTTTATATGCGAAAAAATTTGACTGTGAAGCGGCCTTAGATTTACTTATTAGATATTTACTATTCAAAGAAAATAATACGCATATTTTACAAAAACTCAGTATTTTTGATGAGCACATACAAACTTCCTTAAGAGATGGTAACCCATCCGTTTTAAAGCAACGCGATCGAAAAGGGCGTAAAGTACTGACATTCGCAGCAGCCAATTGGGATACCAGCAAGTACAGTATGGAGGACGTGTTTAGAGCAATGTTATTATCCTTGGATAAATTATTGGAGAATGTGGAAAATCAAGCTTTGGGATTTGTAGTTATTGTTGATTGGACCAATTTTACATACAAACAATCGACGTATCTCTCACCGAAAACGCTTAAATTGATGATTGAAGGTTTACAAGTGAGTATGATTGAAATATTTTTAGTTTTTAAACGCATGTTAATAGAGACACGATATTGTGAGAGAAAGATATCGAGTTAGTACTTGTAGAAAAACATTCGATTCCTAAGCCGAAGTAGCTGTGTAAAGCCTCCGAAAGACGAAGAAGTTTGTAGGGGCACATAACACAAACGAATTACTCAGGGTTGAACACCCAGTGTGGTATAAAGTACTCTTTATAAAGCTAAATATTACCCAAAATGTAGGTCACCTCGATGCAGTACTGGCGTTGATTAAGGTAGAAGAACTCTTTTGTCTGAAACTCAAGAGTCATCTTGACTTCTTTCGCTTAGTATAGTATCAATACCATCAACATATACCAACCATTACATCTTCTAATAGATTGGCTTTGAGGTTTAGCTCTGATGCTCGATTTATACTATAGGGAGTCGTCTAAAGCCTCAGGGAGTAGTTCTAACGGCTCAGAGAAGTCCTTCCCAATTCTGATGGAGCTTTTGGTATGGTGAATATCGGTCGGTTCTCTTTTAATATTGGTTTCTTCTCTAGTTTTGGCGTACCGGCGTATCAGGCCTGAAGCCACAATGATAATTTATTCATTCCGGATCGAAAACGACCGTCGTGTAGTACCGCAAGGTAGTACCGGAGCGTACCGGGTCCATATCCGGCAAAGGACTGTCACTTCCGACAACACTCCCCAAAACCTTCGGGGAGTGTTTTGTTGTTAATAACAAAAACAACAACCACTCTCATACTTGCACTAATATGTGTAATTTCGTTGCCCGATGCATGAATGTGCTAAAAGGGAGATATTGGGAAATTAAGTTTATTGTTTTTCACTTTGGCGATGGATATTTTACCTACCTTTTTTTCTTTTGTTTGATAGACCATCGAATGGCCCATCACCAGTTGGAAGATAAACAATGAATTTTTGGACACCCTGTATATATGTATCATATCTATAATTCTTAACAGGCCAACGTACATAAGTAAATATTTGCGAAACTTTTTTTGTTAAAAGTTTTCAGCAGAATGCAGATGTATTACTCACACATTTCAAGGGTAGATGCGAAAAATGTTGTTAACGTAAAAATTAAAATCCAAATTTTCTTAAGATCAAAATACCCAGTGTTTCACAAGTTCAAATTTTAAAATAACATTTTCGTGACTCAGGAGAATATAGGCGTATTTCAGAAGTGAAATGCTTTTAACTAGTGGTGCTCAAAATATTTTTGATATGGTAAAGGGTAGATCACTGTACATGTACAAAAATTTTGTATAAACAGAGATATTGTTTTTTAGTTGAAAAATAATTAAATTTTTTTTGGAACTGATTGAGGGACTTCACAAAACACTACCTACATCAAGCTTTTGACAGGAAACCAACAACTTAAAATTATATTCAAAACATAAAGTTAAAGTGGGTGATGCCAGGAACTAAAACTTCTCAATTACTTTTCTAAGCGTGGGCATTTCTTTTTTTTTTTTTTTTACTTTAAGTACTTCCACGTGTAGTACTGATTAGGCGGGGATGTTCTCTTGTCCCTCAAAGTGCCGGTTATGTCATACACTATAGTTTTTTGTCTTGTAAAATATTTAGCTTGTTTGTGGTAGTTCTTTTGAGACCTGTCATGTAAATTTAAGCCTTTACAGTTGTTTCTATGTAAATTAATTTTAGGTCATAAGTTTTTGCCCAACTTTGTTCACAATAGGTTTGTGGTGACTTAAGCGTTGTTTGATTTCTTTGTTGTTTTAGCTTTTGGTGCTTGTGATTCCACCATGTGCTAGCTTTTAAGTGTTGTTGCAGTTGATTTTTTGTTTCCGTTATTCCTTTATAAGTTGAGGTGATGTGTGTGTGACACCACAGCTCTTGTATGCCATATTCTTTGAGTCTTTCCTTATGCAGGCTATTTTGCTATTTTTTAGGTTAGGTTTTTGTTACAAAGTAACTTTTATTCCATTGTTGGATTTTGTTATTGATGTGTGTCATGTCCAGTTTGATTTTTACTAATATTTAATTTTCGTCTGCTTGCCTAGAACCCTGATGTCTTTGTTGGTGTAAGTTGTCCTGGTCCTACCTTGAAGTAATGCGTAAATTAAATGTCTTTGTCTGTCTGTTTGAAACATGCCCTGTAATGTAATTTTTGACTTTGGTTTAGTTTAACTTTTATTTATGTGATTGTTCACGTGTGTTAATTGTTGTGTATTTTTCGTATAAAACGAATCCAATTTAATTAGAGTGTGATGTCTTATTAAGAGTTTTTATTACACGATGGTACATTTTTTCCGGTTATTTTAACAGTTAACGATGTCCCGTTCCATTTTTTCGAGATTTATTATTTCATACACGAATTTTTATGTGGGGCATTATTTCTGCTAATTCAAGATTTGTAACTGAAGTAGGTCGAGTTATTTGCATCACAATTTTCATATATACCATCGCACATATTTTTCGAGAATCATATCGAAAGTGCCTATGGGTTGATTTTCTTGGGAGCGGTAAACCTAATTTCAAACAAATTTATGCCTCTAAAGATTGGTGTGAAAGCTGTAAAAATTACCATTTACCATTTAAATTCAGTTATTGAATTTTCGTTTACAGCTGGTACTTTTTATTTTATTTACCCTACTAATAATTAACTTCTTACTAAAATATGTATCATATAACTTAAATTTTATTTTTCCAGGATTGTATGCCAGCCAAGTTTAAGGGTATACATTTCATAGCACAACCCTGGTATGTTGATGTCGCCTTAACGATGATAAAGCCCTTTTTAAATGATAAAATCAAAAGGCGTTTCCTGGTACATGGCACCAATTTAACAAACCTGCACAACATGGTCAGCAAAGATATTTTGCCACCCGATTTAGGCGGAGAAGGTCCGGCTATAAATACATTAGACTGGTATCATTATCTCTTGGAATCAAGTCAAAATTGTGAAACACCAAAATCTTACAGACTTATCGAAGCGACCGTGTACTCCAAAACGGTTGCGGAAAAGCAACACCAACCAGATCCCGAGGACTTAATAAAGACAATCGAATCAAATGAAACTTTTTTTAAGAGTATTAATCAAATCTCATGACAATGTAATCTTTTAGTCCCATATTTATTTATAAGAAAAAAAATTACAATTTGTATTGAAATGTCATTTTAAAAGGCTATATACAGAAATTTTATTTTTTTGTGAATATGGGGGTTAGCTTTTAAAAATAAATCCAAATTTTTTACTATCTCACCTATTTTAGAAGGAAATTGTTTATTTTTTTCTGTTGTTGTTGTTGTGGTGCTAGCGACTACTTAACCTGCCTAAAGTATCGCCTTTCATCCAATACTTTCATCAAGCTCTTCTAACGGAAGTCCTAGAAACCTCGCGGCTTTAACAGGACCAGAGTGAAATTGCTGTTAGAAGAGTAGGCTCGGGTGAACATATGAATAGATGATTTGTATCATGGGAGACACGCCGCATGCCAGGCAGACATTTGGCATGTCAGGGTTCAGTCTGGATAAGTAAGAGTTTAGTCTGTTACAGTATCCAGAACGAAGTTGGGCCAGCATGACTATTGTCTCCCTAGGCAGTTTGCGTTCCTCATCGGCAACAGGTGGAGATTGCGCCTGTAGGACTACATTCGCCGGACGAGAGCTGACAAAGGAGTTTACCGACTCCGTGTGGATGAGATTGAGGGCCCGCCGATGCACCTTTGGATCAAACGGCGAAAATATGTGGTGCCGGATCTCATCATAGCGCTTACGGAGGTGACTCCTTATTCTCCTGGGAGGCGGATTTTCGTTGAGCAGGTTCGCGCCATAGAGAGAGAGGTTCCGGTTTGGGTGCTGCGGTTTATGGCAGTTGAACAGGAATTGCCTGGTCAACATCTCGCTATGCTCTTTCACACCGAGCATTTTAGCCTCACTATGGAGGTGATGCTCAAGAGACATAAGGAGGCACCACGTGACAGTTCCTCCAGTCTGCTAGCCCCGGTGACGATATAGGCGCCGCGTAGCTCAGAACCGGCTGGCCGATTGGCTAGTACGTTGCCAGTAACGTTTCTTTATCTTTACCCCAAGTGCTGCCAGCTAGTGACTTGAGGATTTTATTACGTGTAGTTGAACGTGTTATCAAACGTGACCCCTAAAATTTTGGGGTGTGTGACAGTCGGAAGCTTAATCCCGTCCACGTAGACGTCTAATTCCATGTTCACCTGCGCTGTCCACGTCGTAAATAAGGTGGCCGAGGACTTAGTCGGTGACAGTGTCAGATTTCGTCCAGCGATAAGCCCGGGCAGGGATGGGAGGTATGATTCAACTCTCCAGCAGAGCTCATCTACAGAGGGGTCCGTCGACAGGATCGTGCAGTCATCGGCGTAGGAGACGATCGAGACACCCTCTGGTGGGAAAGGGAGCCTCGATATGTAGTAATTAAACAAAATCGGGGATAGGATACCATCCTGTGGCACATTCCCACAACATTCGGTTCTACGTACCGAATTGACTCAGGTTTTTATATCCGACCAAGGGCTGTTATTTCGACACTACCCTGTCTAACTTGTCGCCTTTGTTTTTTTCTAATGAGAATATATATTAGGATGGGTTGAAAAATATTTGTTTTCGATTAGCAATTGGCCTGAATTTGTAGCATCTTATAAAAAAAAATTTAGTTTTATTGCAAACATTTGTTACTCAACATTTTGAGATGGTCACCTCGATTTTTAAATAAACAAATAGTTTCAAGGAAATTTTTTTGGTTGAATCGATTAAACATTTTTTTTTTGGAGTGGGACGACGTTTCTTATTAATTCAACGGAAATAAAAATTGTAGCAGACTATTCTAGTAGAATTTAGCTAATATAGAATTTATAAAATAGCTAATTGAAGCGGGACTTTTTGGTAATCATTTCGGGATTATTTTGGGAATATTTCGGGATGGTCCCTGAAAAGCCCCGAAATTATCTCAAAAATATATCCCGAACTGGGACCAAAAACAATCACGAAATTATAATGAAAATGTTCCTATATTATCCCAAAGTAGTCCTAAAATGGTTGCGAAAAAGCTCCGAAAACAATTCCAAAATGATCGCAATAAAGTAAAGTGTACTGTAGTTTTTTTCAACCCACCCTAATATACATACATACATACATATGTGTGTACATAACCTTAAAATGCAAACCACCGCCTAATGGAGGAGTACCACTTATAATGAATAAAGAGGTCATTTCTCTGGAGATATGGTAAAATAGGTCGCTGTTATAGAGGCTACAGATTTTTATGTCGAACAAAGGGAATCTTGCTTGCTCTTGTTGTGATAGCCGATAAAGCACTTCCAAATCCCCAAATGGGAACCCGAGTACTAAACTAGGAGTAACAGTGCCTTGCCGAAGAAAATTCCGGTACACTAGGGTATTAAAAACCTTCTGTTACTTTGACTGTCTATTGGTGTTGTAAGTACATATATTGCCATCAATTTAACGGAAGACCTAGGAAACTAGCATATTCAAAGAGCGGATTGAAATTGGTGTCAGAAGAGTTGAGTGGAGCAGGTAAACAGCCGACACTACGATTGTAGACATACCGGTTCAGTCTACATAAGAAAAACTCCTGAAAGTATACTTAAAAAAACGAAATTTTAGGTTTGTTTAAAAATTACAGCATTCCACAAAATTAATTTTTATTCAATTTATAATATAGTGTATATATGTTTTGTAAATCAAATGCAGCGACACCAAGGACATATAAAAATTTAGCGCTGCATTGTTCCTACGAGTACTTGAGGATCTGCTGGCGCATCCCTAGGTTTGTCATCATCATCCCCTCCTGGTGCTGGTGCATCATCATCATCTGGCGCGGGTGGTGCTGGTAATTTCTTTGCCATATCTAAATATTTCTTGCTTTCGACATCATCCAATATCTTGAACGGTTGATCCTTGCCCACAATTGCTATAGATATATTCTGTAGAACGAAAAAGTAACAAAATATGTATATAAACTTGTTATTAAAATCATTTTTTGGGTTTGATTTCCAATTTGATCACATTTTGACTAAAGTGGCGGCCTTGGTGGTGTGATAGTCAAGCGCCGAGATAGGTAACATAAAAAAAAGTTATGTTTGGAAAAAGTGGTCCGCAACCACTTCGAGTGTATTTATGCCGGGAAAAACTTCTCAGCTGTGTGATGTTGTTCTACGCGATGGTACACATCTCCTTTGGGGGCTACCACTCATTGTAATAAAATGGAAAATATTACAATTTTTGCACTTACCAACAAGGGCGATTCGCTGTCTTCATCATTGGGTAACGATCCACGTATGGCCTGTATTCCATGACAAATCAACTCATCTTTTGTGCATGTAAAATTACGTCCTTTCCCGCTTATATTGCGTTCCAAATATGTACGCGCACTTTGTGAACGTGACCCAATAGACATAGCTTTGCAGTTAAAAAAGTTTGCTGAAGGATCAACTTGGAAAATGTGTGGACCTCGCTCATCGTAGCCAGCTACTAGAAGACCTACGCCATATGGACGACGATCATAACGTTGTGTGGTTACTTGCATCTTGTTACCAAGCATTGAAATTAAACGTGATACTGGATATCGCGCTCCATACGCATACTTGTAATTTAAGCATTCCGTACGTAAATAATTACTAAGTACACGAGCATCGGCTGTGATACCTGATATAGATATACCCAAATGATCATCAATTGGTATAATTTTACGTTGTGATGAGGATAATTCCGAGGCAGCACGTCGCAAAGCAACTAAGACAGCAAAGTCGGCGTTTTTAAGTCCAACTGTGGCTGAACCTAATTTCACAGCTTCCATAGCATATTCCACTTGATGTAGACGCCCCTGCGGGCTCCACACAGTCACATCACTATCGTATTGATTGCGAAACTGTGAAGAAGTTTGTTTAGTATAAAAAATTGTATTAATTGTTAATTTGCTTACCATTTTTCTAGCACAAAAACTAACTACAATGATTCGGCAAATAACAAATGACAATGCTTGTCGCCTAATTCAGTGGGAGTAATTGGTATGCTGAATTCTTAAAAACTCAACTGAATGGTACAGAACAGGGTGCTCAGACAGTTCAAATTACAACTGCCAGATACACGAAAAACATTGCTGATTCAAAAATCTTCCGATGACGAGTTTCCTTATTGAGATGCTGCGATAGGGTACTCACAACCCCACTTTCCTAGGCGGATGAATTCTAAAGGTGATGTCTGATAAAACTTTGTCGCGTTGCTTGACATTGAAAACTTTGCTAGAAAATGAAAAAACGTGAATTTTATGTCAAAAAAATGTGTATAATGTAATAATTTTTTTGAAGTATGCCCTGCAAGTAGGCTGGCAGGTATATATCATGTAATATAGCTGCTAGGACTACCCCAGCTGTCAATAAAAGTTTCTATGAGTTTCTTAAAGGTGAATTGCCAATCCTAGCCCAAAATCGTGTGTTCATGTGAACTTTTGTCCCTTTTTTACTGTTTCTTAGCCACTTACTCCAGTACATTTGCGATGTGTATGTGGTGGCGTAAAGACATTTTGCAGGGTGGTTAAAGTTGAGTGATTGAACTATTAAGCTGCCTGGCGACACGCAAGCATATGCTGCTGGTAGCCATAGCAACGGGTGGTTGTGTGCGTAATCGGGTGATTGTCGTTTGCCCGGCCACCATGCAAGCATAAAGCATCAAGCGCCATTTGTATTGAAAATTCGTAGCGTGCGGACGTAAACATGTCATCGGATGACGATTTTTTATTGCTTGTTACTGCAGTTGTTTTGGCGGAAAAAAAGAAAAAAAAATTCTTTATGAAAAGTTTGTATGCAAAACCTAAACAGTTTACGCAAGAGAACCTCTTAAAAGCGTTAAAAGCATCATGCACTCGTAGGTTTCAATAAACCGCAACGTAAAACCTTTTTCTTCCGCGACCTTGCTCATTTCACGTTCTCACAAAACTAACACACTAATGCTTGTCAAACACGTTGGCAACGATCAAATAGACCAGCTGTCAAGCGAAAAAATCTAAAATTTTTTATTTTCATCAACGAAAGCCGACAACAAGTACGTGTGAGCACGACTACCCGTCGTTCGCGCCGATTGCTATGGTAACCACCCGTTGCTATGGCTACCAGCAGCATATGCTTGCGTGTCGCCAGGCAGCTTTAGTTTAGAAAAGTTTGCGAATTCCATCAAACGAAACATACATTAATAAAAGCTAGATGTAAACGCACGCAAAAAGATAGGACTTGGTCAAGTAACTGCGTTGACGAGCGTTAAAAAACGTTTATAAAACATGCTGATTTGAACTGCGTATATTTTATCACAGCTGTCAAAAATTGAATGCCTAGCAACGCGCCAACAAAGTTGTATCAGACATGGCCTTAAGTTAACTTATTCACACTATCGATCAAACCATTGTTTACCCGTACTAGTTTGGCATCTTTTGCGAATCGGAGTGGAAGGCAGTGGATGAATGTACTCCGAGAGAGTGTAATGAAGGAAATCGCGTTCAGAGTTGTTTTAAAGTAAAAACTGCAACTAAAAACTTCAATTTAAACTGAAATATACATTCTATAGTAACTGATAACGTGTTATAACTACTTTGTATTCAATAATTTGGGAGTTTCAAGTCTTCATGCTCAATATTGCAGTATTTAAATTTGATTGTTTTATTACTGCGTACAACACACCCTGTGTGGTTTGTGTGTGTGTGCAGATTCGGAGTAAGTTGCGCTACTAGTAGACATTTACTATCGATCAAACTGATTAATTCGGGACGACGGGGTGAGAAGAGAGCGGGGAGTACATGTACCGTACCGTCAAGTGCCTTGAAGTTATCCTCTCTCCCTTGTATGCTGTTTTTTTCACAAAAAACACAAAAGAGAACGCAAGCAGGGCAATTGTTTACGACCCCCACCGTGTGCTAGAACACCTCCAAGAATTTCGGGAGACATATCAAGAGATGCTCACCGGAGAACAATAATTTCTAATAGTTAAAAATTGTAATTTCCATGTGGCTGTTATAGCCGCAGATACAGGGAATACCGAAAAGGCAGCATTGTGTTCTATGCATATACATATGTATGATTGTACTATTATTCTCTGAAATGTGTTTTGCACAAAAAACTATAGATCACGCCCCCGATTTAGGATAAGGCGCATTCTGAATCCCGGGACCGATACTCGTCTCTTGATACCATTCCGGCATTTTTGCCGTAAACCACCCCCTGCGGGTTAGGGGTTTAGAATATGCCCTAGGTAGGCATACCGGTAGTAAGAAACGACTAATATGCACAAAAGTAATGGCCTGCAACTTGATGTCGTATCTACGGATATGATACCTCTCACCTCTTATTACCCACTGACATGACTTACAAGATTCCACTGGTCATTCCGATTCGCTACCACGACAGTCGGGCAGTACCGCAAGGGAGTACCGAAGCGTACCGGGTTCATATCCGGTCAAAGACTGTCAGTTCGGCACCACTTCCCAAAACCTTCGGGGAGTGTTTTTGTCGTTACAGCAGCAACAACAACAACAACATTCAAGAATGTCCTTGTGTAAAACGGCTAATAGTTTCAGCAGAACGTACTGCGCTTCATGCATCGGTACTTGAAGCCTATTTCTTATTCTACTAGTAGCGCAACTCACTCCGAATCTGCACACACATATAAACCACACAGGGAGAGTTGTATGCAAGAATAAAACAATCACGTGAATGCATAAAACACCCAAATTATTTAATATAAAGCAGTTATAACACGTTATCAGTTACTATAGAATGTATATTTCAGTTTAAATTGAAGTTTTTAGTTGCAGTTTTTACTTTAAAACAACTCTGAATGCGATTTCCTTCATTCCACTCTCTCGGAGTACATTCATCCACTGCCTTCCACTCCGATTCGCAAAAGAAGATGCCAAACTAGTAGGGGTAAACAATGCCTTCCACTCCGATTCGCAAAAGAAAATGCCAAACTAGTCTGGGTAAACAATGTCTAAAAGTGGTAATTTTTTATAACATTTTCCAATGCTGCCAGTAGGGTAAAAACAAAATATGGGCATTTTGAGCAGATTTTTGAGTATTTTGTAGTTTCCACACCCCCATGAGGTATGCAAACAGCGCATTTCCGAATTTATTTTTGGGTGCTCGGTTCCCCAGTAGACCTATATCAGCCATATCATCATATACGTATAAAATATGCTATATTTAATAAGATATATTTAAAATAAAAGTAAAAATTCAAATAAATAAAAATAAATGAAAAGTTAGTAATAGTTCGTAATATAAATTTAATTAAAAAGAAATTAAAAAATAAAACAAAATAATAAATAAAAATACATATCTTCGTTAAATAAGGAATTAAAATAATAATAATCTTTATTATTAAGTAAACTTTTTTTTTTAATGAAATAAAAAACGACAACAAATTTTGTTTTCAATGAAAATAATCATAAACCACATTCTGCATTAAATGCAAGATGAAAAAGAAAAGATTATTTCCCCAAAAAGTGTGAGAAATACAAGATTTGTATGTAAATATGCGAAGAATAATTCACATTTGAAAAAAAAGGCAAGAGATCTGAGGAAAAAGCGCAGAAAACAAATTATGGGCGTCAATCTGTATAGAAAATTCAAAAATTTGAGAAATTATGAAACTAAAATATGATATCACATATTGAGATCAAATAATTGCTACTACATATATACAGGAATTATAAAAATACCTGCACCACTTTTGAAAACCAAAAATTGCAAAGAAGCTGAAAAGAATTCTAGATGTCGAAAAAGTTTTAATGCCACTTTGTCAGCTTTTCTTTAATAATGTTCTTACCGCCTTTAGTTAAAGTTCATATATATATATACTATAATTTGTTCGGATTAACGACGTTTTTTTCAGCGCATTGTTTTTTCACACCCGCAATCGCAACAATTGAAATATTACTGATTTATGCAATTTGGTTTGGTTCGTGTTTTGCCTCTGGCTCCTCATTGTTTATGTTTCTCATGTCAGGCGGTCCTCGATTAGGCAGTGTAGCCAACTATTTCGCTATCACTGTTGTGCTAGCTAGTGGTGGGAGTGCAATTTATTTAGGTTTGGCAGGTACTTGAGAATATTAGTCACAGTTCGATTTTCACACATTCACAATGGCAATAAAAAATTCAATCGTAGCGTGCACATCTCCCACAAGTAACGTCGAGGTAAAATTTGCGGACTTCGGTAGTTTCAGATAATTTAAAATATAAAAAAATGGCTACAACTTTGGCTGCAGATAGTTTCTGGTTGGATAAGGCAAATTGTCATAATGCCGAGCGTCAATACTACGAATCTTTGAGTAAACAGGTAAGAATGTGTGCTTAATCCTCTAATTGTATATAAGTACATACATCTATGTACACGTGTCTGTAAATTATATGTACATCTAACAAGACAGTTATAAATTTCCTTTCATGCTGCACTACAAAGGAAAAGAAAATTGTTAATGAAATAAATGAGGTTGGTCACATGAATGGTGTCCTTCAAGAACCTTCAAATAAGCAAAAAAAAAGTAAGAAAATGAAATACAAAAAGAACGGGAATGTGTCGACGACTAACTCTGAAAGCGACGAAAGGCTTTTATTAACCGGTCATCAGGTCAATGCACCACCAAACGAATCAACTAAGATCGGCGCTAAGACAATGGGTGGTGGAGAGAAGTCCAAAAAAAGAAATAAAGCAGCCAAGAAAAATAACGATATGTTGGTTAGAATTGAAATAACTTGCTCACATCGTTTACTTTTGGTTGAAGTAGTTTTGGGCTATTTTAATTTTTCCTTTTTATAAGATAATTCGTTAGTTTATTTTATGTACTTTTTATACAATTAAACAATGTTTACTCCTACATTAACAGAACGTGGGTAAAACGCGAGTTATTCCAGTATGTAGACCCGACTGTATTGGGAATAGTTATATTATGTTTAATTCGTGTACTAATTAAAATGCCAATGGCCCAAAATTATTTATAAAATATGATTTGTAATTGTAACAGTTAACATATTTCTGTCAAGGGCGTGCTAAACATACAATGGGAAACCGTGCCGCTTTATAGGGATGTAGAGTGATGTTTCATGAGTCCGACTGATGATGCAAGACAAAACACTTAATATCCGTAACACGCCCGAAGTTCAAGTAGTTGCAAAACTTGGGAAACCATCGGCGAATATATTTTAAGCCCAGTAAACTGGTGAGGCAATGAAATTCTAATGTAGGGTAACCAAATGGTAGCTAATCCTACCACCCAAAATGTTCCGAAGATTACATTTGGTCGGCTCCTATACTTAATTAAGCACACAACACCGATTCTGACCAAGGTGCATAATCATGCCAGAATCCTCAAGTCATTCGCTCGATTTATTCTACATTGTCTGCTGTGTCGGCTGAATAGGGTTAAAGGTTGCTTTAATTTTCAGTGTAATTTCATAATTTAATACTTTTCTGTTTAATACATATTTATAGTTTTTCGACATTCAAAATTTAGAAGCGGAATTTCCGGGGAATAAGAAAAAAAGTGATTTGGTACAATCTACAAGTTTTCTAGAGTTGAGGGTGATCTTTTCGAAATCTGAGTGGTTTGTTATATTCTTTCGCATCTTCAAAATACGAAAAATCCATGCCCCGTAATTGGAAGTCGCGGTTTTCGAAGAACGCGGTTTGCATCAATAGACTTTTTAATACTCAAGCCGCACGTTGTGTATATTTTTTTTATAGTTTACTTTTTTTTACAACTTTAGTTTGAAGCGTATTATTTGATCGAATAACAATTATCATTAGTTCTTAATAAATTCTAAAGATTTGTTCAACTATTTTTAAAGGGTAATGCGGCCAACAGTCAGTGCACTTTAGTCTCGGAAATCGCTAAGGCCAGAGAGCACATTAAAAATTCCTTAGAAAAGGTAATTGAAAAACTCATATATGTTTTAAAAACTATTAGTACTTTCATGCAATTTATGTGGTACTCAAATTAAGAGCGCTTTTATATTATATAAATAATTTTTTTTAAAATCAAATTATCAAGTCTGGCCATTTCCGCACGTATAGAAATTGACATCACATTTTCATAGCAAAAAATATATGTAAATTTCTAATTGATACTAAATATTATTCCTTTTTTCCTGCATATTTTTTAGATGGACGGTATTACCACTCTAACCACAGCACCGGCATCTGGTGAAGTCATTGATCGCGTTAATGCTATTGAGAAAGATAATGCTGATCTAAGAAAGTTAATAGCTAGCTTAAAATTTGTATGCCTGGAAACACAAACACGCGTAACAGCGTTGGAAAAGCGAGTTAGTGCCGAACTATCTGGAAGCACTGCAACACCCGTAACCAACGCCAATTCTGCACCCGCCTCCGCTTCTGTTAAAGCAGATAACGATGATGATGATGTTGATCTATTCGGCTCTGAAGATGAGGAGGATGAAGAAGTCGTACGTATACGTGAGGAGCGTTTGGCTGCATATGCTGCAAAAAAATCGAAGAAACCGCAAATTATCGCAAAATCGAGCTTGATTTTGGATGTTAAGCCATGGGATGATGAAACGGATCTTAAAGTTATGGAAACAGAAATAAGAAAAATCGTATCTGATGGTCTATTATGGGGTGCTTCTAAATTTGTGCCAGTCGCTTTTGGTATCCAAAAGCTTAGCATCTCTTGCGTTGTTGAAGATGATAAAGTATCAATCGATTGGCTAACTGAAGAAATTGAAAAGCTAGAAGAGTACGTACAAAGTGTTGATGTTGCTGCATTCAATAAAATTTAAGAAAGGAATTGAATAATAAACAAGAAAAGTTATAGTTATTTAAAAATAAAAAAAGGAATGCAAAGTTGTCCTACCCCAAATTCTGTATGAATTAAACTTTTCTTTTTCTTTACTGTCAATTGGTCTAAAAAATGAAGATTTATCCGACAGTGGTTTACCGATGAGCATGTGGAACAATCCATCCTATACGGCATCTTTGAGGAGTGCAAAAGCTCCGACATCCATGTACTGATTTTAGGACAGAGTTTGTCTACACCTTTTCCAGATTAAATCAGAAAACCACAATTGGATTTCAAAAAACTAAAATTGGATTTCAGAAAATACGTATCGAACTGTTTTTGCCATGTTAATACATGATTATGTATAAAGGCCATGGAATATGCAAAAATTATTTGCTGTGAAATAATCAATTCCTAAATTTTATGACGTTTAATTTAAATCGAATTGTCTTTTTCTGAAACCCTGATCACACATTCTGAATTCCAATGACATATTCTGAAATGCAGTTCTATTTCTCTGAAATCCAATTGCCTATACTAAAATCCCATTAACATGTTCTGAAATCCAATTAACTATTCTTAAATCCAAATTCTGAAATCCAATTACCTATTCTGAAATTCAATTGACGTTTTCTAATTTCAATATAGAAAAGGTGTAGTCTGGCAATGGCGTTTTTTCCAAAATTCATATCAAAACATACAAATTGGCAAAAACAGTTCGAAAGGTATTTTCTGAATAAAATCCAATTTTAGTTTTATGAAATCCAATAACCATTTCTTTAATCTAAATGACAAATTCTAAAATCTAACTACCAATACCGAAATTCAATTAACATTTTCTGAAATACGATTGGGGTTTTCTGATTTCAATCTGGAAAAGGTGCAGACCCGGGTAATAACAATTTTTTCCGAGTGTTAACATAGTGTGTCAACACGTTTGTGTTATCGGGTTTGATCTATTTTAAACTACACCATTCCCAGTTGGATTTTAGAAAGGGTGAAGTGGATTTTAGAAAGCATCAATTGGATTTTGGAAACAGAAAGCAAATTCAAGTTACGCTTTCCCAAATATTTGCCTACGATACCTAACAGTAAATATCTATTAACTTTTTGTCTACGTCTCTAATTTTGATTTCTATCAAAATAACTTTCTTTTCGAATGTGAGGCTGTTTTATGTGCGTAACCTATTGCGGCAATAAAGCTAGGAGTTTGACGTTTTGTGAAAAATTTTCAAGTGCTCTCTGCCCGTAATCAAAGTCGTTTATTAGTGAATCGGTAAGCGGTTTACTCCTAAACTTAATGGTTGCTTACAGAGAAAATAATTTAAATGTATACACCACAACTATTTTATCGCATATCAAACACACATCTTTGACTAAACCTCCATTTATTTATATTTCTCAATTAGAAGTTTTACTCACTATGGTTATTAATAAATTAATACAATTGATGAATTGATTCAACGTGAGCCCTGTGATATATCAATTATCATCAATATTATATTTCATATTCAAAGTTAAGTGTAATCTAAATAATATTAGTAACATACACACATGGTGTTAGTGATGATACATGTGACAATACATATTATGTAGATTAGGTATAGAAGGATAACATTTATGTGTTGAGATATTCCCTTTAAACCGAAGCTATGCCCAAGGCAACTCCGCCTATAAAGGCTGTTAAGAAAATATGAAGACTGTTTACTTTAGGCCCATTTTCATCCCCAATTATTGAGCTATACCACTTTTTGGCTTTTTTTGTTTTGGATTTTATTAAGTTCTCTGCACGATCAAGTTTGCGATCAACAAACCGTTCAGTCTGAAAAAAATATCAAGAATAATGCAAATATTGAACTTTTTGTATTTCGGAATATAGTCAAAACATAAAAATAATTTATTACAAAGCCTTAAGTGATGAACAATTTATAAAGATTATGTATGTAGTATTACATTGTATACTATAAACTCGGAAATATTAATGCATTTTTAACAGTCTCTGCTACAGTTAACATTGGTCCTAACGTAATTCAAGCACAGCCAATCCCAACAAGAGCGCCGCCAAGAAACGCTACCGTGAATACTGCATTGTTTTTAACAAATACTTTGCCCTGGTTGAATATAAAAAAAATGTTTGTTAGTACTAAAACAAACTTTGGCTTTTCTTTATATATGAACATATGTATGTATTAAAAACCGTTTGGAAAAATTGCCCAGATTTTATCTTATAAATTTTAAATTCCCTCAATTCATATTTTTTGCCATATCTCAGCGAACGGGTAAAGAACGCCCTATCATAAAATATTATTGAATTCACAATTTGTTTCAAAACTCCCCATCTCGGCTGAAAATGTATTGACTTTATTTATATTGGAGCGATTGTATGTCAAGCCTTGTCAAATTTTGCTTTGAGACAAGTCGGGTGTAGCGTTATGCCCCATTCAGTGCCAATTTTCTTTTTTCATCTTTTATCTATAGTTTGTGGCAACCGGCGCAGCTAATGTCAATGTGGCTGTGCGTGTGCAATGTAGACTACAAGCAAAAATGACACTGCATGACGGGTTTAGAATATGCCCGAGGTAGGCATACCGGTCGTAAAAGGCGAGTAATATGCATAAAGGTAACGACGTGCAACTCGATGGTTGATCTACGGATATACCTCTCATTACCCATCTTATCCTTGCTTACCGAAGGACGGGTGACATGACCTAAATAAATCGCTACCACGGCAGTCGGGCAGTACCGCAAAGGAGTACCGGAGCGTACCGGGTTCAAATCCGGCCAAGGACGTAATTCGACAACACTCCCCAAAACCTTCAGGGAGTGCTTTTGTCGTTACCACAACAACAACAACACTGCAGAATATCACAATGCCGAAACGATGAATGTTGAATTAATATAACGCAGTTCTTTATCAAAATTCTATTACTAATAAATAAATAAATTTTAAATTGAAAATGATATTTTTAAACGATTTTGAGTTGATTTGGTTTTGTGTTTTTCCGACAGGGTCGATACTGGATTTATATTGGAACGAATTTTCGTCATCCCTTGTCAATTTTGGTTTTGTAACAAACCGGTTTCGGCGAACCGCCATCTTCAGTGCTTGATTTCGTTCTCTTTTGAGATTCTACATTCCTAATTAAAAAAAAATTTTTTTCGAAAAATGTTATAAAACTCGTCGTGTAAGACATGTATTTATATCCAGAGCTGGGTAAATTCAATTCCATTAAAATCCTCCTAATTGGAAAAAGTAATCAATTCCTCTCCCCAACAAAGGAACTGATTAAATTTCTATTCCTCATAAAAAAAAAAACGAATACAAAAAGAAATTTCTTCGTTTCGAGGTTGGAGTAGATGTACTAGCATTGTTTTTGTAGATTTGAAATGTTATCAGTTTCTTTTGTGTGGGACAAAGGAACTGATTACTTTTCCAATTATGTACTTGTTTTTGGGAATTGAGGGTAATTTGATTTCTAGAGTAATGATTACTACACAGCTCGGTCAATATCTCAAAAAAATTTTCTAGTATGCTGTTGAATAGCTATTTAAAGCATTACCATAAATTGGAAATTTCTTTGCAAGTTCTTGACGGCTACGCATGATGTGGGATGTGCAAATTAAAAATTATAAGTGACTAGAAGACATTGTCCTTCGCAAAAAGTTATTCGCATATGTTTTATCCCTCCTCATCCTCCTTTTTTTTGTACATATCCCCATTTTCCTTTTCTTCCCCCCTTCCGCTTTGTCAACGTCTTTCTATTCCTTTTCTTTCCCACAGCTCTATCTGCCTTTATCTCTCGATAAAAAAGTCAAATGGATATATAAAAAAACACGCGTAATAGTTAACATGTTTTTACTACAGTAAGTAAAAACAAATATATGTATTTCTTACCTTCTCGATCCAATTTTTTTCTTGCCCAGTTACAGCGGTTTCTACTTTATCGGTAACTTTATCAAGTTTTCCTGATATTTTTGTCCAATCAATGTCAATGAAGCCTTCCTGATGTGCTATTTCCATCAAAATAATACCACCACCAATAGCAAAAGCTGCGAATTTGCCAATCTTCATGGTTGCAAAACCTGTCAACCTAATAAAAAGCCATAAACATATACATAGATACAATAAGTTAATTAAAATAATTCCTGGAAGAAATATAGATGTTTCCCAAGCACACTTGAAGTAGTAAGAGGCTACTAAAATCCATATCGACCCCAGGGGGACTACCAAAATAAGTATAACCCTTTTGCTCTAAGCAGGGTGAAATACTGCTACTACAACAATATCTTTTAACCCGAATTCAGGTCTCGGCATACAATAGATTTAAGTCGCCATTAAAAAAAATGTTAAATGTCCTCAAATTATTCCATAAATCAATAAAAAAAATACCATTTTAAATGATTTGAAATTAAGGATAAAAAGTCATCTGACTTTAAAAGGCACTCTAAATGTGTTTTTAATGAGTCATATACCGCTCGTTCTGATTGTTTTGTGTCTATTGTCGGTACACATGTAATGCTCCAAACTATAATACTAGGAGCACTTACCCGGACTAGGAGTTTGGATTTGCTGGACATACTGGAATATCTATTTACACGCTCACAACATTCCGGGGAGCGTTTTGATGTTGAACAAAGTGACTCCCGCTTTTGCTCACACCCAAGCGCTCCACCACGGAAACATGTTTTTGTCGTGGCAAACAACAACAAGACCATTAGCGCCACTGCCGGTTAGTGGGTTAGAACATGCCCGTGGTAGGTATGCCTGTCATAAGAGGCGACTTGATGGTCGATCTACGTACGATATATGATGTTGTTGTAACGACAAAAAGACTCCCCGAAGGTTTTGGGGGTGTTGTTGTTGTTAACAGTGCTTCGCCCTGCCTAATGGGCACGATCACTCTAAATTGTCATCAGGCTCTTCCAACGGAAGTCCGAGGAAACGCCCAGTTTCCACAGGGTTGGTAGGTGTTAGAAGTGTAGGTTCTATTGAACTGGAGATGTATGGTATCATGACGGGACATACCACATGCAGGGCATATGTTTGGTATGGTGGGGTTCAGTCTGGATAAGTAAGAGTTTAACCTATTACAATATCCAGAACGAAGTTGTGCAAGCATGACTCTAGTCTCCCTCGGAAGTACACGCTCCTCTTCAGCCAATTCAGGTGGTTGAATATTGATAACGGGATTCACAGGCCAATTTCCTCCAGTTGGTGTCAGCAAGGTTGGGCGCAGCATAGTCAATAACCGGTCGCCAATAGCCTTATATGTAGCAAGCAATGTTTCTTTATCTTTATCTCAAGTACTTCCGGGCAGTGACATGAGGATCTTATTGCGGCTCTGTACCTTTGAAGCTATTGCAGTGGCAATCGGTGAATAAGCTGGAAAGGTCTCGAAGGTAACTCTCAATTCTAGTACAGAGTTCGTCAATGGAGGGACCCTTTCCAGAGACCATTATCGTACAGTCGTCAGCGTAGGAAACAATGGAGACCCCCTATGGTGGGGGGGGCGGGGGGAGTCTCGAGTAATAGAAATTAAACAAAAGGGGGGAGAGAACGACAAAAACACTCCCCGAAGTTTTTGGGAAGTATTATAGAAAGTGACAATCCTTTGCCGGATATGAACCCGGTGCTGCCCGACTGTGTGGTAGCAATATGGTATGACCAGTGTAACCTTCAGGTCCATTCACCCCTCCTTTCGTAAGGTCAAATGCTATTCTTACGTTGACAAATCCTTTGCACTGAGTTATGCCATGCAGCTCCACATGGCCATAGACAGATATGTGCGGGATCGGTATTACCTGGCGGTGAAACCAAATTTTATGCTATCTTTGCTATGATAACAGCAGTGTTTTCACAAACGTAATTTGTATAAAGCTTTGAATCAAAATCCTAATTTACCCATTATATATATTACTTAAGATGAATCAGTAACAGACCAAACAGCGTCATTAAAAAAGAACTAGCATGTGACGTATTGAATTTTTTTTTACTTTGCCATTCTATTAAACATGATATTACGTCATTCAGCAAACAGATTTACTCAAAAAAATTTTCCCAAAATCAAAAGCGGCTTGTCTCAATGTATATGTATATATGCTTGAATACATTGTTTTGCGTTGTACATTTAAATGAATACGAGACATCTTAAATCATGAACTATTGTGCTATTATTACTCACCATCCTGATGTAGCGCCAATTATAATTTGGGTATAAGCAGATTTTGAGCTGATATCGCCAAGAACACCACCCAGAAACTTTGATGCGTCTCCTGACATTTTTTCTACTTCAGCGTTACTTGCGTTCTTATGTGATTTCGACCAATCGCTCATGCCTTACTTTATCGAGTTTTTCCTTAGCTTTCAGGTCTGTCTAGATATAAGATTCGAGTAAGTTAGTATATGAAAAACAAATTTATAAAAAGTGTAAACGAACCAGACGGAGCAGTTATTTCCGACAGAATTTATATTTTCGGCTAGCAAATTTTTTGCAAAAAACAAAAAATTCTCAAGAAATAATTCACAAACAATTTGCCCTTTTTTCGATTAGCTACCGGAGATGTAAGTTTTCCGATATTCGCTGCAAAATTAGATTGAACATTTCGAATGATTGACAATCTGATTATGTGCTTCTTTTTGAAACACTAGGTAGATCGCGATCGCCCAAAAGCACTTTTTTTATGTGTTATTTTGGATGTATAACCAAAGAGAGAGCCACTTTGAAACTAATTTTTGCCCAAGCATGGCGATCTCAATACAAGGTGGAACTTTGCAATCTGTTATAGTTAGTTTCCCTCGAATTTTTACACTACAAAATTTCGCCACAGTAAAATAAGTTATTTTTCTATTCGTAGATTATCCATATATATATAAAAGTAACAATAAAACAGCCTGTTGGCATCCCTACATTTTTCGCGCTTTCAAAGTCAGCTGATTGTAACTGCTTGTTTATGTTTTGATACATGTACAAGGTGGCGCAAAAGTAAGCTTCCGATGTTCAGCATATCGGTTGTGGCACGTGCAGTGTGTGCTGTTGCACCGTCTTGTTGGAACCACATATTTTCCAATCCCAATTCATCAAGTTGCGGCAAAAAGAACTCGTTGATCATTGCTCTGTAGCGCTCACCATTCACAGTAACCGTTTGGCCCCGACCGATTATGGTCAAATAAATAGTCAGCAATATTCCGTGTTCTGGAACAGTGTAGCGTAACATTGTTTATTAACGCGTATTTCGCATGTGTTTTCTACATAAATGTCAAAACAGAACTGACTTTAGGGGCCAATCGCAAAATTTATAGCATTTTCTGATAGGAGGATTACTTTTGCGCAGTAACCTTTTTCACCGACCGAAATAAATAGTCAGCAATATTCCGCGTTCTGGAGCAGTGTAGCGTAACATTGTTTATTAACGTGTATTTCGCATGTGTTTACTACACAAATGTCAAAACAGAACTGACTATAGGGGCCAATCGCAAAATTTATAGCATTTTCTGATAGGAGGATTACTTTTGCGGCACCCTGTAATTTAAAGCTTGCAAGTAAATCGGCTGTGAAATTTTAAGTTAACTAAAAACTTTATTTTTAAATCATGGAAATCAATCAACAAGGTATGTAAATGCATATTGTAAAAAGAAAATGTGTGTATATTTGTCTATTGTGTATTCATACTATATGTTTTGTGGTACTGTTTACTTCCATAGAAATTAACAAATATTTGTGTTCCGTGAAGTAGAACTTCTTGGCTTCCGCTGCCTTCTGCTCAAAACCTGTTCCAAATGTATTGTGATTATGTCTTCTTAAATGTGTCATACAAATTATTTGCTCGTTTTTTCGAAAATTGGATTTTTTAAGGAAAATATGAATTCTCCCATGAAGAATTGCTGCAAATATGGGAGTCAAATGATCGAAAAGATGACAGTATTTTGAACTACATTTATGAAAAATTAATAGAGACACGTTAAAAGAAGACAAAAACAAAGAAATAAAAAAGAAAGTTGTAAATTTTTGTAGCTTTATTAGAAAACATTTACCAAATTGCAACAGACTGTTGAGCAGATTCAAAGAAAAAAATTCTGAATGGCTTGCGTCGAAAATGATATTGGTAGTTGAAAACAAAGATTGGAAGAGAGCTTCTGCCAGCAAGCTAGGACGTCCACATTTAAATTATGATGAAGCAGGTCAACGTTTGAAACGTAAATTGGCCTTTGAATTATCAACAGAGCGGGAGCACAACACCCAACTACTTGTTCATGCTGCTGCAGTTTCAGCAAAAAAATCAAGTAAAGGCGACACGGCGTATGTTTTAAAGGAATGCTCATCATCATCTTCAAGAGCAAGTGTCTTGGAGAAAATGCGGCAGAGGCTCGAAATAAGTTCTATAAGAAGGATAGAAAAGCACATGCCAGAAAAAGAGCTATGGATTCCTCAGATCCTCTTATATCAAGTTTGCACATCAACAAAAGAGAAAACAAACAAACTAAAAAAATGCTCCCGCAAGAAGTGGTGGCGCTTTTGGAAGCTCCGGAAATTGCAATTACACCAGAAGCACCAATTGATGAAGATGAAGATAGACTCTCTGATGATGACGAAATGGCATTCAATTGATTTGATGTAAATGAAGATTTGGAATGAAATTAAAACAAAATCAATCAATTATTAATGCATTTTTTTGAATTTAAGCTTTGATTCCATAAGGGAGTTGCCTCTTTTGGGGTAGGGGGTGTGTCATAGGGTTTATTTTTTATTTTTCATATTTATATGCGTTGTTTAGTATCTGTACCGAATTTCAAGGCACTGAGTAAGTTTTTAGAGTTTATGCCAAAAAAAACGCATTTTGTCCCATTGTGCACAGTACTATCTTGACATTAGGCTATTAGAAAAAAAAAAAATTTAAAAAAATGGAAATTTTAGATGTTTGTGTTTGTAATTCGACTTGCTTCTACATTGTATTGAATTCGCCTTGGGTATAACCATGGCGCAACAAGAAAACTAAATCGGCTCTAGAGCAACAACATACCTGCAAAAATCAACTTGCAAAACGACCGGCATTAATAAAATAATATTTTCAAATATTTCTTGAGCACGAAATAGTAGTAGCCAAGAAATTTTGTCATTGTCATTGTTAAGAGTGTAATCTCTCTTTGAATGCTCAAACAACAAAAACATCTAGTTACATTTTTGCGTTAAGTCCTTTACATATAGCCAAAGAGGATATCTATCCTCTTTGATATAGCTAGTGCTTCAAGCAGATAGAGTACGTCACCGTCGACGTATCCGTCATGCGTCAAAATTTAGAGCAAAATCAACTTTGCCGTATCCGTCGAATCTGTTGTTACGTACACAAAGACTCACGTTCTACTGAGCTGTCAGTTTATTCAACGTATTGCCGTATTGTACCTGTTTAAGGCGTGGTTTCCTCGAAAACGGGGCCGCTTTATAGCGGCCGTCACATAGCGGTAGCGTAGGTTGTCAAACACATTGCAATGTGAAAGTAATTACGTGTAAACTAAGAAGACGGTGAAGTTCCCCGTAACGTAATATAACAGCAAGCATAAAATATTACGGCCGTCATGACGGTGGCAAATCTTTCGTCAACGTTTTTTTTCCACCGTCATATTCAAAATGGTGAGAATTCAATCAAATATTTGGTAATTGTTTCCTTTAGGAGACAACTGCTAAAACACGTCCAAGAGACAACAACAGTTGTTGTTTTGAAAAAAATATTAGAAACAAATAAAAATCTAAAACTCATAAAACAGGCAGCAAAATAGTGGAAACAAAATCGGCCAAATTGACCGCAACGCTCATCGAACTTTACAAGAAAGCAGTGCCGCTAATGACGGTAAGCATAGCGAACGTTTCCGAGGAAACCAAAGCTGTAGCGCATAACTCGTTGGCAAGCCTTTGTGATATGGACTCGCATTGATTGAACATTTGAACCGGGAACCGGGTCTAAAATCTAAACTATAAGTTTCGATATTGCCAGTCTAAAATATTTCAGTTTGACATTTGCGTTGTGATCCACAAATAAAAACCAGCTGTGAAATACAATTAGTGGCCAATTGCTATCGAAAATAAAGGAGTTTCTTTTGAGAAAATGTCGGTCCCGTTTGTTGTGCAGACACATACTCGCCAAGTATGCAGTCTTTACAAGCGTGCGCTACGCAATCTGGAAGCTTGGTATGACCGCAGGTAAGGAAAGGTGTCCGCTGCAAAAATTCTCGCAATTCGCTTAAAAGTCAAAAATTATGTAATTCGGAGCACGTATTGTGCTTAATTCTAATTAAATTCCAACTCTTGCAGGGAAATATACCGTTACAGAGCTGTGTTGCTCCGTCAGCGCTTCGAGAAAAATCGTCGTGTGAACGATATGGCTGAAGCGGCACGCCTACTATCAGCCGGCGAACAAGAATTGTTCTCAATAAAACACTACCAGCCAAAAACCTGTATGTTAAATGTTTGTACCGAAGTATTATTTTGTTATTTAATTTGTGTATTTCCTTAATAGTTGCCAATAGTCCTGGCGGCTGTGCATTTGAAAGAGAAGTAATACCACCTGACTGGGTTTTAGACTATTGGGATCCACTTGAGAAGGCTCAGTATCCGGAATATTTTGCTAAACGTGAACAACGTAAGAAGGAATTCATTGCTTCGTGGGAAAAACAGTATGGCAAACCTGATCCTAAGGATTTGGGGCATCATTGAATCTGTTGTAAATAAAATTGATTTTATTTGTAACGAAAAAGAAATATTGTATACATTAGAAACAATGTATAATGCTGGAAAATCTATAGCAATAAAGCGTGACCAACAGCTAAAACGACTCATTTAGTAAAATTAAATATATTTTTTTATTCTGACCCCTGGCAACGTGGTTAATCTACCCAACGCCTAAACTCAGTTCTAGTTAAACAAATTTTTAAAATGCAGTTACGTGTGACATCGATAATACATTCATGTATTAGTTCCGTTGCTTTCCAGCAAAACGTTATTTAATATAGATTTGAGAACTGGACTAAGACACCACAGACTGGAAACATAATTCCCTTTTCCAATGCCTTTACTCATGAGGACTTTCGGAAAATATTTGGGTAAAATTATGAATTAACATATGCTTCAAAACAAGTCAAGGCTGAATTAAGAGAAAAAATTTTGACATAATTTAGTTGCTTTGCAGAGCCCGATTACATGATTAAATAAAATAATTCCCCTGGTGCTAAAAAGATTAGCGAAACGTTAGGAAAACAGTGGAATAATTTAGTTTTTATTTACACACCTCACTTAGATCAGGAAAGCCAACTAGCATACAATAATTAAACAAGAATTGATCGGAATACATACTAAATTCTAAAATAATGTGAATATTTTTGGAAGAAAAAGAGAATACACTTATTATGCGTGCGTGTGTGAATTTATTTTTTAGGACAAGTTATTTCCAAATATTTCAAATATGTGACTTGCGACTCTTACAAAATTGCTTACATTCATACATTGAAAATATAATATCTTACTAACTAAAAATGTAGATAATGGCCCGGCGCATGCCCGCACCATGATTAACAGGCTTGCAGAAGACGACAGATGTGAATGCTGTATACTGAATACATATTTCTTAGGTAAGTTTTGAGATTGATAGAAAAGTATCAATTTTGAAAGTTACACAAAATATTTGAAAATTTTTTGATCCAAAAACAAATGAATTTTAGAAATGAATCATTAACGAATTTAGTTTATTTGCAAATGGATCAATAATTAAGGTTTTAATAAACG
The DNA here is from genome assembly GCA_949987695.1 of Merzomyia westermanni. Taxonomy (NCBI): domain Eukaryota; kingdom Metazoa; phylum Arthropoda; class Insecta; order Diptera; family Tephritidae; genus Merzomyia; species Merzomyia westermanni. The sequence continues at coordinate 182,950,935 of OX465289.1, forward strand.
TACATATTTCTCATCTCTTAACGAACCGCTGATTCGATTTAATACTCTCCTATTTCAATTCATTTCGACGGGCTCTAGTCGAGGACGCTTTTTACAATTGTTCGTTGTACCATTACTACCTACACCTCCTTCGGCACTATTGTTTTCACGTTTTCTTGTCAACGTCTTCTTATCCCATTGTTGTTTCAGATATCTTAGTAGCACACAACGTTTATCCATAACGATATGTTGTTCTGATGCCACATCTTCAGTTGGTAAATAAACGGATGGTCGTTTTTGGGATGTGCGTATTCCTTGTTCCATATTAAATTGCGAAAAGTTTTGCGCATTATGACTGGGTAGGTCCTTAAGGAAGTCTGCTACAGACATGTTAGCTTTTCGGACCTATGGGAAGCGTAAATGCAAATGGGTGGGTGAACTTGCGGATTGGCTTAACGTTTTGTTTTGCAATAGAGCTATCGTTGAGTTTTCCAACAATTTCAATTAGCGTATTGCAATATTTCACAATTGTTTGTGTTTGTCGTGCTCCCACAGCAGCACCCCACAACTTGACAGCGTATATCTATTGTATGAATTTTTTAAAATTACTTTTATCGAATTCTGGAATTAAGTTGGAATCAATATGCAATGAAAAAATATATCCTTGCCTGTAACTTTCAATGATTTAAATTTTTGTGCTTTAAAAACTGGAAATTTTAGGCTTTTGTGTGTTTGCCAATGGATTCACGTTTATTGTTGCTTTTGTAATTCTGTCATTAATCAAAACAGGTATGTTATTGAATTGACAGAGATGCATGTTATAGAACCAAATATTTGCTACTATTTATTTGTTTAGCCGATATGTTTCACGAGAAAGTTTTGAGCATGTGAAAAACAAAAAACACGGAATAAGGCCCAAGCAAGTACCCTTATAGTAAAATATTTAGTGGAGGATGGAAATTATATTGCTTCCTAATTTTGCAATGTACTGAATATTCTGGTTCAACATATTAATAGTGAAGGAAGAAGAGTTTTGAAAGAAACCATGTACCAAAAGTTGTCATATTTTCATTATATAGATCCCCTCTTATCCGGACATAAGGCATGCTACAAAACTTTATTCATTCCCACAAAAGCCAGGTTTACCAAAGTCTGTTAATACAGCATAAGCCGTTGCTAAAACAAAAACAAGCTTTTTAAAAATACTCTTCTTAAAACTGCTAGTGAGTGTTTTCTTTTATTCATCGAATGTTTAATACAAAAAATGCAGTCGATTATTGGTGTTATATCGCAATTTCCTATCCGTAACATAGCCTTACGGACATATTGCATTTTGGTCTTTCTCTTGCGTTAAGGATATGACTACAGCAATACGTTAACAGAACCAATGTTTTGAGCTTTAGTAATTTTAGATCGCATGCAGGGCTATTATTTTTCAAGTCAGAGTTTAGTCTAGACAAGTAAGAAATTAACCTAATACAGTATCCATACCGGCGTTGGGTTAGAATAATCCAGGTCACCGCACCTACCACTTATGCTTCTTCTTATATAAAGCATTCACACGGCGAGAGTTGAGAAAAGGGACTTACATACTGAATGTGGAGGTGGTTGAGGGCCTGCCGATGGACTTTTTAATTGATCTCGCGCAGGTGCTGGGGAGGCTGTGCACCTTAAAATAATTCTTAGGCATTTTGAACTCTGACCTCTCAACATTTACCGTCCTATTGTGTCTGGACGGAATGTTACTTTGGATTATAAGGGGTTATGATTCCATAATTCTACCATCTTAGTGGGAGGTGAATAGCACAGACTGCTTGGTTTGACTAAAAATGAAGAACCTATTATACACCAATCCAAGAACTCAACGCTCACAAAGGGCAATAATATGCAACTTAAAAGGGTTTTCACAAGTTTGGTCTTTAAGGCTGAAAATATTGTGGCGATTATTCTCAAGCATGTACCATCCCTAACTCAATAGCACTCCCAGCACTAGTTAACACAACCGAGATAACGATGGCTACGCTTATGCATGCAAGCGTATAACTAGGAAGAGGAAGAGAGATGGCGCGAGGTTTGCGAATACGATGCAAAGAGGAGATGCTAATAAATAAGACCGACCCTTCCAGAACACGAAAAGCGAACAACCAAGAAAGTTCTCGGTACGTAGGCAAGCACCCTGTTGGACTATATAAGGCGGTGACCAAGCAAGGCAGGTTGATCAGTTTATTTTCAAGCGTTCAATAGTGAACTACTGTAAAGTTATCAAACTCTTAAAATTGTTTTGCGTTTATTACTAGTAAATAAAACTAGCTATTACTTACATTATCTGTGCGTGTGTTTATTCGACTTTATAGTGATCGAACCCAGGATTGATAATCAAGGAATCGTCGAATTCGTCACAATTGGTGTCAGAAGTGATATTGTTAAATAAATACCGAGAGTTTTCCAGGATAACAAAGACATGGCAAAGCTGAATGAATTAAAGATTCAGCAACTCAAAAATGAGTTGGAACAACGCGGACTAAACACTACAGGCAATAAATCAGAGTTACAGTCACGATTGCGAGAGGCTATGGAAGCGGAAGGAATCAACGTTGATGATCATGTTTTTCATCTTGTGGAGGAGGCACCAACAAAAATGGAAGAAAAAAATAAGTCTCCGAATCCAGGAGCAACTGTGGACACAAACATGATATTGGCTGTATTAACTCAGATGTCCACTAAAATGGAAGAACAAGAGACGCGTATTACATCTCGAATGGCATCTCAGCTGGAAGAACAGAAAACACACATTGCATGTCGAATGGAGGCCCAAGAGACTCGTATTATAGAAATGTCGTCTCAAATTTCGGCCAATATTTCATCACAGCTCTCCGCTCAACTGGAAGAACAAAAGGCGTATATGTCATCGCAGTTGGAAGCACAAGATGCAAAAATTGCACAATTTCAAGATAAAATAGAGACCGAGGTAGATGCGTTAAGGGGCCGTATCCAGGAGTTGCAACTGAACCGTCCATCTGCTTCAGCGAATACTCCCAAGGTAAAATCCCCGTCATTTGATGGTTCTGTTCCATTCCAGGTATTTAAGCTACAATTTGAGAAGACGGCTGCGGTGAATAATTGGTGCACTGAAGATAAAGTTGCAGCACTATTCGTGGCATTGAAGGGACCTGCAGCAGAAATCTTACAGACTATTCCCGAGTCCGAAAGGAACAGTTATGATGCATTGATGGGTGCGGTTGAAAGACGCTATGGTAGCGAACATCGAAAGCAGATATACCAAATAGAGCTACAGAATCGATCCCAGAAACCTAATGAGACTTTACAGGAATTTGCATCGGATATCGAGAGGTTGGCCCATCTAGCGAATGCAGACGCACCCGTAGAATACACGGAAAGGGTAAAAATCCAAAGCTTTATAAATGGAATACGTGACGTGGAGACGAAGCGAGCCACATATGCAAATCCCAAGAGATCATTTGCTGAGACGGTAGCTCATGCTCTAACGCAGGAAACAGCCTCGCTATTAAGTAAACCTGCATACAAGGCTCATCGTGTAGAAGTGGAAACTCCGGCTTGGGTAGACAAAATTTTGGAAGCGTTGAACGGAGTACAGAAAAAAAGTGATGGTGCCATTAAATGCTTTAAGTGCGGAAAACCAGGTCACATAGCACGTTATTGCGGCACTGGCTCCAGTAATCCTGGCAATTTAAGTGGAAGTAAACGCAAAGCTGGAGAAGATGAGCAAGATGAATGCCCTATAATCTCTGTGTCACAACTCGAACGGAAAGCGAGTAATGTTACTGTTGAAGGCTACGTGGACGGGAAAGAGCGCTTGCTGACTGTGGATACGGGTGCATCACATTCCATCATTCGGAGTGACTTGGTCAGCGGGAAGGTGAGACTATTGCGGAAAGCTAAATTGTGGACAGTAACTGGTGAAAGCAAGCAAGTCCTGGGAGAAGTGACATGTAAGATTGTGATTGGGAATGTAGCTACTTATCACAACTTCTTGGTAGCGAATATTGTCGACGAAGTCATCATTGGCGTTGACTTCTTGGCTGAGAGAGACATTCACATCAACGTAAGGAACAGGGTTATGACTTACAACGGCCAAGAAGTTCCTCTGGTCTTTGGACACAATAGTGGCTGTACTACCAAGGGAGTCATCTTGAAGATGAAGCAACAGGAGCCTCGTAAAGCAGAGGTAGCTCCTCGACCAAAGGCTTTCGCGGACAAGTGCCTCCTGAAGAAGATTCGGCAAGGCCAGGAGGAAGATCCAGATTTGGCACGTGTGTTGAAAGGAATAAAGGCAAACAAACAGCCAGGAAGAGAAGAGATGGTAGCAGAGAGTCGTACTGCAAAAGCATACTGGGCACAATGGAGTAGTTTGAAGCTAATATCTGGTTGTTTGCATCGGAAATGGGAAAGTGAAGATGGCAAGAATCATCGAGCACTTATTGTTGTTCCCAAGGCAAGAATTCCAGATGTTATCAAAGCGTCGCATAGTTGCCCAGATGGAAGGCACATGGGAATAAAGAAAACGCTGCAAGAGGTAAAGCGGCGGTTCTATTGGATCGGTTGCAAACAAACTGTGAGGAAATGGATTACTAAGTGTGCGGAGTGTGCTGAGGATAAAAGACGAACATCTGGTGGTCATGTTCCGAGGAAGCAACGCAACTTAGTGGATAATGTGAAACAGTGCAATGGGCATGAGAGAACGGAACGGAATCCTGAAGAAACGAGTTGCAGGAATGTTTGCCGGGTACCATTGGGAACGAAAGTGAAGGCACAAATCTATTCGAGATTAAGAACGGACAAAGTGGTTGGAATATGTGACACTGCAATGCATTGTGGGAATCTCTGCAGGAGAGGATTGATGTCGGAGTTTCAATCCCTGAAGGAAATGAGGTTTAGTAAAGCAGTGCCAACCATTGAGCGTCTAGCAGCGTTTGGTTTGGGAAATGTGTCTGATCGGGACGATCAGACTTAGGTGGAGGGCAGTGTGGCGATTATTCTCAAGCATGTACCATCCCTAACTCAATAGCACTCCCAGCACTAGTTAACACAACCGAGATAACGATGGCTACGCTTATGCATGCAAGCGTATAACTAGGAAGAGGAAGAGAGATGGCGCGAGGTTTGCGAATACGATGCAAAGAGGAGATGCTAATAAATAAGACCGACCCTTCCAGAACACGAAAAGCGAACAACCAAGAAAGTTCTCGGTACGTAGGCAAGCACCCTGTTGGACTATATAAGGCGGTGACCAAGCAAGGCAGGTTGATCAGTTTATTTTCAAGCGTTCAATAGTGAACTACTGTAAAGTTATCAAACTCTTAAAATTGTTTTGCGTTTATTACTAGTAAATAAAACTAGCTATTACTTACATTATCTGTGCGTGTGTTTATTCGACTTTATAGTGATCGAACCCAGGATTGATAATCAAGGAATCGTCGAATTCGTCACAATATCTATTCAATGATTTTACATTACGTAAGGTGCTACAAATAAGTTTGTACATTTCCTAGGCGTAGATTAATTCCACTATTAGTCTCATAAATTTGAACTTGTTCTTTTGTTTGAGTTTATTTACGTGGTTGCAAATAAATATAATAAATTTTTAGCAAATTGTATAATCTCGGTTCCGCCCAATTTCGAAGTACCATAGACCCGATCTACAAATGTTATCGGCACTTCACCTATGCTAAAGCCGTGTTGACGTGCGCGTACTAACATTTCCATTTGAAAGACGTAACCCTTTGAGACACAACTGGCAATGCATTTCTCGAGCACATCTTTTTTATATAAACGAAAAGAGCCTGTCAAATCAGATGCATTGGGACGCAGAAGTATTTGTGAAAGGAAGTTAGCTCCACGAGATATCAATTTACGTTTGAAATCCCAACCGAAAACACCACCATCACCGCTATATCGCGTGCCGGAGATTATATCATAATCCTCCTTTGCTTGGAGCTCAATGAATTGGGGAATGAACTTCGGCTATAAGTATAAAAATTTAAGAACAAAAGCCAAGCTTTATTTATCGCTTTAGAAATGTATTAATAGTTCACTCACATGATGACTTAAATCTGCATCCATTATTAAGATAAAATCTCCAGTTGCATGTTTGATACCATGTATATATGCAGTACCAAGACCTAGTTTAGATGCTCGAGGCCGAAGAACTATGGTGTTTTCTCCATAGATTTTTTGTAGATCTTTAGCAACATCTAAGGTGCCATCTGGACTTCCATCGTCAATTATGATAACTTCATATTTGTACCCACTAAAAAGATAAAATAGATTGCATACCTCAATCAAGAATTAGAAATTGCATATACGCTCCGTTTACCTTTCGCTGAGGTATTTAACAATAAGCCAAATTATAATTGGCAGATTTTCTTTTTCATTATATGTAGGGAGCAATATGCTATATTTATGCTCACTATGAGACATTTTTTTCTAAAACGTTGGATATAATTAAGTTAATAATTTGTTGTTGAAATTAATGCAAAACTGACCAGCTGACGTGTTGTTTCGAGTTTAGAGTTGCCAGGAGAGTACACCTTTTTACGGGTTTGCTGCCACTGTTGTGGCTGAAACAATCTTATACTGCGTGTGCATCGAGTTCAAAAATAACACAGCCAAAATGCTTATCAAGTTTAACTGGATTGAAAATTCCATCAGGTAATTTTCCTTGCTAACTCATTTCATACCAAACTAATTACTTCGAAGACTAGTTCTTATCCATACATTTGGTAATTGTTTCCTTTAGCAGACAACTGCTAAAACACGTCGGAAATTATCGGGAAAGATATCAAAAGACGCGTTTCGACCTCGGTAATAATCCGGAAGCGGATTTTCGAGTTTTTGTTTCAGTGAAGAGATATTTGCAATCAAATTTGAAAATTTTCTCTCATTTTCATGTGGTTGCTGTAATCACAGATTAGGGTGTACCGAAAAGTGCATAAAGTGTGTTCTGCGCAGAAATACTGTGGACCGCGTAGCCGGCGTTGCACCGGCTAAGGGTTATTTTTTTGAAGCGCGGCCGACGGCCGCCTACGCAGAAAGGTGTTCTGCACATAAATACCTTAGATCAAGCCCCCTATTTGGGATCGGACCTGGGTAATTTTTGGGTTTTTTTGCGAGTAAGGCCGTGTGCTAATCGGAAACATTTTACTCAGAGAAAAAATGAGGTGAACAAGTTTTCTATGGTGTAAAAATATTTTCCATTTCGCTGTGCCAAATGAAATGGTAAATTTTGACAGTTCGAAATTTTGACATCTGAAAAAATCACGTGCGAAAGCAAATAGTCTGTGAATAAATTTTAAATGTACGTATTTTGTCTGCCATTATATTTCATATTTTTTGCGTTAAATTATATTTTATCGTTTAATAACGTGTTGGCATATAAATTCAATTGAAATAATATGATTGGCAATACCGAATGCATATATGTGTACACATTCGTAGTTGTAAAAATTTTACCTAGCCCCATGGGCTAGGGTAAATTCTGACGTTCATACTCACCGCGATAAATGTCAGAATTTTCTTTCGCTCTGTCAAAATTTACAATTTTCAACCGATTGGCACAGGGCCTAACTTTTCACTGAAGCAAAAGATTTAAAATCCGCTTTCGGATTGTTGATACCGAAGTCAAAATGCGTTGTTTGATACCTCTCCCGGTATTTTTGGACGTGTTTTAGCAGTTGTCTCCTAAAGGAAACAATTACCATAAATTTTTTTATATCAATATCTCTTCTTCAGATTTGCGACAAAAATTGACACATGTAATACAAAAGTGAAAAAAGGAATAAAAAGCCAAAAACATAGAGAAAACTGCTAGTATTCAGAAAGTCAGATTTATTATTATGCTCAAAATTATTATTATGCATTAGCTCTGTTCGGCGAGGATACAATTTTTACAAATTTGAAAAAATGTTTACTGAAAAGTGTTCGCCGACACAAAACATTTGCAGGGAAAGAGTACTTTTTGACATTTCATTGTGAGGTAGGGTTGCAAGTTTCTGCTGAGGAAATTTCTCTCACTAATGGTGCTACTTTCAGCTTGCTTGTCATCTACAAACGATATTGTGACAGCTGCAATGACTATTTTCAAATTATAGGAACAAGTGGAATTGCGCTATAAGAACTGTCAGTAGTCATGATGATAAGCTGCCCCAGAATAGGGAAGTAATGGTGCCATTCTCAGCTTGCTTGTTATCCACAAACAAAGTGGTGACAGCTGCAATGACTATTGCAATTTATAGGAACAAGTGGAACTGGGCTATAACAATTGTCAGTAGTCACGATGACATGTTACCCCCCCAGAATAGAGCAGTAAAACTTGAAGTTAAAATCAGCTGAGCGTGACAAAGCAAAACAACAACAAAAACTTTAAACTTTGAGTTATTAACTAATGAAAAACGCACCAGCAGGAAACTTTTTTTATTTCGGGAGAGTTTAACGCCATTCCCTCTTTACAGTTCTTTGCAAGTTTTGTCGAGAAACACACCTATAATCTAAAGTCAAACTTCTAAGTTAAAGTATAAGCAGCCACCCTTACAACAAGTTGAACAAACACATTATTATATGAAACAATTATTGTTAAGCTACGTTAAATACTCTTATTGGAGAAATCGGCAATATGAGTAGCGTTTACTGAGAGTCCTAAACGTCCAGATTGAATACAAATGTAGGTACATGTTTGTGAGCTTCAGACATCTTCATAAGACACATGTGTTTCATCTAATAAAACACCGCTAAATATAAACAAAACCAGCTGTTTTTGACAAAACGCTCATATGGCGCATGCGTTGATTTTGTTGTTACACAAATGTCATAATATAATCAGGTTTTGATATTGCAACACAAATGGGGGTGGAAAACCAGGTTTGTTACTTTTGAGAGCGTACATTTACTAGGGCATGTTGATTGATTCAAGTTAGTAGAGAAAAAAGGACGTCAGTGGTTGGACGGTTGAATTCCATCAGAGTGTTGGAAATGTAAAAAAAATATATTCAAATATAATTTTATATATGTAGATTACATATATACTTACAAATAGGTAGTAAAAATTAAATAAAAAATTTAAATAGTGAAATTCAATAAGTGAGAAGACCAAAACTAGTCCTGTGAAAAATTTACTAAGTATATATATAAGAATTAGTTAATAAGTGGAAGCTAAATTTTCATGTCTTAAAGAAAATTGCTTACCGATTAGTACACAAGGAACAAAAAATGGCCAAAAAGATACCATTAAATGTCGTATTTGCATCCGGTAAGTGTTATGAATTAGGTAAACTATTGTGCAATAAGTTAGCATTTATTTATATACCACAAGCAATCGAAGGACGATTTGAATGTGATTTAAATGAGGAAATTCCATTACATCCACTTTGCGATGCGTAATAGTCTATCTATGCTTGTTTACTGGAGAAATCGATAAATCACGCCATCCTGTCGACACTGTTATTGTTGTTTAATCCCGCAATAGACCAGACAGTGCAATCCTTTAATGGATATCATTATAGCTGATGTTTGCTTCTGTGTTATTGTATTGAATAAATACAATAAATTATCCAATTATAGTGTGCAATGAAGAGTATTAGTTATTATGTAGGGACCATAATTGGTATGAATTTTTTCAAATACAAAAGCATTCTTCGACTTTTTGGTTTTAAGGTAAACATTAGAGTTAAATTCTCCCATTAATGCAAAAGTTAAAGTAAAAATTTGACGTGGCCATCATAATTTTTTCAGGGGTGCCTTTTATATCGATAATGTAATATAAAATACTTATGCTATGTTTACAATGACTTAGATACTAAGGCTATGTTTACAATAACTTATATACTAAGTTTAGGCTTACATATAAAAATAATGACAATAAAATACAGTTAAAATTTCCCACTTTTAATAAAAGTAGTTAAAACATTGACCCCCATATTCATAAAAAATTAAATTGGCTTATAAAGCTTTTTAAAATGACATTTCCCTACACGTTTTGAATCATAAGAGTTATATAAACCAATTTTATTTCTTATGAATATGGGGGTAAACCTATTTTAGATAAATATTCCGCAGTTCACAGCAATTTTAAACTAGGAAAATACCAATTACTTTCGCCCCCTGGTAGTTCGTATTTAAAGTGCATGTTCATCCTTGATTTATTGCTACTTTTAAAGTTACACATTAACACTTTTTCTGTTTCTATTTATCGACGAAAGAATGGTTTGCTTGTTTTTAATGGAAAGTGGGGTCTGCCATGTTTTATTTTTGTGCTGGCTGAAACTCCCATTTGTTAGTACTCAACCTATATTTATACTTTCACAGTAGGTTCAGTTGGTCACTGGTTAACACATAGGCTGTATATTGCTTTAAAAAGTGGGCGGTGTCAAGCCCCCATGCCATATACAGTTTCAATTCGTAATAACGTCCAATATATTTTGTTCCAATTAATGATATTTGATCTATTTGAATACGTATTATCGAGGTGCAACAACTTATTGAAAGCCAAGCACAGCCGCGTGCATCTAGTACATTATGGATAGATGAATTTTTCCTCATAATCACACCGATTTCAATGCAATTATTTTTAGATATTTCATTGAAAGCACAAATATTTGTGCAGTGGTGTCAGTGAAAAGTGCCACTTAACACCGATACCGACCTAACCAGGCTCTGATATTTGTGAATGAGATTAGGGTTATATTTAAATCTATTACTTTTCAAAATTAACCTTAACTTAGATGTTATCAAAAATGTCAATTATTTTTTGGAATACAAGATTATTTGCTGAAAAATGTCACACTCTAATGTGAACGCCTTTTGATCATACACACGTACGACTGCATACATACCAAACACCTGAGTGCAAATTGACCTGACAGTTGGCGTGACCAACCCATTTTTTGGTTAATAATTTATGAGTAATGTAAAAGAAAAATAAACAAAAACATTTTTACAGGACTTTTGACTTTCTGAAAACAAATTTATCGACATATCTAGATACTTTTCTATGTCACGTCCCATATGTGCTATTAGCTTCTTTAATTTATAGGATAATATCTAATGCCTTGCCATTACCAATCGAACACATTTATTGAATTTAAGTTACATTTTCGAACCTACCCTGTGTAGTCATACTCTCCTCGAATTCACCTATTTCCTGATTGCGCCTAAGAGATGCAAGCCAATATTAAAAAAAATTAATATTAGTGAAAAAGGTGACAGGTTAGACAGGGTAGAGTCGACGGTATATCCATGCTGATGCTAAAACATCTCGGCGATGAGGGAGTAAGGTACCTAACAACCGTCTTCAATCTGTCCATGACCACCTTTGTCATTCCAGAAAGATGGAAACAGGCAAAGGTGGTGCCACTACTAAAGCCCGGCAAGCCGGCTAACGTGGGGGAGTCATATCGACCGATATCACTCCTCTCGCCAGTAGTGAAGACCTTGGAGGCGGTTTTGCTCCCTTATTATACCGCTAACCTGCGATTAGCCGAACATCAGCATGGTTTCCGCAAAATGCATAGCACTACCACCGCGCTAAACGCCATCACCACACAGATAGGTGACGGTCTCAACCAATCTCGCCCAAATGACAGGACCGTGCTAGTTGCGCTTGATCTGTCGAAAGCTTTCGACACTGTTAATCACGCACAACTCATTAACGACCTGGAAGATTCAAACCTTCCCCCCTGTCTAAAGCGTTGGACCGCCAACTATCTGAGTGGCCGGTAGTCATCGGTTGAATTTAGAGGCGAAAGATCAAAACCACGTATAATTAAGCAGGGGGTGCCACAGGGTGGTGTCCTATCCCCGCTTCTGTTTAATTACTACATATCGAGGCTCCCTTCCCCACCAGAAGGCGTCTCGATCGTCTCCTACGCCGATGACTGCACGATCCTGGCGACTGGACCCTCCGTTCATGAGCTCTGCTCGAGACTAAATTCATACCTTCCAACCCTTTCCAGTTTCTTCGCTGCACGGAACCTGACACTGTCACCGACCAAATCCTCGGCCACCCTATTTACGACGTGGACAGCGCAGGCGAACATGGAATTAAACGTCTACGTCGACGGCATCAAGCTTCCGACTGTCACACACCCCAAAATCTTAGGGGTCACGTTTGATAACATGTTCAAATACGGTGCTCATGTAGCCGCGATCGCAAAGTACAAAGCCGTAACAAAATCCTCAAGTCACTAGCTGGCAGTACTTGGGGGAAAGACAAAGAAACGTTACTGGCAACGTACAAGGCAATCGGCCAGCCGGTTCTGAGCTACGCGACGCCAATATGGTCGCCGGGGTTAGCAGACACACATTGGAGGAGGTTGCAGGCCTGCCAAAACACCGCACTCAGAACCGCCACGGGGTGCCTCCTTATGTCTCCTGAGCATCACCTTCATAATGAGGCAAAAATGCTCAATGTCAAAGAGCATTGCGAGATGTTGTCCAGACAATTCCTGTTCAACTGCCATAATCAGCAGCATCCGAACAGGAACCTGCTCAACGAAAATCCGCCTCCCAGGAGAATAAGGAGTCACCTCCGTAAGCACTATGATGAGATCCGGCATCACATCTCCTCGCCGTTTGATCCAGAGGTGCACCGGCGGGCCCTCAACCTCATCCACACGGAGTCGGTAAACTCCTTTGTCAGGTCTCGTCCAGTGAATGTGGTCCTACAGGCACAAGCTCCACCTGTTGCCGCCGAGGAACGCGAACTGCCCAGGGAGACAAGAGTCACGCTGGCTCAACTTCGTTCTGGATACTGTAACAGACTAAACTCTTACTTATCCAGACTGAACCCCGACATGCCAAATGTCTGCCCGGCATGCGGCGTGTCTCCCCACGATACTAACCATCTGTTCCTCTGCTCAACCGAGCCCACTCTTCTAACTCCAATCTCACTCTGGTCCACCCCTGTTGAAGCCGCGAGGTTTCTTGGACTTCCGTTAGAAGAGCCTGATGACAATGTTGGTTGGGGGTGACACCCTGGACAGGTTAAGTAGTCGCTACAACAACAACAACAACAACAAAAAAATTAATTGGCTTTAGCAGTGATGCCAGCCTAACAAAAACTTTGAACCCAAAGAAATTGAAAACTTGAAATCGCTAACTTCATTTACGCTAAAATATCAATTAATTAAAGTATTTACTAATGAATAAATGACTTTTGAATGCTTTATTGCATACATTTGCATAATTCCCGATTCTTGTTGTCTACGCACAAGCTGCTGCATGAGTATCACAAGGTTATTCAGTTGAATTCAAGGCTTTAACTTTTGGAATTGCGCATAGCTTTGTATTGTTAGTGTGATTTTTATAAATTCTATTTTTTACATTTTTCTTTTTTTCGTGGTTTATAGAATTAATCAATTTATTTGGCAAATACTACAAGATTTCGGTAAGGTAAAGCCAAACCCGCCGTTTCTACAAAGATGGTTCTTTGAAATCGCAAGTTTCACCTGCAGTTATGAGCACCAGGAATCTACTGTCAATGACCTCGAAGGGTATGTACGCGTATCGATGGGGCGAATAGAAAAATAAGACAAAACAAATTCATTAAGAATTCTGCTACTTGCCCATCGGGGCTAACTAAGGCCAATATGACATATTTCAATTCCAATCACCCGTGATAAGTGCGAGCGAGTTCTTTTGACAACCTAATTTTGGCTCAGATTTTGTCTAACGCCCATTTGCGGCTTGAGTCGAAAATGAAAAAAGTTTTATGGTTAACGCATTTAAGTACATTCGCAAAAAATTTATTAAAAAGTTTGTCTGGCACTTAAAGCCTTCTTTTTTCACATTCACTGTCCTGCCTGTAAACAATATTGCCTTCGCTGCCAAGTTTTCATATTTATAAAAAAATAGCACACTGCCGTGCACATACACGCATTTAATTCACAAAATGCTACAAAATACGCAATACAGTTGAAACTCTTTTCCGTTGAGGAGTGAACTCTTTCGTAATAATCGCGTGCCACTTGTTTACGCCTAAATTCATGCAACACACAACGTTTCAAGCAGAATATGGCTCAGGAGTCGTTGTCAATTTTATGTGATACACAAGTATGCATATTAAACTGATGCAGTTGTCTCATTAAATACGGACTATGTTCATGCAGGCTCATAAAAACGAAGGGATGCTTTGCTGTGCAAGAGTTCATTGTCTAAATCTACTTTTACGCGCTTCCTTTACGCTTTAGGTAAAATACGAAAGTTACATGAATGATAGATGTACATAGGTATTCTATGTTCATATGTTTCTTTGTCTTTTACATACTCGTACATGACCTACCGAATCAAAAAACATAAACAAGTAGTAGATTTTTGTAAAAAAATTGCAGTGATTTGCCTTATCTGCAAGGATTCGAAGTGATATTTAACGGCGTTGCTTGGCAGTTGGCCAATTTTTTTTTAAATCATGCCGTAGAGTTGGCTAAAAAATACATATTTTCTCAAAATGTGCAGGTATCTTACACTTTGGGCTATTTTTATTATTGACAAAATGCTAAAAATTTAATTGTTGTGTGAATGATATAACTTGGCAAAATGTATCAAGAAATCTGTACATAAAATATTATAAGAAGGTAATTCTTTCTTGATAGCTCACGTACACATAGTATGTAAGCATCGTCCATATGGCTCCATACATATGAATGTATGTACTGAGCAAAAATGCCATGAAGGCAATAATACAAATTTCTGGTTTCGATGTTGTTGTTGTTGTTGTAACGACAAAAACACTCCCCGAAGGTTTTGGGGAGTGCTGTCGATCGAAATGGTTAAGTAAGAACTAGTTTGATAAGAACCAGATCTTCACTTGTTAAATACCGGCAACACAAAGCATTTTGAAATATATTTTAAACAGATGATTCGTGAGCATTTTTTTTAACTTTAAAATGGAATTGAAGTTAAATGTTATGTTTATAAGATAGAAATGGTATGTTCATAAAATAAATCACATCTTGTTACATCTTCGTCAAAATAATCATTTCGCGCGATATATTTCCGAGGAAATGAAGGACGAGATTCTCTTCCCGTTGAATTTTTGCTTAGAAGCTTTTCATGGCAGCAATTCTGGCGGTACATTTCCCAGGATGTGAGCCCCTGACCTTCGGTATGGTAGGCGAACATGCATTCCTTGCTGTTGTTGTTGTGATAACGACAAAAACACTCCCCGAAGGTTTTGCATTCCTTCCTTTGTTACAATTGTCTTTGTTAAATCTCAACCAGTGTAAGAAATACATAATTCCAATATCTTGAAAGTGTTAGTTCAAACCAACACCTCAGACAAAATGAGATCACTCTGAATTAAATAAATAAGTGGTTTATTTACAGATTTAACTTATGTTACTGACTTACAATACTTATGCCTACGTTTACTTTCTAATTTGACTTCTAAACTTCAGTTTAGCTATAAATGAACGTAGCGGTGCGATCAATGTAAATATATATACTAAAATAGTTGTTAAACTCAATGCAACAATAATTTCAGGATCCATATATTTATAAGTAAATTTCGTACCATAACCTAGATATATTGTCGACATGCCTAATGTGAAAGTAATCATTCCAAAAAGATTATGTCTATACTTCAATTCTGATGGAGAATAAATTTTTAAAATAAATTTCGGTTGAAAATAATTGAATAAGCCACCGGTGAGACTGGCAAAGCATAGAAATGTTGCTGCAAGACCTGAAAAGATTGATAGGTGTTAAATGTTGTTTTGAATTGAATGGGATAAACTTTTAGAACTTACCGATTTTTCCATGTAGCGTAGTGAAATGTATCTCGGTTTGCGAGAATTTACCAACAGCACCAAATAGCGCCATTGAGCCGCCCAACAACTGTAGTGTGCCATGAATTTTGGATTTTGTGCGATGTGAAAAACTATTCGTGACAAAATTTATTGGATAATGTGACATCAGCGCCTCGGCCATTAAAACGTGAAACTAGATTTTAAGATTGAAACATGTACTGTATAGCTTGCTATTAAATGAATATATATGTGTGTGTGTACCAGACTTGTTAAGTTTGATTAGTAATTAGTAATCAATTAATTAGATGGCTTTTTTAATTGGTAATGATTATTTTAATTGTTTTTCAAAAAAAAAAGCCAATTATTAATTGATCATGATTAGAAACAATAAAAAAAAACCAAAAATTAAAAAAAAAATGTTGTTTTAATTACTTTTGATTTATTTTGGATTATTTTTGATTTTTTTCAGTATTGCTGATGGGAATATTTATGTGCTTCTACAGCAATACTGAAAAAAAAAAATCAAAAAAGAACAAAAAACAAAAAATATTCGAAAATAATCAAAACAACTTCTTTTGATTATTTTTGATTTTGTATGATTTTTTTTTAATAATCGTAAAAACCCTGATTAAAAATTTAAAGTAATTGGTAATCAATTACTAAATGGATTCTCAAGAAAATAATTAATTAAACCGGTAATCATTGCGATTTGTTATCATTATTTCTAGCATCATTAACCGACAATGCTTTACTTTAACTTTTGTTTAAGATCATTAAGAGCCGGTAAGAAAGTTCTCGGAGGCAATTCTATAGATTTAGAACAAAGTAAGTCTTAACTTCTTATGGCCTGTGTGCATAATCTTACTTGCGGTTGCTATTTTGCAAATAAAAACAAAGCGGGCTTGATCAATGTTTATTGCTGTTATTTTTTTTTACCCAGCTGTGCAAGTACACAGGGTGCTATAGTTTTGTACATATAACGGTGGTTTGTAGCGATACAAAATAATGGAGATAGATATAGAGTTAAGAGGAATCTATTAAAACATATCCGTCCGTCCGTCCGTCTGTCCCTGGACACCATAACTTGAGTAAAACTTGAGATATTTGAATGAAATTCGGCATACAGGTAGAGGTAGGTTGCTATTTAAAATAGGCGAAATCAATCTATAACCACGCCTCTTTTTTCGATATCGAAAATTTCGAAAAAGCCTATAAAATGAGATAAGAGCAGCTATAATGAAATTTGGTAGCTTTATTAAATGGTTCAGTCTGTCGACGATTTGACAACATTTTTGGAAAATGGGCATTTCACCGCCCACATATGAGTGCAACAATTTTCAGACTTCGACTGTTAACAACTACAGAACCGTTAAATTTGGTAGGTTGTGGTACATACTCCCATAGAAAATAAGCGAAATCGCCACGCCACTTTTTCATAAAGGTTATCTCAAAAGGAGGTAGAAATACTTACGAGTAACTGCCTATATCTCATTGACTGATACAGGTTGAATGATATGATGATAGTCTATGCTGTAACCAGTGAACCCAAAAATCGATGGTGAAAATTTCATAAAGATCGGCTGAGTATTTCGGACTCCAGACACACAGATATACATTAATTTTTATTTATAAGATTGAAATTTAGTTAAACAGAATGAGCCTGGTACTACTCACTTGGTAGAAGAAAAAGTTTAAAACCTCTACAGGTCATAACTCCATAGCAATTTACCACGACCACTTTTATACAGCTGGGTATTTAATGTTCGGTTCCACCCGAACTTAAACTTCCTTAGTTGTTATTATTGTTTTAGCTATAATTTCTTAACTGTGTATTATAAAGCATTGAAATTTAATCATGTATTGCCGATAATTACAAATTATCTGTTCCTATCAAAACAGAAAATATAAAGATTCGGCGCCTACGTCTCATTGGCGTTTCAAGACTCGATGTTTGGCTTAACTAGGTTAAGTACGAGAATGTATGTTTAGCGGAGTGTTTTGGTTAAGTTGGGTGTGCTGGGGTTAAGGGTAGTGCTGAGGTTAATTTGATGAAGAATCAGAGGCGTTGGCATTAAATTTAATGCATTTCAAAAGCTATTAGATGTATTCACTAAACATTTCGTTACTGGTTAATACTCTGTTCCCAGATTTCCCTTCAAAAATTTTGGACAACTCTCAACTATTCGATTTGCGCTTCATTGAAAGTTGTTAAAGTTGGTACGGTCAGAGGAAATCACAGTCCCATGTCAACCAGCCATAAGACATCTTGAATAACCAATAAGCGTGGGAAACTTGTAAAGTATGTACATACATATAAATATACAAACATACAGCTTGACAAAATAATAACGATAAGAATCGTATATATATATGCGGTCAAAGGTGGATAAGGCCTAATGCATTAGAGTGAGTAGTGGCTTTGTCTTCTATTGCAAATATCTCAGATTCAATTCTTGGGGCAGGTAATATCTAAGTCGGGGGACACCTCTTCAGGTGTCATCGAAAGTCCCGAATCAGTAGAAACCGTTTTTGTTATAATTATTACTACTTACCCCAACAACTGTAAGAAATGCATGCATTGCGGTATCTTGAAAGTTTAAACTTCTTGCCAGCGCAGTAAAATATATAGCAATCAGTCCGATTAGGATGTGATTGATGGTATTCAAAAGACTTTGTATCTGTAACCATCCTGAAAGCGCCGGCCCATAGGGAGTACTCGTTTCAGGTTTATTAACTTTACTTGATGTGGTCATTTGCAAATCTCCAGAATTCTTTTTTCAAAGTAGTAGTTAACGTAGATACTTAATTTTCACTAGTTTTACAAATTTTAAAATTATTTGTCTATCTTAAAACATACATTCCGTGTGAAAAGTATCTGTGGATGCTCAGAGCACAACTAACGTTTTTATTATATGGCATTGATAAGTATATTCATTGAATGTTTGTGCCAGTTGACTGCTTAGCAGTGTGACCAGGTTAGCCTTTTCGAGGCTAGATTTAGCCTTTTTTTTGTCCTTTAGCCTCATAATTTTGGTTTTAGCTTCGTGGCTTTTTTCTAGCCTTTTTTTACTCCAAACCTTTTCTGGTCCTAATACTATATTTTTCATACAACTTCGAGGAATATATAAAATTAAAGTTGAATGAAGGTAGTATTGATGAAGAAATACAGAAAGTTATTCGTAAAAATTATCAACTATTTTTAATTGCGACATCGCCTACCTAAAATATGAACTCTTTACAAAAGATACATTATTTTCAGTTGATAGTTCTTTGAAAGTTACAAAGCCGGATGTATTTTCTCACTTTCAAGAAGAAAAGTCTAGGTACTTTCCAAGTCAAGTAGCGCTGCAGTGGCGAAAGCTAATAACCGTTCTATGGACAAGTGTGACCTCTACCATTGAATTTTGGGCGGAAGTCCAAGAACATAAAAGCAGGGTTGCCAGTATTTTTTTAAAACATGTTGCCAGATTCTCCCTTAAAAGCCGCCAAAATCGTCAAATTTTACTTACATGTCGCCAACAAAATTTCAAGCAAAACGAAAGCTATAAAACTTTCCGACAATATTCTTTCAACGCTCATATGTATTTGAAAGATGTTCTGAACATACATAACATGGATCAGACCACCCCGTTTTGGATCGGACTTGGGCAAGGGTTTTTCGGCAATCGGATTATTGATGCCGAGGTCAAAACGCGTCTTTTGATACCTTTCCCGAAATTTTTGGAGGTGTTTTAGCACTTACGTACGGTCGTATAGAATTAGCGTATTTAATTCCAGGCATGATAAATCTTTGGATTCAGGTCAATTTTGATTTAAACAAATTTTTAGAGAAAAAATCTGAATTTTCTTTAAATTTTTCAAAATTGTTGGCAACCGTTCATCTATTTCTTAATATATTCAAAAGCTTTCTTCTTTTCAAGGGCAGTTACATCACCTTTGGAAACCTTTAATGATAACCTTTTCTCTTTATAATAAAGTATGCCAAAGTACGCTAAGTCAGTGTCAACATTTTTCACCAAACCAAAGTGGGTTTCGTCACTCGTTGACATAGTCGCCAGAAAATTGGCGCCAATACACAACATTAGTACGTATCTCTATCTCTATGGCGCGATATACAACAGGTATATCATCATAAACCTCCTAAGAGATTTTTGCGCCAAGCTTCTCTTCCAATTTGTGGTGTGCCGATTTGAATTTTCCCTACAAATTGGTGGGACCTACAGTTTTTTGCCGACTCCGAACGGCATCTACAAAGGAGACGAATTTTTGCTGAGAAGCCTGTCATGGCAGAAATACACTCGGAGAGTTTGCCAAACCACTGCCGAGGGGCGACCCCGTTTTGAAAAACTTTTTTCAAATCACTTTTGATGTTACCTGTACCAGGGCTCGAACCATGGACCTTCGGTGTGGTAGGCCGGCAACACTACCTTCACACCACGGCGGCCGCCTGTATGCCTATGCACATATTAGGCGCGTTCCAATCAGAAGTGATCCAGATCCAGATAGAAATTTTGCATGTAAATGCATCAAAAACATTGTGATCTTGATCTTTATGATAAATACCCAAACTTTGTACACAGACTCAAGCTATTCTGATTCATCAGAAGAAGAAAATTTTATAAAATTTATTAGTTTGTAGTGATTTTTCTATAGTATGTATTTCTTTGAAAAAATTCCTAGTCAAGGAAAATGTGCCTGAACAAGAATAGTTCCTTTAAGTTATGTCTTCAGCTTTATATACAAATATTTTAGGCTAAAGTAAAAAATTTGAAATGGATTTCGTAAAAAAATGTCCGACTTTTTTAGCTTTTTTTTCTTAATTTTAGCCTTTTCTAACCATTTTTTTTTTGCAGATTTAGCCTCCTTTTTTCTATCACCTGGTCACACTGCTGCTTAGTTGTTTGGGTCTTTAATGACGTGTAAGAGACATTGGGGCATAAGAGCAAGAGAGCTAACAAAACGCCACTCAGCTATTGAAAGCATGATCCAACTACAACAGGTCGAAGCAGCTCGACAAACATACAAACACACACAAATTTTCCATGTATTTTGCTTTTGTAATTTGTGAGTTTAACGTCAAAATCGTACTGAGAAATGAGTGTAATGTCAAAATTCGAGCCAAAAGTAAAAATCAGCTGGTCTATTAACACGACCTGTATTATTGGATCATGATTGAAACTACTATAAGCGTATGCATGTATTTATGTACACAGTTAGTAAATAAATATTTTTATACCCAGATGCTGCATTTTCACACCTTTTAAAATCAAGACAGACAAAACGTCCAGTTAAAATTGTTTCAGCATAATAAATGAAATAAATTGAGCAGGACCGTCCGTAAGCTTAGGATACTACTGTAAGTTTTTTTATTTTTAAC
This sequence comes from Merzomyia westermanni, assembly GCA_949987695.1. Taxonomy (NCBI): domain Eukaryota; kingdom Metazoa; phylum Arthropoda; class Insecta; order Diptera; family Tephritidae; genus Merzomyia; species Merzomyia westermanni. Next base: position 182,972,067 of record OX465289.1, read on the forward strand.
TAGATGCCGTCGGTGGTGTCAGGCTTAGGCACGTATCCAAATAAAAGTAGTAAAGGGTGTTTTTTAGGGGTATAGAACTTTGAATTGAAATAAAACACAAGAAAATCGTTTTAAGGTCCATAAATTTGGCTTTATTGGAAGGATAATTTTATGCCATTAATGTTTAAATATGATTTCGGGCATGTGGCCGCCGCGGCTGGCTCGAATAAAGCCAATTCTACAGGTCCAATTTTCAACCACTTTTTCGAGCATATGGGGCCGTATGTCGGCAATAACGCCACGAATGTTGGCTTCCAATTCCCCTAACGTTTCTGGTTTGTTGGTGTAGACGAGCGACTTCACATATCCCCAAAGAAAATAATCCAATGGTGTCAAATCACACGACCTTGGTGGCCAATTGACAGGTCCATTCCGCGAAATTATGCGCTCATCGAATGTTTCCTTCAATAAATCGATTGTGACGTGCGCTGTGTGGCATGTAGCGCCGTCTTGTTGGAACCACAACTCATCCACATTCATGCCATCCAATTCGGGAACAAAATAGTCGGTTATCATGGCTCTATACCGGTCTCCATTAACGGTAGCTGCCTCTCCAGCATTATTGCGGAAGAAGTATGGCCCAATGACTCCACCAGCCCATAGAGCACACCAAACAGTCAGTTTTTGTGGATGTAATGGCGTTTCAAGGGTCTCATGTGGATTCTCTTCACTCCAAATGCGGCAATTTTGCTTGTTGACGTAGCCATTCAACCAAAAATGAGCCTCATCACTGAACAAAATTTTGCGATGAAAATCAGCATCGAAATCAATCTCATTTTCGGCCCATACACCAAAATCACGACGCATTGCATGGTCTCGCGGCTTTAATTCTTGCACAAGCTGGATCTTGTAAGGTCGCAAGCCAAGATCTTTGCGCAAAATCTTCCATAAAGTTGATGGACAAAGCTCCAATTGCTGTGCACGGTGGCGAATCGATTCATTCGGGTCCTCTTCAACACTTTGCTCTACAGCGGCAATTGTTTCTTCGGTGCGCACTGTTCGACGTCTCTGCGGATGCGTATTATCACATAGAGTAAACGTAGTGCGAAAACGATCCATGGTTAACCGAATTAATTGCTCTGATGGACGATTATGTCGACCATAAAATGGACGGAGCTCACGGTAAACTTCGCGAACTGAACCATTATTTTCGAAATAAATTTGCACGATTTGCAAGCGTTGTTCTTTTGTCAACCTGTTCATGATGAAATGGCAAACCAAACTGAACATAAATGACATTAGAGTTGCCAGATTTGACCACAAAATGCCAGTTTTATCTCTATTCGAAAAACAAACCCGTAAAAAAAACACCCTGTATATGCAGCAGCAACGAACAACAGTGTTCTATAGTTCAAGATAGGAATTCAGCAATATATCATTATGTCAGCTTATTGTTGTTGTTGTTGTGGTAACGACAAAAACACTCCCCGAAGGTTTTAGGGAGTGTTGTCGAATTAACAGTCCTTGGCCGGATTTGAACACGGTACGTTCCGGTACTCCCTTGCGATACTGCCCGACTGTCGTGGTAGCGATTTATGACCAGTGAAACCTTCTAGGTCATGTCACCCCTCCTTCCGTGAGGAAGGATAAGATGGGTAATGAGAGGCATCATATCCGTAGATCCATCGAGTTGCACGTCATTACCTTTGTGCATATTAGTCGCCTTTTACGACCGGTATGCCTACCTCGGGCATATTCTAAGCCCCTAACCCACAGGGGCGATGGCAGCTTATTCCAATGCTTCGGTAGCCATAAGCCGAAATGAGTTGAAGTATTTTAAAACACACGGTACACATATTAAATTAGCAAAATCAGTTGATAAAAACGCAAAGTGCCTGGGTAAATTTGATAAAGCAATGCATGTTTTTACAACCAAAAGATTTGTACAATTGGAGTTAAAAAACTATAAATTTCAATGGGCACATGTTTTTAGAATTGACGAACAAATTAGATATAGACATAGCTTATGTTCGTATCACAGACAAAATAACTATAACTTTAGTCCTAAAGCTCACAGTATATTTACGTAACACATATGTATGTATATATTATTATTTATAGGGATAGGTATACTCCAATTAAAGATATTTAGTCATTTAAATTGATTGGCCAAAATAATAAGTGAACAGAATTTCTTTTTGAAAAAAAAAAAGAATTCGCTTATCAGATTATTATTCCATGATTTATAAGTTTTCCTATTTTATGGGGCTCCAGAAAAAATTAAGCTGTGATAGGCTTCCAATAAAGGTTGATCCCAGAGACCAGGCGCTTTCTGACACAACGAATCCTTGTTCTAAAATAAAAAGGCTGACAGTCTCCTCTTGAGGTTACTTCGCATGCTCTCGATTAGGTTGAGGCTCACTGGCCCTTGCATACAGTGCATATTTATAATTCGGTACCACTCTGATACTAACCTCGAAGTATGCTTAGGCTTGTTATCATGTTGATAGCCCCATTTTATATTTTCACCCCTATTTGCCATTCAAATTTTTTTTATTTTGACAAAATTTTCGTATAGCTGAATATATAAAAGAATTTTCACAAGTTTACCCAACAAGCAATGTAAACAAAAATATGTAAAAATAAATGTTTAAAAACTTTCCGAAATAAATATAGAGCTTAAAAAATTCTGACTTTTCGTCTATAAAACTTTTGAAAATAAAGGTTTTGTAATTGAAACGACACGTTGATAAAAAGCTTATTAATGTAAGCCTACAAAAAAGTTTGAAAGAAAGCTTTTTATAAGTGTGTTTTCTGAAACTGTATTCAAACCATATTTTGTATATTATTTAACTAGTGCAATAAAATAAATAAATAAGTTGTAATCACGCATTGGATGCTGCATATTATTAGCATATTGCAGAAGATTTTTGCTATTTCGTTCGAATTCTCATGTAAAATCTTTCATGAATAGAATTAGAAAATTTTTTGAATTGAAAAGAAAAAACCGACAAATAGTTTTCTCTGGAGTTTTTGTAAACAGTTGTATTTCACTTTTAAAGTAAAATGATTCACAACAGTTTGCTTTTGGAGTTTATAAAAAGTTTACTTTAAACTTTCAAATAAATTAAAACTGAAAAAGCTTACATATAGCTATTGTAGCAAGTTTACTTTAAATTATTTTAAAAAACATTTACAGAAATGCTTGTTCGGTAGTTTCAATTGCAGGTGTTATAATGTAATGGAATAAAACTTGCATACACCTATTATTTTGTCCGTAAGTGTACATACAGACGATTGCTTAAGGCAACATCTGGGTATATAATGTTCAGTTTCGCCGGAACTAGACTTCTTACTTGCATATTTTAGTGCCAACTCAGCGCGCTTGTTTTGGTGTTATTGTGTTAGTTCATGTGGGTTGGACTAGTTTTGGAACCGGCAAGTCGACAAACAAACCTAAACTATTTCCCTCAGTCAGCATCCAACTTTTTTTTTGTTCTCACATACAATTAAATACACGTAGCATGTTATATGGGGTTTCCAAGAGTTGTGCTCTTTTATACTCTTGAATGGAGAGTCAAAATTCTTTCAATTATTATAATGAGCTTCATAATCAAAATAGACAGCATGGAACAAATTCAATAGGTAATGGCCGGCTTGAAGAGATAGCTAGTTTGCACATATAATTTTATGCATTCAAATATGTATACATGGTCTAGCGCCTGAAAGCATGCTATACGAATTAAATAATTTCTTAATATTCATTTCCTCACATCTTTCAGATGAAGATCCAGCGTTTCCTGCTAGCGAACTGAATACCCATGGCCCTACAGTGCATGGATGGCGTAGCGCTCCTGGTAGCAGCATCACACCACACGATATTGTACTAAGATTTCACAAACCGGCGAAAATATGTCGCATTCAAATATTAGCACATCAGTTCCTTATACGTGAGTTAAACTTTTATTGCAGTTTTAATTAACCCCTAACCCTTCCCTTTTCAATTTTTTTTTTTTTATTAGCGGAAAAAGTTGAACTATGGCTGCATTACTCCCCCAAAGGCATACCGAGCACACCATCTTCGCAGTGTTTCGACTTTCTCGGCTTTGTTGCGCTCTCTGACAATGCGATCACCAATCATAAGTCACGCGAACTGCAAAGCGTTTCAGTGAATCCGCGCCGTGGTACCCATTTAAAGTTACGTCTTAGTACCGCACATCGCAATGACTTTAATCCAAATGGGCAAATTGCATTGATTGCAGTCAATGTCTTAGGAGAGGAGTTTGATAAGAATGTTGTTACCGTAGCCGCAGATAGCGGCGCACCGGCGGGATCGCAAGAGCTTGCAGTAGGCAGCAACGCACAATCAACGAACAATGAGATGAATACTACTGAATTGTCTGGTTCCAACAGTGTTGCAAAGAGCGCCATCGAACCAACATTATTGTCCATATGCGATGATCTACTATTTTCCATGTACGTCGAGGAGTCAATAACGGAGATAATACGAGAGATGGAGGAGAAGAAATCACAAGCAATTGGTGCGGAACGTTTTGAGTATGCGCGCAAGCTCAAATTATGCATGACTGCGCTCCGAACCGCAGGTGAACGCCTGGGCCGTTATGCATTAGCCAAACGGCAGGCAGTGCAACAGGAAGATTTCACAACGGCAAGGTTGCGTAAAGAACAAATAGAAATGTATAAATCAGTAGTTTTGAAGCATTTGCTGGTTAACGATTTGCTCGAAAAGGATGGTTTGAATGCCGCCAATGACATGGCTTGTGAAGTTTATGCTAGTAAACCAATTTTGCCGCCTGCACCAAGCCTACAAGATGTCGCACAAGCGCTTGCCGAAGCGCATTACCAAATAAGCACAATGAGCCCAAAGAGTACACAAGATGATCGTTCCTCAGTAGATGGTTGTAGTTCGAGTAGCGCTATCGGTTGTGGTGGGACATTAACTGCGGGTGCAGCAGCACAAAACAGTACAAACGAAAATATGTCACTGCAATCAAACGCAAATTTGCGTAAATCGCATGATGATATACCAGTTTCACCTAAATTGGGGAAAGGGAGAAGTCCAAGTCGGCATAGTTCGCCAATGTCAAGCCGACAGGGTTCGTTACGTCGTAGAAATAAGAGTGCGCCACGTAATTCTTATGAAGACTACGAGGAGCGTGCTATACCCACGCTAAGGCAGTAAGTCTAACGGTCTTGTTGTGTGTAGTAGCATATATTGACGTACAGTAGCGTGCAAGAATGTTGATAACACTGCGTAAATTTAGTTGGCATAGTGTAGATGTAACTAAATCGTAGAATTAGGAGCATTGAGGGTCTGTGGTTTAATAATGTTCAGTCTTAGCTGCTATGTATGTTTTTGAAGCCTTTTATAGGCACAGATGATAGAGAACTAGGAGCTAAATTCCCCAATTTTCCAATACATTGTTTAGTCCTCAATTTTTGACACATTGCAATTGCACCTTTCTTGCGATATTTGCATGCTGCAATAAGAACACTTTTGGACCGTGAACTTTGGGGTTAAGGTTCTTAGATGGTAAGCGAATTCTTGTTGGGGTTTCGTGCTTCCACACCACACTGTTGATGCAGGACTTTCCCATATATGTACGTAGCTTGTTAGCAAAGTCTCCAAATTAGTTGGTCTATTTCAATCTCTCGTAGAAACTGCTTGAGGACCATAAAATAGAACTATCGCTAGAATCTAGATCAGACTTCGTGCAGGCAAGAATGTGAACCATGACGGAGAAAGATATTAAGTTAACTGTGGAACTGTTGCACCGTTATTGTTGGTGGGCTTTTTCATCAAAAGCAGCTTGATCTGGTATCTCTCCACAAATTCGGAATACTCGTAAACTTGTCGTCTTCGTCCATGCACTATAGTGGATGCAGCAGGTGTCATCTCTCTGATCCGAATGAGTTGCATTGTGGTTTCTACAAAGAAATTAAGCCCTATTAATGTTAATTTAATTGCTCACACTAGTAGCACCGGCATACATCGGGAATGCACTTATACAGTAGATGAACCTCTTTTTTTCATTTTGTAAATATGTAGATCTTGCTCGTAAAGACAAATAAATTAGATATCAACACTTTAATTTTCGCATGCTTCTTGGTTGATTAACCGTTATTCAAATCATCTAACATTACTACCGAAATAAACTAAGTTAAAAAAATAATTTGCAGTAAAGTGGTAGCTCAGGAAATATATCTGAATATTACTTTCAATTTGGCAATAATGGCTTGATTCTACTTTTATCAGCTTCAAACCTGCACCCAACCCATCTCAAAGGAACACCAAGCAATCAATCGAAGAGATAATCCTTCAGTGAAAGCTCTGTTCGACGCACATACAATTTTTTAAAATTTTATAAAATTTTTACAGAATAGTGTTCGGCGACACAAAAAACTTGCAGGAAGAGAGCGCATTTTAACATTTCATTGGGATAGGAAGTTACAAGTTCTGATGGGGAAATTTCACCCAGTAAGATTTGCTCGTGACATAGGACAATAGAAACAATAACTTGAAATTTTGAGTTATTAACCAATAAAAAAGCTACAGCTGATTTGCTTGCAAGTTTTCAGAAATTACTAGCTGTGTTCGGTGAGGTTAACATTTTAAAAACTTTATTCAATTTTTGACATTTCATTGTGAGAGAGAGTTGTAAGTTTCTGCTGGGGGAATTTCACTCGCAAACTTGCAACTAAAACCCAGCTGATCGTGACATGGGGAAGCAACAACCAAAACATCCAAATTTGAACTATTAACCAATCAAAAAAGCAAGTTTTTCCTGACTTCTGTTCGCTGTATACTTTTGGCGTTTCGAGCAAGTTTTACGTCATTCTCACTTTACTGACACTTTTTTGCAAGTTTTGTCGCCAAACACACCTATTCTAACAGTTAATTCTGTGGTTTTTTGTTTTTGTATTTTTCTAGAGCAAATTACATTTTACAGCAGAATATTTAAATTATATTAGGTGTAGGTATATGTTAACATTGACTACATTATAACTCTAGCCTTTCTAAAGAGGCCTCATGAACATCTCGATGGACTTTTAGTTGATTTATGTTCTTTCTTCTTTCTTTCTTTTACTTAAATATATGTTTAATATAAAACCCCTAATCGTTGTTTGTTGCCTACCGGTTGCATACATTTCCCACATATGAATGTATCGTACCCCACGTATTTGCATTACATTCTCGTACTGCAGTTCAAATACTAATGAATTTTTAAGGGAATGCCAAGGCACAGCTTTACTGGAGGCCGATCCAAACCGTGGACGTTCGCGTTTAAATGATCGTGAACGTCGACAGGCTGCTTTGCCCATTTTGGTATTCGGTAATGATATGGTAAGCTAGCTTGATGTTAAGTAGCATAGAGGGCCAAAAAAATACTAAATTGTTTACTTTTCTTGCAGGTTGAACAGTTTTATTCGCGTCAATTTCAAGATCGTGAAGATGGTTTGATTAGTTTGAGAAATTTTCTAAAAGGTGTCGAAACTGAAAATTCAAACACGAATATCAATTCAAACGGAACTTTGGGTGCTGATACAACAGCTGGACCCAATAAGGTAGCACGGAGCGCTGCATTATTACTTCATCGCGCTGTACGTGATGCTGTCTACTCAGTATTTAGTCAAGCTACAGAAACTGTACGCGTTCTATTTCTTGAATATGTGCCTGGACGCGTTTCACAGAGTGAAGTAGCACGTTGCGTTGATCGTTTGCTACCCGAACTTTTGGCCAAATCTGGCGATCCATCAGCACGCATTCACACACTCGCACAACACACTATATTAAGCATAGCTGCCTGTCCCGAAGTAATTGAACAACATTTAGTGGCTCCAGCGTTATCGCGTAGTGTCAGTTCGGGAACTCATCCACGGCTGGCTCTAAGTCGCATGCAAATGCTTGAACAATTGGTACTCAGTCAAGGTATTGGCACTGATAAACATAGTGGTCTTACTTGTCGCGCACTTTCCGAATGCGGTTGCTCTGGTATACATCATCCTGCGGAGCCAGTGCGTAAGGTAGCTGAACGTATTTTGTTGTTGGTGTATAAAGTGAACCCGCGTTTAGTGCGTAAACAATTGCCACCAGACGATGATATAACTCGTCGTAACTTATTGTACCGCCAACTATTCACCGAATTCGATAAGCTGGACCTAGAACGTAAAAAAGAAATGCTGGAAGCAAATAAATATGCTGGAAACAATTCAAGTGATCCCATATCACCGCCTGCAAATCGAGGTCGACATGACTTGGAGCAATTGCAGCAAGCTGCGGGTAGTGGTGGCGGTAGCAGTTGTGGTGGTGGTGGAGCGGGTAGTGGTAGTGATAGTCGTAGTAGTCCTTATGGTTATATGTATACCACGAAATCTCCGGATCCTCAATCCAGTCCAATGCGGCGCTCTGAGACGCGCATATTGAAGAATAAAAGTGGTAATGCGCTTGGTGGCACAAATGGTTATGCGAGTGGAGGAGGAAATGGAAGTGGCGGTAGCAATGGGGGAATAGTTAGTACATTTGCCAACTGCAATGGCAAGCAACAATATAATGAGCAATTAAAGCGATCCATGATATCGGCAAACAATTCCAGAAAGGGATCGAATTCCAACTCGAACTCAGAATCTTTAGAAGAGCCTCCGGATTTATTGTAAGTAAATTTCAGTTTTTCTAACACAAAATGTAATATTTTCCTAGAAATTAAACAAATCCGCACCCTTGCTCACAAGTCTTACTTTGAATTGAGTAGGCAATTGAGTAGTGAAGGCCTGTTTCGACGAATAAAGATCACGCTTTATAGGTATCTAATCATACCTGTCCCAATGCATGGCTCGAAATCAGCGACGACGTCAAAAAATATATGATGGCCCTTGATGTATTCGAGAGAAAAGCTCTTCCTTTCTATGACGCCAACAGCGTGCATAGAAGGCAAGTTTATGTTGTGTGCCTCAAACTGAATAACGAAGGGCTAGTTGGCTGCGGCCGCCGTGGTGTGAAGGTAGTGTTGCCGGCCTACCACACCGAAGGTCCATGGTTCGAGCCCTGGTACAGGTAACATCAAAAGTGATTTGAAAAAAGTTTTTCAAAACGCGGTCGCCCCTCGGCAGTGGTTTGGCAAACTCTCCGAGTGTATTTCTGCCATGACAGGCTTCTCAGCAAAAAATTCGTCTCCTTTGTAGATGCCGTTCGGAGTCGGCAAAAAACTGTAGGTCCCACCAATTTGTAGGGAAAATTCAAATCGGCACACCACAAATTGGAAGAGAAGCTTGGCGCAAAAATCTCTTAGGAGGTTTATGATGATATACCTGTTGTATATCGCGCCATAGAGAGAGAGTTGGCCAAGTCATGTTATTCTAATCGACAACGTCTGACCCAAAAGATGTTCCTATCGACCACCGGTTTTGCCCTCCAGCGAGGTAGGGTGCCTAGAATATATCGGCCGTAGTTATTCCTGACTGGCGACTGCAACTCATGACCCGAAGGTTTAAGGTGTCAAACAATTCGCCCTTTCGGTTGTCGAGGTGGTACCGGCAAAGGGCTGCACATATCCATAATTGCCATTAGTACAACAACAACCCACCACTTAGCTGCTAAAGAGTTGAAAAACAAGGCTGGAGAACGACTTGACCTTCCTGGTTTCCTAAAGATGTCAGTTATCGGTAAAAAGCTATTACAAAATTGTCTATTTATGGGTGCTGTGAATATATATACACAACACAAAACCTCCTCCTGCATCATTAACAAAGTAATAACCATTTAATAATTCAACATTGGTCGCGTACCATATGATTATACGCCAAGCGAAGCTAGCATCATCCATGGTACAATAACAAGGTAAAATCAACTCTACAGCAACAACACGCTGGCGTAAAGACTGTCAAAAGCAACTGGCTGGTGTTAGCGAATGAACCGAACAGAAAATAGAGAAATATTCATTTGTGATAAATTATATGTTACAAGCGTGGCTGAAAGTGATTATTATTGAATAATATCGCAATATTTGCAATTTTGTTTAGCAGGAGCACTAGAAAAAAAACAAAATAGCAATTGCAAATCACGCATGTTTACGTTTTCCTCTTAACATTCTGCTTTTTTACATCTCCTTCTGACAATCTATACGCCAGTGTGTTCAAACAAATTGAATCAGCTGATGAAATGATACAACCTTATTATTGAACCATGGCATCATCTGAAATCGTCCTTAGGCTCAGGGTTACCATATTCAACTTTTCTCGGTGAGAAATTTACAAAATATACATGATTGTTTTGTTTTAAAAGTATATATTTCTTTATTTCAGACATTGCCCCTTTTGCGATTGGTGTTGCAGTAGTAGTGATCAAACTCAATTGGATCGGCATTATTGGAAATCTTGTCCTTTCCTAACGAAATGTCCACAATGTAGTCAAGTACTTGAAGTTGCGGCTTTAAATTACCATCTCACAAGTGAGTATTTTAACAACACAATCCCATTTCCGATATCTAATGCATATCTTGAAATCCACAGAGGAATGTGAAACAAAAGATAGCTACGTAATGTGTGAACGCTGCACAGAATCGGTACATAAGCAACTATATGATTTACATCAAATGGAAGATTACTGCCGAGGTAATTAATATATATATATATGACTTTAACGATTATGATTCCCATACAAAATATCATGATGTAATCATTTTTTTTTATTTTTTCATTGAACAAATAACCGTTATTTTATATTGTTTTTGATAAACGTTAATTGTAATTCGCCAAAAATGCGTAATCGGTACAATTTAATGTTGGTCTACAAGAAGTGTTCTAAATTAAAATAACTATTATTTTCTGCTTATGTTATTTTTAAGCAAATTAGAAAATATAAATTTTATTTCTATAATTAATATAATTTTATTTCTCAGAACTGAAAACGGGTGCTGCTCGGTGCCCTCTATGTCATGATGATGTGCACCTACCATTGGACGGTGGTTGGAAATTACATTTACAGAGCTCGACTGGTTGCCCTGGCAACACTAGGCGCCGTGCAAAAAAATCAAAGTAAAACTAAATATTAGCGAATTTTAGAATTAGTAGGTATATATTTATGTAGTTTAGATATAAAGGAATCACAAGTAAACATAAAATAGTGATTCTATTGAAATGTAAGTAGGAATATTGATGTTTCGTATTCATTAGAATGCATTAAAAGCCTTTATTCATCGGATTTAATATACGTTAAAAGTATTGTGTTGTATATTATCTAATTATGTATTTAATACATACTTAAATCTGTAACTAAATACAATTTAAACGTATACTGCATACATATAAATACTGCATCCTTACATACATATATACGTATTCTAACAAAACTTTAAATAAAGTTTGGAAATGCATTAAGGTCGCTTTTATATCAAAATAACTTTTTTACAAACGCACTCATCAAAATGTTTTATAAGTTAATATACCTTAGTAGCCAAGTACTATATGAAATTAAAATTATTTGTTTATGCATAAAATTAATATTTACAGCCTTAAAGCAGTCAATTAATCAGCATATTGATCATTTAGTAATTTGTTTTAAATAATTTTAAACAAATTTAAAAGTAAGAATTTGATTTTCTTAAGTGCTTAAAAGTAAATAATTTTGTTAAAACAATTGTTAAGTAAATATTATTATATGTTCTTAGACTTTGCTAACGGTATAGGTATTCCTATTTTGTTAAATTGTTGTAATAATAAACTTTGTATACTTTGCCTTTTTTAATAAAATATTCCGTCTGTTATATGTATAAGTTTATACATTACATAGTAAACGTCCAAATTATAATAAAATCCCATCCACGAGTACACTAATAATACAGAGTTTTGAAATATTCAATTCAACAACACAAACGTGATGAGGAACTCAAGTAAAGATTCATTAAATAAAGAAAAGTAATAGTAAAAAGTGTAGTTTTTATAAGTAAAGCATCCAGAAGTAAGCATAGTACATATTGTAATCTTCTTTATGCAAATATTTAATTTCAATACCGTGATGAAATAGGCACCAGAAGAGACCCTGCGAAGCACTGTTAACAACAACAACAACCCTGCTCTATATGGTTATAAGCGTTATGATACTTGTATAAGTTTACATGAATTGCCCTAATTATCAGAACAATAATTTGGTCGTGTTTTAGCAGCAGTAATGCAAAATTTTATCTACAGTCTACAGAAGTTACTATTCACGGCAAATTCAATAATACACTTTTGACACTACAAATGTTGCCGCAGCACGATTTTGACATTGGAACTACGAATAACAAAATCAAAATACTTTGAAGATGTATGTACGTGTGTTTGTATTTCGCTTCGCTTCCACCTTGTATTGAATACGCCTTGTTAGTATTTTAATGAGGCTGTAAAAATTTTTGCAATTGCCACTTCGTCTTATAAGTGATTTCTTGAGCAAATCGATTTGTGTGGCCTTGATTGTGGCTAGCACATTAGTGTTTAGGTACAGTTTGAAGTGCACTGTACATATTTTTTGTTACAAATCTGCCTGTGATGCCAGAACCTTTTTATTGAAACCAAAAATATTTCCAAAAAATATTTCATACAACATTGGGAGTTCACTATAACTTCCACACGCTTCCGCATGTTTTGTTTCTTCCGTTTAGTTGAAGGCGTGAGTTGAAAACGTGAGGTGTGATTGTATTGGTTTCGATACATTTTCTTTCGATGGATTGGTGCAACTGGTAGACAGGTTTGGTTGTAACACAAACATTTTTTCAAAAACGTTTTAGTGAATTCAATTCAGTGCAGCTGGCATCTCTGTAATTTTCCCAAACAACAAATTGATTTTGCTCATTTGTTCACGAGTTTGGCGGGCGGTCGTATTCTCTTTTTGTAAAGAATTGTACAATTTGTGGTGGGGTGTGTTACGTACGCATTTTTTTTCTAATTAAAAATATGAATTAAGTTGTGAACAAATCTGTTTCCCTCAACCTAAAATACAACACAGAAGGAACTTGCAAATGGTGCAATGAAATCTATCATGATCAAGTGAAGAAATTGTTTAATTTTGCTGAGTGAAAAAATAATAATTTTCCCCACCCCCTTGTTGGTTACGTTGTATATATGGGTTTATTTTTGTTGCGCTATCCCCTAATGCCTGCTGTCTTCCGTTTACATTATCTATCTATATATGGAACTATTCAGCGCCAGCAATAAACGCATCTTTATGAGCTGCTTGATTATACTCAGTGGGCAATTGTGTGTGGACAACTCAAGCTGGAAACAGCAATAATAGTGCAAATATTTATATACAAACATACATACAAGGGACATGTTGCTTTCACAATATACATAAATTTGATACTTAATTTTCGACAAGTCAGCGAGCAAGAAGCGACACATCAACAGCAAGAAAGTTCTAACCGCTTCCATAGCGAACGATTATCAAAGAAACTCGTTTTTACAATCTCTTCCAACTATTTGGCCAACTTTCTACACAGGTAAAATGACGCTGCAACAATTATTAAACTATAAATATCTAACGAAAGAACAATTCAATGGCTTTGATAACTACAAAGTAAGTATCTACATAATTATTAATTTAGAAATAACTGATGTAACTAGATTATATATTTTACAGTACAGTGCACGTGATACATCACCGCTGAGCGTTTATGTTATGCATCCATTCTGGAATTGGATTGTCAAGGTGAATAAATACAATCGAGGGCCCATATAAAGAAACTAAATTATTTGACCTACAATGCCTGACTCATTGTGCTCACTTTTTTGTTTACATACAATTAGCTCTATATATTTATAAATAATTGAATGATATAATGAACCGGTATTGTATATAAATTGTTGCTATCAGTGCACATGTTAGAAGCGTAAAAAATTAAATATTCATAGAACTTAGATGCAAAATCAATAATTTAAACAATCCAATTGTCCGACAAGTTACTTTGCGCTCATTTTATTAGCAATTGTGAATAGAATACAAAATTTATTTATTTATTACGAGACATTGCATTAAGCTGAGCTAGTACAACGAAAAATTAATAGAATTAGGAAGCAAATTAATTTAGTATAGGTACCTCAAGAGCATAGAACTTCCACCTTTTATGCTTGTGTGGGACCCTGAACTCTAGTATGGGTGCCTAGTAAATCCGCAATTTTCTATGTGCCACAAGTGCTTGTTAAGATGGAGCGGATGTCAAACCAGGGCAAAGTTTTGTGGACGCGCTGATGGAAACAGCTATTCTTCTGATACTTTGCAGTTATTAAATAGAATACTTCGGAATTTGTTCTGAGACCAATACCATGAAATGCTACAGTCCCGGTAGTAAAAACTCCTCAGTTCACTCTTCACTCAAAATAAGGGGGTTTATACATTTTGAAATTTGAAGCGTAGTTTTCATTTAATTCAGTTTTTTGTTGTACTGTACCGTTTTTCTGAACGTTGTTATCAGCTTTTCCCCACGAAATGCAGATGTGTTTATTTCCCTTGCCGTAGTTGGATCCGAGGACCGCTACAAATATAAACAAAAACCGGAATATGCTGCCAAGATCGGCTCACCGGCTCATATTTATGATGGTCATGACTCTTACGTTCCAATCTTCAAACTACAAACTTATATTATCGTTCGTACCAGTAAAGCGACGATTAAGAAACATAATCGGCCGCTCTTAGCTAGTATGTCTTCATAAAAAATCAATAAGCTCTTGGCATACATTCATTCAAAATTGAACACAGACATTGGGTTAGGTTAGTAGCATAAATATATGACCGCATAAATAAATATGTATGTATATATGTACATATGTCCACGCATAAACTACTGTTATTGAAAATTACTTGCTTATTATACTTATCGTGATTTTCAACTATTTCAGTTTTTTCCACGTTGGCTGGCACCAAATGTTATGACCTTTCTTGGCTTCCTTTGTACCGTGCTAAATTTCCTGCTTTTATCCTATTATGATTGGAATTTTTATGCGAGCTCAGGTCTACCAAATACCACCCCTATACCATCATGGGTATGGCTTTGTTGTGCAATAAATATTTTCTTGGCCTACACATTGGATGGCATTGATGGTAAGCAAGCGCGTCGTATTGGCTTAGCGGGACCGTTAGGTGAACTCTTCGATCATGGCTTGGACTCTTACACAGCTGTACTAATACCTACATGTTTGTATAGCATTTTTGGACGGAGTCCTGTGTACTCCGTGGCACCAATACGCATGTATTATGTGTGCTGGATGGTGTTTTTTAATTTCTATGTTTCACACTGGGAAAAATATAATACGGGTGTTTTATATTTACCATGGGGTTATGATTTGAGCATGTGGGGTTCCACTGCAATGTACCTACTGACATGGCATTATGGTTTTGAGTTTTGGCAGCGCACTTTACCGTTAGGCATGACTTTGGGCCATATGATGGAGTTTGTTTTGCATGTTAGCGCAATGGCTAATACACCAATGGTGATAGTTAATGTGTACAAGTGAGTACATTTTAAAATGGGTTAATAATTGTCGATATAACTTTGAAATAATTTTTGTTCGTATTTTATAGTTCTTATGTGCAACGTACTGGGAAAATGCGTTCTTTCAGTGAAGCAATACGTCCATTATGGCCACTGTTGGCATTCATCATCATTATGCTATTGTGGCCCTATATCTCGCCAAGCGATATAATGAAAAAAGATCCGCGCATAATGTTTATGCTGAGTGGAACAATTTGCTCAAATGTCAGCGTAAGTATTTGAAATGCAGGAGATAACATATATATTATATAGACAATTAATTCGATATTACACCGAATTAGATGTGAAACTTATTTTCCACGAGTTCCAGTGACAGTGTATTGCTTCAAAATTTTAGCGAACCGTTATACGAATGTTACTTGAATGTTGATATGTACATATATATGTAGTCATTGCTTGGTATAGATTTTTATTGTGAATATGCTTAGCAATTTACTGATAAGACTGACACCTGTGCACTCAAGCTTACTCACAGCGACTCAGGTGATATGTGTTAAACCCTCTTACGCGCACAACTATTTTGAATGAACGTTAGTGTTATGCGAGTCTGCATTTAAGGAAAGAGATGAACTGTGGTGAGAGGTCTATAAAAGAAGCAAAATTTAAAACGTTGCCAAATAATCCCATAGAGAGTCTAGTGGTTAAGGTGTTTGGTTTTGAATTTAATTGATTTCCTTTTTGCTTTTAACAACGTCTCTGAGAAAATAAAAGTTTTTGTATTCAATTAATTCCTATTTGATTTATTTTGTTGTGTTGATCTTCCGACAGGGTAGTAAGCTGATTTTTGTTGGAACGATTTTCCGTCATCCCTTGTCAAGTTTGGTTTTGTGACAAACCGGTTTCGGCGTTCTGCCATTTTCAATGCCTAGTTTCATTCTCTGAGAAAGAATGAACCGGTTTGTCACAAAACCAAACTTGACAAGGGATGACGGAAAATCGTTCCAACAAAAATCATAATTCCTATTTCTTATAATCCAGTTGAGATAGACGAAAAATAAATGGATTGAGCAAGTTTCTCGGATCATCTATTTTTTTTTTGTTCATCGAAGTACACTACATTTCATCCTTATTAGTAGTAGGCACCATAATAAAAAAAGGAGAGTCCGGAAAACTTCCACCCAAAAACCTATGGCTACTGCACTATTATTCAAGAACATGGTATTAAATGTCCAGCTGCGCCGTGGGCAACTGACGTTGTCCAGAAAGGTTTTCAGTTTTTCTGAAACCATTTTTTGATTCTTTTAAAAGGTATTTCGGATTTTTTTTAAAATTAATACCGCAATCTTTACTACGGCCGTTTAGAATCGACCTTCGACTCTTTTATACCCGTTTTTCGGTTCTTACAGCTCCCCAAAATTTTCGCATCACCAGTTATGCAGTATTTTTCCTTATCAGCAAATATTTACATTTAAAAAAATACTAACTACGTGAATTCCTTGTACCACTATTTACTATCTTTTATAGCGTTTCGTATGTGTCAATAATCTACCGCATTTTAATAATCATCGTTTGTGAAAGGTCAGACATTCTAAGGGCCGAAACAATTTTATTTTTCTTCAATATCAAGTTCAATATCAATAAATTAGCAAAAAAAAACTTATTTTTTTCTCTCTCTTTCTCTAGTGTCGTTTAATTGTGGCGCAAATGTCCAATACACGCTGTGAATGCTTTCACTATATGACACCAATATATATGATCTTCATTGGAATCGGCTTATATATACCACCTTTGGAACGTGTAATACTCTATTTACTCTTTATCATAACAACATTAACGCATTGGCATTATGGCACAAATGTAGTGAATGAAATGTGTGAACATTTTAATCGCATCTGTTTTAGTGTAAATATGCGACAACCAACAGCAGCGGAAACCCAAAATGACAGAGCGCGTTCGCATGATATGGAAAAGACAGACTAAGCAAGATAAAAATAGACACACGTGAAATGAAATGTATGCTGATAACTTACAGAACGCTTGTAAACTTGAGGAGCGTCATAATTTGAAAGCCATAAACTTTTAGCAAAGAACGTGGAAAAGTACGATAAGGACGAATGCTAAGTTGTATAAAAATAATATAGTCGTAACTACGGTAGCTCATTAAAAGAATGAACAGACTAACTTTTACTATATGAGCTTATATGTATTTATTATATTTAAGCAATTTTTTAATTTTTTGTTGGTTTTTTTAATTCGTTACGTTCTTCTAGTATTTAAGCGATTAGTACATGTTTCACCAATTAGGGAAAGGCAAACTAATAACAGGAGGCTGGTCATATGTAATTGTAATTTAATATAATTTTATCCTTTTATGCTACTATTGGTTCTATAAATTAGTTGATCTAGTGTGTCTGCGGCCGCCGTGGTGTGAAGGTAGTGTTGCCGGCCTACCACACCGAAGGTCCATGGTTCAAGCCCTGGTACAGGTAACATCAAAAGTGATTTGAAAAAAGTTTTCAAAACGGGGTCGCCCCTCGGCAGTGGTTTGGCAAACTCTCCGAGTGTATTTCTGCCATGACAGGCTTCTCAGCAAAAATTCGTCTCCTTTGTAGATGCCGTTCGGAGTCGGCAAAAAACTGTAGGTCCCACCAATTTGTAGGGAAAAATTCAAATCGGCACACCACAAATTGGAAGAGAAGCTTGGCGCAAAAATCTCTTAGGAGGTTTATGATGATATACCTGTTGTATATCGCGCCATAGAGAGAGAGAGTGTGTTTGTGACGCAAGTTTGTTTTATAAAACGTATAAGTAATTTGCTGATATAGCTTTAATCAAATTACCAATCAACTTGTATCGTGCTATTTATTATCCACTGAAACTGAAAATTGGAAGTTGTGTCTTGCGTACCTCCAACTTCCTATTTTTTTCTCACCCACTCTAAATTTTTGTGGACTTACAAATTACTGTATTGTCATTAAAATATGGCTTTAAAATACTTTTCATTTTTATACTCTAAGAAGCCTATACAAAGTTCTTGTTCATTAAAGGGTAAAACAGAATTCATCTGAATACACACTAAAAAATTATCTAATGTTACCATTTAAGCTTTATTTTATACTCTGGTATTCAGATTCAAAGTTATGTTGGTGCTAAAAAGTATAGAAGTGCAAATTGATCAACACCATATCAGCAAAATATATTTTCACTTATAACTGCAACTATATTTGCATTATCTGTATTACTTACACTGCTTATTGAGAAGGATTAGAAAACTAATGTGAATTCCCATGGAGGGGTCCTTTTCCTAAATTTTTAATTGTACCCGATCTCCTGCATTTTGACTATGAGTACTTTTTAAAGTATAAAAAAATTTTATGCATTTCAATATTGCTTAGCGTAATCATTCGATCGTCATTAAAACATTTCACTCAATCAGGTACTACAATACGCATCATTTTCATACATCACATTTTAAGCTAGGTTTAAGTTCATAGTATTTATTTTATGTACTATTGTTTTATTGCCAATAAACTAATTTATTTAAATGTTGTTATTTAACGATTTACCTAAAACCGCTTGAACCTCTTTAAAGTGTTTTTTTTTTTATTTATACAAATTATTAATAAAATGTTATTGTCAAACAAATTTATTAAATGTATAAAAATGTACACTAAAAACAAAAGAGAAATAGTAAATGTCGTCAAAATATTGAATTCATGTGCGCCTTAGTTGAGAAAAATTATTATTAGATACTTCCGAATATTGAGTATGTCTTCTTGAAAAATTTAAAAAACAAATAAAAAATGAAACAAAATCGCTCTTTTCCAAATTGAATCAATCTGAAAGTAATTTAATAAGAGATATAATGCTATTCGTGTGTAATGTGAAAACTTATTTATAACCAAAAAAATGATAATTTGTATTTTATTGTACAAGCGTGCTCTTTGTTACAGTTTGATTGTGCTATTAGTAATAAAAGCGCTTTGTCTTAAAATAAGGTTTTAAATAATTTTATTTTCCAATTTACCGTTTCTCTTAACTTTTTTGGTAACATCAAGCCTTTTGAATAAAATGAGCTTACCTAAATATTAACTTAAATTATATAAATTAAAGGCAGCTGACAGAAGAGTAATTGTAATTTGTTGTAAATAAAATCTCCTGCAAAAATGCCGCAATCGATGTAGTCTGAATCAATTTCAGAGTATTTCTACTTTCAACTCATGGAAATTTGTAATTCACTGACATTACTGCGGTAAAATTAAGCGCCAAGGCATGACATATAAAACACGAAATGTAATAGCATATCTAGTAAACAATCAGAAGTAAACGGCAGTCTAATTTAAATATACAAAACAAAATGACTACAACATCACTCTGACCATACAAAAGAATTGAAATTAAGTACCAACGTATGTATGTACATTTACACAAAAAGATTAAGATATTAAAAAACAAAATTACTGAGAAAAATATTGCGTTTAATTTTGTTGTATCTATGAAGAGTATATGTTATTTGTTGTTGTTAATTGTAACGGCAAAACCCTCTCTGCAAATTTAAGGAAGTGCTGTCGATGAGGAGAGTCCTTTGCTGAATAAGGTTCCTGTAGTATCAGTTCCTGCACAGAGAGCGATTTGTTTGGCCCTAGGAGCCTTCGGATCATCTTGCTAATTTGTTCCTCAAAGAAATTTGAGGTAAAAGGGCAAGTGAACAAATGCAGAAGATTTATAGCTGACGTAAGTTTCGACTTCTCTGGGCTGAGCAAAAAGCGGAAAAAGTGGGTCCTGCATGAACGAGCACACGAAAATGATATAACGATTAATATAATATTGGAACAAAATTCTTGTACAAAGTTGTGAGAGATCAGATGGAATAAAAAAATTAATTTTCTCATTAAATTTAACTCCAAAATACCAGCAAAAAGATTTTTGGGTTTCATTATATGGGCCTGGATATTTTATCCAGAACTGGAACTATTTCGCACTCAAAAATGTTGTTAAACAATAGGGTGGATTGATACAATTTTTTATTTGCTCATCATCGTAGAACAAGTACTTTATAAAATCTTTTTTTTACTCAACTTGGGGTGGCTTAATCGAGTTTTAAACATGGTCTAAGCCGAAACCGTAAACGATTAAAATTAAAATTTTCGATTAAGATTTCGGAACCGAACCAGTTATCGTTATTTTGATCTGAAAAAGGAGGAACCGGTTCCAAACGGTTTTAATTTTTTTTTTTAATTTTGTACTTCATTTTGTGGATACATATATTTTTTTACAAGATGTTACCCTGGCTAATTTAAATCGAAGGTTGTCGAGCAAGGTTACGAAAGACGCGTCTTAAACTCAGTATCAAAAATCTGAAAGAGGAAATAAAATTTTTTAATACTGTATTTTTGAAATCGTGCTCAAAGACCGCTCTTTCAAACGGATATTCTGCCGAGATCTATTTCTAGAATTTATTTCTGCTAAGTTTTATCCAAACATTGCATTGCAGAAAATCAATGATGTCCGCAGGTAAATATTCTAAAAAATATGACTTATTTTAAATTAGACCTGTTAAATAATACAATAAATACTTATTTTTTTGAGAATCCATTTAATGATTGGTTACTGGTACTTTCAATTTTTAATGATTATTTTCCAATTAATAAAAAAATAACCAAAAAAATCATGATTTTGGTTTATTAAAAAATCTAAAATAAAGAAAAATATTTTTTTTTGTTACTTTTGATTATTTTTGATTTTATTTTGTGATTATTTTGTTTTTTTTTTATTATTATTTTTGTTTTTTTTTAAGTATTCTTGAAGAAGCATATAAATATACACATCAACGATACTGAAAAAAAAAAATGAAAATAATAAAAAATAGTTGTTTTCATTAATTTTGACTTTTTCTAATCGTAATCAATTAATAATTGACTTTTCGTGAAAACAATTAAAACAATCATTACAAATTAAAAAAGCCGTCTGATTAATTGATTACTAATTACTAATCAAATTTAAAAGGTCCCTTTTAAACTAATTAAATTTTGTAGCTGAGTAATTTTTTGTACACAAACTTCTGTTAATTTTTTTATTTTGAAACCGTAACGAAACCGAAATCGAAATAAATGTTGAAGAACGTTTCCAGAACCGAAACCGAAACATGTAACAACACAGAAACCGGACCGTTATTTTAATCGGTTTCATATCTTGGTTTCAAAGAAGTAAATAATGATTGGTTTTTAATCGTCTTTTCGATACAAAGTAAGCAAGCAGAAAAATTATAAGCGATCAAAATTTTGAAAATAAAAATTATTTTGTTAATTAGCGACCAGCGCTTAAGGAAAAAAGCGGATAACTTTTTTTAGTCGAAAATCGTACAAAGCATTAAAAAATTGTCAAAATGCAGAGTCAAACAGCAACTCCCAATGTGCATTCATAGCAGCAGCCGATTTTCATCGAAAGAATTGTGCGAGTGAAAAAATGCATATCTCCATATTTGTACCTAAGGCCTAGGCGAAAAGAAACAAAAGACTCAAACAACAAACTTGACAGCGTTTCAATCACGTTGCCCATGCACATCACGTACCAAATGAGTTTAGCAGACGGAATGACGCGTCAATTTTAAATATTTTCTCTCGATATCGATGTGATATACTACGTTGTAGAATATTATTAATTTATTTGGAGATAGAGGCAAATATAAGCAACTACCTTTCGTGTGAGAGTCAAGTGCAAGAGCACGGTAAAAATGATTTGCTTTTTTTGTGATTTTGAATAATTGCAGAAAAGTAAACATAATAAATGAGCTTGACAATTGTACACAAATAATTGCAGGCGCTGGCATGATTTTTATTTTGTTTGATGCAAGTAAATATTAACACGTGCAAATAACGGAAATGACACTAACGGCGCTTGCTTTTTGCTTTGATAAAATCAATATTTATTTTTATTAATTATTTAACTAAAATGTTGAGCTAGAGCAAGGGGTATTGAACTATTGCTTTGGGAGTATTTGAATGAGTAGTAAACGAATAGAGAGTTAGGTAGAATAATGTTTATACAGTGGCGGACATAATTATTGGCACATTCGTTTTCTGCGATTTTCACAAAATTTTGGCCTTAACACAATTATTTTAACAAAGACTATATAAAAGCATGTGCCAATGTCTAATACAAAAACTATAAATTTTGTTTCAAAAATTTAAGCAAAATTCGCGAAAATTCCAAAAAAATGTATCAAAATTTGAAATTTTTTTCACAGAATTTCTAGAATTTTTTGGAGTATGCAGTTTTTTAGGCCATTAAAAACTTTTTTTGCATAAATTTTTTTTTTTTCTGGCGACGTCTATATTTTCCTCTATACAAGTTTATGAACGCAATTTATTTTATATGAAAGAAAACACTTCAGCTCGTCGGGAAAAAAATTGTCAAAAATCAGAAAAATGTGTCGCGAACTTAACATTAAACCTTATTATACTAAAATGCATATTCCAAAAAAAAACTGTAAAACAAATTTAAAGTTTTGATAAATTTCTTAGAATTTTCGAGAATTTTGCTTACATTTTTAAAACAAAATTTATAGTTTTGTATTAGATATTGAGACATGCTTTTATATAGTCTTTGTTAAAATAATTTTATTAAGGCCAAAATTTGTGAAAATCGCAGAAAACGACTGTGCCAATAATTATGTCCGGCACTGTATATGCAAATATGTATGTATGTAAGTATGTAATAAACAATTATTCTCAGTTTTAACGAGCCCAAAGTGCGTCATCATCAAAAGCGTTCAACTAAAATGGGTCAACGTAGCAATTCTGCCAAAAAATGTTGGGGAGTGTCTGTTTGCACATTAATGAAGATACGGTATAATCACATCAACCTTCTAGCGGGCCGTTTTGGTTTATCAGTATAAGTGTTTGATGTATGTGTAGTTTGAAAAGGTGAATTGTCATAGCCCGGTCGATCTATTAGAAATTATAAGAACAGTTGGAATTGAGTTACAACTATTTCCAGCCACTACAAGCCAGAAAAGCGGGTGTAAATTCCATAAGTTTAGAAATGCCCGATTGATAGGAAAATTTAGAAAGCTTTGTGTTATATAGGGGACATTCTTTGAGCAAATATGAGTCCCGATCTCTCAAGTAGCTCCAGCTACCTTTGTCAGACAAAGTTTCTACCTCTCGATTCTAACTTATCAAATCAATATGTGTGTGTATGCGAAAATCCGTAGGTAAAGCTAATATGGCAACTACGTCACGGAACTTTGCGGCATCCATTGTGAAACGAGTGCTCTAGAAATAAGTGGACAGATATAATGAGCCTGATTTAGAGGTCTGTTATATGCATGGATAAAAACTGAGGGACCGAACTGATCGACTATCTATCAGGCGGAGAGACATGTAATAGAATTTTGGAGTAGATAGTGCTTTCCAACAGATTTATGTGGATCTGCATTATGTCGGACAGCCGGGCAACAAGGTTTTGTTGAAATTAATTCCCGTTTATGAGTGACATGACGGCAATAAACAGGCAGTCTCGAGCATGTCTGAGGGCTCACCAAAGCCTCACCAATTCCAGCATAGGATTTACAGTTTAGAATAAAATCAGGTCTAACTATTCCAACAAAAAGAGTATCGCCAAAAGCGTTTAATTAGGCAGATAACTCTCACTCTTCACGATGTAACGCGGATCTACATTCCATGAAAATACAATGCTCTAGCACCACAGAGACTCTCCTATCTAGGTGGAGTGACTCCTAACCCGTTGGTGACCAACCCTCTATATTGCAGATATTCAAGGTAAATTGATGTCAGGGATAATTTTTGAGTCTATAGAATCCAAAGCAACCATTTTTAGAATTTTTGTTTGTTTGTCTGTATGTTTGGGCACGCATCATTCAAAAACCGCTGAATAGAATTGAACGCTGTTTTACTAGACGTCTAACTTAAAATCTAAGATATCCTTTTTTTCGATAACTCAACTGATTTTTGGAGTTATCGACCAATATGCGGACCAGGGTGGCCCAAAATATGTTAGTAGATTATGGGTATCAAACGAAAGGTGCTAATGAGTGCTGCATTAAAAGCGATGTGGTTAAGTTCCATATCTTAACGGAAATCGGAGATACAATGATTCAAATCTAACTCAGTCTATTATAAGTTCTGAATAGCAGCTAAGCGTGGACGGGTTTTCTATTCACAAATATAAAATGGGAAGCAAACACCATAGCTATTGGGTAAGATCTACATCCCAACAAGCATTTCTGTAAATGTTTTTAAAAATAATTTAAAGTAAACTTGCTACAATAAGTGATATGTAAACTTTTTCAGTTTTCATTTATTGGAATGTTTCCAAAAATTCAGAAAAAACTATTTGTCAGTTTTTTTATTTTCAACTTAAAATATTTCTAATTCTTTTCAAAAAAGATTTTACATGCGAATGACGACACAAAAGCAAAATTCATGGCTGCATCTTAACCACTTCCGCAATCTGCTAATAATTGGTTAAAGTTGCAACATTCAATGTATGATTAGAACTTTTTTATTTATTTTATTGCAACAGCTAAATATTATAAAAAAATATCGTTTGAATAAACTTTCAGAAAAACATTTACAAAAAGCTTTTTTTGAAAATTGTTTATAGGCTTACATAAATAAGTTTTTAATAAACGTGCCGTTTTAATTACAAAAAGTTTTTTCCAAAAGTTTTATAAACGAAAAATGAGAATTTTGTAAGCTTAATATTTATTTCAGAAAGTTTTTTAAAGTATTACTTTAAGTTTACTTTGTTTGTTGGGATATTTCGGAAGCTGTTAACTTCCCTTGCCAACGAACTTTTGGGCCCGTTCTGTCAATCATTGGGCCATCTGCTTCTTCTTTGCTATTTATTGTTGATTGTTTATTCTATCTATACACACAATTGATGGCGCCCTGGATATACATAGCTTTTAAGTAGAACAATAGCTGTGTTCGGTGACAAAACTAGCAAACACTTGCAAAGAACTGTCAGTAAAACTCTCTCGAAATGCAAAAAGTAAAAAGTTTTCGCCGAACAGGAGTCAGTAAAAACTTGCAAGCAAAACAGCTGTTGCTGTTTTGATTGGTTAATAGTTCAAATTTTGAAATTTTTGTTGTTGCTTTCCTATGTCACGATCAGCTGTTTTTCACTTACAAGTTTTACTGAGTGAAATTCCCCTAGTAGAAACTTTCAACTCTCTCTCTCAATAAAATATCAAAATGCGCTCTCTCGCTGCAAATGTTTCATGTCACCGAACACTTTCCAGTAAAAATTTTATAAAATTTTGACAATTTTTATCCTCATCGAACACAACTAATAATGTTCACTACTGTTTAACTCTTAATAAACAACTAACTGAAAATTCTTTATATTGCTTTATTTTCAACAAAAATTCTTCACTATGAATGAACTAAAATTTATTTAAAAGTTAACTTCAATGTTAATTAATGGAATCTCACTGAAAACAAATGTAAATATTTAAATAACGGTTGTGTTTATTATCGGTCATTAAATCTAACCGTGAGCATCTCGTAAATGTGGTTTCTCATGAAAATAATAAATTTTAGACTTGCTTTGGGTAAGGTATGTATGTATTTAAGAACAAAGCTATAATGTAACATAAAGTAACTGTGCTTCAGTAGCCAAGTTAAAGTGCAGTTTAATTTGAGTTTAACAAATTTATAAAATTAATATTTGTTTTTAAATTTTTTTCAATTATGTCTTATTACAGTGTGTCAGACATGTACGAAAGAGAAATAATCGGAAGAATTAGCCAACTGAAACAGTATTGAAACTTTGGATTAATGCGCTTTTAAGGCTAACTCTCAATTTCGGTGTGAAATTTGAGAACCTTACGATTTTCGTGTAACCTTCTAGTATGGTAGATACTTAAAGTTTGAAGCATATGCAGCCCAGAACCAAAGGGTTTGATATTTACTATACAGCCTTTTCCTATGAACAAAATTTTTTTGATATAACAAACCATTTTCAAAATATACCAAGACTATAAATGAGCTCAAGACCAAGAATAATAATTTAGATTTTTTTATAAAAATTATTTTTGTTTTTATTTTTAAATAATTACTAAACATTTTTATTATTATAGAAAAAGAAAATTTAGAGACAGTCGCCATAGCTTTTCAATTTCGAAAACTGCTAGACTTCTTCATCAGAGAAATTTTGGCACGTTCTGCTAACCATTTCTTTATTTATTTATTTAATAAGTAAAGTGGTTGTGACTATAAGACAAAGTCTTTTATAGCACATCATCGTATTGTAATTACTAAATAAAATAAGAAATTAAAAACTAAGAACTTATATTCAAACTAATATTAAACCCTAAAGATACTCACTTAAGGAATAATGAGAAGAGATATGATAACCACGAGAAAAGAAAGAAGAGGAGAAAAGAAAATAAAGGAAAAAAAGAAAAGAACAGAAGTGTTTTTGCATTGAAACACTTTAATCACACAGAATTGAAGTAGCCATGAATCAACTTTTTGTGGTTGGTCCTATTCAAGACACCCATAAGAGAATAGGGAAGAGAGTTCCAGAGCCTTACAGCATTTACGAAAAATAGCCTCGATGAGGACAAGTAATAACGTCTGGAAATTATCAAATTGCGGTGCCGACAAGATCGGGAAAATTTTTCTCTAGATAGTGCGGAGTTTTTTATTCAATGAGTTTAAACATAAATATACAGTTTCGGGCATCAATATACTCAAAAATAGTGCATCCTAGGACTTCGCGCTTCCAGAAAGAGATGTGATCATAATTTTTTAGACCAAATACATAACGCGTTATATTATTGAAATCCACCTCAATTTTAAGCTAACAGAACGCTGGTTTTTGTGTCAGCTAATATCCTAGTTTTATTAATTTTTACCATTACATTGAGCATGGACCACCCTCAAATCATTCAAAACTTTTTTGAAACTTTTAACATGATAACAACGGTTAGAGCTCAGATTTATGCTACTAATAAATGAGAATTGTATAAGAAAAATATGTAGATTGGTAGGCGCTTGACATTAAAAGAAAAAAAACCGGAAAATTTCGAATTCTCACAGGTTAACGTGAATGCTCTTAATTTTCATAAGTTTGCGCTATTCAGCATTCACTGTAATACAGTTTGCTATACCAATAAAAGTCTCTATATGAAAACATTTAAGTGAACATCTAATGTAGTTTACAAAGTTAATTATCACCTGACTATGAATGAAATAACTCTTAACTACATTTACCCACATTAGGGTGTGCATTGATGGATAAATTCGTAGACTGCGATTATATATGTATAAATAACCTTTCAGCTGTGATTTAAGCCTACTGTTATAAATACCAAAATTTCGCCAATATTAGTTATAGATTTTGTATGACAAATAGATAGAAATGGTATTGAATGGTATTGAAATTATATTCAAGATCTCAACCTTTACTTCAAGTTTTAGTAAGGGTCAAAAGTCTCAAACATTGACACTTTGACCAAATTTTGCTCGAAATCTGGATTTGACGAAATTTTTATAGTCACTGATTTTTAGTCAAAATGCCATCAATCCTGGCATTAATACATATTCGCTACTTTCAAATTGTTTCGAATTTTGAAACCGAAACCGTAACCTTTATTGTGTTCTAAAATAGAACGAAACCAAAAAAGGCGAAACCGGTTCCAACTATTTTTAAGTAAAACTTTCTGACGCGATTATTAATATTATTGTCTTGATTATTAATTTGTTAGTGACCTATAGGCTTTTGAATTTAATGACAACCCCCCTTTTCAAATTCCGATGGATATTTCATACATATCTAAAAAATTGACTGAGTACAGGTATCGAAAAAAATCTAATACCTTTCTAATAAAAAATGTGTTAATTTTTAGAATTTATTTTGGCAAAATTTTATCCATACATGGCATAAACTATATTTATTATTACTTTTGAAAAAGTCCATTATGTCTGCAGAAAAAAAGTAGAAACAAAACAGACCTATTTAAAACCAATTGCATTTTTTTAACTAAGTAATACATTTAATAATTTTTTGTTTTCACAAAGTTGTGTGAAACCGAGATTAATGATGAAGAACGAAATCTAAACCAAAACCGAAACTTAATTTTGTTCGGTTGTATGCCTTGCTTTGTAGTTCAAAGTAACAAATAAAATAGGGCACACCCTAATGTGCATACATTTCACTTGATTTAAACATATTTGGTCTCTTAGTTAAAAAAATATTTAACTATAAATACATTTTTTTTGATTTCTCCAAGTACAACGACAGTGCTAAGTGAAGTCTATCATCCTTTAGTTCCGCTATTTGCTTTGTTTTATTTATTTCTGTAATTTTTGTTTAAATTTCTTTAAAGTGCTCACAGCTTTCCCACCTTAAGCACCTACTACAGCAACTAATTTTATTTACTAACAAATAGGTATATAGCTAATTGTACATGACAAACGATATGTATTTAGTAATTATAGTAAGAGAACTATACCGTACGAAAAAACATATACAAAATAAAAAAAAAAAGTCGCTTAGTTGCGACTCATCTTCACATTTTACGAACAAGTTCACATTGCAGTGTTTACCGTTAAATCTTGTAAAGCTTTTTTTTTCATTGACAAAGCAATAATTTTGTTTATACATTAAATTTTGTAATTTAGTTTTTCTTGATTTCATTGAAATAAATTCGCTTCCCAATAGTATTAAGGATTTATGAATTTATCTTAACGAGTTAACCTTATATATGTCTATTTATACGAAATATTTATAATAAAAACCGTTAGTCACATTGTTTGAATTGCTTTAATAAGTTCATTCAAGTATAGTATTTATATTTCCAGCTGACCGGTTTGGTGAACCTAACCTATAGTATATTCTCGTACTTAAAGTTGCAAGGCACTGGAACTGTTAAGTAGATGTTTGGGAGACACTTTTTAGTTGCAGCTATAAACAAGGAGCCTTTCTTAAAAAATATGACACATGACCTATGACCACTTGCAGCCATACTCGCAACAGCTGTTTGTTCCCTCAGAGTTCCCCGAGTCGAAATAGTCGTATATCTTCAAACAGTTTGACGGCTACTTATTGACATTACGCCTTAAATATTTTCATCACTTTCGGCTTGCTTTGTTGTGGTTCACGTTCGGGTACTAGTGCGTTTAGTCCCGAGTCAGACTTTGACCATGCCAAACCTTCTCGGTGACTTTTTAGGTCGCCAAACTTTTTTTTTATTTTTTCTCTGTTTAACAGTGCCACCTTACGTGAAGGAAACATTTATGATAGACAGTAAGAGGAAACGAATCAGTCAGCAAATTACTACCCCTTGCAGCACTCCATCTACACAGGTCTGACGCCTATCGATTCCAGAGCAGTTGAAAAGTAGCCAGGAGCATACTTAACCGCTTTTTGCCTATCGAGTTTTTTCACAGTTACAGGCCTACATGAACCAAGTATACAGTCATAATTCCGATTTCATATATGTACATCCTATCTGTGAACTCTCACTGATTACTTAGAATGTGATACCATTAATGCCCAAAAATAGTCCCGGGGTTAATCTAAAGCTTTTGGTAATATTAAAGAGTAGGGATCTCAGTAAGAGAGTTTTCCTAAGCTTGATTCCGGCTAGACCTGGACTAGTTCTATCTACGAGTCCCATGTAGTAAATACTTAGCACGACGGTTCCCTAATTCCAATGAGTAAAGTTCTGTAGGCTTTCACCTGTTACCCAGTTAACTTTAATATGACGTTGCTATGATATATTAGGCGATGTTGGCAGGGCCGCGGAGAGGGGGGGGCAGTCAGGGAAATTTCCCTGGGGCCCGGAAGGTTTTTGGGGGCCCGGCAAGGCAAAGCAGTATTGACAGTACTCTAATCAGGATTTCAAAGAGAAAGAAACGCGAAATCCTCGGGGCCCGGATCGGCTCTCTGCGGCCCTGGATGTTGGTGACCTACCTGCTACAGCAGTTAACGTGTCTATTCACAGTGCTGGGCAAAATTTCTTGATGATATTAACTAGACCTCGTACAACTAGGATAGCAAAAAAGAACCTTGTATTTAATTGTAGAAAGTACTTCCTCTGTCTCACTAGCTTCAAGAGAACCTTTCAGGTTTTTGAATATTTTAGATATATGTTTAGGCAGATTTTCAGAAAATCACTAGAATCGAGATACTTAGTCCTGACGAGTTCGGATAAGTCATCAGCATACAGCACCACGCTACAGCCACCACTAACTCAAGCAGAATAAGTAATTTATAAGTAGAAAAGAGAGCAAAACAGGAAGAACATCACCACGAGATGCTTACCCTGATTCACCGATCACCACTTTGAGGTGTGCCTTGCCTATCTAGCGTGGAAGACCACATCTGATAGGGGGAAGAAGAGTTTAAGTAATACATATTTTCGTATGTTTATTGTATTATTTATTTATTCCTCACTTTATTTAATACTTTGCACTGCTGACAATAAAAAAGTAGCTTAAATCGCTTAGATCTTATATTCGAATATTATTTTTGTAGCTCTTAGATTAAAATTTTGTCACCCAAAAAAGTTCGTAAAAAGGAATAATACCCTCCAACTATAATTCTTAAAGACTACATACAATGCTCTTCAAATTAACTAACTTTATTACTTATTCATTAAAATATTAGTTCAGTCCATTATTGAATATTAGTAGCCTTCAACTTGGCGGCACATGCCATAGCTGTCACGCCTTTGACCTGGCATGCACAAGGAGTCGTTCGCTTCCTTGACCATGGTATCAAAGAACTGCTCCCACTCAATGTCATCTTTGAGTTCACGCGGTGGCACATAAACCTCTCCAACACGTGCATTATCGTCGACATCGTCCACAAGTTGCGAACGCTCTATGGAATCATGAGGCGCCTCAAAACTTTTAGCATTCGAGTCAGTGTTGAAATAAATGCGAGGCGTGTCGATGGGTGGATACAAATATGTAGCGCCTAATGAATGTTCTGCACGATAAAGTGGGCCCAAATCAGCGCTGCTGTGATGTATACTATTTGGCGAGCTGACACGATTCGAGTCAAGATAATTGTCACCTCGTATGGCACGCGATATGCGATAGTAGCCAGTGTTACCGTCAGTGGGTATAGCCGTTGCAGTGGTTGACGTAGTGGAAATGGTCGCCAAATCACTGGTAGCGGCGTTATTACTAGCCGTTAGACCTGGCGCCAACAGTTGATTGTAGCTATCAAGATAATTACCCGATATACGAGTAGGTGCAGCATTCAGTTCGGGTGGTGGCAAAGCTTGTATGACAGTTGGTTCTGCTTCCAGATGAAACGGTTTGATAAGATGTTGATAGGCAAGCGGGTAAGGTGGTGGTAGCACATCAACTGGACGATCAGGATGTAATCCAGCTGAGGCATCCTCTTCATTGGTGGTTGTGTCAAAGCGTGCAGTTGCACGGCCTTGTATGAAATCTGTTATACGATTCTGTGATGCGCCCAGCATAGGCATTGCGGCTGCTGATGGATGTGTGCCGAGAAAGTTATCAAATGGCGTTTGCGCAAACTGTGCGGGTGCTGTTAAATAACCACGTGGTGCATCCAATGTGGTTGGTGAAGATAGACGCGCGGCATGTTGATAGCTACCAGGCAGCGAGACTGATGATTTCAATGGATTGCGGTACTTGCTGCTGGCAGCACTATTGGCGTAATGTTTGCGCTTCGATTTCGAGCGCATCGAACTTCGTCTCACGGCGGACTTTGTAATCAAATCTAGCAGACTAAGACCATCGGATGCAGTAGGCGGTATAAGTACAATCATGAAATTTTCCAAATCGGCGCGTATATTATATTGCCCCTCTTGACGCTGATCGTAAGTAATGACGCGACGCTGTGATACATCCGAATCATTGTCTCCAGGTAAAAATTCTGTTGGCGGGGATGAAAGCGATAACTCAGTAGATGTTACGGCGAGCTCCTCGTCTTTTGGAGGTTTTGTTTGCGGCTTGGGCGTACTAGAAATTGTTGCGCCAGTTGAAGTAGCAGCGGGAAAAGAGCTGATTTGTGTTGCAGATTGTGTGGTGCTGCCAGCATTACTTTCACTAGCAGGCGCACTTTCGGTTATTATGGCTGGCTCGACTGCTGATGTCGTAGCTAATGTTGTTGTGGTTATTGGTGCTATTGTTTCTTTTGTTGAAATGGAGTTCGCAGCAACCGATGTTAGCTCCTCACTACCCAAACGAGTTGCAGCAACAGCACTTGTCACACTAGTAGGTAGAGCATAGCCTACCGAAGTCGCCAAATTTCCATATCTAAGACCCGCTGCTGAACTGACAACGGCCACGAATATTAGAAGCGCACAACGCATATCTTTTTTTTTTATTCGTACGCAATTTTTTCTAATTTCTTTTTCCACGTTAGTTTCTTTTCTAGTTTTGTATTAAATTTCTAAATGCAGACAAACTGAAACGCGTTAAACGAACGTTCTTAACTCTCACGCGTTCAAAACGCAACTGTTCTGTACGGCTTACGTGCGGTCAGTTAACACTTCATGACTGCAAACCTCAGCGCTGTGGCTGGAATAGTTGCTTGGGAACGTTTAGTAGGCTTTACTTTTTTGTTATTAAAATTTTATTTATTTTCAACGACTCGAACGCAACTTGTATTGATTGGCTTCGTAGTAAAAGACTCGTCTCGTCTCATCTTAGCTCTTTTTTTTTTATTGAATTAGCTTTCTTCTTTGTCGTCAGTAGCAAAGTAGTAAAGCAACTTTTTTCTGGTACAAGAAATGCAACCATTGTTTGGTACTTTTTTTCCAGAGACCGTAAACATTTGAGTTCTTATAAAAAAAATTATAAAATCATTATTTTACGATTTTTTAAAAGCGCGGAAACTTTGTAAGCGATATAATCTACATTTATGGGAAATATTTATATTTACTAAGATCACATAGTTACGAAGCATTTGCGGGTTTAATGAATAACTTATGCTTCAGCAATCTGATTTTTTTCTAGCAAGAATAAGAAAAATTTGATCGAGTAAGATTTATTTACTATAGAATAATAATGTATTAGCGGGTGGAGTATGCGGCTTATTTTTTTCAAAATACCACTATACAACTCTTCAAAGGTATTTCCCAGCAATGGGATTAGAACCCGCACTACTGCATTTGCGATTATTTTCGATGAAAAAAAAAATATAATAAAAAAAAATATTTCATTAGAGTAACCGAAGAAAGAACAACATTTTCCTTAGAAGATGCAACGCCCAATATTAAACTGTGCTTTTGGTCGCAAAAGTTGTAGACGCAGGTTTTTCCGTGCCTGTCGGTCCGTATGCAAGTTTGATCGCTCATCACTTCAAATCTGCTGCTTACGATTGAATATAATTTCCCCCGATACATATCTGTGGCATTTTATTATAACAACTTAAGTCGACTTAAGAAATTAGACCAATCAAAACTTTTTCGGGCGATTTTGAATAAGAAAATCGTGTAAGTTTTCAAGACTTTTATCGGTCTTATATTATTTTGTTTATAAACGATTGAATCTAACTGGCTTGGCTAAGTTGTGAAGCAGTTTTGTTATTTGAAATCGACAGAAAAAGTTTTGATCGGTCTATTTTCTTAAGTCGACTTAAGTTGTTAAGATAAAACGCCACCGATATGTATATGTCTAATTTAACGTTTATTATCCCCTTCTAGTCGCTTTTAGCGAGGCGAGATATTTTGTTCCCGCTATATGCAGTGTTGGGAACAAAAGTAGGTCCAAAATCTTTTTATACATTAATGAAATTATAACAACTAGAGATCGCTCAGTGGTTGAAATTCAACCACAAAACTTTATTTTGTTCTAGATAATTGCTTCGTCTTTTTTTTGCTATTCCTTCAGTGTATTTTCCTTTCCTTAAATTTCCTCTTCTGTGGATTTTTTCTTACTCTTTTTGGCGTTGGTTTTTCTAATTTCCTTTCTACTACATTTAATAATACGAGTCCAGTTTCTATTTTTATTAAAATTTTTTATTTTCTTTGGCGGCCGCCGTGGTGTGGCGGTAGCGTTGCTGGCCTACCACACTGAAGGTTAAAGGTTCAAGACCTTATTTTCTATTTTTATTTATGTTACTAGCAGACCCAGCAGACGTTGTCCTACCTAAAATTTGAATTGCCTACATTTAACAAATTGTTATGTTTTCCCTCCCCACTCACCGCTACCTCTCATTTATCCTTATATCTTCCTTTTGCCTTCTAGTTTTGCTTTTTCCCACCCCCATATACCGTTAGTCTTCTTTACCCTCTTTATTTCCACTAACACCTCCTCTACATCTCAAATTTCTATTCCTACTCCCCTTCTTTTCCGTTTTCCTCTGCGCGTACTGATATGTACATAGTTTCGAAGATATAGCAAATTAACTTTTATTTGATCCTGGTACCGCTTACTTTTTTCAATGTTTTTTTTGAATATAGAACACGTATATATATAAAATATCATTAACTAAAACAAAATAAATTCCTAGCTATGCCGAATTGCAGCTTTATATAACCTGGGGGATTTTCCAAAAGTTAAATATGACCTGTGTCGTTTCACAGTTGATCAGGCACAGTCAAGAGTTCCTGAAGATGACTTCAGATTAAAGTCGAAATATCAAGCAACAGAAATAAACGTGTCAAAAGAAAAAGTTTAGTTAGTTTCATTTGACCATTGCCCTTGAGCTCGTTAATATAAGAAATAAGTATATTTGAAAGCCGTAAAAAACAAAAATAAGAGAGCGGCAATAAACTTTGAACATTATTGAAGCACAAACAAACAAAACACAAAAATATGTGGGCGTGGCACCACCCACTTTTCCAATATTATGCAAATCTTTACTAAAGGACACATTTATCCAAATATTATTAATTTAGACCAATTACATTCAGAGTTATGACGAATTGAAATTTTATATGGTCTGGTGGCGTGACCCCGCCCCCTTAAGAACATTTTATATGGCGTATGCTGTAACCAGTAAACCCAAGAATATACTGTGAAAATTTAATTAATTTTTATTTATAAGATTTTTTTGTATTCTGTTTTTATCGTTTCCTTTCCTTGATGTTCCTTTCCTTTACTTTCGTTTCTGTACCTCTGGTCCTTTTCTTTCCTCTTATTTGATTCATGTTCCTTTCCGATAACTTATTTTGCTCTTTTTTCTTTTGTTGTTGCTCCCTTTTTCCTTTCCCTTTATTTCCCTACTATTTAATAATATAGATT
This sequence comes from Merzomyia westermanni, assembly GCA_949987695.1. Lineage (NCBI taxonomy): Eukaryota > Metazoa > Arthropoda > Insecta > Diptera > Tephritidae > Merzomyia > Merzomyia westermanni. The sequence continues at coordinate 183,007,738 of OX465289.1, forward strand.
CTCTTTTTATTTTATTTTATTGCGGGAAATCGCCAACCCTGTTACTTAGTCCTTATTTGTAGGATTTCGAAATTTAAATATAAAATTTATACATTCATTAAACGCGGTAAATATAAACTCTTTATATACATGTAGTAAAGGGTGTTTTTTTAGGGGTATAGAACTTCGATTTTAAATAAAACACAAGAAAATCGTTTTAAGGTCCATCAATTTGGCTTTATTGGAAGGATAATTTTATGCCATTAATGTTTAGATATGATTTCGGGCATGTGGCCGCCGGGGCTGGCTCGAATAAAGCCAATTCTACAGGTCCAATTTTCAACCACTTTTTCGAGCATATGGGGCCGTATGTCGGCAATAACGCCACGAATGTTGGCTTCCAATTCCCCTAACGTTTCTGGTTTGTTGGTGTAGACGAGCGACTTCACATATCCCCAAAGAAAATAATCCAATGGTGTCAAATCACACGACCTTGGTGGCCAATTGACAGGTCCATTCCGCGAAATTATGCGCTCATCGAATGTTTCCTTCAATAAATCGATTGTGACGTGCGCTGTGTGGCATGTAGCGCCGTCTTGTTGGAACCACAACTCATCCACATTCATGCCATCCAATTCGGGAACAAAATAGTCGGTTATCATGGCTCTATACCGGTCTCCATTAACGGTAGCTGCCTCTCCAGCATTATTGCGGAAGAAGTATGGCCCAATGACTCCACCAGCCCATAGAGCACACCAAACAGTCAGTTTTTGTGGATGTAATGGCGTTTCAAGGGTCTCATGTGGATTCTCTTCACTCCAAATGCGGCAATTTTGCTTGGTGACGTAGCCATTCAACCAAAAATGAGCCTCATCACTGAACAAAATTTTGCGATGAAAATCAGCATCGAAATCAATCTCATTTTCGGCCCATACACCAAAATCACGACGCATTGCATGGTCTCGCGGCTTTAATTCTTGCACAAGCTGGATCTTGTAAGGTCGCAAGCCAAGATCTTTGCGCAAAATCTTCCATAAAGTTGATGGACAAAGCTCCAATTGCTGTGCACGGTGGCGAATCGATTCATTCGGGTCCTCTTCAACACTTTGCTCTACAGCGGCAATTGTTTCTTCGGTGCGCACTGTTCGACGTCTCTGCGGATGCGTATTATCACATAGAGTAAACGTAGTGCGAAAACGATCCATGGTTAACCGAATTAATTGCTCTGATGGACGATTATGTCGACCATAAAATGGACGGAGCTCACGGTAAACTTCGCGAACTGAACCATTATTTTCGAAATAAATTTGCACGATTTGCAAGCGTTGTTCTTTTGTCAACCTGTTCATGATGAAATGGCAAACCAAACTGAACATAAATGCCATTAGAGTTGCCAGATTTGACCACAAAATGCCAGTTTTATCTCTATTCAAAAAACAAACCTGTAAAAAAAACACCCTGTACATACATATATCTAAAACTTTTAGCACAAAATAAGTTGATTGGTCACCTCAGATTTACAGTTAGCTTTCCTTGCATTGCTTCATAGGATCCAATTAGTGATAAATGCTAGATTTTCCTACAATCAACTGTTAGTATCTATGTAGCTACATATTTATATACAACGTCAATAACTAGTTCCATGTCGAAGAAGATGCCACAGCAAAAGTCATCCAAGTTTAAGCTTGGTATCCAAGCCTTAAGTTTACGTTCAATAAAAGTTGTGAAATTGTACTACGAGTAAGAACTGAGCAATACAAAGGAAAACTTTACAAAGTAAATCCTTCTTGAGCGGTTTTTTATGTAGTCTTTGGTTTTCTTGGAAGGTGAATACTAAGCTTTATTAATCGATGTTGTTATAAACTGTGTAGATAATAACGATATCAACACATTTCATACAACATTCACTGATGCTAAAACACAGAGATTTAATATAGATACCCTATAGGAAAACAAATACTTAGTGACTGAAATGCTTGGAAGCGATTCTAATACACATAGGCACTCAGTAATTCGTTCGAATTTACTTTAGAAGATATTCCGTAATAGTAGACATCACTGTTTCACAAGATTCAAACGCAAAGCAAAACAAAAACACATTGCCTAAATCTTAAGTAGAGTCATGGCATAGTAAAACAGATCATAGCACGACGGCCATGTTGAAAATCGCTCCTCTAAAACGTCAAAACAGCACAGTATATGTTAAATTGTAAACAAATTGAGAGCAAGTTTGACAGTTTAGAGAAAACTAAAACGAAAAAAATCGAATCAGCTGTCGAGTTGATATTACCTGTATTGTTATGCCATGAGTAGAGTACTAGACAATGCTGTTTTACGTATCGCAGTATCGCAAGTGATAAAATTATCGGCTACCACAGGTGCGGTCGCATTTTAGAACGTAGGTCCTAGCACACTTAATTTTAATTTTTTTAATTTTATTTTTATTAAATAAAATTTAACTTGTTTAAATATATAAATACTTCCAATCTAAAATTTTTTTTTGCTAAATTTTTCCAACTTCTTATTTAACATTCCTCTACTGTTTTTTGTCAACAGCTATTTTTTAACTTTTTCTGCAATAAAAATGATTTCTTGATGAAATAAAAATACTTATTGTTTTATTATGACCATGAGAAAATACATTTTTGTGGATTTCCGTTTGCTTAGTTGAAGTCGAATAGAATTTTACAACTTTCGACCATTTTCGCATATGTTTTCGAAAGAGTGAGTACCAATTTTTTTACAATCGAAATGGGGATAAATCAAATCCGAAGGGAACAGAATTAAACTCGAACAAGGAAAGCGTTCTACTCGACAGAGTACGAATAATTCGAAAGTGAACAAATTTTTTTTCGAACAGAACTACAGAGTAAGGGCTTTGGTTGACTACCTTGAGCTGATGTGCCAAGTAAGAACTAGCTCGATCTTGACTAGATATTTCCCAGTTCAAAAACAGCTGTTTAGTTACTATTACAATGCATTTTCAATTGCATAAGAAATTTTATATTAATCCCTCCTACAACTTATATTGGTTTTGGACCAAATTGTCGAATTTTTAACTAGTTCGAAACTATAAAAAAAAAAATTATACCATTTTTACTACGATATGTACATATATTGGAATGACTTTCCGTCATCTCTGTCATCTTCAGCGTAGATTTTCGCAAAAGAGTTTTATGACGAACAGTAAGGATTCCAAATGCACTAGAAGCATACTAGTTCAGCACAAGAGATATTCCCTACAGGGTATATACACACATAACAATATCAACATCGGCATACATTCTAATTTAATTTGTTGGTGTTGACTGCAGTTGTTGACCGGTTATTGCTTAATAGCTAGCTGTTCTTGGCATTGGCATTCGACTTGGTTCGTGCAAACTGCAGCCGGTTTCGTTTGGTTTCGCAAATGCATTCACTTGTTGCAATAGCAAAGTGCAACAACAACGACAGCAAACATTTGAGATGCGCAGGTTCAATGACTTCCAATAGGAAGCTAACTTGGCTGGTAGATGGACTAGTCGGCAGTTTGAGTGTTTTGTTGCTCCAGCTTCATTTGCAGATATTCTTAAACATACCAATGTGCATTAACATATATAAATACATATATATGTATTTGTTTTTGTGCTTCTTACTGGACTTTGAAAGTTTTCGTATTGCATTGATTGCACTATCGCTGCAAGCAAGAATGATCAGTCAAAAACGAGCCTAAACTTGCTATTGCCGTCTTTAATCTTAAAATTACTAGGTAATAACCAAAGAATGAGATTGCAATGAGATTTCTTTCAAATACACATTAACACCAACGTTATTTATATAAAAAATTTTCGATAGAAAGTTGCTTCTTGCGTTCTTATTATTAAAACAAACAAAACTTAATAACCGATAAAAATTCAATTTATTTACATAATTTATTAACGTGAATTTGAATGAAAGTGCTCAAGCCTTCTTTTGGTTTGGCCTAAATTAGGAGTGTCAAGCCGGTTTTTTATGTTAATCAACTTGATATCTATATAATTTTTTATACAATTATTTTCAGAATTTTTTCAGTTCATACAGAAGCAAAATATTTAAATACTTGTAACAAAGTTTAAGAAATGTTCTTGAAACATTGGCTTGTGCCAGTACTAGGGCAGTTTGAAAATTCAGTAACTTTTTGCATAAAAAGTTATTGAAATACCATGACTATAAACGAGCCCAAGGCCAAGAATAATAATGTTTCTTTTTATTTATGAAAATTATTTTTGTATATAAAAAATAATTTTTTTGGCAAAAGTGCATTTTATTTTTCAATATAACCTCCTGCTCGCTCGTTAATTTATTTAGTTGAGAGTTTTCCCATTTTTGTATTCTTTTCAAATAAAAAGATTTTTTTTTGCTTGCTTACAGACCACTCTTCCCACTTAAGTAAGTAATTTCTTTATTAAGAACCCAGCAGTTAGATTAGAGGACGATTAGCAAACGACATGAATTCTAATGTGTTTCTCTAAAGTAGAAGGTTAGAGAAAGGTTTGAGAAACTGTCCAGAACTACAGCATTTTCTACAAAAAGGGGACTTAGTTCTCGATATCGAGAAAAGGTCATTTATCTAATCGAATTCTAACGTGCAATTCGAATGGGTTTCTAATATGAACGGTTTTCTAGTGTTTTTCTAATCGGTCTCTAATGGACTTCTAGCCTAGTTTAATAACCTGATTTTCGCTTCGAGATGCATTAGAAAACTTCATTAGAACTCGAATGTAAAACTACAATATCTTTGAGACTGTGTTTGCTGGGAAAATTCATTAATTGCTTCATTTGTTAGTCTTAAACTAATTAATAGCTTTTTTGATAGCGTCAACCCTATGCTAGTCAAATACGCCCCTTTTAATGAGACTTTCAAAAAAGCTTAACACTTTCTTTAATTAAGTAGTGTAATTAAAAACTATACCCTTTCAGGGTGGAAGAAAAATTGTTAAAAACTTGTATGTTCGAAAACTTTTTGGTATATAAAGGCACCAAAAAATTAAAAGCCAAAAAAAAAACCTAAATTGAGCACTCAAAGCGCTAAACAAAATGAAGATAACAGTTTTAGAGAATATATCACCAGTCATTGATTGTGAGCAACTGATTTTAATTTTGATTTAATTTTGATTTAATTTATCATGCTTTATAGCCTTCAATGGTTTAGGTTTGAATCTTGAATTGGAAAACGATTGTATCTTCAAAAACCCGAAACGTTTAGTAATCTTATTGATCGGCGTAGTTATGTGGGCTATCGCATGGTTTCGTTATACATTGACGTACTTAGATAATGTAGATGCATTAGCGCCTGCTATGACATTGGATGTGCAACTTTTCATAACAATGTCGAAACTTGTAATTTTTATGGTGCTACGTAAACGTTTCTTGCGTTTAAATGAGGCATTGAAAAGGCTCGCTTTAACAGGTAAAATAAATAAAAAAATACTAACTACAATTAAGAAATTCATAAATGTTACTTCAATATATTGGCGGAAAACTACCTGTATGTATGATTACAATTACTTTCAATTTTTAATTATATTTTACGATTTAAATTTAAATCAAAAATAATCAAAAAAAGTTTGTTTTGATTACTGATTATATATGATTTTTTTAGTATTGTTGTAGAAGCACATAAATATACACATAAAAATAAAATCTAAACTAATCCAAAAAAATCAAAAGTAATCAACGCAATTATTTTAGATTTTTTTAAATTTTTTTAAAATTTATTTTGATAAATATACACATAAAAAAAATATCAAAACTAATCCAAAAAAAAATCAAAAATAATCAAGGAAAAAAAATTAAAGGTAATCAACGCAATTACTTTGGATTTTTAAAATTTTTTTTTTGGATTATTATTATTATTATTATTTTTTTTTTCTAATCGTTATCAATTAATAATTGCCTTTCCTTGAAAAACAATTGAAATTATTATTACCATTTAAAAAGCCCTCTAATTAATTGATTACTAATTAATAATCAAATTTAACAGGTCTGATTTTAGAATTCTGATTGGGAAAATTTAAACGTTAATACTGGCCGCACTACGCATTGACTTGGGCCTATATGTTAGACTGATTAGAATTTACTATCAAGGACTTAAGAAACTCGAACGAGAATGTTCAGTCATTAGAATTTATCCTCATTTTAAATTATCGATATGTACATACATATTGATATCGGATCTATAATGATAATCCAGTGTTAACGATTATATTTACCAGCCTCCTTTTCGAAACTTATTTTTTGTTGTTAGGCCCATTCTATGTAGTTCAAAAATAGGCCACATACATAGAGGCTAGGGAAAAATGTATACTATGTTTCGAGATAACCATCCAACCATAAAACAGTGGAAAAACCATGCAATTCCTTGCAGTAGTATTTTGGTGATGCTCGTAGAAACATGCATACAGACAAACAGACAGAAGTCGATAGAAATATACGTTAGTTTTCGTAGTACGTAGGTTACGTAGTATCTATTATGTAGACATCAGACTGCATTTATAATAGAACCAACTTGTATTGCCACGACTGTGTACAGCAGGAATAAAATATTTCTGTGTCGTAAAATGGATCATTAACTTGTAGTTTGATACCTAGCAATACATCGGTGAAAATTACATTCAAGCATCGGTGTTTGATTTATGTGCACATAAAAACTGTTGTTTTGGCTTCTATTTTTCTATGCTTTTTTCTTGAATATACATACATAATGTACAGACATGCTGTTACAAATTTTTAATTTTAATTTAGGCAATCAAAGCGAACGCGAACTATGGAATACCGAAAATCGTGCTGTGTTCTCAATTTCGAAAACTTATTTGGTAATCACGCAGTTGACAGGCGTGCTAAATTTATTTTGGCCAATAACAAAGCTAATCTACTACTATATAATGTATGATGATCTGCTATTCACTCTACCACTGCCGGGAATGTGAGTTGATGTATTTCTATATACAAAAAATATTTACTACATACTCTATCTGCTCTTACAGTTTCCCATTTGACTTTGCGTTGCCCTACAACTTCGCATTAATCATCTTACTAACTATATTGATGTCCTTATTCTTCATTTACACACTTGTAGCTGTTGATGGTTTATTCAGTTGGTTTGTTTTCAATATTTCGGCTCATTTGCGAATCATGCAACTAAAATTGGAATATCTTTTGCAACTCAAAATCGACGATGGAAAATATAGATCAGATTTTGCTGCTCTTATTATATATCATACGCAAATCATTTCACTCCTAACGGAATTCAATGCTGTTTATGCGCCCGTCATTTTAATAGTTTTTACTTGTTCCTGTTTGCCGCTTTGCTTTCTCGTTTATCAATTATCCTACTTAACGGATCCGTCAAGTGTGCCCTTCACTTGCATGCTTTTGCTAGCCATTGTGTTACAATTAATATTTTATAGTTTTGGCGGGGAGAAGGTGCAAAATGGAGTTAGTACAAATGTATTTTTAAAATAATTGTCTAAAACTAAAATTTTTTTCTCTTTCAAACTTTTTTCTAAGTGTGAACAGCTCTGTGAAACTATTTATCTGTTAGTACCATGGCACAACCTACCGCCAAAGCAGCGCCTGCTATATCTAATGCCTTTGATACGTTCGCAAGGTAATCTAGTATTAACGGGTTTCTTTTTTACAGCAAATCGTACTCTCCTTGTTTGGGTAATATTCAATTTCTTAGCTAACAAAATCCCTAAGCTATAATGTTTTATGTGTCTCTTTTTTTATTTAATTTTTTAGATTTTCAAAACAACTGGGTCTTTTATTGCAATGCTATCTGCCTTGAGAAAAAAACAAACTTGAAAGTAATAGCTATACTTGATTTTTATTTTACCTAATATTTGTGTGTTGTTGTTAGAAATATACCAGTCTCAAACTAGTTTAAAATAAATCAAAAAACTTCTTATTTCAATCATGGTGAAAGAAAATATTTCAAATGCCTCTGCGCATAAATGTTAAGTACTTGGCTCATAGCAGGATGAAGTGGGCTCGAGTCCTTCTACCAGAAGCAAAAAAAATTTAAATAAAAAGGTCTACTTTGGTTCCTCCAACAATGCATACTGTCTTTTTCTTTAAAACTTTGAATATTTGTTGGTTCACGCTTGGTCTTTTTTTGACTAGTTCGAAAAGATACTCGCCTACTCGCCATCTTCCCTATTTCCGATAAACAATTCAGTGCTCTAATAGAGTTTCCCTACATATTTTCCTATGAGAACTTAAGTAGGGAAAAGCCGTCCGTGAACCAAATGTACACACATTTGATGAGTTTCAGATGTGAAGACCAGAGAGATATTGGCCCTTTTAATGGACATGTGATATCCACAATTTGAAACGCCAAAATTCGTCCTGCAAAACATTTGCTTTACTCATGTCTATTACGGTAACCGACGAATGCCACAACGCTTGGCGACCTTCGGATACCTACTTTATCGACTCACCCAGCGGATTGTGTCAAAAGATGTTTGACATTTGACTGCATTGTCAGTTTTGGAAAAATTTATTTGAGGAAAATGGACTCGATTGCAATTTATTTCATAATTTTAATCGAGCGGATAATAATGCAGTATGTGTCAGACGATTTCTGAAAGATAGAGCACCTAACGTTTTCGAGCTGGCCATGTCGAGTAAGTGGCTAAATTAACAGCTTCAAATGTATTTTTACAACTTCTTGGTGTAATGGAATCTAAATGGAGTGACAAATGGTTAAATATAAAGATCATTGACGATGAAAATATGGAATCTCGCAGTTACTTTTACAATAAGTCAAAAATTTCCGGTATTGTAATGTGAATTGACTGTACGCCCATTATAATATCAAAGCCTTCAGGAGCAAATTCTTATCTACATTCTACAAAAGGATTTTTTTTGGTTGTTCAAGCGCATTTAAATCTGTTGAATAAATTTCCACAACGTCTAATTGCTGTTTGGACATATCTTTTGCGACATTCTGGTTGAGCTTCATTTGCTCAATCAACAAAGCGTACTGCTCCCGGTTTACGAGGCGACTTCCATTAGAAAATATAATTAGCGCATGCCATGACTTTATTCAAAAATAATAATTTGCCTCTTATTAAATTGTTTCTTAATTTATTTCAATTCAAAATTTTGAAAAATTTGTCGAACGCGCATCCGATATTCAGCGGATCGCAGTTAGAATGATTGACAGCTGTTGCGATTCGATTGCGGTTATGAGAATGCAGTAAATTCACAAACAGCTTTATCTTCGTATTTCTATTCGTGAATTGCTTTGCCGATCGGTTATAAGAATATCAGTTCTTCTCAATTTCATTCGCATTCCCTGCGGAAGGCATCCGCTGGATACCGTAATAGGCATGACTGTGTTATTTAACGGGTAAATTTTGTGCGTAACCGGTAATTTTGTATCTGGAAGTTTATCTAACCGAAACTCGTAACCGTTGGCAATGCAGTTCATCTAACCGCGATTCTAGCGTACATGGGAATGCGCAATAGAGAATAAAATGCAAACGCGAACGAAACTACGTGTAAAAAGGTGCTTATATTGTTTATTAATTCTTGTGAACTAGTGCAGTATTTTATGTCCATTAAAATATTTAAAAAACACGTGCAATTTTTCGCGGTTACGAGACGTAACTACCTATTTTGCTGGTTAAGAAATGGAACTGCAACTTAACCGGGCAGAGTACCAAAAGGGTGTACAAGTTTAAAAACTATTTTTTTGCCGGTAAAACGAATGTTGTTACCACACTAGAATTAGGGCGTAAGTATATATTACTGCATCCCCGGTTATGGGGTTAAAGAAGTCGTTCCCAAGCAGTCGGGCTAGTGCCACAAGGTGCTAGTACCACATTATTATCCGGAAAAGTACAGCCAATACTAGTGTTACCCTGTTTGGTACATCACATTCAATGAAGGCATGCATCGACTAAGCAGATCGAAGTAATGTTACAAGAACAACAACAGCAGACACCGCAAAACGCTCACATAACATTTGTCAAACACTACAACTCAACCGCATAATTTCGGATGGGAAAGAAACGGAATAAGATACATGCATACTTGTTATTTAACATCCCTATTACGTCAACGTACCTTGGGTTATAATTTTTGTTGAGGAAAATATAATTAATGTTCTAACCAAATACATTTATGACGTCTAAAGTTTAGTGTTGAAAAGTGTGTGACCAGTTCCTATCAGTTTTCGGTAATTGTGTGACAGATATAAATATGACTAACTGTAGCCGATATCAATATCTTACAAATAATAATATATTAAAACGAAAAAGTTCCAAAAAGGGTCAACTCAACCAGAAAAAGTCCTGAAATCAGTCCAGAATTCGTCCTGAAAAATACCTCGAACTGGCCCCAAAAACAATACCGAAATGATCCTGTAGAGATTTCGAAATGATACCAAAAAAGTTCCGAAAACAATTCCGAAATGATCTTGAAAAAGTCCAAAAATGGTCTTAAAAAAGTCGAACAATCTCTAAATAATACCGAAATAATGCCAAAAACCACCCCGAACGGAACCTTGTTTAGGTCTGCTGCAATTAGATATTTTCTCAATTCTACGATAATACTTTGCTACAATTTTATTTTTCCGTTACATCAATAAAAAATATCGATCTACTCCAAAAAAATTTCAAATTTCGCTCTCAATAAAAATTTGCATCGCTGCCAGTGTTGCCACAGGAACAAAAAGAAGTAACAAAAAATTGAAAAATTAATTACCAAAAACCACCATTTTATAAAAACGAACTCATACAGATTTATTTGAAATTAAAGGCGTGTACATTAGACTGGGTCGATTTATTAACCGATATTCCGCCATCGATTTTTCGATAGGTTTTGGGCTCAGAAAAAAAAAAGTTCCCTACGCATACCCAAAAAAATAGTTTTCGAACCTGCGAAATTTAATTTTTTTGACTTTTTTCGACTTTGATTTGTAAGGTTTTTTTCATGACCTACTAAACAAATTTTCGTTTGATTTAAAAATTTTCATGTATACCCTGTCCGATCCAAAAATGTCCGCTAAAAACGTTGGCGATAACAGTTTTTGTAAAAAAAAATAAATAAATTTTTTGGGTTTTGGGGAGTGGTTTGGTCAAAAAATTGACCCTTTCGCCATTTTTTTTAAGTTTTTTTCAGCATACACGCAAAAATGTTTTCGATGAAAACGAGTTTGTCTCATATTTCCTGTCCCGCTTAAAATTATGCGCTAAAAACGTTGACGATAACAGTTTTTTGAAAAAAAAATTGTATTTTCGGGTTTTGGAAAAGTCGATTTTTCGACCAAAACAAGTCCCAAAAAACTGTTATCGAAAACGTTTTTAGCGGACATTTTTGCGTCGGACAGGGTATGCATGAAAATTTGAAAATCAAACGAAAATTTCTCAGTGTCCGAGAAGGGGTCTGATGAGAAGCTGGGCACTTCGAAACATGTCATCCCATACCATCGCTGTGCATAACGTTGTAAATTTTCCTAATATCAATTAACAAACAAATATAAAAATTTGAGCTTTGCTCCAACAACAATCACCATAACGAAAATTTTTTTAGTGCGTCATGAAAAAAACCTTAAAAATCAAAGTCGAAAAAAGTCAAAAAAATTAAATTTCGCAGGCTCAAAAAGTATTTTTTTTGGGTATGCGTAGTGGAACTTTTTTTCCTGAGCCCAAAACCTATCAAAAAATATCGGTTAACTTTCGTCCATACAAATCGACCCACCCTAACGTACATATGAAAATCGAATAATGTAAAAATATTGCATCCTAGATGGAATTGTGAACAGAAAAATCAACAAACTCTCTTTGAATCTCTTTAACTAAATATACTTTAAAGGTTATACGTTTTCTTAAACTACCATACATTTTTCATGACATTACTTAAGCATTTGAGGGATATTTTACCTAAAACTATTTATTGAACTCAAGACATCGAAAAAATTCCTAAACAGGGGGAAAAATTACCATAAACATTTTAAAGTGAGAAAAATTACCTATTTTGGTTAAAAATAACCAAAACGGCAACACTGATCGTAGCCTAGAAAGGTAACTTCAAAATAAATGAAAATTTGTTTTATAATTTAAAGCTAACATCAAGGTATATCAAATAGGTAGAAGAACGGGAAGAAATGCAACGCTGCCATACATTTTGTTGTTCTCTCTTTTTTTTTTCTCTTTATGGCGCGATATACAACAGGTATATCATCATAAACCTCCTAAGAGATTTTTGCGCCAAGCTTCTCTTCCAATTTGTGGTGTGCCGATTTGAATTTTCCCTACAAATTGGTGGGACCTACAGTTTTTTGCCGACTCCGAACGGCATCTACAAAGGAGACGAATTTTTGCTGAGAAGCCTGTCATGGCAGAAATACACTCGGAGAGTTTGCCAAACCACTGCCGAGGGGCGACCCCGTTTTTGAAAAACTTTTTTCAAATCACTTTTGATGTTACCTGTACCAGGGCTCGAACCATGGACCTTCGGTGTGGTAGGCCGGCAACACTACCTCCACACCACGGCGGCCGCCAAAAAACATTTTGTTGTTGCTTGAGGTTAAATTCGCAGAGACATACACACCACATTCAACTGATTTTGACAATTCAATTGGCTAACAATGCCGTGAAAAATAAAATTTTTTCTTCTGCCACTAATTTAACTGAAATTTTATTTCTGTTCAGGATAAGGCAGACAAGAACGAAAAGGAAAAATAAAAAGATTTTTGCTACACAATCCATTGCTTTATTGGGCATCGCTTTAATTGCAATGGGTGAAGATACTGGCGCTGAAATGGCTTTATTTTAGTTGGCAATTTATTACGATATTGTGAGCGCTGCATACGTCGTGCAGTGCTACTTGCATTAACCTCAAGTTATTGGTGCGTTATGGGTAACTTTATAAAACAGCTGATTCGACCAACCTTATAAGAAACAATGCAATCGACTATTGGTGCTGTATCCTAATTCCCTAAAGTAACCTTACCGACCAATTGCATGTTGGTTTTTATCTTACGTTAAAGATACGACTATAGCGATACGCCAACGGCACTAATGTTTGGAGCTTTAGGCTTAATCTCGGCATCCATTTCTCCATTTCCATGGTACACTGATAATGAACTGAGGAAATTTCTCCAACGTCCATATTAAGGGTTGGAACATAGTTGGTCATCAAATTTATTCGCTTCGCTCCTACAATTAGATTTGAGCTTTCGAAATGCTCAACACAAACCACGTAGTTTGCTGTAAACGCGAACCCACAAGCTTTGTTCCAATCAGTCTTCATTCGTTGCTTCTGAGGAACTTTGAAAAGTTAGCACCACCTTAACCTCTTTATTTCACAAAACAGCCACTAAAAAAATTTATCAGCTGTTCTGTTGCTGTCAAAAGAACTTTAATATCTCCAATTGAAAAAAAAATGACTTATGCCAGTTTTAAAAAACCGACTACGTAAGTATTTTACGTTTTAAATGATTTCGTGGAAGCTCGTCACACTGCCCATTCCCTTAAATACAATAATTAAATCAAAATATTGGAAACATGATATGGGTATATAATTTAGAAAATTGTGTTGAAGTGTTAGATAAATTATGGGGCATGTTTGCTAACATGTTCATGTCACATAATTCAAGAAAATATGTGCCAGCAATGTGAATTATTTTATGAGCTACCAAAATACTCGTATATAAAGGTTATAAAGAAAGCAAATGTACTGAAGGTGGATAAGAATGCAACTTCTGGTACTAGCGTAGCGAAGATCTAAAGAAAAATTTCTACGCAAAAAAATATTCAAAAAGCATTACAAAGGAACTGAGAGTGAAAAGCACAAGAAAAAAGCATTTTGATATAACGTGCCGAAATACTGTAGCGCAATCTGCGTAGGAGCCTGCTTAATATAGAAAGGTCAAAGGTTTAAAAGAAGGCATTCAATTTTGTTATTCATTCAGTTTGAGTAAAACCTTTCTTACCTTAAAAGCTTCGAAGCGCTACAAAGTTCCAAAGTCAAAATGAGAATTATGGTCTTAACGGATATAGCACCGATCGTTAAATGTAAGACCAAAAGAAATTTAAAGGAAAGGAAAGGAAAAGGAGCTGTCTATATGCCGCTATGTCTGAATTTGGTTTCCCCGCAAAACTTATACGGCTATGCAAAATGACCTTGAGCAACACCGCCAGCTCGGTCAGAATTGGGAAGTACCTCTCCGAGCCGTTCGAAACTAAACGAGGTTTCAGACAGGGTGACCCCCTATCGTGCGATTTCTTTAATTTAATGCTGGAGAAAATAATACAAGCTGCTTAACCGCGCTGGAACAATATTTTATAAAAGCGTGCAACTGTTGGCATATGCTGACGATATTGATATCATTGGCCTTAACAACCGCGCCGTAACTTCTGCTTACTCCAAATTAGAAAAAGAAGCGGAGAAAATGGGATTGGTGGTGAACGAGGGCAAAACGAAGTACCTTCTGTCATCATGCAAAGAGTCAGCGCATTCGCGCCTTGGCAACCAAGCCACTGTTGGCAGCAATAATTTCGAAATAGTGAAGGACTTCGTTTACCTGGGAACCAGCATTAACACCAACAATACTGTTAGCCTAGAAATCCGACGAAGAATCACTCTTGCAAACAAATTCTACTTCGGACTGAGTAGGCAATTAAAAAGTAAAGTCCTCTCTCGACGAACGAAAATAACACTCTACAAGTCACTCATCGCACCCGTCCTGCTATATGGTGCAGAAGCGTGGACACTAACGACATCTGATGAGGCGGCTTTGGGAGTATTCGAGAGAAAGGTTCTTCGAAAGATTTGTGGTCCTCTACGCGTTGGCGACGGCGAGTACCGAAGAAGATTTAATGATGAGCTGTATGAACTTTACGCAGACGCCGACATAGTTCAGCGAATTAAAACACAGCGGCTTCGCTGGCTAGGCCACGTAGTGCGAATGAGCGAAGATGCTCCAGCCCAGAAGGTAATCTTATCGGCACCCGCCGGTGGAAGCAGAGGAAGAGGGAGACCACCACTCCGATGGAAGGACCAAGTGGAGACCGATTTGCGATCCCGCGGTGTTTCCAATTGGCGCCAGTTGGCGCAACGAAGAAACGACTGGCGAGCTATGTTGGACGGTCAAAATCGCCCAGGCGGTTAGATGACCATTTAAAGAAGAAGAAAAGAAATTTAAAAGTTTTATATACATACAGTTGTGTTCAATATAATAGTAGTGAAATTAAACTGGATATCGTTGAACGAAGTGAAAAGAAGTGTGTTTTTAATAATTTTCAATTAAAATATAGCGAATTACATAACAGAAATCACATAAAAAGATATTTCGAAGTTTACA
This sequence comes from Merzomyia westermanni, assembly GCA_949987695.1. Lineage (NCBI taxonomy): Eukaryota > Metazoa > Arthropoda > Insecta > Diptera > Tephritidae > Merzomyia > Merzomyia westermanni. The sequence goes on from OX465289.1 coordinate 183,023,051, forward strand.
CAAAGTTCAGGAAAGTTAATTAAACTTTAAAAAACTTACATCAAAGTTTCCATATTTTTGAGCAGAATTTTCATAGCCCATTCAATTTTATCATAATAATGTGCAAGTTAGAAGTACATCAAAATTTCTACTGAATTTTTATAATTTTTTTTGTCAAGGATGTTGGGTATTATTTTCCATACAAAATAATTTTTTTACCTAGCGTGTACTAGTACACAGGGTATTATAGTTTTGGTCATATAACGGTGGTTTGTAACGGTACAAAATAATAGAGATAGATATGGAGTTCCATATATCAAAGTTCTTAGAATGAACAGAGGAATTCATTAAGACATGTCCGTCCGCCCGACCGTCCGTCTGTGGACACGATAACTTGAGTAACAATTGAGATATTTGAATGAAATTTGGCACACAGGTTGCTTTCCGGCCAAGGTAGGTTGCTATTTGAAATTGAACCATAACCACGCCCCTTTTTCGATATCGTAAATTTCGAAAAACGTATAAAATGGATTGATTCAATAATAAAATCAGCTCCAATGATGATATTTGCTAGATTTATTAATTTGGTTGTCCTATTGCCGATTTTATTAAATTTTTGGAAAAGGGGCTTTGTACCGCCCACATATGAGTGAAGAAATTTTAAAATTTTGAATGTTAATAACTTTAGAACCGCTTACGCTAGTATAACGAAATTTTGTAGGAGGCATACTATTGTTGTGATAAATGCACCCATAGAAAGTAAGCGAAAACGCTTTTCGACAACGCCTACTTTTTCATAAAAGTTTTATGGAAAGGAGGTAGAAATATTGAACTGCCCATATCTAATTAACTGATACAGGTATAATAATATAATTTGGTACTTACATAAATTTTCTTATTCTTTATATGATTTTCGCAAAATGTTAGAAAGTGGGGTTGGCACCGCCCACATATAAATGAACAAAATATCAAATTTCAGCTATTATTATTAACTTCCAAACCGTGTTAAATAAAATTGCGAAATATTGTACGAGGTATACCCCCCTTCGCTTTTGAAAATTATATATAGCCTATGCTGTAACCAGTGAACCCAAGAATCTACTGTGAAAGTTTCATAAAGATCGGCTGAGTACTTTGGACGCGAGACACACAGACACACATTCATTTTTATTTATCAGATTGCCCACATGGTAGTAGAAAAAGTTTAAAACCACTATGGCCCGGTTTTTCAGTACAAGTTTAACTCAATTTGTCAGTTAAACTAAGCTTAAACTTGTTGCGCAGTTTTTCAGTCAACTTTAAACGAAATTTAAACGTAGTTTAAGCGGTCAATTCGGCAGGGTTAAACTCTAGTTAACCTGTCAGCTGTTTTGCATATTTGATGGTTTTGGTTGTGAAACAATAAGCTGAACGCAATTAAGAAAGGACGATATTTTTATATTTAATTAAATACTGGATATATCATCTGACGAAAGTGATTATAGTGATGCAGAAATTGGCAAAATGCTAACTATTATAATACTGAGGAGAAGCAATGGCGTTGAATATGTATACAAATATTATCTGTTGCCGTATCTAGATAAAGAAAAATCCAATGTTGCCGTATGAAAAGCAAATATTAAAAGCGGCCTTAAACTCGCACTGAAAAACCGCTCTGCAGTTTAACTGGAGTTTAAATTTATGCCGAGTTTAAGCAAACTTAGTTTAAACTGAGCTTAACCAAGGACTGAAAAACCGGGCCTATAGGTCATAACTCCACAACAATTTACCAATTCACCACGAACACTTTTACACAGCTGGGTATTTAATGTTCGGTTCCACCCGAACTTAGACTTCCTTACTTGTTCTTCATGCGTTGAAAATTTGGAGCGAGTTCTAGCTTGCACAATGTTGCACTAAAATTGATTGGTCTACAAAACTGTGTACTGACAAATTTTCTATAAATTCTTGCAAACAGTTTGAAGATTTCGACGGCCATTTTTTTAAGTTTAATTAACTTTCCTGAAATTTGTGTAAACTTTGAAATTTCTTCGTATGTTGTTTCTGTCATGGAATTCACTATATTTTAAATAATGCTCAAAATGAAGTAACCATATAAATATCAAAAATATAGCTGAAATTTTAGTTGACTTTTTCTGAGAAACTCTCATATCCTCTCATAATACTTCCACTTCATCATCATTTACAGCTTTTAGCGGATTGGGCTTTAATATGGAATTAGACGATAAAAGTGTCTTAAAGAATCCCACACGTACCATTATCCTTCTGCTTAGCGTTGTATTTTGGTCAGTGGCAATTATGCGCTATACAATGGCATATTTGAATAATATTGATGAATTGGTTTTTGCTATGACGATGGATGTACAGATTTCCTTAACCACAGCAAAGCTTTTTTTTCTCATATTGCGACGTGAACGTTGTTTGAATTTGAATATGGATATGAAGAGACTTGCATTGGCAGGTAAAGCTAAAAAAATAATAACGCTTTATAGAGGCTAACTGATAAGTATCCACGAATTTATACTATGATTTTTTTTTTACAAAAGGTAATCAATGTGAACGCGAACTATGGAACAAAACTAACGGTATTGCGCTCTTAATTTCAAAAACTTATCTCACATTTACTGCGTCAACAGGTGGTATATGTGTGCTCTTGCCAATAATAAAGCTCACCTATTACTACCTAAAGTATGAGAAGTTAGTTTATACGATGCCATTGCCGGGCAGGTAAGTTAATGTTTACGACACTTGTTGTGAATCATCTCAAACACTTCTTTTTTTTCAGCGTATGGTATGATTTTACGTTACCCTTGAACTTCGGATTAACTATCTTACTCACAGCAATACTTGGGTTGTTCTTTATTTTTACGGTTGTTTCTGTGGATTGTTTATTTAGTTGGTTTGTTCTCAATATTTCGGCTCATTTGCGTATATTACGTCTAAAATTGGAAAATCTATTGCAACTAAGCACCGTTGATCCGCAATTTCATAAAGATTTTGTCGCTCTTGTCACATATCATACGCACGTTATTACGTTGTCAACTGAACTCAATGCTGTTTATGCTCCCATCATTTTTCTGGTTGTCACTTGCTCCTGTTTGCCACTTTGCTTTCTCTTCTATCAAATATCCTACTTATTTGAATTAGGGAATGTACCCTTCCTTTGCTTGATGATTTCATCTATTGTGCTCCAGCTAGTCATTTATTGTTTTGGTGGTGAGAGGGTACGAGATGAAGTAAGTTGTACAAATATTATAAAATTTTTGAATACTAAAGTTACAATATTTAATTTTTCTCTTAGTGCGATCAGCTCTCCGAAGCTATCTACATGCTAATACCATGGCATAATTTACCGCCAAAGCAGCGCCTTCTATACATGATGCCTTTGATACGTTCGCAACGTTCTTTAACTTTAACGGGCTACTTTTTCACGGCTGATTGTAGTCTACTATTATGGGTACTGATTTTTAGGTCATTTTTATATAGTATTAAAAGAATCAAAAAATATATATATTTTTCATTTCTTTTTTTTTATAAATATATATTTAAAATTTTTATTTTTTTTTAGATCTTTAAAACAGCTGGATCATTTGTTGCAGTGCTACTGGCCATGAAGAATAAAGAATAAGTTCCGACATCCTTGTTACGAAAGTGGGTTTAAAAGAACCGCAATCGAAATTGGATGTTTCAAATTTGCTTTAACGGAATCAGAACCGAATCGGTAGTTGAAATATGTCACGAGAGTTATATACCTAGCTAAATGTAAGAAAGATATATAATAAACCACGAAATGTGCCTAAATTTATCTTTGAAAGGTTAAAAATTATATTTTTTGGTCTATGGCAAATCATAGCAGAAGACTATGTTGAGTTAACCGCTGCGGGTTAGATGGTTAGAATATGCGTGCGGTAGGTAATGACGTGCAACTTGATGATTGACCTACGGATATGATGCCTCTCAACTCTTATTACCAACCTTCTTTTTACTTACGGAAGGAAGTTGGTGCCACTGGTCATACCAAATCGCTATCGGTACAGTCGGGCTAGTACGGCAAAGAACAGTCACATCAGCAACACTCCCTAACACCTTCTACAAACTATGGTGAGTAGTCTTCTCCTATGGTGAAAAAAACCATATACTGCTTTGAGAGAACTTGAAAGTAGATTCACCTCAAACTTTGCTACCGTTTCACCCACTAATATCTTCTGTTGTAAGTCTGCTTCCCAAAAGTTGGAACACAAATTGGAATCGGAAATCTAAATCAATCGAAAGCTTCAAGGCTCGGAATAAGAAAAGTTCAGTCTACTCTTTCAACTTGATCTGCTGCTACGTATCTCCCGCTTTTACTCGCATTGCACGCTAAATACCGCCGAAAAGCTAAAGCGGGAGATTTATTTTCTTCTAAGCACGCCTCGGATTAGTAGGGGGAGCTCATCACTAAAATAATAATCTTCTCCCTCTCCTCATTTTTTACCTCTGTCCATTTCTATTTCTATTCATATTTTTATTTACATTCCTATTCCTATTAACCCTCTACCTCCTCTAACACCCTAAAGTAACGAAAACATTTATCAAAAGTGACAAAATATTCATATAATTTGGAATACGATTGTCGCAAACACTGACACATACAAAAATAAAGCCTACTTTAAGGCGCATCAACATTTTACATTCAAACAGAAAATTTAGTGCCGTTTAATGATGTAATAGGTATTTAGGTTATTACACAATTAAGTAGACACAACAATTTGTCAAGAGTCAATTGTTGACAACGCCTCAGATCCAATGGCTCAATCCAAACCAAGGACAATTTTGTTTAAGTGGAAAACTTTTAAATATCTAAGTGCTGCGTTAGTTGGTTATTATGTTATGGGAAATATTTGATACCTGCTTTATGTTTAAGGAGCTTATTGTTAAGATGTCAGCAATGTCAACTAGTTTGTGAGCTACATTCACAGTGGGATAAAAGTAGGGGGAAAAAAATAAAAAACCATTTATAACTTTAAAAATATAAAAGTTTTCAGAAAAGTCTCCAAATGACGAAACAATCCCAAAATTTTTCTGACACTTTCCGGAAATTACCACAAAAAGCACCACAATGATCGCTAACCAAATTGAAACCAAGTTGTTTTGCTAAAAGCCCTGTTAAAAAATGATTACTAATCGTAATGATTACCGGTTTGATTAATTATTTTCTTCAGAATCCATTTAATGATTGATTACCAATTACTTAAAATTTCTAATGATTATTTTCCAATTAATTAAAAAAATAATCAATAAAAATAATAATTTTTTTCGATTATTAAAAAGAATCAAAAAAAGTAAAATAAATCAACACAAGTCAGGAAATGTCTGTCTTCAACTGTGCCGAAGACGTTATACCTTTCATGAATACGCATCACGGCTTAAAGTGTCCGATCCTTACTTACAATTAGTACAAACTCTGCAAAACTGCTTATTTAAAAATACATAGCCCAAACCCCATTTATCGAAGCTATCGATTACATGGGAGCAATATGTTATGTTGGTCCGATCTGGCTGATTTTCACTACACACATTACATATATAATATGTACCAAACCTACAAAAATTTTACGTCACTAGCTTTTTAATTACAAGAGTTATAAGCCAAAACCCGTTTATCAGAACAATCGATTGTATGGGAGCTATGTGTTGTATCGATCCGATCTTGCTGGTTCCGACAAATGATTGATGTTTTACAAAATGGCGGCCCCTTAGCAAGTTTCAGCGAGATATCTCAAAAACTGAGGGACTAGTTTGCGCTCAATCAGACAGAGAGACAGACAGACGGACATGGCTAAATCGACTCAGCTCATCGCCCTGATCATTTCGGTATAATTATTGGTGGGTCTCTTCTACTTATACTTACAAACATCGGACTAAAGTCATAATACCATTTCATGTTCATGAAAGTTATCAAAAGTTGTTTGGATTACTTTTGATTATTTTAGATTTTTTTTATTGCAAATTAAAATAATCATTAGCAATTAAAAACGCCGTCTAATTAATTGAATACTAATTACTAATCAAATTTAAAAGTTCTGTTTTTAATATGAGAAATGGTAACATTTAGTAATAATTTTTTGTTAACCAATAACATTACACTCGTCACTCAAATTGCTTTGAATAAAGAATAAACATTTTTGTTTCTTTTATTACTTTTTTAGTTAAAGTAATCCAACCCTCCTGCGAAGAAGATTGAATCCCAGCTTGTCTTCTAAAATGTGGAGCGTGCTGTATATGAGTAACCCTCCCCTGAATCTTGGTGAAACCAATATATTAAGTTCGGTGGGCAAGGAAAAGTTTTTCATTTGAATCAAGTGTGGTTTTGCTTCGCCTATCTAAAAGACCAAATCCTCAATGCTTGAGATATTTTAGTAGACTAGAAATGTACAACATCATTTATACTACTCGCCAGGGACAGAGTTATGACGACTTCTGAAGCTTTTACGCATTCGAGACATCTCATAAAGTTTTCAAATTCGCGCTTTGCAAGCAGCTCAGCTCCTTTTGTTCCAAGCCAGAATTTTTTTTATCAGCTCGACTGATGCAAAATTTAAAGCATTCTCAATTAAGAGGATCTTCTGGGTGATGGCATGTTGAAATTCGATAAATACCCCAGCGCCAAGATGTTTCAAGGCAATCGACATTTCAGAATTATTTCTTATTCGTCAGCCTTTAGGGGTCATGAATTTTTACTTATTGAACAAATTTTCTCGTAACGACATTGCTTCTTGCATTTCTTCTTTCTGTATTGTGTCAATTAGACGCGCCTTGCTGGAACACTGTAGCGCCCTAAAATACGCTTCTTAGTACTGTTTACCTACAAATACAAAATGCGTTATTCATTGTTGGTCAAAACACACTACACTTTCAATTCTTTCGTCAGCTTAAGAAAGTGTTCCTTTAATATCTCTAAAAAATGTTTCATTATGATTTGGGTATTAAACAAAAATTTACTTTTCATCGTCTCGGCATCGATTTGACAACAAAAGATGGACAAGACAGGTTTTGCAGTGTGTCGCAAATTAAAAAAATATATTTTAATAGCGCTGAGACGGTCTTTATTGAGTAAATGAAATTACATTTCTGTATACAAGAAGTTCTTACAAGCTATTTTATTAACTATTTAAGCTAAGTCAGCAAAATTGGTTTGCTTATTGTTCAATTCAAATTATTGGCAATCTAAAAGTGTCGTTGCACTTATTATTACTTCTTAATTGACAAATTCTTTATGATTGTGCAATACGATGGTACAATGCACTGAAGTATTTTGTTGGGTGTAGCGTTACGCTGACCAGTCAACCTCAATTCGGTTTTCTGTTGGAGTGGACTGGCCAGGTGACGTAACTCCCCTTCCCTTGATTGAAAACACTCCTGGGTTTTTGTATTTATGTTTAATTCAATTGCTTTATGCTTGTTTGTAAAATGAACAAAAATTACGAACAAAGCCAAGGCAATTGCTGCAATGAATGAAATTACTAGCCAAATGTTAATTTAATATGTTTTCTTGTCGTAGGTAAGTTCTTAAATTTTTTGAGCGTTTTCAATTTGTGTAATGATTAATTCATCAAAAGTAGGTTCGAGTTGTGTATGATTAATACTGGATTCGAGGTAAAGTACTACATATTTTTGTATAAATACTTTATTTAAATTTTTGTAAGTTTCGTGCTTAATAAGAAGTTCACAATCATTGAATAAAATAAGATGAGTTCCGATTAAATTTAAAGTTCTTTCATTACATGTACTTTTTATTTCGATTCCTTCTGAGTTTACAATAATTATTAAGCCTGTTTCAATTTCTATAATTTCTTCTTTAGTATTTTTTATTTTCTTACAATTTTTCTTGATTACACATGAATTTGAGGCTTTCAGGTTTTTTTGATATACATTTTTTGAAAATGTGTATCTTGTATTATTTATTTATAGAAGATGCTCGCTTTGGAATTGCAATTCTTCTGAGTTTCTGTTTGCACATGGTGTTATATGTTTTGCTATAGTTATATTTGTTGGAATTTTCAGTGAAAATATTATACTATCTGCTGAGGTTGCTGCTCCTAGTTCAATGTTTTCCAATTTAAATATATCGATATTGTATGTGCTTATCTCTTCAGGGGCTAGAATGTTACTGGACATTAAGTTCAGTCTAACTGATGCTAAATTATTTCGAATATGTTCTATACTATTACTAAGTGTCCTAATTCTAAGTACGATGTCAAGGTATAGGAGTTGTCGATGTACGAGGTGTGTTCAAAACGTATCGCGAATTTTGAATTTTCGCTGGTTACGTATATTGGAATTTCGAATTTTTTGTGGCGTTATGTTGGTACTCATGTCTCTCACTTATGTTAATTAATAATACTTCAGTTAATTGTTGACAGCTGCTTTTCTTGCACGTGTTTTGGATCGTCTTCGATTTTTACCTATTCAAAAAAATGGATCAAAGAACCTGTATCAAATTTTGTGTGAAAAACGAAATTAAGTGCGCGGATGCATTCCGAATGTTGACTGTGGCATACGGAGAAACTACCTTGGACCGAAGCAACGTTTATCGGTGGTACAAAATGTTCTCAGAAGGCCGAGAAGATGTGCAAAGAAGAACAAAAATTGGCTTTTGCACCACGATAACGCCCCTGCTCACGCATCGTTGCTTGTGCGCGACTTTTTGGCCAAAAACAACACACTAATGATGCCGCAGCCACCGTATTCCCGAGATCTGGCCCCCTGTGACTTTTTCTTGTTCCCTAAACTGAAGAGGCCCATGAAAGGACGACGTTACGCTTCTCTTGACGGCATCGAAGGAGGAGCTGAACAAGATACAAAAAAATGATTTTTTGAAGTGCTTCGAAGATTGGAAAAACCGTTGGCACAAGTGTATAATATCTCATGGGGATTACTTTGAAGGGGACAAAATAGATATTCATAAATAAATAAATAATTTTTGAAAAAACACAAAATTTGCGATACTTTTTGAACACACCTCGTATATCGCAATTGTTTATGAATTTGTGAATAAGCTGTTTTAGATTTTTATAGTATATGAGCCTTTTTAATCCTTCATAGTTTTCATTGATGCCTGAATGGCCACTTTCTGTGAAGTGATAGTTTTTGCTATATCTAAAGGCTTTATCTTCATCCCGCATGTCTTTGGCATGATGTGAGCATTTGAAGAATTTTATTCCTTCATTAAATAATTCTATCAATTTTTGTTGTACGCTATTATATTCGCTATCATGGAGTTCGGAAAAAATTCCTACCTTTCCTGATTTCAGGTATCTTTGGAAAATATCAGACCTAAAACAGCTATTTATATCGTCTATACTAATAAATATCTTCCTCTTTCCATCAACTATTTCTATCTCTCTGTTCGGTTAAGATTATTTGGGTATGGAAACGATTGACTACTGTGTCTAAAATTGGAAAGTGATTGTTGAGTTAATTTTTCTGGGAATGTATTGTTGCACAAGTGCTTATGTTGTCTATGTTATCCTCTACCTGTACATCTGCTTTTTTAAAGTAGATTTCACCTGTATCAATATTTATTCTACTTAGAAAGTCCGCTAGGGTATTTTCTTTGCCTTTAATATAGCCGATATTGATGTCATACTCGTCTAATTTCAGTATCCATCTCTGTAATCTGCGGTTTATGTCTTTTCCTTTATATTTTGTTTGTAGCCACTTCAGTGGTTGGTGGTCGGTTAGTAAATCAAAATTCCTGCCATAGACATAAGGTCTAAAATAGTTAACTGCCCATACTATCGCAAGAAGTTCCTTCTCCGTAGTTGAGTATTTTTTTCATGTTCATTCAAAGTTCTGCTTGCATAGCATATTGGGTGTCCTGCTTGCATAAGTGCACCCCCTATGGCATAACCACTTGCAGCTGTGACGATTTCAAATTTGTTTTTGAAGTCCGGGTACTTCAGCACCGGTGGAGAGGTTAGTAACCTTTTTAATTTATAAAAGGCATCCATGTATTGTGTATCATGAACGTTTACTTTCACATCTTTCTATTGATCTATTTTAGCGTAATTCTTTATGAATTTACGGTAGTATCCAGTTGCTCCTAGAAAGGATTTTATGTTTTTCTGTTTGCGGCAGCTTGAGTTTTTGAATTGCCTCCACTTTGGTGGGGTTTGGCTTGACTCCTTCTGTGGTTAAGATGTGTCCTGAATATTTTGTGATTGTAGCGAAAAAGTTACATTTATCGATTTGAATTCTCAGGTTATGTTGCCTTAATCTATTGAAAATTTTCCTGATGTTATCCATGTGTTCTTCGGCGGTTGTGCTAAATATAAGCATATCGTCTAAGTAAACGACGCATATTTTATTAATGTAGTCTTTTAAGACTGAATTCATTAGCCGTTGGAAAGTGGCTGGGGCATTTTTCAATCCGAAGGGCATGCGAACAAACTCGTAGTGTCCTAGTGGTGTGGAAAATGCGGTTTTCGCCCTGTATTTTTCTTTAATAAGAATCTGGTGAAAACCCTTGGCCTTGGGCTCTTCCCAATTTCTCTAGTATATTTTCAATATTTGGTATGGGAAATTTGTCGCTGACGGTAATATCGTTCAAAGCTCTATAGTCTATAACGATTCGCCATTTCCTTTTGCCGGATTTGTCAACATTTTTTGGGACGATCCATAGTGGAGAGTTATAAGGTGAACAACTTTCCCTAATGATACCATGTTCTAACATCTCTTTCATTTGTTTGTTTATTTCTTTTTCGTGGATTTGAGGGCAGCGATAAATTTTAGAATATATCAGTTGTTGTGATGATTTCGTGTTTTATCTCATGTGTATGCGAAAGTCTTTGTCCTTCCTGAAAAAATAAGTCACCATTGTCGTCTACAATTGTCTGTAATAATCCTCTAACCTCATCATTCATATCTTCACGTAATAGTTTTTGCACAAAAGTGTTATCTATCCGTATGGTTTCGAGTGTATGTATGTATATCCTCGAACTTATGAGGACATGTATCAATGAATTTCGTCCTTACATTGTGGATTTCGATATATCCATCCTTGAGATTAATGATTGCATCCATGGGTTTCAAAATATTTTTCCCTAGTATTCCGCCGAATTTTTTGTCCTTCAAGTTAGTCAATTTCCAACTCATTAAATTATTTTCTCTAAATTCTGTTGGTAGGGGTGTGATAATTTCAGTATTCACTCCTACGGTTCCGTCTAACGTTCTAAAATTCATAGGTTTTGGGAGCTTAACTCGTTTATATTTTGGAAGTTTGTCTTCCCCGAGAAGGGATGTGTTCGAGCCTATATCAATTAGGCATATTACTTCGTCTTCCCCAATGTTTAGCTTAATTAACGGTAGGTTATGGTAACGGCCGGAGACCGAAAATTTTCGCCCTCTTCATGTGTGGCTTCTATGTTATCTATTCCCATGGGTTCAGTCCTATATTACCCTGAATTCCTGCTCGTATTGTTTTGGAATCTCTTAGTTTGTTGCGAGTTCCGATTGAATTGGCCATAGTTGGCTTTTGTATGTTTGAATTGACTTGAGGGGTCGGAACTAGATGTATTTTGCAAAGGTCCTTGTTGAGCGGATGGTTGCGTTGAACCATTTGGACGGGGTGTAAACCTGTGTTACTAGTAAATAAAACTAGCTATTAGTTACAATATCTGTGCGTGTGCTTATTTGACTTTATAGTGATCGAACCCAGGATTGATAATCATGGAATCATCGAATTCGTCACATTATAAAACAGCTGATTCGACCAACCTTAAGAAGCAATGCAATCGATTATTGGTGCTGTATCCTAATTCCCTAAAGTAACCTTACCGACCAATTGCATGTTGTTTTTATCATACGTTAAGGATACGACTATAGCGATACGCCAACGGCACTAATGTTTTGAGCTTCAGGCTTAATCTCGGCATCCAGACTCCATTTCCATGGTACACTGATAATGAACTGAGGAAATTTCTCCAACGTCCATATTAAGGGTTGGAACATAGTTGGTCATCAAATTTATTCGCTTCGCTCCTACAATTAGATTTGAGCTTTCGAAATGCTCAACACAAACCACGTAGTTTGCTGTAAACGTGAACCCACAAGCTTTGTTCCAATCAGTCTTCATCCGTTGCTTCTGAGGAACTTTGAAAAGGTAGCACCACCTTAACCTCTTTATTTCACAAAACAGCCACTAAATTCGATAATACGTGAATATTAAAACTTTCAGTTCTACCGAGCAAAACAAATACAACTGTTTTGATAAAATGTAAACAAACCCGATGTAAACAAAGTTTGACAATTGAGTTTTTAATCCAACAAAAAAAAAAATAAATTTATCAGCGGTTCTGCTGCTGTCAAAACACTTTTAATATCTCCAATTGAAAAAAAATGACTTATGCCAGTTTTAAAAAACAGACTAAATAAGTATTTTAGGTTTTAAATGATTTCGTGCAAGCTCGTCACACTGTACATTTCCTTAAATACAATAATTAAATCAAAATATTGGAAACAGGATATGGGTATATAATTTAGAAAATTGTGTTTAAGTGTTAGATAAATTATGGGGCATGTTTGCTAACATGTTCATGTCACATAATTCAAGAAAATATGTGCCAGCAATGTGAATTATTTTATGAGCTACCAAAATACTCGTATATAAAGGTTATAAAGAAAGCAAATGTACTGAAGGTGGATAAGAATGCAACTTCTGGTACTAGCGTAGCGAAGATCTAAAGAAAAATTTCTACGCAAAAAAATATTCAAAAAGCATTACAAAGGAACTGAGAGTGAAAAGCACAAGAAAAAAGCATTTTGATATAACGTGCCGAAATACTGTAGCGCAATCTGCGTAGGAGCCTGCTTAATATAGAAAGGTCAAAGGTTTAAAAGAAGGCATTCAATTTTGTTATTCATTCAGTTTGAGTAAAACCTTTCTTACCTTAAAAGCTTCGAAGCGCTACAAAGTTCCAAAGTCAAAATGAGAATTATGGTCTTAACGGATATAGCACCGATCGGTCAATGTAAGACCATAAGAAATTTAAAAGTTTTATTATACACACAGTTGTGTTCAATAGTAGTGAAATTAAATTGGATATCGTTGAACGTAGTGAAAGGAAGCTGTGTTTTTAATAATTTTCAATTAAAATATAGCGAATTCCATAACACAAACCACATAAAAGATATTTCAAAGTTTACACAAAGTTCAGGAAAGTTAATTAAACTTTAAAAACTTACATCAAAGTTTCCATATTTTTGAGCAGAATCTCAAATTTTGAGTACTCAGTTTCTTAGCCCATTCAATTTTATTGTAATAATGTGTAAGTTAGAAGTACATCAAAATTACTACTGAATTTTTATAATTTTTTTTGTCAAGGATGTTGGGTATTATTTTCCATACAAAATAATTTTTTTACCCAGCGTGTACTAGTGCACAGGGTATTATAGTTTTGGTCATATAACGGTGGTTTGTAACAGTACAAAATAAAAGAGATAGATATGGAGTTCGATACATCAAAGTTCTTAGAATGAACAGTAGAATCCATTGAAACATGTCCGTCCGCCCGTGAACACGATAACTTGAGTAAAAATCGAGATATTTGAATGAAATTTGGCACACAGGTTGCTTTCCGGCCAAGGTAGGTTACTATTTGAAATGAGCGAAATCGAACCATAAACACGCCCCTTTTTTCGATATGTTCGATATCGAAAAACGTATGAAATCGTTTAATTCAATAATAAAAAGAGCTTCAATAATGAAATTTGTTAGATTTTTTATTTTGGTTGTCCCATTGACGATTTTATCAAATTTTTGGAAAAGGGGCGTGGTACCGCCCACATATGAGTTAAGAAATTTCCAAATTTTGAATTTTAATAACTTCAGAACTCTTTACGCTAGTATAACGAAATTTCGTAGGAGGCCTACTATTGTTGTGATAAATGCACCCATAGAAAATAAGCGAAAACGCTTTTCGACAACGCCTACTTTTTCATAAAACTTATATGGAAAGGAGGTAGAAATATTGAACTGCCCATATCTAATTAACTGATACAGGTATAATAATATAATTTGGTACTTACATACATTTTCTTATTCTTTATATGATTTTTTGCAAAATGTTGGAAAGTGGGCGTGGCACCGCCCACATATAAATAAACAAAATGTCAAATTTCAGCTATTATTATTAACTTCAAAACCGTGTTAAATAAAATTGCGATATATTATACGAGGTATACCCCCTTCGCTTTTGAAAATTATATATGGCCATGCTGTAACCAGTGAACCCAAGAATCTACTGTGAAAGCTTCATAAAGATCGGCTAAGTACTTTGGACGCGAGACACACAGACACACATTCATTTTTATTTATCAGATTGCCCACATGGTAGTAGAAAAAGTTTAAAACCACTATAGGTCATAACTCCACAACAATTTACCAATTCAACACGAACACTTTTACACAGGTGGGTATTTAATGTTCGGTTCCACCCGAACTTAGACCTCCTTACTTGTTCTTCATGCGTTGAAAATTTTGAGCGAGTTCTAGCTTGCACAAGGTTGCACTAAAATTGATTGGTCTACAAAACTGTGTACTGACAAATTTTTTATAAATTCTTGCAAACAGTTTGAAGATTTCGATGGCCATTTTTTTAAGTTTAATTAACTTTCCTGAAATTTGTGTAAACTTTGAAATTTCTTCGTATGTTGTTTCTGTCATGGAATTCACTATTTTTTAAATAAAAATTATTAAAATCACATCTTCTACATATTTTGTCGACCGCTGTCCACTTCCATTTCAGTACTATTACATATATTGAACAGCTGCATATTGAAAGCTATTGTCAGCTATATGTTGAAACTCTACTTTAGTTTGAACTCACTACTTTAGCGATAAAAAATTGCTGTGCGGATGTTGCTCAATATGAAGTAACCATATAAATATCAAAATTATAGCTGAAATTTTAGTTGACTTTTTCTGAGAAACTCTCATATATAATACTTCCACTTTTTCATAATTTACAGCTTTTAGCGGATTGGGCTTTAATATGGAATTAAACGATAAAAGTGTCTTAAAGAATCCCACACGTACCATTATCCTTCTGCTTAGCGTTGTATTTTGGTCAGTGGCAATTATGCGCTATACAATGGCATATTTGAATAATATTGATGAATTGGTTTTTGCTATGACAATGGATGTACAGACTTTCTTAACCACAGCAAAGCTTTTATTTCTCATATTGCGACGTGAACGGTGTTTGAATTTGAATATGGATATGAAGAGACTTGCATTGGCAGGTGAAGCTAAAAAAATAATAACGCTTTATAGAGGCCAACTAATCCATTTATACTATGATTTTTTTTTTACAAAAGGTAATCAATGTGAACGCGAATTATGGAACAAAAGTAACAGTATTGCGCTCTTAATTTCAAAAACTTATCTCACATTTATTGCGTCAACGGTTGGTTTATGTGCGCTCTTGCCAATAATAAAGCTCACCTATTACTACCTAAAGTATGAGAAGTTAGTTTATACGTTGCCATTGCCGGGCAGGTAAGTTAATGTTTACGACACTTGTTGTGAATCATCTCAAACACTTCTTTTTTTTCAGCGTATGGTATGATTTTACGTTACCCTTGAACTTCGCATTAACTATCTTACTCACAGCAATATTTGGGTTGTTCTTTATTTTTACGGTTGTTTCTGTGGATTGTTTATTTAGTTGGTTTGTTCTCAATATTTCGGCTCATTTGCGTATATTACGTCTAAAATTGGAAAATCTATTGCAACTAAGCACCGTTGATCCGCAATTTCATAAAGATTTTGTCGCTCTTGTCACATATCATACGCACGTTATTACGTTGTCAACTGAACTCAATGCTGTTTATGCTCCCATCATTTTTCTGGTTGTCACTTGCTCCTGTTTGCCACTTTGCTTTCTCTTCTATCAAATATCCTACTTATTTGAATTAGGGAACGTACCCTTCCTTTGCTTGATGATTTCATCTATTGTGCTTCAGCTAGTCATTTATTGTTTTGGGGGTGAGAGGGTACGAGATGAAGTAAGTTGTACAAATATTATAAAATTTTTGAATACTGAAGTTATAATATTTTATTTTGCTCTTAGTGCGATCAGCTCTCCGAAGCTATCTACATGCTAATACCATGGCATAATCTACCGCCAAAGCAGCGCCTTCTATACATGATGCCTTTGATACGTTCGCAACGTTCTTTAACTTTAACGGGCTACTTTTTCACGGCTGATTGTAGTCTACTATTATGGGTACTGATTTTTAGGTCATTTTCATATAGTATTAAAAGAATCAAAAAATATATATATTTTTCATTTCTTTTTTTTTATAAATATATATTTAAAATTTTTATTATTTTTTAGATCTTTAAAACAGCTGGATCATTTGTTGCAGTGCTACTGGCCATGAAGAATAAAGAATAAGTTCCGACATCCTTGTTACGAAAGTGAGTTTAAAAGAACCGCAATCGAAATTGGATGTTTCAAATTTGCTTTAACGGAATCAGAACCGAATCGGTAGTTGAAATATGCCACGAGAGATATACGAGTATACCTAGCTAAATGTAAGAAATATATATAATAAACCACGAAATGTGCCTAAATTTATCTTTGAAAGGTCAAAAATTATATTTTTTGGTCTATGGCAAACCATAGTAGAAGACTATGTTGAGTTAACCGCTGCGGGTTAGAGGGTTAGAATATGCGCGCGGTAGGTAATGACGTGCAACTTGATGATTGATCTACGGATATGATGCCTCTCAACTCTTATTACCTACCTTCTTTTTACTTACGGAAGGAAGTAGGTGCCACTGGTCATACCAAATCGCTATCGTCACAGTCGGGCTAGTACGGCAAAGAACAGTCACATCAGCAACACTCCCTAACACCTTCTACAAACTATGGTGAGTAGTCTTCTCCTATGGTGAAAAAAACCATATACTGCTTTGAGAGAACTTGAAAGTAGATTCACCTCAAACTTTGCTACCGTTTCACCCACTAATATCTTCTGTTGTAAGTCTGCTTCCCAAAAGTTGGAACACAAATTGGAATCGGAAATCTAAATCAATCGAAAGCTTCAAGGCTCGGAATAAGAAAAGTTCAGTCTACTCTTTCAACTTGATCTGCTGCTACGTATCTCCCGCTGTTACTCGCATTGCACGCTAAATACCGCCGAAAAGCTAAAGCGGGAGATTTATTTTCTTCTAAGCACGCCTCGGATTAGTAGGGGGAGCTCATCACTAAAATAATAATCTTCTCCCTCTTCTCATTTTTTACCTCTGCCCATTTCTATTTCTATTCATATTTTTATTTACATTACTATTCCTATTAACCCTCTGCCTCCTCTAACACCCTAAAGTAACGAAAACATTTATCAAAAGTGACAAAATATTCATATAATTTGGAATACGATTGTCGCAAACACTGACACATACAAAAATAAAGCCTTCTTTAAGGCACATCAACATTTTACATTCAAACAGAAAATTTAGTGCCATTTAATGATGTAATAGGTATTTAGGTTATTACACAATTAAGTAGACACAACAATTTGTTAAGAGTCAATTGTTGACAACGCCTCAGATGCAATGGCTCAATCCAAACAAAGGACAATTTTGTTTAAGTGGAAAACTTTTAAATATCTAAGTGCTGCGTTAGTTGGTTATTATATTATGGGAAATATTTGATACCTGCTTTATGTTTAAGGAGCTTATTGTTGAGATGTCAGCTATGTCAACTAGTTTGTGAGCTACATTCACAGTGGGATAAAAGTAGGGGGGAAAAAATAAAAAACCATTTATAACTTTAAAAATATAAAAGTTTTCAGAAAAGTCTCCAAATGACTCCGAAACAATCCCAAAATTTTTCTGACACTGTCCGGAAATTACCACAAAAAGTACCAAAATGATCGCTAACAAAATGAAACCAAGTTGTTTTGCTTAAAACCTTATTTTTTAGCAATAATCCCGAACTTCAGTTCAATCATAGTATGCTTTTTAATCAGACCTGTTTAAAATGATTACTAATCGTAATGATTACCGGTTTGATTACTTATTTTCTTGAGAATCCATTTAATGATTGATTACCAATTACTTTAAATTTTTAATGATTATTTTCCAATTAATTAAAAAAATAATCAATAAAAATCATAATTTTTTACGATTATTAAAAAGCATCAAAAAAAGTACAAATAATCAAAACAAGTAAGGAAATGTCTGTCTTCAACTGTGCCGAAGACGTTATACTTTTCATGAATACGCATTAAGGCTTAAAGTGTCCGATCCTTACTTACAATTAGTACAAACTCTGCAAAACTGCTTATTTAAAGATACATAGCACAAACCCCATTTATCGGAGCTATCGATTACATGTGAGCTATATGTTATGTTGGTCCGATCTGGCTGATTTTCACTACACACATTACATATATAATATGTACCAAACCTACAAAAATTTTACGTCACTAGCTTTTTAATTACAAGAGTTTTAAGCCAAGCCCCGTTTATCGGAACAATCGATTGTATAGGAGTTATGTGTTTTATTGGTCCTATCTTGCTGGTTCCGACAAATGATTGATGTTTTACAAAATGGCGGCCCCTTAGCAAGTTTCAGCGAGATATCTCAGAAACTGAGGGACTAGTTTGCGCTCAATCAGACAGAGAGACAGACAGACGGGCATGGCTAAATCGACTCAGCTCATCGCCCTGATCATTTCGGTATAATTATTGGTGGGTCTCTTCTACATATACTTACAAATATCGGACTAAAGTCATAATACCATTTCATGTTCATGAAAGTTATAAAAAGTTGTTTGGATTACTTTTGATTATTTTAGATTTTTTTTATTGACAATTAAAATAATCATTAGCAATTAAAAACGCCGTCTAATTAATTGATTACTAATTACTAATCAAATTTAAAAGTTCTGTTTTTAATATGAGAAATGGTAACATTTAGTAATAATTTTTTGTTAACCAATAACATTACACTCGTCACTCAAATTGCTTTGAATAAAGAATAAAAAATTTTGTTTCTTTTAGTACTTTTTTATTCAAAGTAATCCAACCCTCCTGCGAAGAAGATTTAATCCCAGCTTCTCTTCTAAAGTGTGGAGCGTGCTACATATGAGTAACCCTCCCCTGAATCTTGGTGAAACCAATATATTAAGTTCGGTGGGCAAGGAAAAGTTTTTCATTTGAATCAAGTGTGGTTTTGCTTCGCCTATCTAAAAGACCAAATCCTCAATGCTTGAGATATTTTAGTAGACTAGAAATGTACAACATCATTTATACTACTCGCCAGGGACAGAGTTATGACGACTTCTGAAGCTTTTACGCATTCGAGACATCTCATAAAGTTTTCAAATTCGCGATTTGCAAGCAGCTCAGCTCCTTTTGTTCCAAGCCAGAATTTTTTTTATCAGCTCCACTGATGCAAAATTTAAAGCATTCTCAATTAAGAGGATCTTCTGGGTGATGGCATGTCGAAATTCGATAAATACCCCAGCGCCAAGATGTTTCAAGGCAATCGACATTTCAGAATTATTTCTTATTCGTCAGCCTTTAGGGGTCATGAATTTTTACTTATTGAACAAATTTTCTCGTAACGACATTGCTTCTTGCATTTCTTCTTTCTGTATTGTGTCAATTAGACGCGCCTTGCTGGAACACTGTAGCGCCCTAAAATACGCTTCTTAGTACTGTTTACCTACAAATACAAAATGCGTTATTCATTGTTGGTCAAAACACACTACACTTTCAATTCTTTCGTCAGCTTAAGAAAGTGTTCCTTTAATATCTCTAAAAAATGTTTCATTATGATTTGGGTATTAAACTTTATTTTTTTATACAAAAATTTACTTTTCATCGTCTCGGCATCGATTTGACAACAAGAAATGGACGCTTGAATCGTCCATACTTTTTGTGCATAATTGTTTTTGCTTTAGCTACGATTCATATGCCAATGGTAGTTTATAGCAAACAAAATTTGCAAGATATTGCAGAAGTTACAAATGCCATGGCGCCAGGTATGCAGGGTTCTATCACACTTTGGAAGATCTGGACGGCCATAAGTAAACGTAAAGAAATGGCGCAATTAGTTGAGGATATTTATTTAGTATCAACGAGAGGTGAGTAAGACGGAATAAGCTAATTTTTTTGGATTGTCTGTTATTTATAGAATTCTTTATATCTAAAGCCACGAAACAGGAGCTGACTTTTTTGATAAATGAAAATAATCGTGAACGCATTATGAACACCGCTTATTATTACTCGGTGCTCAACACTGGCATATTGGCATTGATAGCGCCAGTTTTAGTTGGTTTCATACAATATATACGACTTGGAAGTTTTAGTTACATTCTGGTCTTAAGAGGGACGTAAGTGCAAGTTACCCTTAACCGTTACCAATTTTCACTGCATCTCATTTCAGCTATCCCATCGAGTATGAGCAGCCACTTAATTTTTCCCTTATATGGATTTGGTCTGCACTTGCTATATATGGCGTTATATATGGTTCTGTATCGGTCGATACTATATTCTCTTGGTATATACACAACATAGTTGGTAATTTGAAAATTTTACGATCCAAGTTGGAAAACGCCGAATTTATAGCGGATTCAAATGAACGGCAGGAAATGGTTTACTATTGCGTTGAATATCATCAGCGTCTTATTGCAATGGCCGATCAACTCGAGTTAATTTATCGTCCGATTGTTTTTGTCGAGTTTTCTCTGAATACTTTGCAAATCTGTTTTCTTGCCTTTCAGATTGGTAGTGGTGTTGTGGCCACAGTGGATTTACCATTTTTATTTTTGTTTATTACTTCGGTTGGTATACAGCTGATGATTTATTGTTATGGTGGCCAACATTTACAAAATGAGGTAGGTACGCAATTTAAATATAAAAGGGGCATTTCACCTTAAGGCAAACATTTCGCACTGATGCGTGATTTCTAAAACTTTTTTAGTATGATTAAGTTCAAAAGAGTTCTTTTTAGGCAATATTCGTAGAGATACTGCACAATTGAAAAAAAAGCTTGGTAAGTAAGCAGAATTTTAAAATTTTGCACATCAAAAAAGAAAATCATATAAACTATTCGTCTTCAGGGAACGATTTCAGATTGAAATATACTGCGTAAAATTTTTAAAATTAAAGTTTTTAATACAAAAACTCTGGATCAACGTGAAAAGGTCACTAAAATGAAATATCAATACACATTTTGCTTAATATTTAAATACCGATACAAAAATGTTCTTGAATTTTGAGTAAGATCAAAATTTTGAAAGCTTCAATTGCTGAAAATCAAAATTGTTGCAGTTTTTCAAAATTTCAAACTTATATCCAAAATAAAGAGGTACTCTCTTTTCGAAATTGACTGAAAAATATATTGAGTCGAAAGCAGCCTATTTTTTAACGTTGAAATTTTTGTTGCAATAGCCCTTAAAAAACTTCGATTTAGGAGTTCAGCAATGATTTTATGAGATTGGAAATTTAGAGAGTGATCTCTTAATTGGAACCAAATTTCTTAAATAAAATCGGAGCCAGGAGAAAAATTATTATATAAGCCCCTTGCGACAAAAAAAAAAAAAAAAAAAAAAAAAAAAAAAAACCAAAAAAGTAACAGGGAAATTTAAAAATTACTCGGTAAAAATAACTTCTCAAAACGCAGCGGGAAAAATTTACCGAAAAAATAGGAAATATAAAGCAAAAAGAAGATAAAAATGTTTCCGAAAATGGAAACGTAATAAATAAGTTAGTAGCCGACGGATCCAATCAGAAAAAAAGACTAAAATGAAAACTTGGAAAATAAAGCAAGTAGTGAAATTTCAGCAGCACATAGTGATGTAAAATTAGATCTAACTTTCCCCAACATTGTTAGAGCGAAGATTCGAACAACTGAGAAAAGACCGATTTGGTCAAGCAATAAACTTATGCAATGTCAGTAAATAATTTTGTTAATGACGAAATTCAAAATTTATTGCAAAAGGGAATAATTAGGCAAAGTAAATGTGCATACAACTCTCCAGTATGAGTAGTTCCAAAGAAAGGGTTAGATGATGACGGAAGTCCGAAGTTGAGATGGGTAATCGATTTCAAGAAAATTAATGCAAAAACAATATCGTATGCCAAACCAGGAAGTAATACTTGCAAATGTAGAAAAAACTAAGGATTTTTGGTTTTGAAAAGGTTGACAAAATTGCACAAAATATCTTATTGTTAAATATTGAAATAGTTAACTTTTGGTGGAATGGCTTCTAAACATTTCGTTTGAATATTTTTGTACACTAACTTTTTTGTAAACAGAGCAAACAAATTTCTGTATCCATATATGAAACTATAAACTCTCCAGCTTGGTCAGACTCTCTACGCAAAGTGTTGTTGTTAGCAATGATGCGAGCACAGAAATCTTGTAAACTAACGGGCATATTTTTTGATGTGGACTTAAGATCATTTTTATGGGTAGCACATCGAAATTTATCTTTTTTCTCACTAATAGTTTTTATTAATAATTAACTTTAGGTTTGGCGCACAGCTGGTTCATATGTCACACTTTTACGAAGCGTGGAACAACAAGGCATGTAATGCTATTAAAACAATGTGGAAATTTATGAAGAAAAAAATTATGAAAATTCTACAAAATAAATAAATATTTTTAATAATTACCAAAACAGCTATACAAATTTAGTATTTAACACCTTATAGTTGTAGTTCGCACTTAAACAATAAATTGTAGTAATCTAGAGCGTTCATGTCTATATATACGAAACTAGTTCACATAACACAATTTTTCTTAAAAGGCATTTTTCCACGCTTACTCAAATATTTAAGAGATGAAAAATAAAAGTAAGATTACGCATGATCAGAGCTCGGCATTGCATGCAAGTGTATATTTTTTATTTTACATCATAGAAACCCCGGACCAAGTTTATACTCGGTATGTAATAGAAGGATATATTATATGGTTAGTATGTTTTACATATTTGTAAAATTTTAAATTTTTTATACATATTTTCATATATTTGGAATCCTTTGGGCATATTTGTAGAACATATTTAGCATACTTGCATAGTTGCAATCTTTTCAATTAGAGCTACATACTTAGTCGTCGGGCTTGGCTTTTTTGTCGAAGAAGCTAAAGCCTATGTATGCCGATGAGATGAAATCGCGAACGATCCGAGAAAAATCCGTAAGTTGCTAGAGATAAATGCCTCGTTTGAAAGTTCGGATTCGCCGATCTAGCTTATTGAAATCCGTTGTGCTTATTGGGTGTGTACCAAAATCGAGTAGTTGTTATTATAAAAGATCAAGGAAGTATCCGCAGGAGATCAGGGAAGCGGAAAAGACTGAAGACGAACGGCCCCCAAACATCCCTATAGCGAGAACTTAGCACCACTTTAGAAATATGCTAAGGATCATCATTCTGGGAACATTCTTCCTACTTAGTTCAAAGAAAACCTGTGGTTAGCCAATTATGGGCATGATTGCTACAAAAGTCAAATTAGCCTGCCTTGGTCAGCAAGTAAAATGACCAAGTAATAAAACTTTCATACATCCACGTCGTTGGCGATGCTGTCCTACATCCTAGAATATTAGGTGCGTCGGTTGATGGTACTCTGACCTTCATGGAGCACGCAACCGCGACTGTCACTAAAGCTCTAAGTCGTAAAAAGTCTTCAAGTCTAGCTTGCTCTTCTCGATCTGGAAACTGAATAACCTAAAACTTTCAAAATTCGTAAGGAAAACCTTTGATTTCATCCAAATAGCACAATGCCATTAGCTCCCCAGTAGCATAATATCATGGGCCTGGTAACACTTTTTCGGCTCAAAAATGGTAATGAACATTTCCGGTGGCTAAGCTATATCCTGGCTCAAATCGACAGGGTAAGATGTTACAAAAACAAAAGAAAAAAATATTTCTATAGTTTCTTACGTTGATAAATTTTGGATATTTTTTACATACAGTTGCGTTCAAAAAAATAGTAGTGAAATTAAAATGGATATCGTTCGAAATTTCAAAGTTTAGACAAAGCTCAGAAACGTTAATTAAACTTTAAAAAATTTACATCAAAATTTCAATATTTTTGGGAAGAATTTTTAGAAAATTGTTGAGTACACAGTTTTATAGCTTATTCAATTTGTGAGAGCAAGAAGTACTTCAAAATTTCCCCTGAATTTTTAGAATTTTTTTTGTCAAGGATGTTGGGTATTTTTTCCACACAAATTTAAATTTTCTTCATGCGTTTTGTGGAAGAAATAACTCAACACCCTTGACGAAAAAAATTCTGAAAATTCAGGGAAATTTTTGAGCGAGTTCTAATTTGCACAATGTACTGCAATTGACAGGTCTACAAAACTGCGTACTCAAACATTTTCTAGGAATTCTGTCAAAAAATTTGAAGATTTTGATGGCCATTTTTGAAAGTTTAATTAACTATCCTGTTTTTTATGTGGTTTCTGTTATTGAATTAGATATATTTTAAACGAAAACTTTTAAAATCACAGCTTCTTCTTATTTTGTCGAACGATATCCATTTTATCAGACCCCTTCTCGGACACTGAGATACGAACCCAAGTGGAATAAGCAAATGGCACATTAGAGGAAAAATGCACCGTGACGCTACACGGCATCATAGCTTAGTTGTTAGAGTACTCTAACAGCGGCTTTGGTGCAGACACTTGGGTTCGTATCTCAGTGTCCGAGAAGGGGTCTGATGAGAAGCTGGGCACTTCGAAACATGTCATCCCATACCATCGCTGTGCATAACGTTGTAATTTTTCCTCTAATATCAATTAACAAACAAACATAAAAATTTGAGCTTTGCTCCAACAACAATCACCATATCCATTTTAATTTGACTACTATTGTATTGAACACAGCTGTATTTTTGTCATATTTTTTTTACATATTTTTAGCATTTAAAAAAACATATAATTCCGAGCTCTGCTCATGAATTATGACGGGGATATTTCTAAAGCATAACAAAGTTCTTAAATGACTTAATAATTTAAAAAACTGCCTGAGTTTGAAATTTCTGTACTTTCAAACTGAATTCAAAATTCGCATTACCAATTCTAAGACTGTTCCCACACTGTTTCTCAGAACAGCAGCCAAACTAATTGGAACTGATCCAAATGAAAACCACTGCACTTTCCAATAAACACCAGCATCAAACAAAATACCACTATGAACAACAATAACGATTTTAAACGCTTGTCAGCAACAATTTCAATAATAGCAATTAATAATTCAAAGAAGAACGGCAATGCAACATCACATCAACAGCAATTTGATGAAGCAGTACAACTATAAAACCACAAAAGCTGGTAGAACAGCTTAAAAAGCCTGCACAAACATACCAATGAGTGTTCTATAAAATAAAAAAGCAACAACAACAAAATCAAATAATCCATAGTTGACAGCAGAGTTGCAGATGCGTTCAACGCGTTGCAATGCCAACCATATCCAGCATCGCCAACTGCAGCAGTAGCCAAAGAAGTAGGAAGTGATTAAGTCCATGTTAAGGAACCCACCAAACAACTTCTTGTCTACAAATAAAGCATAAAACCAAGAACAGCTCTAACATGCTTGAAATATTGTATAAGTGCATTGGTTATCATTTGCCAAACATGTTATGTAACCAGGAAGAGAAATGCAGCGGCACAAAAAATTGCAAGAACAAAATAGAAATACAAAATACCCTCTTGTGAGAAAAAATTGATTTGTTCGACTATTTGTCACAACAAAGAATTCCAGCTCTTTGAAGGGTACTCTCTTTCTGATTGTCGTTTCGTTTAATTAGAGGAAAAATGTGTGGCCGTTGGGAAGAATCTGGTTAGGGGAAAATATCCCTTACTTACCAAAATTTCCAAATAACACAAGCAAATTTTCACTATGGACTTCATAACCTAGAAATATGGATATGTCACGCAAAGCGTTTAAGGTCTTTCAAGAAGTAAACTTCACGTACATTCATGGAAGTGGACTGCATGACAAGGAGACTTTTGGCGGCGAATAAAGTAATCAGAGCTCAATCGCCTCCTATATTATACAAGGTGGCGCAAAAGTAATCCTCCTATCAGAAAATGCTATAAATTTTGCGATTGGCCCCTAAAGTCAGTTCTGTTTTGACATTTGTGTAGTAAACACATGCGAAATACACGTTAATAAACAATGTTACGCTACACTGCTCCAGAACGCGGAATATTGCTGACTATTTATTTGACCAATAATCGGTCGGGGCCAAACGGTTACTGTGAATGGTGAGCGCTACAGAGCAATGATCAACGAGTTCTTTTTGCCGCAACTTGATGAATTGGGATTGGAAAACATGTGGTTCCAACAAGACGGTGCAACAGCACACACTGCACGTGGCACAACCGATATGCTGAACATCGGAAGCTTACTTTTGCGCCACCTTGTACGTTATAACTGACAATGAGAAGAATGCAGTGATTAGTCCATGCCTTAGAGGATCCACAGAAAAACTTCCACACCGATGTTTGCAAGACATAAAACTTTAAAAGCATTGGCTGACTTTCATAAGTTGAAATGTAAGCTGTATTTTCAGCGTAAAGCCAGCGGCACTAAAGTCTTCGGAGGTACCTTTTCATACATATCTTTTCAATCATGTTCCCAAAATCTAAAATTACGCTAGGCTGCCTTGCAAAATAGAATCAGATCAATTTTATGTGAGTAGTGGGGCACTGTGTTGTTCAATATATTGAATTTTGACGGCTGTGTGGAAGATCACTCTAAAAAAATATTTTTTTGAAGTACACCCTACCTGGCATAGATTTCAAAACGAATTTGCCTTGAGATATTGATTTCTACAACGCTGAGGGCAATTTTAGAAAAACATTTTGAGATAGGCTGATCTTCCACTAAGTCCTTGGCTTGCTGATGAATTTCCCTTTTTCGGGAAATACGAATAGGACAACATATTGTTTGCAGGATTCCCACGGTATTAATTTTTCGCTTATTCGGTGAGAACGGTCAAAGCCCAATTGACTACACTCCAAAAGTTTATTGCATATTTTGGATCCCTTCCTCAAGCCCCAAAAGGCCACATATGCCTCCAAGCTTGGCAAATCTACCAAGATCATACGCTCAACCATAATTCCTTGCTATTTCAAAAAATTTTCTGCCATGAGAACTCACCATTATCGTTAACCTCCTCTTTTTCAAGTCCGAGATACCAACAAGAAAGTTAGTTACAAACATATGAGCAATAGAAATCCGCAACATATAAAAACACAACAACAAAAACCTTATACCTTCGCCTACCTAAAGAAATAGTACATATGTATGTACTTACTTACGTATTTTTGCTTGAAAGATTACTACTTGGTTGCGAGAATGCAAAAAGATTTTCATTTGCCTCCGAGTCGCCCAACCAGCTGGAGGTGAGCGCTTTGTTTACAACATTGCAAAGTACATTCAGTTAGTGGCAAGTGTTTCGAATACTACTTAAAGGTCATAAGGTCACAAAAAAAAAAACATTTGTCACAAAATGTGCAAATTCACAAATCGTCTATTTGTCTTCACGTTGATGGCGCTGCTTGGTGTGTCCAGCAAGGTGTTGGTGGGTGCAGCAGCTCTACGTACGAATCACAGAGCTGCTGCTAATCCCAAAATGTTCGATCTTTTGCTCTTAGACGATTACGCCGACGACTACGATCTTCATTATGATCAACGACAAAAAGGCAATGAGAATTTACGTGTAAAAATGGATGGTTTCTTTATTGAAATGCCGCCAAGCGAGAAAGATGAGGGAGCAGAGGATATAATAAAAGATATTTGTAAGTGTAAAAAATATTTTTAATTTTCTATTTCATGCCTTTTCAAATTTTGAAACAAAAGTGTCTTATGATTATTCTCTTTATGGTGAAGATGAGGATTTACTTTTGAGTTTGACTGGCAGCGGTGGCAGTCGTGGTAGTAGCAGCAGCAGTAGTACAACAGCACCAGTAGATTTGACACAGCACAGTGAACATGACAAAGAAAAGAAGTTGAACTTGGAGCGTCATGCTGATATGCGTGATGCGATTGAAGAAGCATTAGCGAAGCGCGATGTGGAGGGCAGAGCTGTGGTGGCGGGCAGGGATAATAGTTTGCTGGCAATGAATCGGGAGCCAGAGGGAAGACGTGTCGGCGCAATGTAAGTATTGAAGTTAGGTAGGCTATAGGAATAAAAAAAAATTTGTTTGTGTTTGAAAGTGGTATCAGGCTCATTTGGATAAAAATTAGTTAACTTGAGATTTCGTGAGATTGATCTGTATTTCTCCAAAAGATAATTGGCTTACCGTCCATTAAAATCTCTACATATAGTAAAATTGTAACAGCTGTCTGTACATTGCAGATATTCAAGAAAAATTTATAGGAGGGATACATTTAAGCCAATAGAAGCCAAATCCACAGTTTTTAGAATTTTTGTCTGTCTTTGTGTATGTTTGTTCGCGCATCACTCAAAAACTGCTGAATGAAATTGAATGTACTTTTTACCGTTCCATTACTAGTCACTCAACTTAAAATTTCAGATATCACTGGTTTCAATAGCTCGACCAGTTTTGGAAATATCGACCGATATGTGGACCAAGGTGACCCAAAATGTGTTAGTACAATATGGGTATCAAATGAAAGGTGCGATGTAATTAAGTTCGGTATGAGAGACATAATGATGTAAATCAGACTCAGCCTATTATTAGTTCTGTGACGCAACGAACCGGGGCTTGGTTTACTAGTTTCTAATAAATTATTAAATTCATTTTAAATTATTTTTTTTAGCATCTCAAATTCTAGAAATAAAAATTTCTTTCGTAAAATGCTATTTGAATTATTTTCTTTTGTTTTTTTTTTCTTTTAGCACAAAACAACATTTCAGCACTCTTCTAAATTTGCTGCGACGTATGCGGCGTAACTGATAGAATTGTCATACGAATTCCAATGCCTATTCAAACCCACTGATTAAGAGCTGACAAAGGAGCTTATCATTTACAGATTTATCATACACAATTTGTATTTTAAGAGAAAAGAGTTAAAGACTGATGCGTTTTAAATTGTATTCATAATTTTTAATAAAAAAAGTAAAAGAAAAAACAATAATAAAAAACAAATAAAGAACATGTTAGTAGGTATTTGCAAAAAAAAGAAAAAAAAAAAAATTATATATAGTATATGAATTAGTTTTATTTCCAGTGAATCTCCATCACATAACCTCAAACCACTACAGAATTGCAATTGCAGTTTTTATAGCTCAGAGATTTTTTTTCCTTTTTCGGATTTTTTCGTTTACAGGTTCCAACATTATGGGTGTTTTTAGATACAGGTTTTTCTTATGAATCATTCTACTTTTCTATTAGATGGAGTCTTAGCGTGGACGCTTACTTTTCTGCCTGCTTGAACCAGCCTCTTAGAGTTACTCTGCGTTAGCCGACAGTCCAGAAGTATTCATTATCTGGGCTCCTAAATACTTGCTATTCGGGTATCTTGGGCCGCATTCATTCTATCTACCTATCGGCAATACATATGCACCTTTCGACCGCGAATTCCACGTTCATATCCTTAAATCGTTAGACACAGTCGTCATGAAAAGAGCTTTTGATTAAGACATTTCCATGTGACTGGTTCCAAACTCATAAAACAACTCGGTCACATTCCATAACGGGGGAGTTAACTAGATTTTATTGTGCTGGATTCACATAGCTTGATAACCCGAATGCTTTTACTCTTCTGTTGGCAATTACCAACTAAAGTTGCGGACTAACATGCCATACGGTTACAGACTAAAATAATAAAATAACGAAAATAACCCAAACGCTATTTGCCAGTGGATGAGCATCTATGATCCCTTCTAAAGCTCCACTGTCATTATGAGCTGAGCCTGCAATTTGTATGCAAACAGTATGTAGTACGTCTGCATTAGCCACACTGTTGGCAGTTTATTGCTTGGATGTGTATAAACGTCACACTATTCCTCCCTTTAACTTTATAGTAAGCAAACTCCGTTGTTTATTTGTGCCAACTTTGGCTACCCGAAATTGGCCCCACACATTCCAATATTTATTTACAATAGCACTTGTGGAGTTACTACACATCCCACTCACAACTAGTTCAATGAATATTCGCACACAAATATATATGTATAGATACGAGATGCTGTGCAATCCCGTGTAGCTTTGATGATGTTGGTAAATGGGTGCCTACAGCGTTTTTAGCCCGTCCAATCGGGCAGTTTATTACAGCATGATGAGATAATGATAGTATCTGTGCGCGTAGTAAACGCTTGAGGGTTTGTGGATTACATGCGATTAGGCCAAACTGCAATATTTAGCTCTTAACCCATGGTATGAGACTGAGTGCATTTCAAATGGATTAAGCCAATATTGCACTAATTATGAATTGATAACCGGAATATTTACTAGAAGTGTGGTTTATTAACTACAACCCTCAGGAACCATCTTCATCATTGGTTTAAATAACCGCGCTGTAAGTTCTGCATACTCCAAATTGGAGAAAGAAGCGAAAAACATGGGTTTAGAGGTGAACGAGGGCAAAACGAAGTACCTTCTGTCATCATGCAAAGAGTCAGCGCATTCGCGGCTTGGCACCCACGCTACTGTTGGGAGACATAAGTTTAAAATAGTAAAGGAATTCGTTTATCTGGGAACCAGCATTAACACCAGCTATAATGTCAGCTTAGAAATCCAGCGAAGAATTACCCTTGACAATAAATATTACTTTGGACTGAATAGGCAATTGGGAAGCAAAGTCCTCTCTCGTCGAACAAAAACCACGATCTATAAGTCGCTCGTAATAACCGTCCTGCAATATGGAGCAGAAGCATGGACGATATCAGCCGCAGATGAGTCGGAGTATACCGACGGTGTTTACCGAAGAAGATTTAATGATCAGTTGTATGAGCTCTATGCAAAATATCGACATTATCTAACGAATCAAAACCCAGCGAATGGAAAAAGATGATCAGGCCCGAAAGGTATTCTTGTCGGAAAACACCTACGGAAGCAGAGGAAGACGGAGGAGCTCACTAAGTTGGAAAGACCAAGTGGTGAACAATCTGCGACCCCTTGGCGTTTCTAATTGACGCCAACTGGCCACCTTCCTTTTCTTCCTCTTTATCTGCTTCTCCTTTTTCATTTCGTTTATCTCTTATTCATCTTACCTTATCTCTATCACTATTACTATCCCTACCAACCATGGCTAACCGTGAAACTCTGATTCCACAAATTTTTACTAACACCAACGCATGTTTTTGGAATTTCCATGGAAAACAACCAGTGCCTAAAAGCATGCACTCACACCTACACGGAACAACCTTTTCAACATGGTTAAACAGTGTACCTCGCCGAACAAAATTGCCCACTTTTTTATCCAGTTGTTTGGTAAGCGCGACTCGCTGTTTATCCAGATTTTTATCCACTGCGGGTTGGCAGGGATCACAATCACTATCACTAACACTATTACTTTCACTTTCACTATTATTATCACTACCACTATCACTATCGCTCTGACTGTAACTATCAGTATCACTTTCAATATCACTATCACTATCATTGTTACTATCACTATCACTACCACTATCACTATCATTCTCACTATCACGGTTACTATCACTATCATTGTTACTATCAATACCACTATCACTATCACTACCACTATCACTATCACTCTCACTGTCACTATCAGTATCACTTTCAATATCATTTTCACTATCACTGTTACTATCACTATCACTATCACTATCACTATCACTATCACTATCACTATCACTGTTACTATCACTATCACTACCACTATCACTATCATTCTCACTATCACGGTTACTATCACTATCATTGTTACTATCAATACCACTATCACTATCACTACCACTATCACTATCACTCTCACTGTCACTATCAGTATCACTTTCAATATCACTATCACTATCACTGTTACTATCACTATCACTATCACTATCACTACCACTATCACTATCACTATCACTATCACTATCACTATCACTATAACTATCACTATCACTATCACTATCACTATCCCTATCACTATCATTATCACCATCACTAGCACTATCACTAATAGTATCACTAATAGTGATTCACTATTACTTTCACTTTCACTACCATTATCACTATCTCTATCCCAATTCCTATCACTGGCCCTGTCCCTATCCTAAAAACAACTGCTTGCTAATACCCTAATCAACAGGTTAAACTTTATACCCATATCGTATTAACACTTTCTAGGGCCCCACCTGGTCTACACTTTGGTCAATAACTCGGGCTGCCTCCGACGCCATCTATCGAATAGATTTTTGGTAGAAACGTTTCCCAAAGCAAAAACACATGTTCCACATATAAACCAAATCGGTTAAGCGGTGTAGTAGTTTAGTGGCATAAAATGTACTGAAAACTCCACAAAATTGCGAAATCGTGACGCCTCAGCTGTCTTCATTTTTCGGCAGCAACAACTTAAAGTTTTGAGTATTTTTTTATCGAAAAACCTTTCACAGAGAAGGTCCAAAAAAGTATTTTTTTACATTTTAGAAATCGGTTTAGCCGTTTAGATATACATCGCGGTCATATGGAAGACATTTTATTATTATATAAATAGATAGAATTTTAAGAATTTTTTTTTATTTGTCTGTATGTTTGTACACACATCAATTAAAAACTGCTGTATGGAACTGAACGTAATTTTCACAGGTGGGTTGCCAGATGTCCAATTTAAAGTTTAGCATCCTTTTTACCTTACAGAAAAATTTTATTTCTCTTTTTACATTGGTGGCAAAAAAATTGGGTAAAATATTTTTATAAATGTATTGATTCATATTTCTTATTAGAGGATTCTTTTGTTTTGTATATAGGCTTATACACGCATAACTAAATTATTGCAAGGAATTTAATGATTTCTTTACCATTAAATTGCTGGCAGTGTATCGTGAAATATAGAACACAGGCTTCCTTATGGGGGAAAGTAAAAAAAAAAATACTACGAGAGGATTTATTTGTTAGTTTTCTTTTGTGGGCTTTTGAGTTCCTTGAAGACAAATTTTCTGCGAGAGCGCTCCCTGAATTAATGAAGAAAATTTTAACCTCCAAGCGATTTCCTAAATGTAATATTTTTTAATTTTGCAAGAATTAATCCAAAGTCAAATTTTGTAAGAGTTAATCTGACATACTGGAATTTAAATAATTATTTCAACTTTTAAAATGTTATAAGCAATTCTAATCTTCAAAAAATTTACCTCACTACTTTAGGTACCGAATGTTCACAGCATTCATAAGGTTGAAAAGCAACTAATAACCAATCTGTGCTTGAACTCTTCAACAAGTTTTAAACATTTCCCCCTTAAACACTTTATTATGCGCCTAAAAGTATGCTTTGCAATGTTCACTTTCGTTTTCCAATACCTCTCCATTACTAATCTGGCTTCAGTTTGAACGTCGCTTTGTTGCTTGTAAATATCTTTCGCTCTTGTTATCACATAAATGCCTGCAGCCTGGAAGTATGCTACATGTAGTGGTTTTCCGGGTTTCGTGTTATGACTGCAACAATCTCTGGTTGTTTTGTTTACTTTTTACTCTCCCCATGACTATACTGAGCATATGTGAATTGAGCAAACACATGCATATTTAAGTTAGTCTGGATATCTGTTGCTATGTTTTCATTTGTATAGTGT
Source organism: Merzomyia westermanni (assembly GCA_949987695.1). Lineage (NCBI taxonomy): Eukaryota > Metazoa > Arthropoda > Insecta > Diptera > Tephritidae > Merzomyia > Merzomyia westermanni. Next base: position 183,056,744 of record OX465289.1, read on the forward strand.
GTACTTGCATAGTTTTATCCCCCAAGGGTGCAATTTTATTGCTATAAATTTTGTTAAAATGTTTATACAGGCAAATGAATAACAAGAGTTTTGCAAGTTTCTGTAACTGGAAACAAACTTTCCTAAGTGACATTCAACAAAGAAATGTATGCTTCTACAGCTGTGTTCAGTTTAATAGTAGTGAAATTAAAATGGATTTCGTTCGACAAGATAAGGGGAAGCTGTGATTTAATAATCATACCTTTCATGAACATGGTATAACTTTGATCCGATGTTTGTAAGTATGAGAAAAATAAGAGATAGACCCACCAATAAGTATACCGAAATGATCAGGGCGATTAGCTAAGTCGATTTAGCCATGCCCGTCTGTCCGTCTGTCTGTTTGTACGCAAACTAGTCCCTCAGTTTTTGAGATATCTTGATGAAATTTGGTATGGAGCCGCCATTTTGCATGAGATTAATCATTTATCGGAATCAGCAAGATCGGAGCAATACAACGTATAGCTCCCATACAATCGATAGTTTCGATAAATGGGTTTTGGGCTATAAATTTTTCAATTAAAAGGCTAGGCACGTAAAATTATGCAGATTTGGTACTTATTATGTATGTAATGTGTGTAGTGAAAATCAGCCAGATCGAACCCACATAACATATAGCTCCCATACAATCGTTTGTTCCGTTAAATGGGGTTTGGGTTATGTATCTTTAAATTATAAGTTTTGCAGAGTTTTTAATAATTGTGAGTAAGGATCGGACCCTTAAAAGCGTGATGCGTATTCATGAAAGGTATAAAGTCTTCGGCACAGTTGAAGACAGCCCTTTCCTTGCTTGTGTTCATTTAAAATATAGCGAATTCCCTAACAGAAACCACACAAAAAGAAATTTCAAAGTTTACACAAAGTTCAGGAAAATTAATTAAACTTTAAAAAATGAGTGATTTTTCAATACAACGTATGAAGAAAAATAATTTTTTTTTAGAAAAAACAAAAAAAATCTAAAAATTAAGGGGAAATTTTGAGGTACTTCTATCTTGGACATAATTGTGCCAACATCGAATGAGTTATAAAACTGGGTACTCATAAATTTTATAACAATTCTGCCCAAAATATTGAAATTTTGATGTAAATTTTTAAAAGTTTAATTAACTTTCCTGAACTTTGTGTTAACTTTGATATTTCTTTTAATACGGTTTCTGTTATGGAATTCTGGAAATGAAAATTATTAAAAACACAGTTTCTTTTTATTTCTTCGAGCGATATCCAATTTAATTTCACTACTATTATATTGAGCACAAGTGTATGTACCTTATGATACTTTTCCTTCTAAAGCAGTAGCTTATTATGTTTCAATAGACTGAAGTTATTGCGTAAATGCTTTGGACAAAATAAAAGTAGCTTTGAAGTTTGGTTAATATATACCTATATAATACATTCAAATTACCTTGTAAATGTTGGTAGACACACTCTTATCTATAATAAAAGATATAAGCAACCAAAGTAAATTTTTAAAATTTTTCAGGGAAACGTCTTGAAAGTTAAAAGTAAACACTGAGGATGGCGAAACGCTGAAACCGGTTTGTTACAAAACCTAATTAGACAAGGGATGAATATACAATAAAATGGTTGCCCGAAAGCAGGTATTTGTGCTGAATTGAAAAATTTCAAAATCAGCGAAAGTATAAAAGTAGCATTTTAGCTTGATTTTTGACTTCTAGAGAGCTAATCAGATTTCTAGTTAAAAATATATATATACAGGGTGTCGCAAAAGTAATCTTCCTATCAGAAAATGCTATAAATTTTGCGATTGGCCCCTAAAGTCAGTTCTGTTTTGACATTTGTGTAGTAAACACATGCGAAATACACGTTAATAAACAATGTTACGCTACACTGCTCTAGAACGCGGAATATTGCTGACTATTTATTTGACCAATAATCGGTCGGGGCCAAACGGTTACTGTGAATGGTGAGCGCTACAGAGCAATGATCAACGAGTTCTTTTTGCCGCAACTTGATGAATTGGGATTGGGAAACATGTGGTTCCAACAAGACGGTGCAACAGCACACACTGCACGTGCCACAACCGATATGCTGAACATCGAAAGCTTACTTTTGCGCCACCTTGTAGATATAAAATTTAGATTTTTTGCAAAATTTAAATTTTGAAATTTTAAACACCAACTAAACTTTAGCTCTTATGTCAGTTATTTCCTGCGTCTTATTTCAAGAAAGGTCTGAATATTGGCATCACAAAATTGTATATTAGTTCTAGCTCAACATTGGCTTTAATTTTTTTATTGCAGTTTAGAGCTAACTCAAAAATTGCGAACTTTTAAGTTTTGCATACTAGCAAGTTCCTTAGTTTGCGCATGAAAATGCTTCAATTCTGATATTTTTCGATTCGAAGTATTGCTTACTAAACTATAATTCTATAGCAAAATTATGAGGTGAGTGGATAACGAATCGAATTTACAAACAAATTTATGTGGGAATTTATATTTAAGTCTCATTCTTCGAAAGCACAATTCACAATAGTGGCTAATCCCTTTCAACCCCTCTTGTTCTTGTGGAAGCCATTCGGAGTAATTTGGCATTGAATCGGTACAGTTTTTGGTTTTGTCATGCGCTCTGAATACGGGGATGTTTTTGTGAAGTAAAGAATATCCTGTGAACCTGGTTGTAGTATGTGGTGGTTGATTTTCGCATATGAGTTCTTTATAGTAACAAAACGAAGAGTTCATAATTGCATTTAATGTACTTCGAATTATATCTAGTTATTTTATAAAATGTTGTCATTCGTTGGTTCGTTGCTTGAATAGAAAATAACTCATGTTAGTTTTGCAAGTTTTTAACAGAATATTCACTAATTGTTTATGTAAACTACGGTAAACTTATTCTGTTAGAATTATAAAAGTATTTACGCTCTCCACTCTTTTACGTAAAAATAACAGTTTGACAGGAATTCCTTTAAGCTACTACATCATATCGATACCTTTCCCTTCTGATAATCTCATTTTATACTTGATACATTTAAAACGATGTATTCACGTCCAGAGTATATGATCCTTAGTTGTTTCACGAAGTAAATATACTTTTTGTTTTTGAGATCTTAACTCAGTCTACTCGATTGATATTGAAGACAAGTTTATTATTTATTTCCAGTCAACTATCCTTAGCCGTACATTTCCTGCGTGGGAGGTTTAAACTCCTACCTTTCTTTATCCTCCTAGAAGGCAATTATGCAGGTAGGTGTATGTGCCTGATATGTTTGCTTCCGTGGAAATTACACCGCTACTTTAGTGTAGGGAGAGGTTTTATCTTGTTACATATATTTAACAACATCTTCGATATAGGATCTTCTTCTCTCAATATTAGACAGTACCCGATATTTTTAGAGCGATACTTGGCGAGATTATTAAAATGATTATTTTCATTCGATTCGGAAACCCTATTTTTATCCAGACAACATTACGATATACTAAATATTATTAATTAAAAATAAATCGATACCTTTTTGCGAAATCCCTGCGCTTTGTGTTCAAAATATGGTCTTGAATTCGAAATTAGAAGAAAAACTGGATAAAAAATGCCGATATGCTTACTATGGATGTTAATCCACGGATCTAGTAATAACTTTCTTATGTCAATTTTAAAATTCAGCAGACTGTTTGTAAAAAAAAAGTGTTCTAAAACATTTTAACCCTTAATTGCACCTCCTAGGAAAGGAAAAATTACGTAAACTACTACCGTGAGCCCTCAGGACCCACATTTTATATTAAAAAAAAAAAATTAAAAAAGGGTTTTATTTTTTAAATAATTTTGTTTATGGTGATTTGTTGTTGGCGCAAAGCTCGAATTTTTTTTTTTTATGTTTGTTTGTTAATTGATATTAGAGGAAAAATTACAACGATATGCACAGCGATGGTATGGGATGACATGTTTCGAAGTGCCCAACTTCTCATCAGACCCCTTCTCGGACACTGGGATATGAACCCAAGTGTCTGCACCAAAGCCGCTGTTAGAGTACTCTAACAACTAAGCTATGTTGCCCTGTTTGTTTGTTTAATTGAGAAGTAAAGGGTGTTTTTTTAGGGGTATAGAACTTCGAATTGAAATAAAACACAAGAAAATCGTTTTAAGGTCCATCAATTTAGCTTTATTGGAAGGATAATTTTATGCCATTAATGTTTAAATATGATTTCGGGCATGTGGCCGCCACGGCTGGCTCGACTAAAGCCAATTCTACAGGTCCAATTTTCAACCACTTTTTCGAGCATATGGGGCCGTATGTCGGCAATAACGCCACGAATGTTGGCTTCCAATTCCCCTAACGTTTCTGGTTTGTTGGTGTAGACGAGCGACTTCACATATCCCCAAAGAAAATAATCCAATGGTGTCAAATCACACGACCTTGGTGGCCAATTGACAGGTCCATTCCGCGAAATTATGCGCTCATCGAATGTTTCCTTCAATAAATCGATTGTGACGTGCGCTGTGTGGCATGTAGCGCCGTCTTGTTGGAACCACAACTCATCCACATTCATGCCATCCAATTCGGGAACAAAATAGTCGGTTATCATGGCTCTATACCGGTCTCCATTAACGGTAGCTGCCTCTCCAGCATTATTGCGGAAGAAGTATGGCCCAATGACTCCACCAGCCCATAGAGCACATCAAACAGTCAGTTTTTGTGGATGTAATGGCGTTTCAAGGGTCTCATGTGGATTCTCTTCACTCCAAATGCGGCAATTTTGCTTGTTGACGTAGCCATTCAACCAAAAATGAGCCTCATCACTGAACAAAATTTTGCGATGAAAATCAGCATCGAAATCAATCTCATTTTCGGCCCATACACCAAAATCACGACGCATTGCATGGTCTCGCGGCTTTAATTCTTGCACAAGCTGGATCTTGTAAGGTCGCAAGCCAAGATCTTTGCGCAAAATCTTCCATAAAGTTGATGGACAAAGCTTCAATTGCTGTGCACGGTGGCGAATCGATTCATTCGGGTCCTCTTCAACACTTTGCTCTACAGCGGCAATTGTTTCTTCGGTGCGCACTGTTCGACGTCTCTGCGGATGCGTATTATCACATAGAGTAAACGTAGTGCGAAAACGATCCATGGTTAACCGAATTAATTGCTCTGATGGACGATTATGTCGACCATAAAATGGACGGAGCTCACGGTAAACTTCGCGAACTGAACCATTATTTTCGAAATAAATTTGCACGATTTGCAAGCGTTGTTCTTTTGTCAACCTGTTCATGATGAAATGGCAAACCAAACTGAACATAAATGACATTAGAGTTGCCAGATTTGACCACAAAATGCCAGTTTTATCTCTATTCGAAAAACAAACCTGTAAAAAAAACACCCTGTAGAATTAGGGTTTGTATAACAAAGTAATACATACAAATTATTATACTTAACATAAATTTGATTTTTATGCCATTTTTCTGAGTTTATAAAAAAAATGAAAAAACTTAAGACTTAAAGGTTAAACGAAATAAATTATGAAAATTAGGAAAGTTGAATTAAGCATTTTATATATTTAACATGAAATAATCATATTTCTTAAAAAATAAGCCTTAGAATAAAATAAAAAACCCTGTAAAATCCTATTCTTACCATATAAATAATTACTATTTGAGGTTTCTTATCTGCATCCTCATTTCCATCGTCGTACAGTGGTCTGAAATGCATATCTAGCGCAAATTTAATCAAAAATTGGGTAGTGGTATATTAATTTTTTTGTAAGCTCCACTTATAGTCGAAAGGGTGTGTAATATAGTTCAGAAAACAATATATGTAATAAGTGTTTTTATCTGAATAAAAATCGTGCTCAAAAAGTGTGTACCCGCGAGGTCAACAGCTGTGTAGTTTATATATAGCTTGCAATCGTTTGTAACCACAAGTGCTTTTCTTGTATAACTGAAGTATACTTCATGGAAAAATCATTGAAGGGTAAGTTTATAACAAAAAGAATAAATATTGCATTTTACAAAGGCCTACTTTATAAACGATCAATTTTAAGATAAGTTTCCGAACATTTTTAAGGTTATAAAAAATGCACGTGTTGGAAACAGAAAGAAAATAGCTTAACCTTTTCTTTATACTCATCAACATAAATGACAACTTTCTTTGACTTTCTATAATTTTCACAATTTATTTTTCAGGGTGCACTCAAGCAATCACTCGTATGGAACTGCTTGATGAGTGGCTGAAAGTTAAAACTTTTTCTAGGAGAGACTGCTGTATGCTTACAATGTTTAGTTGCTGCAAAGCGTAATATAAATCAAAATAACTGTGAGAAAATATTAGAGAACAAGTTCATTACGTTTTCTTAAAACTAATAAGGATTGGTTAGTATACATTAGTACATTTCATTTCCTGTAGAAAGTGAGGAATTCCAGCTTGGGTCTTGAAAGCATGGAAGACCTACGAAATGTTTTACTGATAGTGGAAGCAAAAAAAAGCAAGAGCGCTCACCTCAGCTTAAGTTACTACTACTAATTCCCCGAAATTTGACAATACAAGATGGCAAAAAGCTTCACAAAATTATTCAAACGTGCAGTTATAAATCCAGATAAGCTCTGTCGTTGATTATTAATGCAAAATCTAGTAAATCGACATATTTATCATACAGAAAGGCTGGCTAAGCGTAGCGGCTCTGATGTATATTCATCTTGGGAAATAGTCCTAGCAGCGAAAGCTGAATGTTATGCAGAGCACGATGTAGTTGCGATAGAAGATACAGGTGTTGGATAACACTCAATGATATTTTACAGTTTACATACATATTACTTCCATAAATTTCAATAAAAATAAATAATTAATACGTACTGCTACAAAAAACTAGTAACACCCCTCTTAGTATTAAAATTAATAGCTGGACTATCTACAGGCCAAACTTTCGGTGTCCTTAACAATATTTTTACTAAAAAAAAAAAAATTTTTTTTCACCTACTCTAATTTACAACTCTCTTCTATAGATTTTAATAAAAACCATTTACATCTTATTTATTTTAAGCAGAAAGCGTTTCTACACAATAAATTAAACCTAGTGATTTAAGTCGTTATCACTATTGGAATAATCTCAGAGAAGTTTCTGCACAATCAAAGCAATCTTCTTCAGAATCGCTTCCATTTTCATCCCCCTCGACCCATTGTGATATTATTTTTTCAACAGACTTTCTCTTGGTTGTCATACTTTCACATTTTCTACGTTTAGCCGACATATTGAAACAATACTGCGCTAACGTCTTTTTTATCAAGCGTTCTTCACTCGGCTGCAGGAAGGTATACGAACGTGTGGTTATGAAACTAAGATAAACAGGTTAGCCTTTTCGAGGCTAGATTTAGCCTTTTCTTTGTCCTTTAGCCTCATAATTTTGGTTTTAGCTTCGTGGCTTTTTTCTAGCCTTTTTTTACTCCAAACCTTTTCTGGTCCCAGCACCATATTTTTCATACAAATTCGAGGAATACATAAAACTAAAGTGGAATAAAGATAGTATTGATGACGAAATACAGAAAATTATTCGTAAACATTGTCAATTATTTTTAATGGAGTTGATAACCCAATAGGCGATGTCGCAACTACCTGATAATATGAACTCTTCATAACAGATACATTTTTTTCAGTTCATAATTCTTTGAAATTTATGTAAGTCGGATGTATTTTCTCACTTAAGAGAAGAAGAGTCTAGGTTTTCTCCAAGTCAAGTAGCATTGATTGAGTTGCAGTGGCGAAAGCTAAAACCGTACAGTGGACAAGTGTGACATCTACCATTGAATTTTGGGCAGAAGTCCGACAATATAAAAATTCATTAAACAAACCCCCTTTTTTAGAACTGGTCGAATTCGTATTTAACTTTTTGGTATTACCTTTCAGTAATGCGGATATTGAAAGAATTTTTAGTGCCACGAACATTTTAAAAACTAAGTTAAGGAACAGATTAAAAATTAAAATGCTTAACTCGGTGCTTAATATTAGATGTTCGTTAAAACGATTATTCAAATGTTACGCTAGTTTTGAAATTACCGTGATCTAATCTCTATGATAAATACCCAAACTTTGTACGCAGACTCAAGCTATACTGATATATCAGACGAAGAAAATCTATACTAGGGCCATTCCATCGTGACTCCTAGGACATTTGACTCCAGAGCTGAGTCAACTTTGCCTTGAAAAACTGACATCGGGACTTAAATTGCTATGAAATATATTTATCGACGTGGATAAATATCCAATACAATTAATGCATTAAAAGAATTGGCCAAATAACAACAAGTACTTTTGTAACTATTTACTAAGAAACTGAGTGTGACTCCTGGGACACCGAAAAATCCCTTTGTTGCATCTTTGTGGGCACGAATACTAATTTTAGTTCAACTATTCAACTTTCACCTACAATTTGTATATGGTGGAAAATACATACTGCAAAGTACCATATTCTATAAAAATATTTTGTATATTCAAATTTAATAAACTATTTTCAAATATTTAAATTGTGACTCCTGGGACAGGTATTTGTGACTCCTGGGACAAATGCGAAATATGTAATATACCAGATTATTGAAATCAGGTTTATTATTGTTTCAACCCCTTTTGACCAAGTTATTCATAAATTTCTCCCAGCAGAATTGAAACCAAGCCAATTAAGTGAAATAAAATAAAGTGAAGGCAAAATAATATTTATATTTACTTCAAAATTCTGATTAAATATTTATTAAAAACAAGTCGAATTCAACATCTCTCGAAACAATTATTTAAAACTATATAATAAAAACTAAAAACAATTCAAAATTTCGTTTTTTTTTTCTGTGCGGCATTCATCTGAATAATACATGAGAGTTTAGACTCGTGTGACTCCTGGGACAGATTTCAAAATAGTCTAGAAACCACAGTATGACCCTTTTAACTCAAAAAATGTATTTAGACGGTGAACAGCCTCTTTATCCTTACTTCCAGCAATATCTGGTTTCGTAGGGTCATACCTAAGGTTACCAGACCAATTTTGATGCCTTTTCGTGTGACTCCTGGGACACCCCATATGAATCAATTTAATGAAGATATACACAAAAATCACATACCTTTTTTTTATATTATGTTTTGCAGTTATTTAATTTTTTCTCTGCTTTACTTCAATGACTAGCAAATTTTTTTCTATAAATGAAAATATAGCTGATACAGCAATGCAAACATGACCAAATTTTTTCCACAAAATAGTAAGGTGTTATAAGGACAAAAATTTTGCGTTTTTACATATTTTTCTATATTTCTGTTACCAGATTAGGAAAATATACACATTTACTAGTTACAGATAACTAATAAATAGGAATGATTAGTAGCATTTTAAATTTTATGTCGTTTTCCTCTTTTGGCTGGAATGTCCCACTACTTATAAAATAAAGTCGCTAAAAAGCTATGTACGGAATTGGCTTCGCACAGAATGCTCCGATTTGAATGCGGTTTTTTGCATTTTAAAGCTTAGCTGTGTGAGATGGACTTTTTTTTATATAATGTGAAAGAATATATAAAGGGGGCGTGGCAATCGGACAAAATGTGGTAAAAAAACATAAATTTTTGGTTTACGCAGCCATACATCATAACCTAATCAACCGATTAGAATGAATCTTCCTTGAAGTTAAACTTTGAAATATTTACTTTCGTTCTGCATCAAAAAAAATAGTTGATTTCTTTCTAATTTAACCAAAATTGTTTAAACAACCGAATAAGTCAGCGTGCTTTAAGCGGCAGCTGTGGTGAGCCATTCTTTTAATGAATTCGCGAAAGAGCTCGGTAGCGTTACTTCACTTCGGAAGTATGTATGTATGTATGTAATGTTAATTATAAAGTTGTTTTAAACATTATCAACCTGTGTGAAACAAGGTGCGGGTTGCTAGCATTATATAATGTATTAGTTTGTAGCAATTTTTCTATAGTATGTGTTTCTTTGTATAAATTCCTATTCAGGAAAATATGCCTGATATGTGTTGAAACAAGAATAGTTCCTTTAAGTTATTTCTACAGCCTTATATACACTTAAACTAAAATGAAAAATTTGAAATGGATTTTGTGAAAAAACTTCTAACTTATTTTAGATTCTTTTTTTCTTAATTTTAGCCTTTTATAACCTTTTTTTTGGCGATTTAGCCTCTTTTTTTCTATCACCTGGTCACACTGGTTATGAAGCGTTTCAATTTCGAGTTAGTCTCTGGGACTGAGGGGGTGTGATTAAGGCTTAAGTTAATATGATCGTATTCGATGTATGTACAAAGTAAAATCCATGGATTCAACCTCTTGCGGAAATATAAAATACGCTTGAAAATAGACAAACATGCATCGTAGAAAATGAGTTGAAACAACAGTGAAAAAACAATATAAATTACGGGAAGATTTGTTCTACAAAAAATATTACCAAGTGTCTGTGTGAAACAAACACTTTGCCAAATAAGAAGCTATCACCTCATTAATTTGAGTAAAAGCCAACAACACAGCAGTAGTAAACCATATAAATAACAACACGAAGCTGAAACCTCCTATAAGCTTTTTGAGTTTGCTTACAAGAAGGGCTTCGGTAAAACTTTCTTATCTCAGCCGTGTTTGTGCAAAATGTATTTATGTTAAACAAGGAATTTGGCTTGGCTTAATATAAAAGAACATAGCGTTGTGCATAAAACACCATTGGCCCCTATAAGTATGCAGCATATTACGACGGTGTTGCGAAGCTATTTCTGACTATGAATATTAAGAAGAGTTTACTTAATAAAAGTTACCAAGGTAACCATAAATGAAAATGCCTTACTTTAAATGTTAAATGAAGCGCCAAAAAGTAATCAAGTCTGTACTTGCATTATTTGACTTGCATTTTAGCGCCAAAAAGTAGGCAAGTCTTTAATTGCATTCTGTGACTACTTTCGTGGTAAGACATTTTACAAAAGCTGCTAAACTTTTCAAATTTAAATACTTTTGATTTACTTTAATGTGCATGCCTGCACGAATTCTACTTTAGTGGTCACTTATAATATAAAGTAATAATCAAAACTTTCTTAGTTGTTAATAAATTCTTCAGAGCTTACCACGACATTTTTTTTTTTTGCATTTTAACGTAATTTTTTCTTCTCGAAACATCTTTCACTGCTAATTTATGTGTAACAGCTAAAGTCTGCATGGAATTTAGTATAAAAGCACCATTTCGGTTCACTAAAATGTATTTTATAAAATTCAATTTGCATATTTACAAACGAAAAACCGCTCCGCACATGAAAATTTGCGCGACAGTGCGCTGCTTTGTTGTCGCATATGCTGCTTGTCCCAAACACTTGTAACGCCATAACTTTGTGGTTTATCCCCCTTCGTTTGAGCAATATTTTTGCTGGTTTCCTTGTTTGGTTTGGATGTTTCTTTGTTTGTGTGTGCGTATGTTTCTCCAACTGAGTCTGATTGCATTGCATTCTCGCTTGCAATTTGATTTTCAACTACTTCCCCTTTTGCTGTGGCTTAATTTAGTTCCTAAGCTCATCGTTTTACTAAATATCGTTAACTAGTTAGATTGACATACATACGTACATACACATCCGGAGACTTACAGCGTCGACATCAGTGTTACCACCGCAATAAAAAATAGGCTGCTAAAAATTAAAAAATTAATTACCAAAAAAACAAAACCGAACACATACAGGTTTGTTTGAAATTACAGGTACGTACATACGCAAATCAAATAATATATTAACTTAGGTAGAATTGTGAAAAGAAAACTCAACAAAACCCCTTTGAATCTCTTTACTTAAATATACTACAAAAGTCATACGTTTTCTTAAACCACTATACATTTTGCAAGAAAAAACAATTAATTTTTTCTGTCCATTCTATTTTCAATTCTTCCATCATTTGCGGGAATAGTGAAAACTATATATTGGCCTCAAGCCATCGAAAAAATTACCCAAGAGGGGAAAAATTACCAAATTAATCATGGTACGCAGATCAAAAGAAAAGCAAAAACTCCATATAAATAAACGCCCAAGGTAATTTCTTGTGTTACATTTTCTTGAGGTAGTACGCAGTTTTCAAGGAATTTAATACGAAACTTGACTACTATTTTTTCGTGAAATTTGAGAACGGCAACACAGGTTTCCGCAAAAAGTATATCAAGTGTCATATATTTCTTGAAGGAAAAAAGCAAACAAAATGAGAAAAGTAAGTAAACGCGTGTTTTTTTAATATTTATTCCATAAATAATAATTATTTTACATATTTTTGTAAGTTTTACAAGCTTAAGGCCAGTTGATAATAATTCTTAGTCAATTATTATTATTTTTTGATTAAAGGAAAAATTGAAATTAACAAACATATACAGGCTATAGTTATAGTACTATTTCGAAAACAGCAGAACAATAACTATTTTCTAAAAATAGATAAGAAGAATGTACAAAAACAAAAAAGTTCAACATAAATGATTTACATATAGATAGAATGTCTAAAAAATTGTGTACGCTGTTGGCAGACAACAACAACAATCAAAGGAAAAATTGATCTAAGCAGCTTGCAAAACTACACACCGCATAGCCCTTAGGTTAGAACTGCGCTTGCAAAATCAAAAGTGCGCGGGTTCGATTCGCCGCAAGATCTTCTGAAATAGCAAAACCATACGAATTAGTCTGACGAGAAATCGTGGCTATTTTCGAAATAGTACTATAACTATTTGTTTCCTTTAGGAGACAACTGCTAAAACACGTCCAAGTATGTCGGGAGAGGTATTAAAAGACGCGTATTGACCTCGGTGTCAATATTCATAAAGCGAAGCTATTATTGCAGTTTTTTTATGTTTAAGCCATGTACATTTCTTTTGTTTAATTTTCGCTTATTTACTTTTCTTTTGTTTATGTGCTCTTCTTCTCGCTTGTTTCACTATTCACCATGGATTTTTAAGGCCGATATGCAGATCACAAGAAAAGCAAAAACTCCATATAAAAAAACGCTTAAGAAATGCTTAAGAAAATTTCTTGGCCTACCTTTTCTTGAGGTAGTACGCAGTTCTTAACGTAATTTGACTACTATTTTATCGTGAAATTTGAGTACGGCAACACAGGTTTCCGCAAGAAATATATCAAGCGGCATTTATTTCTTGAAGAAAACAGTAATTTGGTAATACGCCAACTGGTAAAACAAGTCCAATAATGTCGGGAGAGGTATCAAAAGACGCGTTTTGACCTCGGTATCAATAATCCGTAAGCGGAAAAGAAAAATTTTGTTTCAGTGAAAATTTATTGGCAAAAAACGTTTAATTCGTTTATTTGCTTATGTGCTGTTCTTCTTGCTCCTTCACTATTCACTATGGATTTTTATTACTTCCATACTACTATTTTTCACGTAAGAAAAATGGCTAAATTTTTCTTGAGCAATTACTTGTGATCTCCGTACCGCTCTTTACCAAAAACCCCTTAAAGTGAGAAAAATTACCAACTTTGGTTAAAAATAACCATAACGGCAACACTGGCCGACATACATACCTTTATACTCCCACATTCATGCGGCTTGTGGCGCTTTGTTTATGGCATCTGCAGCTCTCACCGAAAATTGTTTGGGTAAATTAAATAAAAGCGAATGAAAACTTTTTTTTCGTGGTTAACTTCAACTTTTCTCTCAAAAGCATATTCGTGACATAAATTTGGGATGCAATTAAGAGAAGACAATTGCAGTGGGCATAAAAGGAAGGTTACCAATTGTAGTAACCAGCAGGCCAAATGAGGAGCGCTTTTGGCGCTAGGGAACTTCGACAGCAGCATCTCAAACGAATGATCCAAATATCTAGTGAAAAGCGGTACTGAAGGTCAAAGTTTTGCAGAAGGTTTTAGAAATCACATTTTTTAGTTTAATTTTCAATATTCATATATTGCTTACTGTCGAGCTCTTCTTCTTAGCTGTTGCCGAATCGTCTCGAAGCAAAGTCATCACTTCTTCACCGAGCGCAATTTTAGTCGTAAAACCGTTATTGTGTGCTTTGAAGGAGAAGCATATATGAATTATTACATGAATGAGGAGAAGGTTCTAGTAGGTAACTGGCAAAATACTTGGATTATTGGGAGTCAAAAGCAGGGCATTGAATCTGTAAACTAATCAGATTAAGATTAGTCAGATCACTAGAAAGTACTATAAACTAAAGCGTAATGAATTGAAATCCGAGTAACTTACTTGATTGTAATTAATCGTAATGTGCTTAATCGGGGAATTAATGGTTTGAGTTATTTGAAATTTATTAATATCTGCTTATATTCATAATTCAGTTTAGACTAGATAGCACGATTTGATTAATGGTTCACTGTTTTTTTTTTTTTTTTTGAATAAGAGTGGAGAAGCAGCCACGTTTGAAGATTTGCTAGATAATTTCAAAGCAAACTCATATACAGCTGTGTTCAATATAATAGTAGTGAAATTAATGTGATTTTAATAATTTTTATTTAACATAAAGCGAATTCTATAGCAGAAACCACATAAAAAGGAATTTCAAAGTCTACACAAAGTTCAGGAAAGTTAATAAAATTTTAAAATTCAAATTTTTTGCAGAATCTCTAGAAAATTTTTGAGTATACAGTTTTGTAGACCAGTCAATTCTAGTACAACGTTGTTCAAGTTAGATCTCGCTCAAAAATTTCCTGGAATTTTCAGAATTTTTTTCGTCAAGGGTGTTGAGTGATTTCTTCCACACGCATGAAGCAAATGACTGAGTAGGCAATTGAAAAGTAAAGTCCTCTCTCGACGAACGAAAATAACACTCTACAAGTCACTCATCGCACCCGTCCTGCTATATGGTGCAGAAGCGTGGACACTAACGACATATTCGAGAGCAAGGTTCTTCGAAAGATTTGTGGACCTCTACGCGTTGGCGACGGCGAGTACCGAAAAAGATTTAAAGATGAGCTGTATGAACTTTACGCAGACGCCGACATAGTTCAGCGAATTAAAACACAGCGGCTTCGCTGGCTAGGCCACGTAGAGCGAATGAGCGAAGATACTCCAGCCCAGAAGGTATTCTTATCGGCACCCGCCGGTGGAAGCAGAGGAAGAGGGAGACCACCACTCCGATGGAACGACCAAGTTTAGACCGATTTGCGATCCCGCGGTGTTTCCAATTGGCGCCAGTTGGCGCAGCGAAGAAACGACTGGCGAGCTATGTTGGACGGTCAAAATCGCCCAGGCGGTTAGATGACCATTTAAAGAAGAAGAAGCATGAAGCAAATTTGTATGGAAAAAATACCCAACATCCTTGACAAAAAAAATTCTTAAAATTAAGGAGAAATTTTGAGGTACTTCTAACTTGCACATTATGATGCTAAAATTTAATGTGCTATAAAACTGCGTACTCAAACATTTTCTAAAAATTCTGTTTAAAAGTTTAATCAACTTTCCTGAACTTTGTGTAAACTTT
Source organism: Merzomyia westermanni (assembly GCA_949987695.1). Classification (NCBI taxonomy): domain Eukaryota; kingdom Metazoa; phylum Arthropoda; class Insecta; order Diptera; family Tephritidae; genus Merzomyia; species Merzomyia westermanni. The sequence continues at coordinate 183,072,170 of OX465289.1, forward strand.
GAAATTAATTTTTATGTGGTTTCTGTTATGGAATTCGCGATATTTTAAATTAAATTTATTAAAAACTCAGCTTCTTTTTATTTCTTCGAACGATATCAGATTTAATTTCACTACTATTATATTGAACACAACTGTAGTTTTTCCTAGTACATTACGTTGAGTCTAGAAAAATAGATATTGGGGACAGTTCTCTTCCGGAATAAATTCGGTACGCGTCGGTATTATCACTTTCTGATTTAACCCGCTGGTGGTTTAAAAGTATGAAACATGAAGTTAGCGAGAGTCGTCTTTTTGCACATTTTGTGGGCTACGAAGGATATTGGCTTAGAATTTATTTTTGCTGTGGGTTTCGCTTGAACATGCAGCATGTGTACCCAGCTTAGATGTACTTATTTTGCTGACAGTAAAAATCACATTCCTAGTGATAATTTCACCACAATTGAACTTCACCAGAGCTTAATTTGAACAGAATTCATTTGACGAAGCCTAATGATATTGGCTTTACTTAATAAAGTTTGCTATCTATTGAAAAAGGTCGACCGATGCTGATCAAATAGGCAGCCCTTCTACATTTTTTCTTTAGCTCAATCAGTCCATCAATATCTCTAGTTATTTCAAGAGGCTGTATCTCCAATCATAGTTCTGATATTTTCTATATTTCTGCGGTACCCAGAAGCAAACATTATGGAAAAAGTATTTATTTCGATAAGCCTACCTTCTCAGTATCACATGAACTATAGTCAGTAAAATCCGCTTTGACTCCCACTCCATTTCAAACCCAACTAGGCCACGTCAGAAGTTTTCGCAAACTACTCCATACAAGTCAAGTGTGTTATGAGTGATTACCATTGCATAACACTGATAAGGTTAGTGTACCTAACAAATAACTCTATAGTTTCATGTAATACTTATACTCCAATGCCCATTAAATATTTCGAAATATGTTTCCTAAAATCTTGCATGTTGACATGCAACCTAACATTTGGGTAACAAGCTAAATCAAACTAAAAAAAAGCTGTCGTAAATAGTCATGCGAGCGTGGTTAGTCATGGCATATTTTGGAAACAATTTGCAACAAATAAAATAATCTCAGAATAAATAATATTACATGCCGATGAATATAAATTTTCATGCTCAACCGCCTTTAAGTATGCAATAAAGTTTCCTAATAAATATGATAAAATACCAGTGGCAACAAGCAATAAAAAGCAAAGTCGAGCTAGGACGAAATTGAGTCATTACACTGCGTTACAAAAACGAGCTTTAGTTCTGTCCTATGAACCAAATATACTTTTTCGAAAAGGGGAGAAAAAATAAAAATTCATGTATCGATTTTTAACCCTTTTTTTCGCTCCAAAGTCTTTCACACAGGCGGACAGACGGACACTACGACCTTTATACTTTATCCATAAAAAATAAAAATTCTGACGTGTACATGAATTTTTATTTTTTCTCCCCTTTCCGAAAAAGTATATTTGGTTCATAGGACAGAACTAAAGCTCGTTTTTGTAACGCAGTGTAATTACTCAATTTCGTCGTAGCTCGACTTTGCTTTTTATTGCTTGTTGCCACTGGTATTTTATAATATTTATTAGCGAAATTTCATTGCATACTTAAAGGCAGTTGAGCATGAAATCGCCGATACACGTTTTTTTTTTATTTTTTCTCCCCTTTCCGAAAAAGTATATTTGGTTCATAGAATGTGTGTAACGCGGTGTTATCAATGTTGTAAGAAAATTTCTACAAATTACGAATATCATATGTTAAAAAATTAAATTTTATTGGCCAGAAACAAAGCAACTAAAGTCTGTGGTCGGCATGCTCGAACTTGCTCGACAGCTAAAATCTCTGTTTAATATGACTTTGATTGAGCAACATTTTGAATGTGTTTTTTTTTTTAAGTTAGGTAAAGATTTTAATTAAAACGCGTGCTAAGCAACGACTATGATTACGGGCCATCAAATCTAGTAAAGTGTTTTACTTCCAAACAGATTTCCAGAAAATTTGTAAAAATAGACTTTGGCTCTTATGGCATCTAGCTGTATTAAATCAATCAACTAACAGAGCACTTTTTCATTAAATATTTACACTTGAAGGTCAGACGTGTCAAAGCGTTGACATTTGTAATCAGAAATGTCAACGAATGATTTACGTGCCATATTACAGTGTCTACCAAACGGCTGCCGTAAATTATGCGATGATTGTTGCACGAAATGAAAAAAAAAAAACAAAAAGTCCTGCAGTTAATAATGAAGTTTGTCTAGTTAAACTTTGTTAATAATGCAGTGCATAACTAAATACATCACCTGTATGTAAATACATATATATGCACATATATACCCTGTGGGGAAGTCAGTAACTAGAGAGAATAATTTCTGGTTCAGAACTAGAGATAGAGTGGCTAATAAGAACTAATGAGATAGTAACTAGATTTTCACTAGTTCGAAACCGGCAGTTGTGTAATCATTAAAATTTAATAAAATTTATATTCTTATTTGGAAAAATATTCTGTTTCTATAACGTTCTTTAAAGAAAGGTTAAAATTTTAAATCATAAATAAAAAAAAAATTCAAAATGTATCAGTTGGTAAGATTCGAACCGACGTGTCCTGCATCAGAGTCGAGTGCTCTACCTACTCAATACTGTGAGAAAAGGTTACATATGCATACATTATGAAAGAATGGTATAAAATGTAGGCTCAAATTATTAGCCGTGCATAAACTAACCGCAATGGTGTGGCGGTAGTGCTGCTGCACTACCACACCGAAGGTCCAAGGGTTGAGTCCTGGGAAAAGTAACATCAAAAGTGGTTTGAAAAAGATGTTCAAAACGGGGGTCGACCGCAGGCAGTCATTTGGCAAAAAGTCTTCGAGTGTAGTTCTGCCATGGAAGGCTTCATAAAATATATTTTTTTCAAATTCTAAACTAACTACATACAAACTGCAGAATTTGCAAATGGTTCAGAACTAGAGCAATAGTAGAAATTAACGAACTGCATCCCAACTGTCGAATTTTTAACTATGTAGTTCGGAACTGTCGAAAAGGTAATGCAGCGCGGGACAGTTTCCATCGCCTAGGACATCGCCATGTTAAATTCGCCAGTTCGGAAAGCATAAGAAGCGCACCAGTTCAAAATTAGAGATTTTCCCCACAGGGTATTTACTACGCCCACACTGTGTTGGTGCTCCGTTAATAAACGGTCCTGTGAACATAGTGCGCCTATAATTATGCAACACGCACATAATATAAATATGGACGCAAACACTGTGCATGTACCATCATTACTCAAGTTGTTGTTGATTGTTTGGTAACCAGCTATGGTGCACTAAAAACCAAACTTAACAATTTGACTTACGCTGAGTGATGCAGAGTACAATCTGGTTACATTTGGCTGAAATATTTACACTAATCACTCGCAGCATTATGTTGCAGCCACAAAATCCGCGAAAATTAATTATTGACAGTTGTTGTTGCACACAATTCATTTGGCGTTAATTTTTTGCAGCATGTATGGGTTTATGCAATTATTATAAAAATTAAATTGTAGGGGAGCTTGTTTAAAGTCAACACATATCTTTAGGCGCATTGTGATTATATTAATACGTTTATTGATGTTGTACGTATTTGAGTTGGTAATCGAAATTAGTTTTCGTGTTTACTGTTGGCTGAGTTTAGTAAATTAATGCTATTGTTTGCTAAATGTATAATTTTAGGCGCACATGTTGAATGAAACTGCTCGATGGAGCGCCTAAAGTGGTATTAATATTTTGCATGTAGGTAAAAGAAAAAAAAAATTGTTAAATCAGTACAAGAAATGGATTTTAAACCGTTTTCATAAAGTCGAAACATATATTTAGCCGTTTTTGCATAACTTTAGGCGCATATGTTGGAGAAGTCATAGCTCGCATACGGCTTTTGACCTTGTTTTGATCAATGTGTGCATTATCACATTTTCATAGATTTCTCTTCAAAAAATGTTAGGTTTGACGAGCCCAAAACTAACGGCCTGAATGTCGGTAAAAAGCTTCCGTTAATTATACCATTTTAAATTCACACTAAATTAACAACCAAAACTAATATTGGATTAGCATATTAAAATTGCAAATTCAAACTTTCGGTAAATTGACTTTGGCTCTTGTTACCTGTTGCCACGAAATTCGTCATCCAAATCGATTTTGATATTACTGCCTTCAAATGTATGCCATTGCTTTGTAAGACTTGCATACTTTCGGGCGCTCACATCAATTGAAAATCGCTACTAGAGCGCCTCAATGTAGACAGCCACTTATAAATATTACATAATTTGTTTTAGAAAATATCCACATGTAATTAAGTCTCCGCCGTTTCTAACAAAATTATTTTTATTTGTTTATTTTAAACATTTAAAAATGCGTGCACACATGCGTGATTATGTAAATCATCAATATTGTTATGCTTAAATTTTATATAACATATTCACTCCTACATTTTTTCAATTTTGGTTTTACTAATTTAAATTTATTCATTTTTATTTTTCATTCTATTGAGTTGTCCTGTTACATGGCAGAGTAAATATTTACGCTATACGCCGCTTAATATCGCTTCAGCCGCTCACTCAAACCCACCTTTTAGCCTCTTTTTTTACAATTTAAATTTAAAACAATAACTCACGTATGGCGTACGCATGTTGTTGGTTATTGTTGTTGTGTATAGCAACAAAAAATGTTTAATGAATATTGACTGTTTGTGATTGATATGTTAAAATAATTAAATTTGTAGCTGTATCAGGATAATGGAGCGGCGTTGATGACTGATTTGTGGTGTTGGAAAATGGTTGCATAACTTTTGTTTTTGTTGTAAAGTAGCATACAAATAAATTTGAACCTAATATTCATACTAGCGAGAATAAGTAAATTTTTTTTCATTTGCTTAGATCTTTTTTAACTCCAGGCTTGGAGGGTAATTTTTTGTTTAATAAAGAAAAACGCCTGTGTTGGCCGTTTAAGAAAAAGATAAAACGAAATGCTGCATTAACGTGATTTGGGATAAAAAAATTTTGCAATATAACTGTAAGGTAAGGTCATAAAATAAATATAAATAAAACGGCAAGTAATAATCAAAAGATTATGATGTCACCCCAATAACAAAGTAGCAGTATACTAAAAGTGCCATCAAAGCCATACATTATTGATAAGGTAGAGCAGGCGCACACAATCTAAGATGCACAGAAAAATGTTTTAAATATGTATGCTTATATTAACCTTCCTTTAAGTACACATGTGTATTGAATCCCAGAAAGAAATTATGTTAATATTCTCGATTTTTCGTTTCCACCCATCTGCCATGCCATTTCGCCTATTGCCTGTTTAATGTATGTGTAAGCATCTTAATATCTTGTTCGCTATTTCTAAGATGAAAGTAGCAATTCATAAAGGTGACATTGAGTGGGGGAAATGGCTTCAAGACTACGTTAAAGGTAAACATTTTGGCGATTCTTTGTAATCAACATTTTTTATATGAGCAATAGCGTTGTTGACAATCTTTTTGCTATCTTTTGAATATACATAGAATAAATATGTGTACTCAAAAAGTACAAAGAAGTATACAAATTATGAATAGGTATATCTATAAATCTGGGATGTGTATCACATTAGGGTCCCTGTTATTTTATTAACAACTAGTAGTCAAAACTAATAATATACTGAGTCCGATTTTCATTATTTTATCCCATACCAGATAAGATATGGAACTTAATTACATCGCTTATTGCAGCACTCATTATCACCTTTCGTTTGAAACCCATATTGTACTAACACATTTTGGGTCACCTTGGTCCACATATCGGTCGATATCGCCGCAACTGTTGGAGATTTTGGAACAAGTGGTATCTTAAATTTTAAGTTAAACGGCTAGTAATGTAGCGGTAAAAGTTCCATTTAATTTCATTCAGCACTTTTTGAGGGATGCGCGACCAAACATACAGACAGACACACAAAAATTCTAAAAACTGTTGTTTTGGCTTCTGCTGGCCTACTAATGGTCCCTCCTATTGATTTTTCTTAAATATCTATATTTTAGTAACTAGCGACACAAGTTTCTAATTCAGAATTAGATTTTATGCGCCAGATCAGAACTAGTCCGTTAGTAACTAGAGTTTTGATAGTAATTAGAGATTGTGGACGAAGTAGTAGTGGTTCGTAATGACCTAAAGCGTAACGTGTCAGAACTAAAGATTTCCCTTTCAAAACTGATAACTCACAACCTAAACAGGATTACATCGTTAGCTGCCTCCGTTAGATCTCGGCCTATGAACACCGATATTATTATTTAGCCAAATGAAATAGCTGAAGAAGAGGACGTACTTCTAAGATAGACTTGAGTCACTCTAGCTAAACTTCGATCTGGGTATTGTATCAAATACATGAACTGAATATGGTATGATCCCACATCACATCAAATATCTCTTCAACTTTTCAGTAGAACCTACTCTTCCGACAGCAATTTAGCTTTGGTCCAAACCTTTTTAAATTACCAGTTTCCTTAACCTCCCTTTGAAGAATTTGATCACTATTTGCAGAATGATTGTGTCCACTATTGTATCCAAACAACAACTAAGAAATCGCAATATTTAAAATAAAAAAATTTAAATGAAAAAAGAGACAAATTTTGGTGCGGCAAGTGTTGAACAATTTTTTGGTTTGCTTTTCACTATCTCGTACTCCCGCTCTTTTATCTAACCTTCTCTTTCTTCTTAAGCTTTTCCTGTTCTTATTCATCTTCCTCTTTCGCACGAATCCTTTTCCGAATTTCTTTTTCTGACCCTCTACCTCTACTTCTACCTTTAGCTCTACGTCTTCCTCTACCTCTACCTCTACCACTACCTCTACCCATACATCTCCTTCAAGCTCCCGCGCTTAAATTGATGGCCATATGATACAAACACATTTCTGGAAAGAATGGACTCCTATTGAAATCAATACTTACGTTATAAAGTAAGGGTTTGAACTGTAAACCACCTCCTGTCAATACGTAAAGCTTGTTACAATACCCTAAAAACATTTTCCAGTATTACCCTTGTTTCACACTTCGTCCTGCATCTATGAAAGTGGTTGGAATGTCAAAATTAAGGTTACTGTGTACTAAAGATATCATCCAGAGGTTTTAAGTGATACGCCATAATTTTCTAGTAGTATGAAACAGGCAGGGAGTTATCTTTGGCGGGATACTTTTTAAAGACTTCATCTTTTCAATAACTAATAAACCGCTTATTTAAATTATTATTTGATACCAAATTTATTTAGTTAAAATAAGCTATATGGTGCAGAAGCGTGGACACTAACAACATCTGATGAGGCGGCTCTGGGAGTATTCAAGAGATAGGTTCTCCGAAAGATTTGTGGACCTCTACGCGTTGGCGACAGCGAGTACCGAAGAAGATTTAATGATGAGCTGTATGAACTTTACGCAGACGCCGACATAGTTCAACGAATTAAAACACAGCGGCTTCGCTGGCTAGGCCACGTAGTGCGAATGAGCGAAGATGCTCCAGCCCAGAAAGTATTCTTATCAGCACCCGCCGGTGAAAGCAGAGGAAGAGGGAGACCACCACTCCGATGGAAGGACCAAGTGGAGACCGATTTGGGATCCCGCGGTGTTTCCAATTGGCGCCAGTTGGCGCAACGAAGAAACGACTGGCGAGCTATGTTGGACGGTCAAAATCGCCCAGGCGGTTAGATGACCATTCAAAGAAGAAGAAAATAAGCGGGGTTTTACTCATTGAGAAGGAATTTTATTCTGTCCTGCGAGAAAAGCTAGAAGTCCAGATTTGTAAGTTATTATCGGAATTAATTAATTGCGGTCAGGATTTTTATCCCAAAAGTTCTGGAATAATAGAAAGATTAATAACTTTCTTCAGGAACAAATATTAGATTTTCACCCTCGACCTTTTTGGTTTTCAATTTAACGAATGATCATCTAATCTAGGACTTTTATAAAATCGAAGAAGCAATAACTTTTATTTTCCTTCCCTGGTATTAAATTTTATTTTACGTCCGATTCTCATCCCAAACAAATATATATACAATCTATGTATATATATATTAATGAATCGTGTTTTGTTTGTAATTAATACGCTCAAGTTTAGGAAAAAAAAGACAAAAATATTAAAGGGGCGTGGCACCTCCCATACAAACTTGATTTTACAGGCATAATAACTCCAAAGGGGTTCATGATAGCGATCTGAACATTAGTATGGAGATATACTATAAAAATACCACAATGACGGAAAAAATGGTAGTTATCGGAAAAGGGGCATAGCATTCGCTTTACAAACGGAACTATTCTTACTCCAAATTTTGTATACAAAGGTTAAATGGAGAATAAGACAATAAGGAAACTAAGAAATCCCAGTAAGTTAACAGATTACCGAGTTCCTTTGATATCAATAAACTTACATTACCCATTTAAATATTTTCTTTAGCTTAAATTAACATACTCACTCGACTACTGTAATAACTTCATTTACTCCTTAACATCAAGGAAATCTATTAATTAAATTGATAGCTTGCTTCTCTGATGAAAAGTGAAGCCGCACTGTGGATTTGAAGAAGCTTTGTTCATCTTACAATATGACTTTGACATTCCTTATAAGGTTTATATGCCTACAAGAAATACAAAAGCTTCGTATTAATTGTCGTTGTCATTGGTTATCACTGATATACTTACCATTGTAATGTTATTATTTATTATTATTATTACCACACAGTATATTGTTGTTTGTGTTTGCGGTGATGTTGTTATCATAGTCGTCTATTTAAGGTTAAAGTATGTACAGGACATATTATTACGAATGTTGTTGTATGCTTTTGTAGTTGACGGAAATAATGTCTTGCTGTCTGTCAAATGAATGGATATCATGATTTGATTGCTGCTGTCAATGGCTGGCAATAAATTTAATGTGCGAGAAAATTGTGGTGAAGGGAAATCACGAATGCTTTGTGTGTCTTATATAAGCTTTAAAGGGTGGTGTAAAGAGAAGAAAAGGAACTTGGAGCGGTAGTAATAGTTGTTTTGTTGCAAAAGACTTTTGTAGCATAGAAAAGAGGATAAACATTCAGTTTTCTGTGTATTTGCTGGAAGTAACAATAAGTAGCTTATTTAATCAATAATTTCGCACAACAATAGCAAGGTGTACTTTTATGGAGGCAAGGAAGAAAATAAATACTTTTGAGCTTAAAAAAGTAATATTTAAAAGTGGTTTCCTATCTGCCGTACATGCGAGCATAAGTCTTCACACATTTTATTACACCGTCGGCTGAGTGGAGGATCACTCTATCTCGGTTTGAGGTACGAAAGCGTCAATTTCAAAATATTTCTAAAGAGCGCCGTAGCTCAGAATTTTTTTTAAAAGCCTTATGTTGTTCTTGCTATTGACTTACCTCAGAATTTTCTTAAAACGATTTATATCCGCTTAAAACTCATTGAGCTTAAGTTGAGATACGATGTTTTTGTAACAAATTCTTATAAGTATATAGGTCTTTCCTTGACCAAATTTTTAGTTTGAAGAACAACGAATATATGAGTTTTAGAGAACCGGCTATTATCCTATAAAAAAAAATATTTTACGGTCTTAAATTCCTTAAAACTTTTTTTTGGAATGGGCAAAATAAGAGTTGCCATGGATGTCTCTCTCTGGGTTTTAGTGCCTGTATGTTTTTCTAGGAAGTATGAGGAGGGTTTTCTCGAAAGCGCAGTCTGTCAAAGGTCAAGTAGACGTCCCCAGCACTCACATACCTACACGACCTTAGGCCTTAACAGGGCAGCAGCTTTCTGTACCTGAAGGGTGATAAACTTGGAGGAAGAGATGTATATGGGCGTACAGAGTAGTTGAAGTAGTTCTCGGTGGAACGGCAGACAATCGGAAACGATTGAGCGTTAGTAGCCCATGGTGATAGCCCGGAAGAACGATTGAGAGTGAGCGATGTTTTCATCTACAGCAACAGTAGCAGACGAAGAACACACCAGTAGCATAACAGGGTCAACATGCGGTTGATTATCTTCGACTTAGTATTGTTTCAGAGACGGCGGTTACTGGTAGGGTGGTTAACTGAAATAAAACTAATATAAATCCAGTTAGAGTGCTGCCTCTCTGGACAACACCATATGTACTCGCCAAATAGTAGCTGTTTAAATAGAGGGCGCAGGTGTACCACCTTGTATCTGGCAGGTCGATCCGCGAGCTGTGTGGAAGTGCACTCTGAAGCCACAACGGTAGCAAATTTTAGCCACGAATGGACCCGCACTACCCTCAAATATTTAGACTATGAAGCAGCACTCCTGAAAGGCACTGTATCGCTGTTAAACATAACATAATGCTAGCTCCCTTAGCCGCAGGTGAGGATCGCACCAGCCGTTAAATTGCACGCCACTACCCTTTACAATAGCATACAGGTGGATCTTGTTGCTGTTTGCAATTTCAGAAACATTCCACCAAGGTTTAAAAGGGTTATCTTTATATATGGACCCTGTGCGCTCTGGTACCAGGTACATGTTTCGATTTGCTCTGATAGGTAATTATTAAGATAGAGAATGAAATCATTATACCTTCTACCATGTCTGTCTTTTATGGTAAACCCCAAGGTGTTTATATTTTGTGTTCTTCTCAAGAGCTGGCCATTCTTTGTAATAGATGTACACACTATCAGGGCTGAGCTAAGTGAAAATGAATGGCTGCTTGAATATGTATAACAGCTAATCTCCCTCATACAAAAAATGTATCCTAGAGACAGTCTAATGTGGCTTCTTCCATTACTACATGTATTACCTTCTTACAAAGCAATGCCGTCTTCCGTATTTTCGCCTTCGTTGTTCTTAGTAGGTTGCTAGCCTACTTATACTTGCCAAATGAGCATACAATAGAAACTACTAAGCCATTTTATAGCAACGTTCTTCCACAATTTTTCATCATTATTAAATATGAGAAACGGGAAATGAGCAGCCATATTATATTTGCACGTACATACTTGGTATCCAGTAGACATCCTTAGCGTAGATTACCTGCATAGTCATAATTTACCATCAGTTTGCACCAAGTAAGTAATACTTGTATTACATATTTACAAATAAATATTTATATACTCAATAAGATATGTATGCACGCATGGGTCCTTGAGATAACCCAATATCAATAAATCCTACTTTCATTTCGATGCTTGAGAAAAGTGTAAATTTTCAAAGTGTTTTCCATCGTATTTCTACACTTGATTTTGAACATATTTTCCAAAGTTTGATTTCAGTTTGCAAGGCATTGGAATTCATTTTGAAAGTGCACCTGAAATTTTTACACTTGGCAGCACTTATATTTTCTGTCATATCTGACATCAAAAACTAATCAAAACACGTGAGCGAAAGAAAAATTGCCCACATTTTTGGCAAATGACTTAAAAATAGGAAAGAAATAGAAAGATATATATTTGTGTGCCAAAAGGTAGTATTTATAATGTTATATTATATATTATATTGCGCATTATGCTTTAATAATTAGTGAAAAAGTAAAATGTAAAGTTTGATTTCAGTTGAAAAATATTGATGGAATTCAAGTCGGAATCCAGTATTTTTTCAAGTGGAGAAATAAGAATATTTTCATATCAAAAATGTTTCCTTTTGCTGGAGAATCGACTGCTTCTACAATTGATCTCAAGTTAAAAATCAATGTTGGAAATTATAAAACCCATTGAATCTCAAATGAGATTCAAATGCATTTCCAACAAAAATGCTTATTGGGAAGTAAGTTTCGTTGCCAAAAGAGTTTTGCTACGCCTGCCATAAGGCTTCTATCGCGCTGGTCTGTTTCTCCTCTTTGCTGTGGCGCATGTTACCTTGACTGTGATTATTGATTATGATTTTCTCTTAGCTATCTATAATATGGACGATAGCAGCCACAAACTTACATACTCTCTGGTAAGAAAGCTATAGATAATTAGGGTTTTGTGCTGTTGCTTTTGATTTTGCCGTAAGCTGATTTTGTGATTTGTGTTCTCTGCTATGGTTTGTCTCTTCAAAGTTTTTGACGTCGTTTTTGCTGCCTTTTGATTATTTCTCCTAGTTGCGGTTATTGCTGCTTATTTTTGATCTATGTGCTCATGTGCATCCTCAATCAATTTATCAGTTGTAGGCTGTCTGTCTGATGTGCGGATGGAGGCGATAAGTTTGATGTTTCATGTTGTTATCTCTGCCTTAAAAATCATTTGATGAAAACTGGAATTGCATAGATCAGTGTAAAACGAAATTTTTTGAGCTTTAATAACTTGGTATTTTTTTTCGTAATTATCTTTTTGAGCTCCATTCAAATATAAGCGCCCTCAATTAAAACTTTGTGCATCATTTACACGGTACTACTTACCCTCACTTACTTTAACTTTGCGCCCTCAATCTAAAAAACACGTAAATTTTTCAATAACTTTTTGAAGTCCAACATACTCGTACAAACAAACATAAATACGTTTGACTGAAATTTTAGCAAACTGTTGCATAGCGTTTGGCACCTCTGGCCATGTGGCCCTGAAAAATTTCATGCGACAATATTTTACCGATAAAAAGTCTGCAACTCCCACACACAAACAAATAGGTGCACAGAGCGGACAGTGCTTGTTTGTTGTTTTTTGTCTGATTGTTTGGAGCCAACAAAAGATATTTATGACTTGTGATAAAGTGCGCCTTCGAGGCTACTTTTTTATATACAAAAATGCCCTGCAGTAAAACGAACTAGTTGTAGACTGCTTCAGCACTAGTAAGGATTTCAAATACGCTATGTGAACTTTCTACTTTCGTTCGCGATTTTTAAAGATACATTTGTTCTGAAGTATATTAGCCTCGTATAAGTCCATCAAGACTCGCGAAAAGACGCCTACATTTGAATTCCATATACTCAATATATTGTTTTGATAAGACTTTACCGGTTAAGACATACGAAAATGCGTATCGTCGGTGTGGAAAGACGATGAGATAGCCCTTGTATTATTAGATAGATAAGTTCTGCGAAAGGTTAATGGTACTTTCCGTGATCACAATGGCAAGTATCGAAGGAAATACAAACTACGAGCTGTACGAGAGATGAGAAAATTAAAGACCAAAGTTTACGCTGTCAGTAATTGAGATAAAAAACCTTCTGATCACAAGTTTTTACTATCGACACCTGAATTCGTCAGCAGAGGAAAGTGGAGGCCTCCACTGAGATAGAAAAAGCAGGTGGAGGATAATTTGACCTCCTTTGGTGCTTCCAATCGGCGTTAGTAATCGCTAAAAAGAATGAATGAACGAAAATCGTCCGCTAAGGGTTCAAAAACATCCGATCTGAGAATATTTTTAAAGAATGCCGTTCCAAGGAATTTTGTCCAAGCAACTCCCATCTGAGATTTTAGAATAGATATGGCTCTTCTTCTATAAATTCATTACTAACCGAGTTTATGACAGTGAATTCCTCAAACAAGATATGAATGGCACATTCTGCAATCGTTTTCCAAGATAAGACGAGGGTGACAGTAAAAGAAGGAAAACAAGTTTACCACAGACTGATGAGTGGTAATGTAAAATCCTTATCGGTTGGCTGAACATAGTAGAGTCAACGAAAGGTATTTTTCTTTATTTTCTTTTCTTTTCTTTTCTTTTCTTTTCTTTTCTTTTCTTTTCTTTTCTTTTCTTTTCTTTTCTTTTCTTTTCTTTTCTTTTCTTTTCTTTAATTCGCTTTCCTTCCCTTTCCTTTCCTTTCCTTCCCTTCCCTTTTCTTTCCTTTCCTTTCCCTTCCTTCCCTTTCTTTTCCTTTCCTTCCCTTCCCTTCCATCCTTTCCTTTGCTTTCATTTCCTTTCCTTTTATCATAGTTCCTTTGAATTAATTCAATTTTATTTTAAAGAAATTGTTTTATTTTTTTTATTTTACTTTAATTTATTTCATTTCACTATATTTAAATTTATTTTATTTTATCATATTATATTATATTATATTATATTATATTATATTATATTATATTATATTATATTATATTATATTATATATAATTATATTATATTATATTATATTATATTTTATTTTATTTATCTTTTTTTTATTTTATTTTGTTTTGTTTTATTTTAGTTCATTTTATTTTATTTTATTTTATTTTAATTTATTTTATTTTATTTTATTTTATTTTATTTTATGTTACTGTACTTTATTTAATTAGTTAATTTTCATGCATTTCATTCCATAAGTATAGCTACAAAGACTACACAAACAAAAAAAATTAATACCGTGTTGAGTATTTTGAGCTAAAAAAAATTTAACAAGAATAATCATTCATTTTTTATCTGTACACACTGGGTATAGTTATGACAAACGTAGTTCCGTTCGTCTTTTTGCCGATTGATAGCATTCATCGTGTTTAGGCACGATTACCGAATAGTAACAATCAGAAACATAAGAGCGTCACAAACATCTCACCAAAGCAGTCAAACAAGACTTCTATACACGCATACTATGACAAATTTCACTAACAACTCAGATATGCATAGAGCCAACATCAACAATAAGGCACAGGTAGATATCACGCGTCGTAACTTTGCAGAACTATAACCATTTGCAGAGGCACGGTTACAGGCAGCGACTCAAAACTTTGCTGGATAGCCCCTACCGAGCCCAAAGAGGTTTATTCATAAAAAAGTCCGTGTTTTTTCTACCCTTTGCGTAATTCGAGCAACTCCCTTTGTTAAGGTTATACTACAAACTATGGCTAGACTGGACTAGTTCTTGCTACAAGTGTTGTAATTTTCAACAAGTTTAATTTTAGTCAAACAATTCCAGTTGTAAACTTCTACGACCAGTTTTGTGTTTCACTGGAGGGCTTCGCACTTACTTCTTGCATACATATATGAGGGTGAAAAGCGAGAGTAGACATAACAGAGATAATATTGAATGTGTATATTTACGTATTGTATGTCAGTGAAAGAGCAAAGCAATGTTTGTATGAGTGTGACTGTGTGGAATTTGACAAACGTGAAAGTTATGCGTTGTTTTAACTTAAATTAATAGGCACACGACCGACTGGGGGATAAAACATTATTTGCAAAAACAACACACAAATATACAAACATATGCAAAGTAATACTAGAACCTCGTAGAGTATATACATATGTAATTCCGTTTACACAAACATAAAGGGACAAAAATGGCACTGACAATGAGTCAAATGGTTCAGAAAGGAGCTATTTAAAAAGTTCCAGACAATAATAACAATAATGTATTGAAAGTAAAAATAAAAAGTAGAAACAAAAATAAAACCAAGCACCTCCAATAAAAAAAACAGTTATAAAACACATTTCGTTTGCCGCTGGCTTGAGGTGCCAGAGTCGAAAAGTTGAAAATTGTTTTTCTTTGCCTTCTTCTGCAATTTCCATACGAATTCGTAAATTGGTATTTTTTTAATGTTTTTTGCGTTATTTTCGCAATGAAATTTTTGTTTGTATGTGATTGCTTTGAAAGCTGCGTGTGACATATCAAGTGACATTTTAATTGAGACAGGCAACTAAAGTGAAGATTGGACAGAGCTTCGTAGTCATTTACAAAATTAAAAATATAAAATAAAATAATCTTTAAAGAAAATTTGATGATATTCTCGGGAAGAGCAGCACACTGAAAGCATTTTCCACAAACCGCTTCCGAAGTTATAAAGCCTTGAGATACTGGACAGAGAACTGAAGGCTTACTAGGTTATTCGACTCTTTTGCTACTCTAATCTTTACAAAACTTTGAAATAGAAACTGACTAGTATTTTGCCACTTTCTTCGTTTCTTTGTAAATTTAATGAGTCTTCCCTTTAGCCGGGTCATTTCGTCTATATGAAGTTTTCAGTATTTTAAGCCTTGACATTTACTGAATTCTTTCGTTGGGTATTTTATTGAAGCTGTCATTACACAGATTGTTGTTATTGTAACAGAATAAAGTATCTCCTTGAGTGATAAGTTGCTAAACTTCGAGTGACGTGACAAAAAAAAAAACAACCAAAAACCACAAAATAAACCTTAAGTCCAAAAGTACTGATTTCTACGTACCCTAACAAAAAGTAACACTGAAGATGTTAAAACGTACCGCTGCGGGTTAGGGGGTTAAAACATGCCCTAGGTAGGTATGCCTGTCAGAAGAGGCGACTAAAATCCACAACTGTTAATGACGTGCAACTTGATGGTTGATCTACGAATATGAGTCGTCTTAATACCCATCTTCTCCTTCTTTATGGAAAGATGACAGGGTGAGATGGTCTAGAGGTTCCACTGCTCATACCAAAGTGTTCCCGCGACCGTCGGGCATGTACCGCAAGCTAGTACCGAAGCATACCGGCTTCATATCCGGTAAAGGACTGTCACTTTCTCAGCGCTCACCCAAATCCTCTGGTAATTTTTTGTCGCTAAAAATAACAACAACAACAACATGATACATCGTTGAATTTTGATCGAACTTAATCTCTACGTATAATAAAATTGTAACAGGTCGATGTCTGTACATCGTAGATATTTGAGAAAAATCAATTGGACGGATCATTGTTTAGCCAATAGTAGCCACATCAAGAGTTTTCAGAATTTGTGTCTGTCTGTCTGTATGTTTGGTCACGCATCACTTAAAAACTGCTGAATGGAATTGAACGGAATTTTTACCGCTGTATTACTAGACGTTCAGCTTAATATTTAAGATATAATTTGTTCCGATAGCTAGATCAGTTTCGGAGTTATCGACCGATATGTGGCCCAAGGTGACCCAAAATGTGTTTAGTACAATATGGGTATCAAACGAAAGATGATAATGAGTACTGCAATAAGCGTTGTAATTAAGCTCTTATATGGTAGGGAATATAATGATTAAAATCATACTCAGTCTATTATTAGTTCTGAAAGCTTCCCTACATCTGCTCTTTACGGTGCTCGGATGTCGAAATTGAGCATTTGTTTTTAAAAAATTGGATTTCACACCGTATCAGAAAAACAAGAAATATTTTGCATTGGATTGTGGTTATTCCAGAAAAAAAAAAACACTGCTGCTGACACCTTTCTTGAGGAAATAGATGATTTTACAAAAACCAGAGTTTTTTTGCGGTTGTTTTGCGTAATAATTTTGCAATAGAGCATTAGAAATTACTATTGAGTCAATCAGAAATTTTGACAAGCGCCATTTTCTTAAGCTTTTCTTAACTGACATTTTATATGGCGTTTTTGGTTTTCTTTTGAACTGTTATACACACATCAAATTTCTCTTTCTTATTCTCCCACATTTTCCAGCTATTAAGTACTTTCACATAATTAACATTAATTAATGGAAACTTAAAAGAAAGCAGCATTGTCTGTCTATAGCATTTCTGCATGCCACTTGAACACCCTTTTCATTTAAAATTAAGTTGCCGGTATCGGTTTGTAATTTGGCTAGCAATCGAAGTCATTGCCGCAACTGTCACCAGCAGGCAACCAAAGTACCTACCAAATAGTCAATGAAATGTGCTCATGTAATGTTCAAGCTATATGTGTGTGACCATACCTACTTACTACTAAAAGTTGACTCCGCTGTTACAAACCGCATGCACGAGCGTTGCACATGTCCTGACGCTGCACGAACGGTGAATAATGTGACAGGTGCGTGCTTCGTTGTACTTACAACTCGACTGATTTTATTACAACCAAATTGAGAAAAGTACTCTTACTCATGAAATACACAAAAAAAGGAACGAAATGGGAGAAATAGTTAATGTAAAAAGAGTTGGTTGTGTAATATATTATACACTGTAAAATGCAATTTACAATGAGTCCTTTGGGTGATTGAAGTCGATGGCACCAGTTGCACATTCATTTAATCGCTCAAATGAAGGTTGTAAATTTCTCCATAGCTGCATGAGATGCCACCTGCTTGGTTTCGTTTGTGGCGTGAATAGTTATTGTAGTGGGGGGCATTTCGCAAAGCTTTTAAATGTTATAAGAAACCCCGAACACGGTTAAAGAGCTATAAAAAAAAAATAAAGAAAAGTTGAAAACAAAATAAATAAATCTTAAATAAATTTGTAATACAGCTTTATCTAAAATATACTGGTATTAAAACGGAATAAAATCGCACGAAAGACATGCCTACTTTTATTATTCGATAATTTCGGAAAATGAAATATATTGATAGTGAATAACTGATGAAATTTTACACATATTAACAAAGTCAGAAATTGTTTCGGGAAAAAATTGATGCGTTCAGCATGCTAATTGTTTTGCAATTTCCAAAACCCTTTTTGTGAGGACATTAGAGGGTATTAGGGTGTTCGGAGGAAAGAAGAGTTGAAAATGTTCCCCTCTAGTTTGAATACTTTCTTATGAGGTTTACAAAAAAATTTTGTTTTCATTTTGTCACCCTGTAAAAACAGCGAAATTCGTTTTTTACCTATAATTTCTATATTTGACGTTTGATATTCAAAAATGATACATTTTTAGAAAGGTGTTAACCAAAGCAAAATTTCTTTCATAGAAACTATTAGCTCATCATGCCAACTTCAGTTTTTATTCTAGTTTTACTACAACAAACAAATTGTATTTGAAAAAAAAAAAAACAGTTTTAATAAGTAACAATTTTTTTAAATCATATAATGATGCAGAAATGATATTTAAGGCTAAATTTACTTTATTCATATTTTTTTGAATGGGACTGTCCACTCCTTCTAAGTTAATCATCTTAAAATAACTTTAGTGCAATAAGCCATGGAAAAATTCATTCAAATAATTATTTGTTTGATGCTAACATTGCCTTCACGTGTAAACCCTAATATCTCACCTAAGCTTAATGAACAATTTAAAATTTTGCGCCGATTTCTATATGGTCACAATAGTGTCGTATTAAATGGATTTTTTTGTGCGTTCACATTCGTTTATTTTTAACAATTGATTCTTACTTTAAAAATATTTCTTATTTATTAACATTTTTCTATATTTTACTAGAAAACGAGAAGCGAACACCAAAACTCTAATCATTAATAATCTCTACATATGTATACTAATATTGTAACAAGTCGATGTCTGTACATTGTAGATATTTAAGAATAGAAGCCAAATCAACTGTTTTTAGAACTTTTGTCTTTATGTCTGTATTTTTGGTCACGCATCACTTAAAAACAGCAAAATGGAATTTAATGGTACTTTTACCCTTGCATTACTAGAGGCTTAACTAAAAATTTAAGATATCATTTGTTTTGTTAGCTAGAGCAGTTTCGGAGATATCGACCGCTATGTGGACCAAGGTGATCCAAAATATGTTTAGTACAATATGGGTATCAAACGAAAGGTGATAATGAGTGCTGCAATAAGCGTTGCTATTCAGTTTCATGTCTTATCTGGTCATTAGTAATATATATAAAATAATCCTATTTGAAACTATTAAAATTACCACGTACATAATGTTCGTTTCCTCCCGAATTTAGATTTCCTAACTTGCTTACATATTTCTTTGTTAACTTACGACTCACGGCGTAAAGTCCGCCTGTCTGTGCGTTGAGTTAATTAACTTGTAAATGAATGCGATTGTGTAGCCTCTCGGAGAATTTTCTTTTTTTTGACGAGTTATTTTTCAATGGCTTTTTCTTCCAGAAGTTCTTTTTTTGCTTATTTTTTTGGATTATTTGGTATTTGTTGAATTTTTCGCCTCTTTATTGCTACGTGATTTTCGGTGATGTGCTCATTTTTTGCTTTGGTTTTTTTCGTGGATGTGCAGTTTAAATTTATCACTTTGTATTGCTTCCTTTACAGTCATTGGCTTACCTTTTGTGCTGGAGTTGTGGTTCAGTGGATTGTACGTGTCCGAGTATCTGATTGTTAGGAAGCAATCGCCTTGCACTCTAATGGCTGTCAACCACGTTTAAGTTGAGTGTCGTCGTTTTTGTCTTCTTCTTTTGGTGCAGTTTTGGTTGAGTTGGTCAGTGCTGCGTGACTGTGTGGGTAGTAATTTACCGAAAAAAAATATGTGACAGTGATTTGCGCTGCCACTAAGCTATGTGATTGGTCTTGTTACATTATGGTAGCAGCGATAGGAAAATTGTTGATATCAGCAGGAAATTGAAGAAATTGAGATAAATGGGTATATTTTTGCTTAGTTTGGAAAATTATATTGAGCGCAGTAAGGAGAATATAAAATAGTAACATATACTAGTTCGAAAAAAGGTGCTTGGTTGAAGTACTGAAATGACCACATTTTTGCGAGTCGAAAGAAGAAACCACATCCTCGTGACTTTCGGGGGTCGTAAATTAATAGGTCTATGGTAAAATATGAGAAAAGGTCACAGAGAGCTCATGAGGTAAGAATACCAGGTAAGGTCCAGGTACGTTAGACTTAGTTAAAATGTGCGAAGCTTTCCATTCCCTGCAATACCGGCCAATAAGGACTTTTCTTACAATTCGAAGGCAAGAGCGAAAAAGATCATTGAGTTGTAATTTGGCTGCTAAAGTAAGGGAGTTCAAGTTCAGTGGTCTTCTAAGTAAGTGGTCTTCTAAGCGGAAACGTGTTAGGGGGTGCAGAAGTTCCAAAAGGCGTCAAGGTAAATATATCAAACAAAAGACTGAAGAGCTAAAATATTTACACAACTACTTGCCCTACCGTCAGTTAAGTGTGCAATCGCAGGAAAAAATAAAGCAGAAATTGTAGCTTTGAACAAATTTCAGCCTTATTGGCTTCATGCGTGGTTTGCAATTTACAAGTCCTAAACGCCAAAGAAATGGCAAAGTCAAAAGCTCACTCAATTAGCTAATACTGCACCCTTTAAAATTAATATTTTATACAATTCGCTCATGAATTTTTCAAACATAGTAAATGCCTTCCATTCTCCAACAATGAATTGTTTAATTACCTTACGCCTCAAAGTATGCAACCAAAGCGTTACACAACGTACGTAGAAAATTTGCATAACAGAGATTTTCAAACTTCACACTCTCTGCAACTGAGCTTGTTTCTTTATAATATGAGCCAAACATCAAAAGAATGCCACAGCCACCCCAGAAACAGACGTCGCACTGAGCTTATACTGATTTAATTGATCACAAATACATACAACCAGCAAGAAATAGGCTTTGTTGTTAATTGAACAACTTTTGGAGATTTTCATTGGTTACGTGTGGGCTAAAGAGTGCCAATTAATTATTTGGTATGCTTGGTAAAATGCTGTTAAATGAATGACCACCCACAAATTAGCTGCCGCCACTGCTGTCGGCATAATCAAATGCGTCTAAACAAAAGGTCACATTTGTTATTGTAATGTGAGAAAGTATAGAAATTAGACAAGGGTGCAAGGTAGTGTGAAATGAAAATCGATTGGAAGAGTTGTGCTGGTGATAAAATGTGATGAATGTGATTTAAATCGATGGGTTAGAGGGTTAGGTCAGTGCCTTGAAGCGCATCAACTCAGCTCAGATGCTAGGAAAAGTCGGCTGTGGATAGTGAAGAAGGAGAGCAATCACAATTTTTTTTTTTTTTTTAAATATCCGCCTTAACACCTACCTGTAATAAGAGGATATCAAGTTCCAGACCGTAAGTTTGTAGCAGTCAAATCAATAGTTAACACGGTTGTCGGGTTAGTGGTAGAAGGTGTTATTGAGGGAGCTCACCGCATTGAATCCAGCAAAGCACTGCACATATCCTTAACACTCCCTACAAATTCGGGTATTGCGGTAAGAAAAACAATAACAAGAAAAAGATAATAAGATGCGAGTAAAAATTACTTAAAATTACTAAATAAAGCCAGCAGTCTTTAATTACCCTTAACAGCACTTCCAGAAGTCTTCATCTAAGCAACTGAGCCCAATAAGAGCACTGCAAACTATATACTGCCTTTCGCTGTTGTTTAACGCTTACTTTTATTGAATTCATTGTCTTATTTCTCTTTCATTACTGTCCAGCCAATAACTTCATTGGACACTTTATTCCACAATTGCTAAACAATAAACGACTATAATCAAACACTTTACGCCTGAAAGCACGCACTCTTTTTTTGTTTGCTGCCTATTTAGGCCCACAATTTAGCTACACTACTTATGACCCTAACTCTTATTTAGCTTTCGTTATTTATGCGATATCCTCTAGTACAGTCACTATCATTTAACATGCAGACTTGCTTGTTGATATATGAGATTTTTGATTTCCACCTAAAAGTAGACAAGACACAATTGAAAAGCATGCAGAAGAAGAAGCAGACGAATAAATAAAGCATTCTATGGAAAATTGAGTTGTTGCTCTGGTGATGTTGATAAGCTGATAAAGTGCTGAGTGGTTTCAGGATGTGTTCATGGACCAAATAGACAACGGAATTACAAACGTCTGTGCCTACAAAATCCATTCAGATGTATGCATGTAAGACAAATAAGTATAGGAATAAGCCTTTAAGTATGCATGTGTGCTGGTGTTAAGTCACGTACATGTGTGTTCGTGTAAGTATGTAAGCCGTTTGTTTGGCCGCTTACCTGTTCGATGACTTGTCTGCTGATGCAAAAAGCGTAGAGCGCCTAAAATCCCACTTCGACGTTTACACCTTTTTTGATGCTCAATGAACTAATAGACTTCATCATGCTGTGACAATACAACACAAATACTCATTCTCATATGCATTAAAAATGGCTACGTTCTCAGCATACGGCTGTGTGTATATACCCTGCGAAAAATCGTGTGACTAATCTCTAAAGAGGGTGCTCCGCTATTAATGCCTTTAGTGGTCAGTTGGCTATAATTCAATATACATAATTGCATTTTTATTTGTGTAACATACTTATAGGGGTGGAAGTAAATTTTAATTTTTGTGGCATACTTATAGGAGTTAAAAGTACCCGTTTGGTGAGAAAGTGGGTTAGTACTTTTGTACCCGTTCGGGTATAAATGGGTACAATTGGTCTCTCTATAAGACATGCTCAAACAAATGTGAGCAGTTAAACCCATACAAATTGGCATTAGTCGCATCCGCTTTTGCGACTCGTCCTAGATGCATCTAAGACTAATTGCATTTATTTGCAGGGTTTGCATAGGAGTAGGGGTTTTTGTAATTGTATGTGCGTATAGATAAGCGTACATTGGAAAATTGTCTCCTTTTTGTTTGCGTTATGTCGCCATTTTATTGTTGTTCAATGCACATATGCTACGTGCTTTTATTTGTGTCTATCTGCTCATTTGCCCCATCCAAGCTTAAATCTCTTTTTGCTATCTTTTGATTTTCGAACACAATTTCAGTGGTTTACGAGTATTTGAGTAGGAGCCGCACCAAAGAAGAAAGCATTCCATCACATTTTGGCATACTTTATCCAGTTTGACGCTTTAAAACAGATATTTCCTGCTTATATAGGATATTTGCTTGATTCAATTGTGTTTACGTGAAATAAGCACAAATTTAAAAAAATTAAGTAACTTAACTTTGCATAGGCTCGCTGGCCAAAGATCTATTAAAGAATTCAGGTGCGCCTAAAAGCATGCAATTTTTAGTAATACGGTTGACAAATAGCTGCGAAACCGTCAGTTCCTAGTCTTTTTATTAAAGATTTTTATGAAACTTTATAAATATACTTCAGTGTGTGGGTATATTACTCAAGTCCTCTTAAACGGCTAAACTGATTCAGATTCAGAGTTTGGATACTGCTAGGTGTCTAGGGTCTGGAGAAATTTAAACAAATGTGTGCCGGGGCAACCCTTGAACATGTTTGTACAAAATGTGTATGAAATATATGATATGAGCTTTAAAATGGGGTAACGTTTACTTTTTTAAAATATATCAAGGATCGATATAAAATGTGCTTTTACGATATGGGCACCAAAAAATTAGTATTAAAGTGGGTAATATTATAGACTTTGGTTTACTTCAGTACTTCTGTCTGTTGTGGAGATGTTTCCTCAAATTTGGACTGGGCTAGCTAAACTTCGTAGGACCGAGGGACTTGGCATAGGGTTATTTTGAGTGCATTCTCAAGTGACTTAAAGGAATATCTCATAACACTAGGTACCTCAGACGCCCATCAAATAGCTCTCTGAAGTCAAAATATTTATAAGAAACTAAAAAGGAATATGCGTAGCAATAGTAAAAGTTTAATTAATAGGAAGAGAAAGTGGAATAGGAACAGCAAGGGGGAGAGAAAATGGTAGAAGAGGAAAAGTAAGTGGTAGAGGAATAGAACTGCAAGAGGTAAGGGCTGTGACAGAAAACGGACTGCAAAAAAATCTAGGTATTTAAAATGGTGATATGGCAGAAATTACAATTCGCTAGGTACATGTAGGGAAGGTAGTTTTTCGGACAGGACAAAAAACTATTTCAATGTATAAAGGGGGCGGGGCATCGGTCAAATTAATTACATCTTTCCATTTTTAGCTGTGGAAGTATGCATGCCACTGAAATTTCGTAACGAGCTAAGTGAGGTTAATCCTTAAAAACTCAGGAAAAGGGGGCGCTGATACCACCTCCATACAAGTTAGTGTTACGAATGGTCTGGCAGCATCACCGTCGAGAGCTGTGCCGAGCGACAAATAAAGCACATCAGGGGGTCAATTCTGAGTTTGCGTTATCGTGAAGTGAAAAAATTGTTTCATTTTATTTATCACATGAAGTTTTTCTTTCTTCACTTCACTGAGATCTAAAATACGATTCCGATATGTGCGGTGAAAACTTTTGGCAGAAGAACCTTTCGAATTGCGTTGACACAAGTTGTTCTTTCTAAATGATAGCTTATTATAGATTTGTTAAAATAAAAGCAATTTTTCGATGTTTGAATAATTTTGAAATCTTGACGTTAACAACAAATTTTTATTGGCGTTAACTTTTTTCACTTCATTTCAAATCGAAAATTTAAAGTGAAACGAGAATCAAAAATGACCCCCAGGTGTTGTTTGCTGATTGGTTGAAAACGATGATAAACGATTAAGGTGAGGAGTCAGTAAATATTTGTTTGCTACAAGGCTGTCAACTCAGAAAGGGGATACTGAAATTTCGTTTGGGAAAGATCGAGTGAAACGGGCAGCAACAAAGCTAAAACTTTTTTTAACCTGCTACACATTTATTTTATAACTTTAAACGAGCTATTATTTGTATATCCAGATTCTCTCGAAAACTGCTCAACCGATTTTGGTATGTGCATAGTGTACCATATTTTTAGAATTTACACCAAAACGATAATGGTCAACAAAGCCTAACCCAAAATTCGTTTATATCTCTGTGTCAATAAGCACAAACTACCAAACTCAAGTTTGGTCAAAAGCATGATAGTATCACCATTGTATTCTCCGTGTGAGGATCTACAGGGTGGCGCAAAAGTAATCCTCCTATCAGAAAATGCTATAAATTTTGCGATTGGCCCCTAAAGTCAGTTCTGTTTTGACATTTGTGTAGTAAACACATGCGAAATACACGTTAATAAACAATGTTACGCTACACTGCTCCAGAACGCGGAATATTGCTGACTATTTATTTGACCAATAATCGGTCGGGGCCAAACGGTTACTGTGAATGGTGAGCGCTACAGAGCAATGATCAACGAGTTCTTTTTGCCGCAACTTGATGAATTGGGATTGGAAAACATGTGGTTCCAACGAGACGGTGCAACAGCACACACTGCACGTGCCACAACCGATATGCTGAGCATCGGAAGCTTACTTTTGCGCCACCTTGTATAATCAAATACAATTTCACGACTGTTGCTCGAAAATTTTGGATTTTATGGACAAAAAACTATAAATTAAACTGTCCAAACTATTAAAAATAGTGCTCTCTTCTATTAGTAACACAAATATATGAATCTTAAAAACTTAAAAAAACATCATAAAAGAGTCTATAAAATCTTAAAATAGACAACCTAGAACTACCTAACAAATACACCATCGCAAACACAGCGGATTTGGGAAAGAAAATGGAATATTTGGCTCTCACAAACAGTAGCAAACTCATATCATTCGACATAAAAGATCTATACCCATCGATACCAATACCCGAAACAATGGAAGCATTGCACAAAGTATTGATAAACAAAACAAGCAAGAGCATGGCAAAAGAAATTGTGGATACCTTGAAAATAACATTAAGTCAGAATTATTTCAAATTCAATAACAGCATATGCAAGCAAACAAACGGACTAGGAATGGGCAACCCAACTTCAGCTATACTTATAGAGGTGTTCATGCAAAACTTAGAGGAACAGTACACGAAGAATCTTACAGCTGAACTAGGCGTAACTTTCTACGCCAGATATGTTGATGACAATATATGCGTTATAACGAGGGAGAATGAAGAAGAAATTTTGAATTTTTTGAAAAGACAGCACTGAAATATAATGTTTGGAATGGAGAAAGAAGTCGAAGGAAAATTAAATTATTTGGATCTCACCATAAAAATAAACAAATCGACAAATAAACTGGAGTTTGGAATATATAGGAAACCCACGGCGATGGACATGATAATACATAGCAGCTCAAACCATCCAGAGCAACACAAACACGCAGTCCTTAGACATCTAATAAAGATACTTGAACGACCCCGCTAACTAAGCACGTATATAAAAAGGGAGCTAGGCACAATATATGCAATTGCTAAAAACAATGGATACGGAAAACATGTGGTGAATAAAATTAAAAGGAATATAAGGAATAAAAATAAAAATAATAGCAAGCCGAAAGAAAAGGAGAAATCTTGGACTGTACTAACATACACGGGGAAAGTATCGTACAAATTAGCAAAGGTATTTCAAAAGCACAACATCTTTTCAAAAGCACAACAGACTGCTTTCAAAACGAGGAACAACGTAGGAAAAACTTTAAACAATGGCACAAACAAGGAAGACCCATTAGACAAACAGGGTGTATACAAGTTAACATGCGAATGCCAACAAATCTACATAGGGCAAACGGGACGGAAAATTAGAACTAGATTCCGGCAACACATAGGAGATTTCAGTAAGAAAACACAAAAAACCAATTGCACACCGGAATCAAACTTCGCGAACCACATGTTCACAAACAAATGCAAACCGAAGCAGATCAAAAACACAGCCAAGCTTCTCCATACAGAACATAAAGGTCTAGGTTTAAACATACTGGAGAACATGGAAATATATAAACAAAAAACATTTCAAGGAAATATAATTAACGAACAAACAAACACCGTTTGAGACGCATTATTCGAACCTCTGAAATTGATATACAGAAAAGAGAACATAACACAGGCAATTGACGCGTGAACAAAAACACGCAATCAACCCTCAGAGGGTATACAAATCAGAATCACAGACTTCTACATGCCAACAAACCAAACAATTACTACCTGCTCCTTGCAACACATACAAAATGTACCTAACTAAATAAACGACACAGTAGAATGAAGGACTACAAACCGAACACTAACTTAACGAGCGCAATCGTACACACACACAAACTACCAGCTGCCAGCGCACATACAAAACGTAACTAATAAACAGCACAGCGAAGAACTATAAAAGCAGACAAATAAAGCACGAACGCAACAGAACGAAGAACAACAGAAACGAAGAACACTGAAGATGGCACAACGCCGAAACCGGTTTGTCTCCAAACCAAAATTGACAAGGGATGACGGAAAATCGTTCCAGAAAAATTCATACTTCTACCCTGTCGGAAACAGCAATAATAATAAAAAGGAAGACTCTAAAATAGTTCCAAAAGCCATCAAAATGGAGCCAAAAATGTGCCTAAGAAGAGGCAAAAACACTCTAAAAAAGCTTCTGAAGTGCATTGAAACTGGCTCCAAACAATCCAAAAAACTCCGTAGTTCATTTAAAACGCGTCATAAAACGCTCCTAATTAATTGGATACAGAGTCATTTTGGATTCATTTTTGTGACTCCTTTAAGAATGCCCGCGTATAATGATTTTTCGCACCTTTTAGGCTACGAAACGAGCTCATTTCTGAGGGGAAAGCTCTGATATATGTAATTGTCAAGGCTCCGAATAATAATTAACGTTAAACATGCAACAGATTTCATTAATTTTACCTCATACAATTACAATAAGATATTTATCAACTCATTATTCTATTTAAAAGTTATAACTAAGCAATTAAATTAAATAGCCAACAAGATAATAACTAAATATTAGTACTATTCAAACTACGAGTAGCAATTAATCATGCAATTTTTCGTAAAAAAAATATCGCTCATTAAAATTATAAATGGCTGCATAGTAACAAACAACAACAGAAACAAGAGGAACAAAATTGAGATACTCGACAAGCTAATGCGCAACAAAACAACAATAATAAAACACTAAAAATGACAAACAAATAAATAAATAAATTTTGCTATGGCAACAAAGTGAAACGTAATGCCAAGCAGCTAATATGCGAAGTCGTGGGGTGAGCTAACAGGTAAGTGAGTGATGAAGTGAATAAAGCATATGGCTAGAGCAAAAAGATTAAACCATAACAACATTTCAAGCAACAACAACAATGATAGCATTATTCACAGCGTAACGGCATAGGCGGGGTAAAACTGTTGCTAAGGTTTTTAAGGCGCAGCGGAGGTGCAGCGAGGTGGCTTTAAACAGACACAAAACATGGGCTGATGCTGAACGTATAGATAAAAGGATGAATGGCAGTAAATCCAAACGTGCTCGCACACAAATAAGCTGATAAGAAGTGAAAATAATTGCAAGCCAACGAATAGAATGAGCGAAGGTAGGAATATAGTAGGAAGTTGCGATGGCAGCACTGACAAAAAGAGCAAATTATGCAATTAAAATAAATAAATAAAGCAAAGCAGATGAAAAAAAGAAAATAACAAAAACGCACAGTAACATGTTGCATACTTTTAGGCGCACTGAGAACTTGCATGCAATAATTAGGCACCAACAGCGCCATTAAAAAAACCATGCACAACTTTTACTTTGTAGACCGATAATAACAAATTTTCGATTTCTGAATGCCAAACAAATGGATAGCAAGTAAAAAGTGTGCGCTATCTGATCGAATGTGGTTACATATGTGAGTAAATGGTAGACGCCGAATGACAATTTGACAATTCGACCATGACAAATATGTTGCGAATGTATGTGCGTCAGAGCAGCGTGAGGCAGCATGTGGATTGATGATAAAAAAGATAGCAAATCGAATGACGCATGTAGGCGAGTCGAAGATACCCAACAAGCAAAGTAAACTTAAAATAAATATTGCAAAAAGCTTTTCGAAATAAATATTCACACCCTTAATCGTCTCTGCATATACAAATATTGTAAAAGGTCTGTTAATTACAGATATTTAAGAAAAATCGATAGGAGGGACCATTATTAAGCCAATAGAAGCCAAATCAACAGTTTTTAGAAATTTTGTCTGTCCGCTTGTCTGTCTGTCTGTAAATTTGGACGCTTTTCACTCAAAAACTGCTGAATCGTATTGAATGGAACTTTTAGCATTGCATTACAAGGCATTTAACTTAAAATTTAAGATGTCATTTGTATAGATAGTTACACCAGTTTCGGAGATATCGACCAATATTTAGACCAAGGTGACCCAAAATATGTTAGTACAATATGGGTGTCCTAGGTGATAATTAGTGCTGCAATAAGCAATGTAATTAAGTTCCATATCTTATTTGGTATGAGATATAATGATAAAAATCGGACTTAGCCTATTATTCGTTTTGAGACCCGGCCTGGGTTTAATAGTAAAAAAAGAAAATTGGTTTGTAAAGCTTTTTAAAATGACATTTCCATACAAATTTTGAATTACAAGACCTTTAAAAATTTTTTTTTTATTTTTTATGAATATGGGGGAAGCTTACAAAATTCAGATTTTTCGTTTATAAAACGTTGGAAAACACGCGTTTTGTAATCAAAACGGCACGCTGATAAAGTGTTTTCTGAAACTTTATTCAAACAATATTTTTCATATTATTTTTTGCTTTTACAATAAAATAAATAAATA
This sequence comes from Merzomyia westermanni, assembly GCA_949987695.1. Taxonomy (NCBI): domain Eukaryota; kingdom Metazoa; phylum Arthropoda; class Insecta; order Diptera; family Tephritidae; genus Merzomyia; species Merzomyia westermanni. The sequence goes on from OX465289.1 coordinate 183,102,087, forward strand.
TGTTCTAATCATACTTGAATGCTGCAACTTAAATCAGTTATTGGCAGTTTGCGGTAGTTGTTCAGATGCAGCCATGATTTGTGCTTTTCTGCTCCCATTCTCATGTAAAATCTTTTCTAAAAGGAATATTTTGAGGTGAAGAGAAAAAAAACTGACAAATATTTCTTACTGAATTTTTGTACACATTTGCATTTCAATTTTAAAGTGATATGATTTATAATGGTTTTTTCCTAAATTTTATAAAAGCTTACTTTAAACTTTCAAACAAATTGAAACTGAAAAAGCTTACATATCGCTTATTGTAGCAAGTTAACTTAAAATAAATTTTTAAAAAGCTTTCCGAAATAAATATTAAGCTTACAAAATGCTGATTTTTCGTTTATAAAAACGTTTGAAAATAAACTCTTTATAATTGAAACGACACGTTGATAAAAAGCTTATTAATGTAAGCCTATAAAAAATTTCAAAGAAAGCGTTTTATAAGTGTTTTTTGTAAACTATATTCAAACCATGTTTTCTATATTATTTAGCTATTGCAATAAAATAAATAAATAAGTTGTAATCATACATTGAATGCTGCAACTTAAACCAACTATCAGCAGATTCCAGAAGTGGTTAATATGCAGCCATGATTTTTGCTTTTTCGTCCACATTCTTATGAAAAGAAATTGAAAATTTTTTAAATTGAAAGAAAAAAAATTGACAAATAGTTTTCTCTAGATTTTTTGTACACATTTGCACTTCACTTTCAATGTGAAATGATTTATAATTTTTTTGTTATTATTTATAAAAAGTTTACTTTAAACTTTCAAATAAATTAAAACTGAAAAAGCTTACATATCGCTTATTGTAGCAAGTTTACTTTAAATAACTTTTAAAAACATTTACAGAAATGATTGCTGGGATTTACACAAATGCTTGTGTGTTTGCATTTTTGGTATAACTGAGAACAAAAGTGATACACTTTTGAGTGGTTGGAGTTAGCTGTGAGATAGCAGTTGTCAACAAAAAAAAAAAAAAGGTGAAAAGCAAACAGTAATGCAACAGCCACAATGTCATTCAAATGAAATCAATTATTCATTCGTTTACCCACACACTTACATAAATTTACATAGCCAACTCCTCGTTGAGAAGGCAGAAAAATGCTCCCGCGCCTAAAGGTATGCAAAGCATTTATGCTACTCAGTGGAGTTGAGTGGCTACTTCAAAACTGAAGTGCAAGCATATGGGTGTGTGATTGTGCAATAGCGCTTGTCAGTTATATGTATGCAACAATACTAAGCTTATGCGCGACAGGAGCTCAACAAACGACAGACCAACAGACAGACGGGTGGTCTAGTTGTTTGTCAGTTTGGTTTTTGTGGTGGCGTACCCTAACTTATTTTGCAGGCTGCTTTGGAGAGCATGAGAGTTTGTTGTCGTCGCCAGCTTTAGCTGTGCGGAATTATAGTGGACAAAGAATAGATGGATTGTGCATTGAACTGATGCAGTGTTGCTGAGGTTTGGTACTTTTATCTAACCGTTTTACTTGTGCTCTTGTGAAGCGAAAATGTTACTTTTATCTACAGTAGCGTGGAGGCAAAGGTGGTGGTTGGAGTTGTTTGGCCTTTGCAGTGATTAAAATTGGCGCGACACCAAATAAAGCATTAAAAGTGTAAGCGCTAATCGCAACAACATTGACATAAAAGTATATGTAGTTGTTTTGCAGTGAAATTAATCGGCCGTAAAAGGGGAAAGCGTCAAAATAAGCATTAGAATGAGAAAATATTTGCTAACTAGTTAAATATTAGTTCCACATGTTTACACTTTTGCTTGGCCTTTTGTTTCCTAAAATCTTTTAGAAATAGGCTTTGAAGTATTGGCAGTACCCCGAATGCAGTTTTCAGCCTAAAGGCATGCAAAATTATTTTCTATGTCTTTCGTGCTTTTATATGGCATGACTTCAGGCGCACTTTATATCGCTTGAGACATTTTCATAGATTAAATTGCAAAATTTCTTTAACTGAAATTTGGGTAGTGCTCCTAGCTATGTCTAGTTCTAATACAGTATTGCCTCAATACAGTATTGCTTCGAGGAAATGTGCTGGCAAGATACTTAAAAACTCGCTAAAAGATGTTTTGCGAGACCCAATAAGCTAGCTAAAAAATTAGGTAATGTTCTTAAAGAGGTTCACTTTTTAACCGAGTTGAAATTGCTTATCCGCGTAGCTGTAGGTCTGAGAGCCTGCATACTTTTAGGCACTTGTGGTTTTGCGTACAAATTTCTATAAAGAGACTAATAGGTCCCTTTGTTCCTCTACGCGTTCGGTCAGACAAGTTTATTTTCAACACCTAAAAGTAGGCTACAGAAACTAAAATCGACTTATTCCAACTATGCCTGTAACGGACTAGTTGGGATCAATTGTAGCCCACTGTAGATGAAAGGTATTGATCGCAGATCGCTCTCTTTAGAGATCAGTCCCACGATTGTTTGCAGGGTAGTTAGTAGATCTAGTTTTCAGTGGGGCAACTATCGAATAAGTGAGAAAGTTCATGAGCTCCACGGCTAAGCAAAGATTCGTATTTTTTAAAAATAGTTGAATACGACTGAATGAGCTTTGCTGCAGTATTTGGTGTGATCTAATATCTTTCTATCGTGCGAGATATGCTATACAAATGAAAATGGACTAAGTGGACACAGAGCGATTTCGAGTTGGCTTATATCTTTACTGCATCATTAGGTGCACTCTCAGTGAGCTCATTATAGAAATCAAAACGTCCTTTCTGCCAAACTTGTGCTGTTATGTATTTAGCATTCACAGTATTGTCTAATAAAGGAAAAGTTGCGCATGCTATTTCATTTGCTTCAGACTATCCTTTGATGTACATGAGCTGTCATATCAAATTTGAACATCTTCGCTAATTAGAAACTGTAACCCATGTCCCTCCACCTAATCAACAAAGATCGAAGTCTACTCAATAGACCAAATTTAATTTCAAACTCACGTCAGCCCTTGTGCAAACTGATCTAAATACGAGTTCAGAATGTGTATACATGTGCGCTGGTGTCCTTGTTGTCAGCGTTGGACAGGCGCGTCAACTGTCCCCTACTTTGGCATGTTGTACATGCAATTTGGTGAGTTGTAAGCTGCCGCGTTGATTTTAAGCACAGCAACTGACACTTCTAAAAGCACTCTGCATACGTTAGCATATTTGGTGCTGCTCAATGCTTTGGGTGTACTACAAATGACTTGCCACCAATTTACCAGCGGTTGTAGTTGTTCTGTGGTAGGCGCCTAAAAGTATGCGAAGTTGTATGCAAGCTGCTGCATGCATACTAATTTCCACGTATTTGCGACGTCCAAACGTGACTAAAAGTGCTGACAGCAGCTAAATGCGTAGTACTCCTTAGCTGGAGCATGGCAAGCTGAAAAGTACTTGCAAATCTGGCCAGTTTCGTACAGTCTTTGTCAAAGCTCTTTGGTTTTTGGCTATGAATGCAGTGAAGGCGTTCGCTGTTCATTACAATATTAGCGCTTGTAGTTGTGTTTATCTATTTTTTGGTTGCTTTCTTACTCTACACATCGTATGCAGGCAGCATTTATAGTCACATTCGTTCATTAACATTTTCTGCTTCCTTTCGCAGACAACAGCTGGCTGGGAAGATATAGCATATTATTAGGCGCCGTGTACTGCAGCTAACCTACAAGTATTACAACAAGGAAGAGGTGATTGTGGTAAATGTGTTACAGCTATTGTTTTGCAGTCACAAGTAAAGTGAAACATACTCTACATGAAAACGCCAGAGTTTCACAGAATGTGTGATCACACCTATTGTTGCTCCATTTGTACCTACGGTTGCCTAATACTTTGGCTTAGTATAGACAACATTTCTCTTAAACCATTTTAGAATTCAGCGAGTCTATATTGATGAAGAATTCAGATTGCGCGTACCTCTTTAGTAGCAGCTTATTTGGCGGTTCTTGTTTGCTCCGACGACGGCTTGTGTAAGTAGGATTATTGTTGTTGGGTAGCTCTTTCTAAAGGCTAATATATTGCTTGGAGTGTTAATCTTTGTAAATGCATGATTGAGTAGGGTAGGGTACACAATGACCTTCTTACCGGATAACTCATAGTAGACCACCCAATTCTATTCAGGTGTTTGATACGGCAACCCATGAAACTGATACATTATTAGATCATAAGCATCCATTCTAGTCAACAGATTACAAACTTCAGTCAGATTAGATAGAATCACTGATATTTTCTATTTAGGATAAGTATTCTTTGTTGATTTTCCGACATGTTGGAAAGTTGATGTATATTGAAACGATTTGCCGTCATCCCTTCTCAAATTTGGTTTTGTAAAAAGCCATCCTCAGTGTTTAGTTTCGTTCGAAAAAAGCCACCTAACCCTGTTTGTTACAAACCAAAATTGACAAGGGATGAAGGAAAATCGTTCCTTTTAACTTGCTTTTATCCATTCTACTTTGGCAGCCACAGATTTCCAAAACCAAGACTTCGGGAAATCTAATCCCAAATAGGACCGATCAAGTGTATCGTTATATAAATGAGATTGCCCTGTTATTGTTTTTATCATTATATAGATTGCTAAGACCTTATTATAGTCGACTGAAGTTAAAGCGTTTAAGCGGTAAACCAGTCAAAACTATCAAGATCTTGCTCCCGACAGTTCGAAGACTGACTCATGAATAAGACTCTTCCACACTATCTCCTTGGGGTTTTTAATGCTATATGGCACAGATCAACTATTATTTAGTGACAAATAAGCAAGGAAGACTATTTACAAAGTATCGAAAGGAGTCGGTATGAATCACATGAATTCGATACCTAAAATATTTATTAATTATTTCGAAAGCTCATCGTCGCAATAACGACAAAACACTGGAGTGCTGAAGGCCCTGTACGAACCTTAAGTATTATGCTTTTGTGTTTCGGCTTACCTTACAATACCACTTAAACGAATTGTGCCTGAGTAGTATAGCCCACTGTCTAAGAATCTGCTGTCCCATCGACCGCCAATTAAGGCGCTACAATTTCATTCCTGCTTCCAACTTATATTGACTACTCCACCGTATCCATACAAATATCACCGTAGCCCTTATCGCAAAAAAAGGTAGTGTGCTGTTCATTTGGCACGCGTTTGCGTGAGTTCATGCAATGAGCCATAAATCTATTGATATCACGGCTATGCAATACCTTTAAAGTATTTGTTATTCAGATCGTCGACAAATTGCTAACCCATGATCGAAGTTTAGAGGCCATCCTAGATCATTAAATACTGTGGACATGAAATAAGGCGAGGGGTGATGTTTGGAGGAAATAGTCGGAGAAAATCTAAGAACACATTTTAGAGAAAAACCTTCGGATATAGGCAGCTAAGTTTTGACTATTTCAATAAAATAACTATTTGAAATATTTTGACTTCAACCTCGAATTTTCACTTTGGATTTGATGAATTTCATATCAAATCCAATATGCGTTGAACCCGACCCCCTTAGAATTTGATGAAATTTTGCATGGGGTTACATCTTACCCACCCTAACACAACCTCATTTTTAGAAATTTCTTTTTCGAAAAATTGTGGGCGTGGCAAGGTATCGAAATATTCGAAAAATGACGATAATAGGTACTTTTAAAGTGTAATTACTACGGAATGGCTTTACCGATTTCAAAGATCTTCATACCATTAGAAAGGTATTGAAATAAGTTTTCAAAAAATGCACTGTACAAATTTTTTAGTACACTGAAAAAAAAAAAAATGTTTTCCAAAATAAAATTTTAAACTGAAAAACACTTCAAATATCAAGCGATTTTGAAAAATAAAATTTTATTTTAGAAAGGTCTATTTAATATACGAGTATATACCATATCTGAAAACTAAAATGGGTTGTTTTTCTTTTTTTTATAATTTATTTAAGTGAACTCATCTCTTGGTTTCTTTCTGATATTTTGATATCACGCGTAAACTAATCAACCGATTTCAAAAATTTTTATACCGTTAGAAAGGTATTGAAATAAGCTTTCAAAAAATACACTGTAAACATTTTTTAGTACACTGAACAAAAAAATGTTTTCCAAAATAAAATTTTAAACTGAAAAAACACTTCAAAGATCAAGCGATTTTGAAAAATAAAATTTTATTTTAGGAAGGTCTATTTAAAATATATAACATATCTAAAAAGTAGAATGGTGTTTTGTTTCTTTTGTTTTTAAAAATTTTTTAAGTAAAACCATCTCTTGTTAACTTTTTTTATTTTGATATTATTGTGTGACAAAAAAATGCCTAGCTATACTTTGGAAGTTATACAGATTTTTTGAATTCTAATAGAGTCGAACAAGAATTTTTTTTTGTCAAATTTTCAGACATTCCCAAAATATAAAATTAATGACCTTGGTAACACAAAAATTTAACCGCTTATCAAAGGATACAGCGGATCAACCTTCCACCACATGAAATCAGTAGCGAAAATATTTTCTTTTGTACCTTTAGATGGAACATCACTAAAAGTAAGCAAATATTCCGAAAGTCAGCAGTATGAGCTGCGCAAAGTTGTATATTAACTCTAAATAAATAAAAATAAAAAATTAACTTTATCAAGTGTACGTCAATTTATTGTGCGTGTGTGAAAAATTTGATAATACGATTCTTGTTCGAATTTATTAGAATACTTAGTCATAGTATCTGTATCTGCATAACTTCCAAAGTATAGCTAGGTACCTTTTTTTGTCACACAATAATATCAAAATAAAAAAAAGTTAACAAGAGATGGTTTTACTTAAATAAATTAAAAAAAAGAAAAAACACCCCATTTTAGTTTTCAGATATGTTACGAGTATATATATTAAATAGACCTTTCTAAAATAAAATTTTATTTTTCAAAATCGCTTGATCTTTGAAGTGTTTTTTCAGTTTAACATTTTATTTTGGAAAACATTTTTTTACAGTGTATTTTTTGAAAGCTTATTTCAATACCTTTCTAATGGTATGAAGATCTTTGAAATCGGTAAAGCCATTCCGTAGTAATTACACTTTAAAAGTACCTATTTTCGTCATTTTTCGAATATTTCGATACCTTGCCACGCCCACAATTTTTCGAAAATGCAATTTCTAAAAATGGGGTTGTGTTTGGGTAGGTAGGATGTACCTCTATTCAAAATTTCATCAAATTCTGAGGGGGTCGGGTTCAAAATGTACGTTTTTTTCAGCCTTTGAAATGAAATTCATCATTTACAAACTAACAGACGTAAATATTTTGACCCTAAATATAGCAAAGCTTAGGGACGAAAGGTTAAAATTAAATACAGATTTTATAACTTGGCATAAAATCACAACTTTTTTTTTAAATATTCTCTTCCTGCAAAAATTACAGTTCAAAAAAAAAACTACATCGTGAGACATTTAAACAGCGCCCTCTAAGAGTTTCCTACCTGTGGCAAAATAACGAAAAAAATCCCGTAATCCTTGGAGTTAGTTTTAAGTCTTAGCGGAACTTATTCACACATATAGAATTATTTTAAAAACGCATTTTTACATACCCGCATGTGGATTTAAATTTCACACTATTTACCTTCTTGAACAACTGCCCCTTTTCATTGTGACGTAAAATACGGCGGGGAAATTTCCCTCTAAGCCAATGTGCCACCCCTTGGCTGCGATTCCAGTTCTCAAACAAGCAACAACCGGCTTATCAGTACTTCCAACGTAGAAAAACATCCCTTCTCTCTTGTTTAAAAAAAATTTTGCTACTCTTCCGCTCTCATAAAACTCTCTCCTCTCTGCGCTCATGTATTGGGAAATGTTCTCACTACTACTGACAGTAATTTCTTCTTCTGCTTTGTAAAGTTTTTCAACTTTTGCTGGTAGCATTACCTTGAAAACCGCATCAAATGTGTGATTGTTATGAAGCTGACCGGCAGTCATGGCTTTGAAAGTTATCCGCAAAAAATAATACACACGCACCTACTTTTTTTGCGCTTGTGTATGTGTGGGACATTCCGTGATTGTGTGTGTGTTGTTTTTTATTGGCAGCAGCAGTCAAAGGGGTCTAGCAGCTATACCGGCGGAACTGGCGCCGGGGAATAATTGTAATAGAGTTTTGTGATCTCTATCGACCTTATTGAAATTCCGATTAAATCGATTGAATTCTCTCATGATCTATTAAATTTATCCCATCAGCAGCTTCTGCGGAATAGCCGATAGACCCCAATGAAAGCCAATGTAAGTCAAATTCAAACCGACAGCAAACCAGCCAAGCAAATAGCCCAACAATTATCAAGTCAAGGTAACTATACCCCACTCATACACACACCAACAAATGCACCAAAACATACATGCGCGTGAATATGTGTTTTTGTAAAGTCAATGGAAATTGAAACACCAGTTGATTGCGCCACGATGCCACTATGCACCTACATACAAATATATTAATATATGTACATGTAGAAGTATACTTGCATTGCTGTTGTTGCTTTTTTAGGTTTTTGTTTTTGTATGCTCAAATTGCATGTGCGGATATGGATACTTTGATACCTGTTAGTTGTTACCTGTGTGTAAAGCAAAATGATGCAGCAAAGCGTAAAGTTCGCCACCATGTTGATATGTAGCGTGCGTGTGTGTGTGTGAATATGTAGTATCCCAGCAAGCAATAGAGCATTCATTATTGAGCCAATTGAGCCCAAAGCAACAGTTTTAAACATTTTTGTCTGTATGTCTGTCTGTTTGGACGCGTATCACTCAAATAACTCGACTGGTTTCGGAGTTATCGACCAATCAGTGGGGTGACCCAAAATGTGTTAGTACAATATGGGTATCAAACAAAAGGTGCTAATGAGTGCTGCATTAAGCGATATGACTAAGTTTACTATCTCAACTGGTTTGGGAGATAAAATGATTAAAATCGGACTAAGTATTTTTAAGTTGTGAGATGCAGCGAAGCGTGGCCTGTCTTCCAGTTTTATATATAAATTATCGCTTTGTGAGGGTTAAAATTTAAGAAAACCCATTGTAAAACGCTACTACGACATTTACAAAATTCACCAATGTAAGCGTTTTAGCGTGTTTTAGCTAGTGTAATTCAGGAGTAACGATGCACTTGCTACGGCTATCTGCTGTAGTTGACCGTTCCTACTCGTCTATTAATTTATGGTGACCAAGAGGTCTCGTATATGTAGGTGACTAACGAAATACTTCAGAAATAAACCCGGGGAGCCCTGCGCGTTTAGAAATTCCTTCACGGACTAGGCTTTGGAACAGTACCAGAACTCTATCCTACCAGCCTCGAAAAAGCTTTGACTTTGCCCGGTAGGGGTTGCACGCAAAACAAACAATTTCGATAGTCGTGGCGAAACCATACGTAAGCGATATAGCAAAAGCACTCAACGGAAAAGAAAATTTAGGGGATCAGTGAGCAGTCTACAAAAGCCAGCTCTGGACAATGTTGTTAGGCACGTCGTGGGCCTAGCTTGAGCAAAGAATATACTTGCTTCGAGACATCACCGCAAACAAGGAAAAAATCGAGAGAATTAAGAAAACTCTGTAACCCAGCGAAAGGTACTAGCCTATATTTTAAGGAAATCGGCGCCATTGAATCCAAGAGGCATGCACCTTTGATGCCAAAAAACGCTGTGCTTAACACTTCCAAATCTTTTGACGAGGTGAACGAAGACCACATCAATCTTTCTGAGCTAAAAAGAACGTACACAGATTAAAATATTACTTCAGTTAACTGGCAGGACTCTTTGCCCAAGAAGGGAATACTGAAACAGTATTCGGCACCTGTAATCGTCATACGAAGTAACGGATCCCAAAGAAATTGATCTGGTACGCAGACGAAGAGTCTAGTACAGAGGTAATTGCAGGCGAGGTGTTTTCCGTTAATCGGAACGAGATTACTGGTAGGCCAAACCTTGATTTTAGCAGCGGAGCCATCGGCGCCCTAGGCCATTTTGAGCAATATCCCGACGGGATTGCGGAACTATGCACTAAAAATTGGAGAATAGTTACAGTTAGTAAGTGAGATCAGGGACATCAAACACAAAGTGAACCTTGTCATTATGATGAATGGCACCCAAACCTCGAGGTCTGTGGTTGGGTCATCTGTTACTGATTTTTATATCACCTTGCGGTTCAGAATGATAGTGAAATCGTTACGGATGAACTTCTCATGATTGAATTTAGTTTGCACGAACCGGGATACTTTATCTTATATTCATCACTTTTACTTTGCTGTTTTTTTAAAAAAAAAAAAAAACTAGAATGGGGGAATTAGACCTGTCGAATTATGATTACTAAAAATAATGATTACCGGTTTGATTAATTACTTTCTTGAGACTCCATTTAATGATTGATTACTAATTACTTAACATTTTTAATTATTATTTTCCAATTAATTAAAAAAATTATCAAAAAAAATTATGATTTTTTACTATTATAGAAAAAATCAAAAAAAGTTGTTTTGGTTACTTATAATTATTTACTTATATTTTTTTTGATTTTTTTTTAATTATTTTAGTTTTTTTAGTATTGGTGTAGAATCACATAAATATACACATCAACAATACTGAAAAAAACCCAAAAATAATCACAAAAAAAGCAAAAAAATTAAAAAAAAAAATTTAAGTAATCAAAAGTAATCAAAACAACTTTTTTTAAATAGTTTTTTATATTTTCGATTTTTCGTTAATTTTTTTTAATTCTAGTTTTTTATTTTTTCTAATCGCAATCAATAAATAATTGCCCTTTCTTGAAAAACAATTGAAATAATCATTACCAATTAAAAAAGCCGTTTAATTAATGGATTACTAATTAGTAATTACTAATCAAATTTAACAGTTCTGGATTGAATACATTGCTCAGCAGCGATAGAGGCAGTCGGGCTCGATCCCCAGTGCCCGAGAAGCAATCAGCTGCGTGAGCTGGGAAACCTCGAACCATGTCATTGCAACCATGGTTATTTATCTCTAATATCAATTACAAAAAAATCTTAGCTGCATTTGCAAAACTCTTACAATAACAACTAATTTGTAAATGTTGAACTTGTAATGCTAGAAGTTGTTTATTTGAAATTTGTTTGAAACAACACTTACCAAATTGTTTGCTGGGTTGTGTGCTTGCTTGTTTTACTTGCTGTATGCGCTGTGGTATCAATGTGGCTGAGGTTAGACGACTAAGGTGTGTCATTGCGTAGCTCAGCTGCAGGTTTTTAGTTGCACCTATTCGTTATTTGGTTTTTATAGCAGGTGATTTTTACATTGCGTAAGTTTGTTGCTGCCGCCTGACGAACACCTAAGCAAAATGTTGGCAACATATACTGCTATGTGTAGGTGGGAATTTTTTCTTTGCTGGCGTCCATGTCTTTTTTGAGTGGTTTTAAATGGGATTTGCAAGTGTGTTGGTGTGTTTTGCCGGCCGCCCATGCATGTTACGTTTGGTTAACTTGTTTGTAGTGAAAGTGTTGCTGTGATTGTTGTTGTTATTCGTTACTTTCGAAATTGAATTTTGTGGCATAAAGAAACTTGGCTTTACTAAATTGAATGCTAATATTGTGTTAAAACCAAAGGCGATTTCTGCTAAAAATGGTTTACATGAGTGTTCTTGTTCGAGTGAAGACAAAATGTTTTGATTGCATTGCATATTTGTGTAAGTTTTGCAATCAAAGCAGTTAATAGGCTATACAAGGTTTATGGTATGTTTATTGCAGGGTTTAAAATGAAAAACTTCCAAAGGAAAATTGTTAAAAACTCGTACAGGTACTTTGACGAAATTTTTGAGAAAAAACTTTCACTATATGTGTCCGAAACTAGTTTCCTTTGCTAGTAATTATTGACAACCCCAATAATTTAACTAAAAATATTTCTTAATAACTTTTCACTTGGAAACTGCGCCTATAACCTTCTTTGGCACAAATATATCATTTTAAAATTTAAACTAGAAAAATCGACAAATTAGATTGGTTGTTTTGCTCTGACGAAAGCCATTAAAGACAAAACAAAAAATCGCGTAATTCCCTAATTTATACTTTTAATATTTATCAGTTTGCCTTTAATGCCGCATACTTCCGCTGTAACATCCTTTCAGCACGCGCTACGACCTTACGCACTCATCCTTCCCTTACCCACTAGCACCGTCGTACCCACTAGCTGTCGCAGTGTTGCTTTTAATGTATTCATGTTCACAGTATAAACGTGGCGTGTTAATTACATTCCAAAGACGCTTATCGCTCCTTAAAAATCTGAATCAATGTTTCACAATCTCATTTGCGATTATCAGCCATGCAGGAAACGAAAGCCGTAATTTCGAGCTTGGTGGTTTGTAGACTTGTATAAAATGACAAAGGCATGAGTTCGTAATCCATGGTATCCATTAAGATCAAAATGGGATCCAATAAAGGTTTATAGTGACATAGTTGTTGTTGTTGTAGTAAGATCACTAAGCCTTGTTAAGCCGGTATAGATTAAACTGCGTACAATACGTCGATCGGGTAAAATCCAAGTTCTTCCAGTGCGTAGACCCCGCTATTGTGGAAATAGCCTAGTGACCCAGTTATTCCGCTCCTAATGCGATCAGTGATGAGTGCTTGAACTTAGAAACTACAGTCGGAATTTTCAGACTCCACATCTCGTGGGCAGAATTAATTGTATTCATTGAAGTCAAAATATTATTCTTCTCTAATGTAATTAGACAGCGTGTATAGATCCATTTTGCAACAAGCATCTGAGGTGCCAATATCATAGGATAGGGGATAGTTCGAAATCGATAATAGTCGTAAGGTGGATTTTGGCAATCTTGAGGTAGCACTCAGCCAATCCAGAGCCGGGTAGAAGTCGAAAAAACACTCACCCTGGGAAGGTGTATCTAGTTGGGTATGGTGAAGGTCTACACAAGATGGTATTGACGGATGGAGTCGCCATGAAAGCGAGCGATGAACGGTGGATCGGTACCAATGAACGGTACACGGGTAGTCGTTGCTGGTGAATCGGTGCATGTTACAAATGACTGGGAAACGATTCTTGGTTGATGCCAGTTTATCGGTACCAAGTTGCCGGTGACCAAGAAACGGCTGTTGTTTAATGCCAGCGAATCGGTGCCTTACTAGTTACCGATGGCTGGTGAACGATTGGTTTCGCGCAGACTACCAGTTTAGCTTACCAATAGCAATGATGAACGCACAACAGCGGATATGTATTTTAGGGTCTTGCCACGTAAGTCGGCGGCGCCGGAGTCAACAATGGTCTTGGGAAACGAGGGTGCGGTCGTAAGTCCGTTACTTGGGGCTGACCAAAATAGTGACCAAGATTGCAGGGTTGTACAAGGCAAGATGGAAAGCTACTCACAATATTTTGTGGGGCTTAGCGGTCTCTTACCAAGCCAAAGCACAAATGTACTTAAACATGAGTGAACATAAACGAGTTGAGAATTGTAGGCTATGCACTAGTAAGTGTTCGCGCACGACCGAAACTATGCTTGGTGCCCACTTACTTTGTACTTGTTCCGCATGTTTGCGTTGTTTTACCTTTTATACCATGGGGCGCCTGTGGTAGTAAAGACTACTTAAAAGCAGCTGCCTCTCATACGACTCTCACAATTGCTCTCATATTTTTCGTTTAATCCGTACTCTCACAGGGGATATTACAGAATTCCAGAGAGTAGGGGGAGAGTAAGTGGTGGAGGAATGTCGCACTTCTTCTGATACTAACGGTAAATATGGTAGTTGGTTTTGACTGCGTTATACACTGAGGATACTAAAATTGGGTAACACTTAATTTATACAAAAATTAATATATTCAAATATTAAAATGCCGCCAGTTATCGGTGATAAGAGACAGAGAAACCCTCCTGCACATACCCATCCAAAGATGGAATTCCCTACAGGGCAACATTAAGTCTCATCAGAATAAAGCGAGCATGTATTTTAAATGCAAAGAGCAAAAACAAAGACGCCTGCAAATATGCAATGCAATCGTATTACGGAATTAAATGAAATGTGACCTGTTTATCATGAATAATCTTGCTCTGCAATATTGTTGTTTGTATGGGTCAATAGACGCTTTTGCATCACGTGAACTTATTTACGACCAAAAAATTGCAAAGAATGCGACAAAACACGAGAATAATGGCGTGAATGACGATGGTGGAATAAAATATTCACTGATTTATGACAACTTGAAATGCAATCAAAGTTGCATGTTAATTATTGTTGCACGCCTCCAGCTACCTACTCGCCGATTACAGTTGTAGATTGTGTTATAAGCCAGCGCAACAAAGCCGCAGAGAATATTATTTGAAGAAAAAATAAATAATAAAAAATTAAGTGAGTAAGCCAAATGTTGTGTTGTTGCTTGTTTCGTGGTTTGGAGGAATGGTCACGGCTGTGTCTTATGGTCAATTCAAGAATTTCTATTGAAATTCATGTTCTTAAGTCCTTGTGGCTAGCTTTGGAAATCCTAGTCTGCATTACAAGCCCAAAAGTATGTGTTGCTATTTGCCTAACTAGTCATTTTTTTACGGCATATTCTTTGTTAAAATTGCTGGAATTTGCACTTTGAATTCCAAGAGTTATTTGAGACAAAATGTTAGCTATTTAATTAACTTGTGTGCTTTCATTTGATTTAGCTGTTTATTAAGGTAACTCAACTTGTTTGCTGTTATGTATACCTCTAATAATGATTGTCTACTTTTAAGAGGGCATATTATTAAAATTAAATACTTGAAAAATTTACATTGTTTAAATTATTGTGGTCTTTATTGCAAAGGGTGTGAAGAAGCAAGTGCTAGCAAAGTATCAGAAAATTTCTGAGTGCAGTAACTGTGGAATTTGTGGATGAAGTGGAAAATGTATGAATTTTTTTTATATATGCACTTAACCCACATTGCTCTACTGTTACGGATTCTGAAAAACCTTCTTTTCTTCTTGCACTCGCCACAACACGCTAGTCTCTTGCTCCTTGCAATAACAGACACTAAGGCCCGGTTTTTCAGTCCTTGGTTAAGCTCAGTTTAAACTAAGTTTGCTTAAACTCGGCATAAATTTAAACTCCAGTTATACTGCAGAGCGGTTTTTCAGTGTGAATTTAAGGCCGCTTTTAATATTTGCTTTTTATACGGCAACATTGGTTTTTTCTTTATCTAGATACGGAAACAGATAATATTTGTATACATATTCAACGCCATTGCTTCTCCTCAGTATTGTAATAGTTAGCATTTCGCCAATTTCTGCATCACTATAATCACTTTCGTCAGATAATATATCCAGTATTTAATTAAATATAAAAATATCGTCCTTTCTTAATTACGTTCAGCTTATTGTTTCACAACCAAAACCATCAAATATGCAAAACAGCTGACAGGTTAACTAGAGTTTAACCCTGCCGAATTGACCGCTTAAACTACGTTTAAACTTCGTTTAAAGTTGACTGAAAAACTGCGCAACAAGTTTAAGCTTAGTTTAACTGACAAATTGAGTTAAACTTGTACTGAAAAACCGGGCCTAAATACCAAGAGCGGGCGAGTTTTTGCATGCAGGGTTGTAATGAGCGCCTAAAAGTAGTCAACATAAATTTAGAGATTGTGTTACAAACAAGATGTCCATGCCTAGAACCCTCAGTAGAACTCGGATAAAAGATGAGTTGCGCGACCCAAAAAGTTGTATAAAAATTGGGTAATTTTGTTTAATTATGTGAGGTCTTAGAACCTGCATACTTTTAGGCGCCTGTTGTATTCCATAAAGCTCCAAAAATATGCGTTGGTGTTAGTAAAAATTTTTGAAGATTTGGAATTAGAATTTTCACCACGGCAGGTGGTTAGCCGTAGTAGGTAGGGATATTTCAAGTATTTGCTTGGTAGACTAAAAAACTCCAAGCTAGTTCCACAGGCAATTGATAGAGATATTTTGTTCATATTGTTGTTGTTGTTTCAGTTTTTCTGTAAGTCGGTACGTCATTCATTGATACGGATTCAGCATTAGGCTACAAAGGCGAAGAACCGAAAGAGAATAAACAAAGCAATAACTAGGCCTAGTTCAAGCACTAGAATAGGGAGTCTTAGAACAAATAACAGCAGAAGACACAAGTTAGTGAAGAGCTAGACTACCGTCCCAAGGCCTGTGCTGCATTGGCATTTTATAGTTCAGAGTTAAAGCCGATCAGTTTAAGGAGCGCTGCTTTGACTGCAAAGGACAAAGGTAGCACAAATTGTTTATGCCTCCATCAGAAAGAGCAGCAGCTAAACTGTTTAGTTCAGACAGTAAACTGGCAGTGGGGCAAGCGGCACTTTATTCTTCGTATTTTCTTAAATAAGCTAAATTTTTCAGATCTTTCGGTGACTCTCTTAACTAGATGGAAGTAAGATAGAGACAAACCTTTGGGGAGGTGTTGACGCATTCAGGGGGGAGTAGGGTTAATTCGTGTAAAAAAAGACACATTTTTGTGATTTTTTTATGATGAAACAGTTAAAATCTATTTATTGAAACCAATGGTACATTAAAGTATGACATTCAAAGAATATTGTGTTAAATTTTGATGAAGAAATAATAAAAAATACCGCAACGGCAGCATTTGTTCTGAAGCGTCTCGGAAAAAAGTAGAATTGCGCTGCCCCTCATAACTCGGCGCTGGATCATTTGAAATCAAATTAAAGTTTTTCACTTTTTGGGAACACTTTTGAGGGAAAACGCTGTTTTTTGCGAAATAATTGTTTAATTTGTTGTTGTAAAATGAAAAATATTAACAAATTTAAAAAAAACTGTTGTTGTTGTTGTTGTAACGACAAAAACACTCCCCGAAGGTTTTGGGGAGTGCTGTTGAACTGACAGTCCTTGGCCGGATATGAATCCGGTACGCTCCGGTACTCCCTTGCGCTACTGCCCGACTGTCGTGGTAGCGATTTATGACCAGTGGAAACTTCTAGGTCATGTCACCCCTCCTTCCGTAAGGAAAGAGAGATGGGTAATGAGAGGTGAGAGGCATCATATCCGTAGATCAACCATCGAGTTGCCCGTCATTACCTTTGTGCATATTAGTCTACCTTGGGCATATTCTAAGCCCCTAACCCGCAGGGGTGATTTGAAAAAACTCGCCAGCGTTACCTCGTAAATTGTGTACAGAAAGTGTTCAAAATTTCAAAAGAATCGGTGCAGTAGTTTTGAAGTTATGTAGGGCACCGACTTTGAAAACGAGAGTTTTGGGAAAAACGATTCAAAGTTTTGAACACTAAAAAATTTGGGATGGAACGTTCATAAGTGTGTTCTATCGGCTTACCTCACACTGAATCATCGATGCCACGTCCATAAAGGATGTTGCTATCATCCACGATGTCTAAAGCATATTTTTGCTTCTATCTACGACGAAAAGATAGGGGTTAAGGTAAGGTATTATATAGAGAGCGAAACAGCTGCCTGGTAACAATAGCGCGCTCGCGTCAGCTAGGTAGAAAAATTCGGCAGGTAGAAAAATACTCATAACGTCGTCAATTTTGCTCTGATCGGCTTGAAATTTAGACATAATATTCTTGAGATATTATGCTTTCAGTTGAAAAGAAATGCAAAAAAAAAATTTTAAAACCCTACCCTACCTTATATGCTGTAGCAAGCGGTCAACAGAAAAGAGAGTACTAAAGGTGCAGTGCATCAAGACTTTGAAACTGATTAGGCAGCACGCTCCTTACTCCTTCTAATAGTGCTTTTGCCATTAAAACGCACAACAATAACAAAATATACCCTACAAAAAATCGTGCGACTGATCGCCAAAGAGAGTGATCCGGGATCAATATGCTTTCGTTTACAGTGAGCTACAATTGATGCCAACTATTACCTTATAGGCATAGTTGAGATAAGTCGATTTTAATTTGTGAAGCCTACTTTTAGGTGTTGTCCCACACTAGTCTTTTGGGCATGAAAGGGACCAATTACTCTCTTCATAGGACATGCTCAAACAAAAGGGATCACTTCAACCCATACAAAGAGACCAAAACTTACATTGGTCGCATGCTTCTTTGCGACTCATCCCGGTTCATCCTAGACTAATCCCTTTTTTGCACGGTAATTACTACAGGAAGATGTGCTTTTGTAAGAACTTGGTTCAGATTGCGTCTTCAAATTATAACATGGAACCAATTTTCCCTAGTTAAAATATTTAAAGTTCCTTAAATGCATATGTATATTTATAGAAAAGCGAGCTTTAAATAGATATTTCCCCTGCCGTCTGTGAAGCATCCGTTTCTTGCTAAACAAATTTAAATGTAAACGCACGAAATCACATTCAAAGCAGAGCAAACTGCTGGCAGAAGTAAAACGCTACTAAACATACAAATTAGGTTGACCAAGGACGAGATGGTAACGTTTGCGACAGACTCACTTAATGTCGTCTTTAAAATCGTTAGAAAAGTTTTGCATTTCAAGACAAACAAGGACAAGGCTAAAGACCAGACAAGCGAAATTTTTGTTAAAAATAAAAATTTAAGAAAAGAAATAAAAATATGCAATTTGTGTGTTTGTGTGTATATTTGATGCTGTAAAAAGACAAAAATTAAAGTGGAAATGTTTTTCAGCTCAAGTAAACACTATCGCTTATTGTGAAAGAGAGAGATTTTCTTTGCTGTCACTACTTGACATACACACACAATCCGATTGACATTTAAAGCTTTAACTGCTACTCAAGCTCCCACATTTTATTACGCCAAATGTGGTATTGAGTGACGCAGTAGACATTTTCAACTTCAAAGTGTAAGAATCGAATTTCAGACAAATGTAAATAAACGCTTGAAGAAGTAAAGTAATAATATTAAGGATAAGAGAGGGAGAGATAAAAAGATTTAAAAATAAATAAGCGATCGAAAAAGTATATAGACATAAAAATAAGCAATTGATAAAGCAACGAAAGTTTTCGTCTTAACTATACTTTCGACTGAGAACCCACATAAAAAGCAAGGAGTGGGAGCAATAGGATTTGACGCAAAGTGCCATAGACTGTCAACGACTGCCTTAATGCCAAGATCAAAGTCGTAAACTCAAGCAGGCTATGCGCAAATTTGATTGAGTACTTGTGTAAATTAGTAACAGCGTCGCTACATTAACATAACCTAGAAAAGTAAAAGTGAGTTAAGCATTAGGAGGTGTAGCTATTAAATGTGGTTGGAGGGGAAAGTAATTTTTGGCGCCAAAAAATACGCCAAGTAAACTGCAGCGATTTATTTTTCTTAACAAATTTTGTTTTCAATACTTTTCTATTATTTAAAGCGAGTTCTTGGAGTCATGATAGTAAGCTGGAGATTTGGCTTAAGCATTATGATAAATTTGGTTTGCATAATTTTAGGCGCGTTACAAAAAATATTTTACTTTTCGATCAAGAGAATTGAAATTGATATTGCATGATAAATATTTAAGCATGTTGTCTTAAGATTGCGACAAAAGTTATTGAATGAACCTTTATTCAGTTTCGCTAGGGGCGCTAAGACTCGGTCTGATTTTGCTAGCACGTACTCGAAATATGAAAACCCGAGCTATATTACAAGAAATAATCTTATTAAAATCATTGGTCTGAGCTTGAAACTTTGCGCGTTGATTTCTACAAGGTGGCGCAAAAGTAATCTTCCTATCAGAAAATGCTATAAATTTTGCGATTGGCCCCTAAAGTCCGTTCTGTTTTGACATTTGTGTAGTAAACACATGCGAAATACACGCTAATAAACAATGTTACGCTACACTGCTCCAGAACGCGGAATATTGCTGACTATTTATTTGACCAATAATCGGTCGGGGCCAAACGGTTACTGTAAATGGTGAGCGCTACAGAGCAATGATCAACGAGTTCTTTTTGCCGCAACTTGATGAATTGGGATTGGGAAACATGTGGTTCCAACAAGACGGTGCAACAGCACACACTGCACGTGCCACAACCGATATGCTGAACATCGAAAGCTTACTTTTGCGCCACCTTGTATTAACAAAATCTGCAGGCTCGCTAGGTGAATATAGCTTACTTTTAGGCATGAATTGCATTTAAAAAATTGAAAAATAATATCGGTAGGTTTGTGACAAGAAATCTTGATATGTGGGAGCTCAGAACCGATATTTATAAAATTAAGGTCAACAACCCTTAAAAGCTGTTTGGTGAAATTTTGAACTTCCAACAAAGGCAGCCACTGAGCCTATCCTTAGCCAGCTGACGTTAATTAGAACTGCCAAGTAATCGCAGATCGTTCTCCACTTGGTCTTTCAAAAGGAGTAGGTGCCTCCCTCTTCCTTTGTTTTCATACGTGGGTTCCGACAAGCATCTTCTTCCATTCGCATTACAAGCCAACCTAACCTCTGGATTTTGATTCGTTGGACTAGGTCGATGTCTGCGTGGAACTCATACAACGCATCATTAAATATTTTGTGGTAAACACCGTCTGCATAACGTATAGGTCCGTAAATCCTTCGAAAACTCATCTGTGGCCCACTCTATGTGAAATCTTGTTTAGTTTCAAACGGCTCGGAGAGGTCCTTTCCGATTCTGACTGAGCTGGTGGTGTTGCTCAACGTCGTTTCGCTGGGAAACCAGATTCAGGCATAGCGGCATATCCTTTTCGTTCTATCGAAAGCGGCTTAAAAATCCACAAAGAGGTGATGTGCGTCAATTATTTTCTCATGGGTTTTTTCCAAGATTTGGCGTATTGTAAAAATATGGTAGATGGTAGATTTATGCTATATATAGGTTTTCTCCGCAGTTCGCTTTTTTCAAATTCCTCAAAGCTAAGCTTATCCCTTTTTAACTCGCAAATATAAATATGTATAAATATTTCAAATTTAATGTTTATCATTTATGGTGCGTAATTCTGTCATCCATGCAATCAAAACTAATTTTGTGCTCCTAAAACCCCAACAGCGAAGCCACATATCAAACAAATTAAAGGCTCAAATGTAAACAAATTGTATAGTGGCATTTTAGGTTGTTGTTTGTATGATGTTGCTGAAGGCAGCATACAAAGAGAACTACAAAATCGTATTAAAAAGCATGCATTGTAGGGAAGGGCTTTATACGAAACTTCTAGTTTCTGCCCTGTATGCAAGAAAGCGCCATATTCAAAACTTTAAACTTTAAAAGCTTACTATGAACGCCTTAAAGTATGCAAGGTTTTGGAACTTTGCTCTCATGCGACCTGGGTTAGAACGATATTTCAAAACCGCATATATGTTTTTAGCACCCTGCAAAAAAAGCGATTAGTCTAGGCTGAATCCGGGATGAGTCGCAAAGGAGCATGCGGCCAATGCCAGTTTTGATCCCTTTGTATGGGTTTTACATGCTCAAAAGCATAGTATCGGACATATTCCTTTTATTCCCCAACGGGTACGGTCGGACAAGTTCACATTCAACAGCTAAATGTAGGCTATGGAAATTAAAATCACCTTATGCTAACTATGCCTATAACGGAATAGTTGGGATCAATTGTAGCCCACTGTAGAAGAAAGATATTGATCCCAGATCACTCCGCTTAGAGTTCAGTCGCACGATTTTTTGCAGGGGAGGGTTTCTAATACAAGTAGGAGTTATTACTGGAAGTTGGTGCCATAACAGTAATTTCATAAAAATAGTTGTAATTGTTGCATGCTTTTAGGCGCAACTGATATTATGTTAAGTGCTAATAGTTACACAGCTATAAATGAGATTTAAATGATTTGAGCTTTTATGTGTAGTGTATTGCAAGTCAAAAATTTCTTAGAGGGGTTTTTTGTATAAATAGCATTCACAAGAAGTGCCTTAAGCACGTAATAGAAGTTTGTTGCGGATATATATACAGCTACCGATGCTTGTATATAAGAAGAAGACCATATCTGTAGGGTATTGAACAACGAAAAGAGCAAAGTTGTTGACTACGCGACAGAAACAACTGTTTGTGACATATTTTCCACCTGCGGTTTAGCATGAAATTTCCTTAGACAATTTGTTTAGATAAATAAAAGCGACAACTATACTTATAAAAACGTATAACAATAATGATTATAACAAAAACAAAAACATCTGTTAAAAGTGAACAGAAACAAAGAAAACAGAATAATATTAAAAGGAGCTAAAAAGAAAGAGAAGGCTAAATATTTTGCATTAACTGCTTTTGGCATAGACACAGGCCGACCAACATTAACCTAGCTAAGTACAGCAACACACATACTACGAAGCGTGCATTTACTTCAACGCCTTAAACCACAATACGAGTACGCTTACTACCTACAGCGCAAGTAGCATGAGCCAACTGCCGTAAAGATAAAAGCCATAAACAGTTCAAAATGTTGGCGGAAATCATTTGGCACCTACAACAGCAAGTTCAACGAGTTGAATTTAACTGCGGAAATTCATAAAAAAGTGTAGCGTTATTTTAGGCGTTGAGGCGTGAAAGTGCTGTGTAAATTGCAAATGAACGTATTTAAAAGAACTGAGAGTACGCTGCTTGTGTGAACTGACAAAGGATACATGTTGCCACATAACTTCCGCAATATTCAACCACAACAACAACATAGTATTTACATGTAACCAACAAGCTTTTACGGATATCCTGCTGACGCACACAGAAGTTGGCTGCATATGTGTGTGTGTGTGTTTGTATATAAATTTTGATAAATCCCTACCAACCATGGCTAACCGTGGTGAAATTCTGATTCCACAAATTCACTTCATTGGCTACTGCTACAATTGATCCCAACTATTCCGTTGTAGGCAAAGTAAGGGTAAGTCGATTTTAAATTTTGAAGCCTACTTTTAGGTGAGGAAAGTGAACTCGTTTGATCTTACCCGTACCTATCATTCATGGCTAACCGTGGTGAAGCTTTGATTCCACAAATTCACGAATTTTTACTTACACCATCGCACATTTTTAGAATCTGTATGGAAAACAGCAAGTGCCTAAAAGTATGCAATCACATCTACACGGAAAAACATTTTCAACATGGTTGAAAAGTGAACCTCGCCGAACAAAATTTCCCACTTTTTTATCCACTTATTTGGTACACTGTTTATCCTAATTTTTAGCCACCGCTGGTTGGCAGGGATGATGCATGCTTACTAAGCATGTATGTTACTCATTTGGCAAGCGTGTGGCTTAAAACTCCATTAAACACATTGCAACTGCTAGAGCAGCTTAAACGCGAAAAATGGTGCATATTTGTTGGCGCTTTTGCTACTGCCATGAGCTACTTTCGCTTGCTTCAAGCTTTAATTTGCTAGTTGACTGATTAATATATGCGGTGGGCATTTTCGGGGAGGATATAGCGAATTATGCTAACAAGGATAGCAGCAACCAAACAGATATTGAACACAGCAGGCGACGCCCAATAAAGCAAGCAAGTGTGTGTGTGTGTTTGCTTAACTCTGTATCGCATAGTTTTCTTTTGATTAGCTTAATCATGTAATAAAATGCTTTGCATATTTATATGGGATCACGCTTGACAAGCTGCCATGTGGTATCCGGTTACTACACATTCATATGCAAGCAAGTGCTCTGGCTGTGCGTTCAATGGAATTTTGTGAATTTTAATTTGTCCCATTAGCTATGCGCAGTATTTGAGTTGCTATTGAAGTCTTGCTCAAGTTAATTTTGTGGTTGCCATGTGGCTTTCAGTGAGGAAAGACTACAACGCAGATTACACAAAAAATCTAGTGCAAGTCAGCTGAAGTGCGTCGGGATCCGCGTCACAAAAGCATTTTGTTTCAATATGGCGTACAAGTACTTTCAACAAAAAAAGAAAAGAATTCTTTGATGTCAAAGCAAAATTTCAACAAGTTAAAATTAACTATTGGATATTGATTGAATACTAAAAAGCTGCAAACAGCCTTGGCGTACTCATGGCACTACTTTTGAGAAAATTTTTTTGAATAAAAGGACTTTTTATCTACCAACCATGGCTAACAGTGGAGAAACTCTGATTCCACAAAATTCACAAAATTTTTTAATAACACCAAAGCATATTTTTGGAAATCAACCCTGCAAATAAAAGGCATTAGACTAGAATGAAACCGGGATGAGTCGCAAAGGAGCACGCGGCCAATGCTAGTTTTGATCTCTTTGTATGGGTCTTTCTTGCTCCAAATGATAGTGTCGGACAGATTCCTTTTATTCCCCAACAGGTACGATCGGACAAGTTTGCTTTCAACACCTAAAAGTAGGCAACAGAAATTAAATTCGACATATCCCAACTATGTCTATAACGGAAAAGTGGGGATCAATTGTAGGCCACTGTAGACGAAAGGTATTTATCCCAGTTCACTCCCTTAAGAGATCAGTCGCACGATTTTTTGCAGAGAACAAATGCCTAAAAGTATGCATTCACACGTACACGAAAAAAGTGAACCTCGGCGAACAAAATTGCCCACTTTTTTATCCACTTGTTTGTTTGCTGGTTGGCAGGGTTATCGCGGCAGGCCAAAATTATGAAATGTAAAGTCACATGCTGCCAGTATGACCAGCATGACCAGCATGCAGAGGACATTAACCGTTGCCTGCTTTCGGCCTCACATAGTTTGCCTAGCAATTTTTGTAAATTGAGATTTAGATTAGATTTAACAGTAAGAGTCAATCCTTGATGGTAGTAGTTTAAATTATTTCGGTTATTAATTGACTACTATCATTAGTGTTCAGAGATATGCACATTTGTTTATAAACTGATCGTACCCTTACACATTTCTGGGATTTTCCGCGAAAGGCTGAACATCCAATTTCGCTCAAAAAAAATTCACATGAGTTACCCCAAACAAAATAAATGTAGTATACTTTCAGGCGCATGCTAAGTCTTCCACAAATTTCTTGCTTGGGAGAAGGGTTAGCTTTTGGTAAAACTAACTTCCGGAAACCTCGATTTTGTGGATAAATTGGAAGAAATGCGTATTCTAAATATTATCTGTTTAGTAAAGTTGTAGTCTTAGTCCGAAAAACAACAACCCAGCTATTAAAAAACCATCTGGACAATCCCGTGAAAGAAGTAGTAGTATTCTATGAAGATAATCGTACTCAAAAATATTTTTGAAAAATACCTTATCTCAACTGATTATGTATTCAAGGGTGTTAATCAGGGCTGCGCAATCCGTATACACTTGAAGCCCTTGTTTTTGTTTTGCCTTTAAATATAGGCACAGATACAAATTTACACTTTAAATACAAAAAAAAATGTTCAAAGCACTCCCATATGCCCTCACATATAAATACCAGAGACATAAAAATTATAAGTTTTATCGCAAAAACGTTGCTTCATAACAATTATTCTATGAAGAAAAAAATTAATTTTTCAAATAAGAGTTATACGTCAACTTTTTTTTTTTTTTTTTGGGGATAAGAGTTATTTGTCAACGTTTATTTTTTACGTTGCTTGATAACTGTTATAGATGAGAAATACTTTTTTTCGTTGCCAAAAAAAAATTTTTATTTGAAATAAATTTTTGTATTTGTTTCATTTTAGTTTTTAGATGATATGTAGTATATATTTTTTTCTCAGCAACTCAACGTTAAACTTTTCGTTATCTTATAACCGCCGTTAATTCACATTTTACTTGAAATGTTCGGTTAACCGCCAAGCCGATTTTGACGGTCCAACATATGTATCTCTCCAGTTCGTTTTCATTGGAAATCGGTATCCAATTGGTCTTTCGATCGATAAGAATACCTGCAGAGCATCTTTGGTCATTCGCACAGCATGACCTAGCCAGTGAAGAAGAACTGATCCCTGCATAATCTAAGCACCTTACCACCAGGTCGCCATTCTTAATTTTCAGGAGTTCGTTCCGATTTAAATCCTTCAGCAATTCACCCGGAGAAATCTTCTCCCTCCTCTGGTAAAGTTGCGGTAGTGTTCACACACACCAAAAGGGAAAAAAATACTCCGTTTCACTATCCAAAGAATGCTCCCTAAGGAGTATCAGAGTACTCCAAAACTTATCCTCATTCATATAAAAAGGTGGTACAATTTACATGGCAATGTCCGGTGATAGGATCACCTAATCCATCTCGGAGTACTCCATTTCTTTGCTTTTCAATACTCCATGGAGCACCTACACGAGACTACAAAATGCTCCCAAAAGACTACTCCATAAAGTATTCAACACCAAATCGAGATAAAGAGTAGGTGGTCCTCAAAATTACATATACTCCCTCTCTCACTTTGGGGTAGAATACTCCATAGAGTAATCTTTTGACAACATTTTCAAAGTACTGTCACGTAGGTGCTCCATAGACTACTCAGAAGCAAAGTAAAGGGTACTCCGACGTTTGGAGCCGGTATTTTCTCGGAGTCTCCAGACATGTCAGCAATGTGATTCAAGCAGAAGTTCTTGCGATCTCGCAAGCCTGCATATCACGCAGGTACATAACTGGTTAAGTCAGGATCTTTTCAGACAGCCAATCAGCAATAAAGGCAATAAAAGCGCCACATACCAGTTCGAATGTAGTGCATGCATGGAAGCAGATTTTTGCTGCCATCTCAAGTCGTCTGCAACTGAAAAGTGTGTTCCATAAAATTGTGACTGTATCGATAACCGTACCAATGTATTGGTGGTTTTCAGTGTAGTTTTTTTTTCTTGAAACACATGGGAAATATGCATAGATGAATCTTTCAAGGGTTTTCTCCCAAATATATTTTAACAAAGTTTTGCTAAGCATAGCCTTAGACAGCATTTGCCAATCCACACGACTGAATTTCAGTTCCCAAAATTATGTTTTAGATCCCAAAAGCAGCAGACCGTGAGGACATAAATCACTCCAAAAAGCTTCGTATAGAAGTCGTTTTGGAGTCCAATATGTGTTGATTATGAGGCAAAAAGGTATTTTATATGACTCCTAATCAGGCTCATATGATATATGAAATTCGGATCATATCGCACTACACTCGCAAGATGGGAAATACCTTCATTTCTGACTCATAAATGAGCTCATAAACAGCGTAAACGCTCCAATTTGGGACTCCTTTCTGACTCATTTACGACTCTTATGGTTTGCTAGGAAAGTGCAAATAGAAAATTTTTTTTGAGTATACAAACCTTCAAGAGAAGTATTTTTTACAATATTTCGATCCATCAGGGTTCATATTTAGGATAGTATGAATGAAATTTAATTTTGGTGGTCACTCTAGGGTTAAAATTTAGTTTTATTATTTTTTTTTAAAACAGAGACCAAAATGATATATTGGTGATAGGGCTGAAGTATTTAAATGTTCCAAATAATTTTAATAGCTTTTGTAAAAAAAATTTTCCTGAGCATGCAGGAATATATTGGTCCATGGGTAAAAATCTTTCATGCAGAGTAGAACGTCGCTCCCCTAAAGCTGACACAAAGATTGTTGCATTTATAAATATAATAAATAAAAATAAATTAAAATCTGGCGATATATACATACCTCCAGCAAGTTTGTTTCTCCCAATTTGTGATCTGCGATAATCCTAAATAACAACATCTCCTCAGTAAAATGTTGTACAGTTCGACGAATTTTTCAAATTGCGTTTCTACAAGAGCGCAATCTTACGGATGTTTCAAAATATGAGAAATGATCAAACGGAGCAACTAATAAAAATTCCAAAGTGTGAGTTGTTGAAACGACTTTACGGCTGCTGAGACATTTGCCAAAACAACTGACCTGACCTGACTACAACGTGAAAAGTTTAAGGCCAATAGACAAATTGAACACTTACAACACTAACACTGGCCTTGCTGAAGAAAAATTGGCGAAGTGAGCAGGGTGAGCAAAATGTGGTACGCATGGCGCATGTTGAATGCGGCGTACTTTAAAGTGACAAAAGGGAAAAGTAAAGGCAGCTGTAATCTGGAAAAGTGCACAAAGTCAATTGCAGGCAAGTGAAGCGTTTGGAAATGGCTTCAAAGATATTATGAAGCTTCTATATGGGTTGAGTTGTTACTTGCTTTCTTGTTGGTCAACAAACTTGCTTGCTTCTTGGCAAACGTTTCCAAAAATTGCAGCTTCACTACACGACAAGCGTACAGATTGCTGCAAATGCAGGAAATGCTGGCATTAAAATGTGCAAGGAAGCACCGAAAGCGATGCACATTGACGGAGTGTGCATGTGAAAAATAAGAACTTAGGATGGCATAAACATGTTTATCTAAGCAAATGAGCTCATGCTAAGGAGTAGGTGCGTAGTTCCAAACATACACAATCTAGCTTGAATACTTACAAATAATACAAGTTCAGTGTTTACAATTTGATTTAATGGCTTGGAAAATTAGAAAATAATTGCATATCAGTTTCCACCTTTATCACAAAGATAAATAGAAATTAATGTGAATGTGTGCAAGGAGATGTGGAGCAAAGATACTTCACTGGTAAAAATCATCCGACTGATCTCTAAAGAGAGTGATCCGCGATCAATTACATTCGGTTACAATGGATCCCAACTATTCCGTTATAGGCATAATTATAATTTCTGTAGCCTACTTTGATGTGTTGAAAGTAAACTGGTCCGAACGTACCCGTAGGGGAACAAAGGGAGTCTCTCCGACACTACCCTTTTGGGCATGAAAGGACCAATTGGTCTGTTCATAGCGCATGCTCAAACAAAAGAGATCACTTCTACCCATGCAAAGAGATCAAAACTGCCATTGGTCATATGCTCCTTTGCGACTCATGCCTTTGAACAGAAATATGCAGAGCTTAACACTTGCTTTCCATTTTCTGAGCAAATGTCCTACTTGTATCTGACTTTCAGCTTTATATAAGGGCTGAAGTTAATTAAAAAAACCAACAATATAATAAAAAAGTGTCCTAATATAAAGGCACTACAAGTATTTCCACGAAAGCTGTGTCTACTGGTGAAATGACTCTGATCTTACCCAACCAAGAACTATTATTTCGACACAACTCTGCTTAATCCTCAAAGGCGAAGTACTACAACAACAATAAGAAAATAC
This sequence comes from Merzomyia westermanni, assembly GCA_949987695.1. NCBI lineage: Eukaryota > Metazoa > Arthropoda > Insecta > Diptera > Tephritidae > Merzomyia > Merzomyia westermanni. Next base: position 183,130,960 of record OX465289.1, read on the forward strand.
TCAAGTGGGGGGTTACATTCAATTACTTACAATTTTGTTTGACGATCTCAACTTTATTAAAAAGTAAACGAATTACTAGACCAGTGATGCTCATACACATTTAATTAAACTAGCGATCGCCCAGTGGATGAAATTCAACCACAAAACTTTATTTCATCTTAATTACTTTCTACTAATTTCATTCGGCTTCTTTTCTTTCCTTTCTCGGCTGTTCCTTTCCTTTAGTATATTTTCATTTTCTTTGATTCCCCCTTCTCTCTGGAGTCTCTATTTGTATTTTTTTGTTGTCTTCTATTTTATTGCTTCCTTTTCTTGCTTATCCCTTCCCTTCTTCTGCTCTCCTTTACTTTTACCTTCCTGTCCGTTCCGTTCCTTTCTTTTCCTTTCCTTTCCTTTCTTTTCCTTTCATCTCCTTTCCGTTAGTTTCCGTTCATTTTCTTACCTTTGCTTTTCTTATTGTATTTTATTTTATTTCAATTCACAAAAACCTAACCACAAAAAATACAAAAACAAAACTACGGTATTGAATACTCTTTATGAATAATCAATTATTTTGTTTCTGTAAATACTGTTTTTTATCATAAATAAAGTCTACACATTTGTTCAAGTTCTTGCTTGCTTAATCCCTTTAACGGAAATATTTCTCAGGAGTATCAGAGTACATACTACAACACTTATCCTCCTTCATATGGCAATGTCCTAGGATTCGATCATATACTCCATCGCGGAGTACTCTATTTCTTTGCTTCTGAATACTTCATAGAGGACCTATGCGGGGTACTTTCCAAATGCTTCCAAAAGTATTACTCCATAAAGTATTCAACAACAAAGCGAGAGAGGCAGCAGTTGTACTTTTGAGGACCATCACAACAAAGTAACAACAACTAAAGCAAAAATGCATGACGTTTACGCACACAACTGCGGCTCTATAGTGCGAATACATGTTTGGCATTTGTGTTGGTGTCATTTTTAAACTAATTTTTTCTATATTATAATTAATTTTGTTTAAGTTTTTTTCATTGGTGGCATTGCAGTTTGGCCATACCTATCCATACATATCTAATTGTTAATACCTTAGATGTATAGTTTGGCCATAAATTTAAATGATCGTAATCAGCGGGTGAGATGAAATCACGAAACGAGAACATGCCGGCAGCCAGCAGGGTGGGGTACAATCGGCATTGCTGTGTAACTCGGATCTTTACAAGCCGCGTAAGTACTTTTAAGAGGGCCATCAAAGCGCAGAGCGCTAATGAGCCTCTGCGCTTGGTAATTCATGTCTGGGCCAACGAAGTCGGACTGAGCACAATAGCTGATAAGATCGGTTTAACGCTACATGCCAGAAAATAAGTGCCGAATTGGAAGTCGAAACTGAGAGGTACTGGAAGGGTTGCTACTACAGAAGTATGTCATGGAAACCACTATTGAGTCTGAGGGTTGAAAAGAAATGAAGGAGTACTAGAGAGGTATAATATAATGACGGTGGGATCTATAAATCAGTAACGAGACAGAATAAATTTAAGAAAGTCTTGCGCACGGCACATGAATTGCTACGTCGATAATCAGTCGGATTTCAAGGCCATTGCTGCCAACAGTTGAAATTCTAAATGAAGAACACTAAGGAAAAGAATGGAAGAAAAAGTATTCTGCCTCCTTAATTCAAAATATTGTTAAAAAAAAGTTTTGTCGAAGAATTTGAGTGAGGAAGGTTTTAACTTTCAGTTTCAAAACCGTCCATGTAAAGGAGAACCTAATATAGCTTCACACAGGACGTTTGTTAAAAAAATTCTTAAATAAGGTGTTATAAAAAAAGTGCTAAAGTAAGGAGTTTTCAAAAAAATATTGAAGTAGGTTGATCTTACACTCAGGTCCCCGTTTTTACACTGCACCAAGAAATTTGTTTGTGTTCATTAATCTGTGTGATAGTTATGAAAAACTGCGCCCACGTGCTAGTAAATGAGCTACACTACTCAAAGTACATAGGGCATGCTTCAGTAAATCACTACAATATTAGTTTTGCTTCTGAGAACACTTTCACTCACAAACAAACGCAAAGTATTTATATTAAAATCCACTTTACAAACAAAAAATGTAAACTGAATGCAATAGCTTAATAAACACACTTCCTCAGCTTTTGCTATCTCCTGCTCGCTTGTAATAATCTTACACACAAAGCGTATAAGGAGCTCTTGAACTAACATTTTTAATTTTTGTTATTTCCTGCTGGCATTTTTTCAATTACCCTAGATCGCTTGCCATAAAGCATTAAAAGTAAGCAGCAATGATGGAAATGGCGTTGTTTAGCAGTAAAGTAGCTTGCTTATCTTTTACACTTAGACAATGCAAAATAGCAAAAAAAAAAGAACATAAAAAAAGCGAAGCATGTCTTTGATAAGCTAAAAGTTGAGAAAAAATAGAAGAAAGAAAGTGTGTTAGAGGATAAACCTACCAAGTGAAAGAAAAAAAAAAAAAATAGCACAGTGTTTAAGTAATAGAAAGTGAGTATGATTTTTCAGCATAAATAATATTTGTTTAACTTTTGTGAGATAGATAAAAGTTGATATAAACGAATATTGATACCAAGAAAATAAAGTCTGAAACCTAACAAAACATTTAATTGGAAAATCTCTTTTTATGGTAAAAGGCAATACCGCACTTTCGAAGTTGTTGGTTGTGGCCCACTGTGACGCGCTTCTCATGTCCAGCTAAGTTGCTCAACTAGCGTAGCAAGTAGAAGCTAAATTGCCAACGTAACTAACGCGCCCGACAAGTTTATCGCTTTCACTTTGCATACACACAGGCGCATAGTAATGCAAACTGGTTATAAGCAACGGGTCGGTAGTGGCAACTAAAACAAAACGGCATAATTAATGAGTTGCAACATGAGCCAACACAAAGCATGACAGAGACAGCCAACGCAAAGCGCGCCAGTGCTTACAACAGCTAAAGTAAACATAGAGCAGCTAGTTAAGGGGGCAGTGATAGTTTGAAAAGCGAGTAATGTATACCAATATACACACATAAACATACAACGAGTAATAAACTATTCATGTTTACCTTCAGCTGGAGACCAAAAAAGTAGTTAATTTCAATTAGAATAATTTCACAATGCGCTGTCTGCCTTCTTTACGCTGCTCTCCTTACTCTTGTGAGTGTAAGTATGTTTGTTGGTAGGTGCACTTGTTTACAAATTTGCACACTTTTGCTACGCATTTTAATGAAGTTTCACTGTTGCGGTTCGTGCGCCGCCCTTTCGTTCACTCCCTTGTGTCACCTCTTCGCTCTTGCATATCTTTTCCGTTAAAACTTCAACTCAGTTGACGCTGCATGTTACATTGTTATCACTGTTTGTCGTCGTAGTCTGCAGCATTGTTATTGTTGTTGCTGCTAATATTTGCACTTAACGGTAAAGTGTTAAAAATCGGATTAGAGCGCTTTGTTAAAAGGCAAAAAGTTGAGCGGAAATTGCAAAGTTATTATAATAGAAGTAAAGAAAAACTGTTACCGAATGCGTACGCAGAGTAGAATAGGGAGTGAACGTGCATATTAGTACGTGGAGGAATTTTCTTGCTCAAGGTGTAGAAAAACGATAATTTGGTGTATTAAATGGGGGGAGTTTATATGTAACTCACATATCCATGTAACTAGTGTATGTATATTTTCCTTTCTTTGGTAAGGAAGGTGAAACTACTGAGATCGAGAATTTGCTTAGATTATAGTTTTAAGGATTTCGGTACTCAGTAAAATTTGGCAACGGCATTTGTGACATTAGTTGTGTTGCGATGTAAGAGGGAATCCCACAATCAATAGTGGAATCAAAAAAAATCCTAAAATTAATAAATTGAAGCGTCACAAAGTAGTGAATTTCACGACTAAAGAGGTGAATATTTGCAGATGAAAAATGCTTAATGAACAACAAAATAGCTAAAATTGTCAATAAGTTAAAGAGAAGTTGGCGAATGTAGTGAAAAAAGTTAGTGACCATTGAAGAAGACTAAAACTAGTTTTGGTGTTATTTGTCCTGAGACTTGACTCTTTCATCCTTGGTATTGCAGGCCAACGCACCACTCACTATATTTTTGATAAGGTTCTCCAGTTTTATTTGAACAGCTCGATGCATGCAGCTCCTACTGAGTTTTAAACTTTTTCTATTGCACTGTGATCTGGTTGCGGCTATTGCTCAAGTTTAAAGTAAGAAGCTCACAGAGAAGTTACTTGAAAATATCAATTGTTGACAAATGTTCTGAATACCGTGCAAAAAATCGTGCGACTGATCGCTAAAGAGAGTGATTCGCGATCCAATCCACATAAGTTTCGTCTACAGTGGGCTACAATTGATCCCAACTATTCCATAGTAGGGGTAAGTCGATTTTAATTTCTGTAGCCTACTTTTAGGTGTTGAAAGTGAACCTGTCTGACTGTAACCGTGGGAACAAAGGGAATCTGTCCGAAACTAGCCTTTTGGGCATGAAAGGGACCAATTAGTCTCTTCATAGGACGTGCTCAAACAAAAGGGATCACTTCAACCCATACAAAGACATCAAAACTGGCATTGGTCGCATGCTCCCTTGCGCCTCATCCCGGCGGATCCCGGATTCATCCTAGACTAATCGCATTTTTTGCAGCGTATATTGATTCGTATGCCACTTTGCGAATTTCTTTGCCAAATATCTTCCTTTGAAGATGTGAATAATGATCGTAGGAACACCTTTTACAAGAAAAATTTGTTGTAGCTATTTGCATTATGGAACTTGTTGGCTATATTTTACCTATCTTTATTTTTTTTGTTCGATAAACCATTAAGTACCCCATAACATAAAAAATTAAAAACAACAATTTTTGTTAGAGCAAAATAGCCAATCTAATGTAGCGTTTTTTCTAATTCAAACGTTAACATAACATATTCATGTCACACAAGGCTATAAGAGTATTTTTTACTTTCATCTGCAAATAAAACCTAGTACGATAGGTATAGGAAGATGAAAAAGGAGAGAAATGATGCGAGATGATCGTTCCCAAGGCAGTCGAAGTGGTGCCGTAAGGTGCTTGAACCGGAGCGTACCGGATTTATACCTGGCAAAGGACATTCATCATCAGTATAACCCTGTATGGTCCGTGACGTCACATTAAATAAATGGATGCGCCGACCAAACCGACAACAAGAGCAAATCATAAGGAAGAGTGCTTTAAAGAGGTAGGAAAAGATAAAGATGCAAAGGAAGGAATAAGGAAAGAAGACGAAGTTGGAAAAGAGGAATGGGTGCGAATGAGTAATAGTATAAGAAGAAGATAATGAAGTATAATATAAGAAGAGGAGAAATTGCAATCAGTAAATTTAAAAGGGCGAGACTGAGAAGTGTAAGGGAAAAGGTGAATTAAATTTGAAAAATATTTTTTTTTAATCAGTAATGATTAGAGGTGGAAAGACTATCTATATATGGCAGTGGTATTAATAGAAACTATCGACATAAACAGGAACATATATTACACTATAACCGATGCTATCGATATCAATGGCAACCAAAAGTCGATACAATAAATTTAAAAGGGCGGGACAAAAAAGCGTAGGGGGAGGTGAATTAGGAATGAATAGAGGTGGATAGACAAAATATATGTGGCAATAAGCGGAAAACCCTAAACACAGGACGAGATAGTACCAGCATTGCGTACTCCGTACTCAAATATCTGATCACACAAGGCTTTTGCTCGAAAATTGTGGATTTCATGGACAAAAAACCATATATCAATTCCATACATTTAATCTACAATTTCAACTTTCAAAGCGCTCTGCTGAAAAATTCAAACAAATTACTTTGGTAGTTTTCCTTTATTACCACAGATATGGCAATGGTATTGGACGACACTATCGACATAAGATCATTCTAAGAATTTTTTTTACGGGATTGACATCTATCTGAGTTGTTTTTAAATGAAAAGAAATACGCAGATATGAGTAGCAAACGAAAAAATAAATATCATGCATGGTATGTTACATGTGGCGTTTTCAAGACTTAAGCGACCAATTACGTCAAAAGTAATGCTTCCGAAAGAAAGGCAGAGACATAAAGAGAACATGGTGTGGAAGGAAGTGTTGGCTTAGATTTCATATGTATTAAATATAAAAATTTATGGATAGCAGTGATGTAACGATTGCCAATTTTTGAACATTCGCGATAGCGAATGCGAATATCCACTAATGATATTCGCGAGTGCGAATGCGTATATGCAGTTTTTGTTAAAATTTGTCGATAATTGTGTAGGGCTATGCGGTCTCGTTCGATAGACGTGCGTTTCGTTTGTTTTTTTGTTCGCGAATCGACATGTTGCCAAGACTCCTGGGCATTGTTTACTCCTACTTGTTTGACGTCTTCTTTTGCGAATCGGAGTGGAAGGCAGTGGAGGAAGGTACTCCATATACTATACTCCTGGGTACCCCTCTCGACATTTTTCATGGTACCGTCGACGAAGTTGTCTACGATGAGTTTTTATAAATATAATTAACTAGTGTTTCTGGCCAGAGTATAACTCTACAAGTAGCGCAACTTACTCCCAAGCCCCACAACACAAACCAACACAGGGTGGCTTGCATTCAATATTAAAACAAACTAATTTAAATAATATAATATTGAGCCATAAAATTCACATAATTGAAAATAAAGTAGTTCTAGCTCGCAGCTATTTTGATCCGAGACTGTGACTGCACAGTGATAGACATAGAGTAAGAGCAGTAGCTGTGTTCGGTGAGGTTAAAATTTTTACTGGAAACATTTGCAGCGAGAGAGCGCATTTTGACATTTCATTGGGAGAGAGAGTTGCAAGTTTTTGCTGAGGGAATTTCACTCAATAAAACTTGCAAGTGATAACAGCTGATAATGACATGGGAAAGCAACAACAAAAATTAAAAAATTTAAGCTACTAATCAGTCAAAATGGCAACAGATGTTTTGTTGCAAGTTTTTACTGACTCCTCTTCGGTGTTTCGAGAGAGTTTTATGTCATTCTCACTGTGCTGACACTTCTTTGCAAGTTTTGTCACTGAACACAGCTAATGACTATTGTTATCTTTGTTTTGGTTATGCCACTTTATTTGCAGTGTTCGAATGTTGCAAAAATTTACGAAAATTTTTAGTCAAATTATAACCATACCAATAGCAAAATAATTACCCACCTTTCCAAAAAACTACCAAAAATAACTATAAGTTTTGGTTTTTAAACGACATTTCTAAAGTAATTTCCTTTTACACACCAAAAGACAATATTCACATTTATTAAAATTGAGCATGCGAAACTTAAAGCAAGCCCATGAAGTTTCACGTTGCAATAAACATTAAAAACATTGGAGAAAAAGCATCTATTTTTGTAGTCTGCACGTATTTGTTTGTGTTATAAATTTAAATTCGCATCTGCATTCCTCTATCATCTAAATAACACAAATCACAGATTCAGTGGTTCATATTGACGAAGCCAAAACGTGATTGCGATTATTGCAACAGTGACTGAGAACGGGAGTATATTCTGTCAAAGCCTGTCAGTCACGGGGTTTTCTTTGAAGCTGTCCTGTGATTTATTGTTACATTTCAGTGGCTGAAGTTTAATTATTAACTGGAAAAATATGTTTAAAAAAAATTCATTTTTATTTTCTTGTTTGTTTAGATTACATATATTTATAGATAATCGTTGAATAATATATTTTTAGTTTGACCATATACTATTCGTTGAGTTACATTTTCATGCATTAAAAAACATTGGAAATAAATGGATTTTAGTCTTATTTACCTGGTATTATCTTCAAATTACTTTTTTTCTGATATTCATATTCGCAAAACATACGCAGAAATTTTGCGAATGCGAATGTCCAAAAACATGCGAATATTCGCGACATCACTGATGGATAGTTCTATTTTGACCGATATATGAAGCACTAACCGACAAAATAAACCAATGTGACCCTATTCTTTCTCGATTATTTTATAACAACCTACAGCCTCTAACCATACAATTCAGCAAGAAATCTTGAAAAATACTTGTCGAAAATATGGGGAAAAGTTTTTTGAGCTTCCACCAAGCAGTAGTTATGTGTATTCAAACTTTGTTACCAATAAAAAATATTAAACATCTTTTTACTATCACGAAAGCTCTGTTTGTGGTAAGTGTTCGATATGATTTTAAGATCTATTTTTGCATAGCACCACTGCATATAAACAGCCAGAATATCTTTACTGATGAGTATCTAACTAAAGCAAACTAATATGTATGCCAACTTATTAAAATGCGAACAAAGCTCGTTCGCCCAGGTACTGTATCATGAACTCCCTAAATGCAGTGATTTGATGTCCCATTACTGTTAAGTTGTTATGCTATAAAAATCACTTTAACCTCAAGAAAAATATCCAGCCACTTTATATAGTTATATTTACATATGTATTTGATACTAAATACAGCTCACTTAAACAGCAGTATGTAAAAGTAATGGAGATATAAATAAGCAATGAACATTCGCAACTGGTCAAGTTCACACTTTTTTCCACGAGCTTTAGCGGGAAGCAGGACGCTTTGATTGCGGCTCTTCCGGCTCACTCATTTGCAACTTTATAAACTGAAATAGCAAATCAATTATGGCTGTGGGCTTGAGAATGCTAGAAAGCGAATATACAATCCAATAATTGAAAGGAAATGCTCACATTTATATAAGGAATTACGAGCGTGTATGTGTTAGGAGTTATACATGTATTTAGCCTTTTAGTAGCTTGCTAGGTGTTCGTACATAAATGGGAAACCCTTAGAGAGCTTTTTTCTATCCCTAATTGAGTGGCTTTCAATAAAGTTTATGTAGTGCATATTCAATGTAAATGCTCATTGATTTGCTTTTAGCTGAATTGCCTTTTGTTTTTACACTTTATGATATTTTTTCGTTCCATACCTACTTCGTTTTCTGCTAAACCTTAACGGCCAGAGTACACTTAAAGCACCTTTGACTCAATCAATAGTGTCGCAATCAACTTTAACCTGTTGTTATAGAGTATTGTATCGTTTGTTGTTATTGTGGTCTTTGCTTTGCTGTCATTTTATTACGATTATGTGCTTCCTGAATTGCTCAAGGCAATCAAACTACATTCCACGTACTGTGATTGTAAATACGAATCTACATACTTATGTATGTATGTATGTAAATGAGAATCTGCCTGTTTAACCTTACGCTCTACGCACTCTTGGGTTGAAAGGCTGTAGCTTGAATTAGGCGTTTGCATAAAAAGGGGCATTTCCCTGTTTGTGCATATTTACTTATTTAACTTGTCTGTGATAGTAGTTGCCTCAGGGAACTGAACAAGTTTTCGTGTCTATAAAGTTTTTGCAAGAATGCGTTTGCAGTGCGTCGACTACAAAGTACAGTTAAGTAGATATGTATATGTTCTTACATATATATATAAAGTCACTCACATCCCAAAGTAAATGCGTTTATTCCCTGCGGCCGCCGTGGTGTGAAGTTAGTGTTGCCGGCCTACCACACCGAAGGTCCATGGTTCGAGCCCTGGTACAGGTAACATCAAAAGTGATTTGAAAAAAGTTTTTCAAAACGGGGTCGCCCCTCGGCAGTGGTTTGGCAAACTCTCCGAGTGTATTTCTGCCATGACAGGCTTCTCAGCAAAAATTCGTCTCCTTTGTAGATGCCGTTCGGAGTCGGCAAAAAACTGTAGGTCCCACCAATTTGTAGGGAAAATTCAAATCGGCACACCACAAATTGGAAGAGAAGCTTGGCGCAAAAATCTCTTAGGAGGTTTATGATGATATACCTGTTGTATATCGCGCCATAAAGAGAGAGAAATCAATGTATGTTATTTATGGTTGTGAACTAGAATTTCAGAATGAAATAGGAACTAGTTCGATCATCACCAGTTCAAATCATGGCAATTGAGTTAGATTTATAAGCCGCTATTAATTGTTATTGCTTATTTGAAGACTTTCATGTTTTATATACCGGTTCGAACAGACTCTTTATCAGATTTCCTTTGAACGGTATCCTATTTCAGTTTTTTTTACATAAAATTTTCATTCATTACAGGCGTTTTTCGGAATTTCTTTCTTTTCACTGCGAAAGAGAGTTTTGAAAAAAAGGTAGTTTTTGAAACATTCTCTGAGATAGAGGGTTGAAATAGGCAGTTTTCAAACCAGCAGCTGAGATAGCGCGATCTTTCACTCAGCCCATGATATACAATTTCAATATATATAATTTTAGTTTGATTTGGAACCAAAGAATTGGTACCGATAAACTTAAACTATATACGAGCCAAGGAATTTTTAAATGGCTCAAAATTATAAAAACTCGCATTTAATGCGCTTAATCTTGAGCGTGGATTTCTAAACTAGTTCGGATCAACACCGTTGCCCTACAATATCGCTTGTACATTGGACCAGTAGTAGTTTCGCTTGCATAAGAAGCACACTAGTTAAAACTTAAAAATTTTTCTGCTTTGTTTGCACGCAAAAATGAATCTATGTTTGTTTGTTGTTGCCTATTGCTCTCAATTAAGTAGTATGTGAGCGCGTTGCATATAATTTTATTGCTCTGTGCAATGGTAAATACAAATATCGTTGTATACCTTAAGGCGCTATTCCGTTTATGTCAGACGCATGCATGCATCCGTTCACTTTGATTGTTGGTTTGTAGTGCACATGAGCGTGTGTTGTTGTTGTAGCGATACGCATGTTGTGTCGATATGCTCTGAAGAGGTGAAAATCAAAACGTTCCAGCACTTCAAAAAATCTCAACATAATTTTCTGCTTTACACTTTTTATACCTTTCATGAACATGAAATGGTATTATAACTTTGGTCCGATGTTTGTAAGTATGAGAAGAAGAAGAGATAGAACTACCAATAAGTATACCGAAATGATCAGGGCGATGAGCTGAGTCGATTTAGCCATGTCCGTCTGTCTTCTTGTACGCAAACTAGTCCCTCAATTTTTAAGATATCTTGATGAAATTTGGTATGGAGCCGACATTTTGCATGAGATTAATCATTGCTCCCATACAATCAATAGTTTCGATAAATGGGTTTTGGACTATAAATTTTGCAATTAAAAAGCTAGGAACGTAAAACTTTGCAGGTTTAGTACTTATTATGTATGTAATGTGTGTAGTGAATATCAGCCAGATCGGACCTACACAACATATAGCTCCTATACAATCGATAGTTCCGATAAATGGGTTTTGGGCTATGTATCTTCAAATTAACAGTCTTGCAGAGTTTGTACTAATTGTAAGTAAGGATCGGACACTTAACACCGTGATGCATATTTATGAAAGGTATAAAGTCTTGGGCAAAGCCGAAGACAGCCCTTTCCTTACTTGCTCTGCACCTGGAGGCATGTAAAATGAGTGATTTTAATTTAAAGGAATTAAAGAAAGGTGAAAAAAGATGTGAAAAAAGTTGAAAAAAGAGAAGAAAGTAATCGATTACCGTTGCAGTCAATTACACTAAGCCACATTTACAGTATTAATCTTCGAAAGCAGGGAATCGACGGCAAGACGAAAATATGGTACTACATAAAAAATTTTATCTACTTAATAGTTCAAAATGAGTAGTCTATATAGTATATAAAAATCAATTGCTGATCGTTAGTCTCGCTAAACCTCGAGAACTGCTAGACCGATTTGGCAAGTTTTGGCTTCAAATTATTTGTGTAAGGCCATAGAAGGTTTACAAGGTTAATAAATATCAAAGTTGCATAGGGATAAGGCTACGGATAGGCAATACTTCTAGATTTATGCAGGTAAATTTCTGGGCAGGACAAAGTCTGCCGGGCCCTCTAGTTGTTAATAAAAATTGCAGTGAACCGCATAGGGTTTGGTTACAGTTCCGTACGCAAGAAACGCTACTAGTGTTGTTTCTTTATGTTAAATAAAAAGTTTCGTTTCTATACAAAGTTTTATTACAAGTCTTTGCAAAAAACAGAAGACTTTGCTTCCTGAACATTTTGCGTGATCCAAATTTGAGGAAGGTAGAGTGCCGAGGCTTAAAGCTACACTGAATTAAGTGCGTGGTTAACGGTTAGATGAACGATCATGAAAACGCGCATCTTCAGCTTTCTATGACGATCGGTGATCAACTAGTAGAAACGGCCTTCAGAACGCTTTGGAAGACTAAACGAAAAATCTGCAAAAACTTCCGATTTTAGCCTTACATCCAATGGCAAGATTTAATCGCTTACGCAAGAGTGAGGTTGGTTGTATGCGTGTATACCACTCTCTTAGGAATTCGGTGAGTGTTACGACGTTACACAAAACGCCCCTGCGGGTAAAGGGTTTAGAATATGCCCGAGGTAGGCATACCGGTCGTAAGAGGCGACTAATATGTACCAAAACAACAACAACAACGTTACACAAAACAGATATAAAGCAGATATAAAAAAAGATTTTTTTTATCTTATCTGCCACGGGACTTTCACTTGGGACCACCGCAGTACTACTTTAGAAGCATACATTTTTCAAATGGCCTATGATTTCTACTCTAGTGAAAGAATATACATATATTTCATATAATATAGCATTTTTATTACGCTCCTGAGGTTTCGTTACAAGTTTTTTCTCTATACCTAGCGTTTTTTTCTACAGTTCTGTTATTCTGATCAAATCTGTAGATGCTTTCGGTACAGGTTTTGTTTCTGCTGGAATCGTTGCAGGGATTTTGTTACTAGTTTTGTTACAAAGGAGTATCGTTTCTCACAGTTTCGTTACACGTTTTGGTATATATACAGTTTTGTTTCGTTAGTTACCTGTGGAACAATAATGAAACAGAAATGCGTTACAAGTCCCTGATCTTAAGTACAGTACTAGACAGCGCTGATGGTGTGGAGGTAGTGTTGCCGGCCTACCACACCGAAGGTCCATGGTTCGAGCCCTGGTACAGGTAACATCAAAAGTGATTTGAAAAAGTTTTTCAAAACGGGGTCGCCCCTCGGCAGTGGTTTGGCAAACTCTCCGAGTGTATTTCTGCCATGACAGGCTTCTCAGCAAAAATTCGTCTCCTTTGTAGATGCCGTTCGGAGTCGGCAAAAAACTGTAGGTCCCACCAATTTGTAGGGAAAAATTCAAATCGGCACACCACAAATTGGAAGAGAAGCTTGGCGCAAAAATCTCTTAGGAGGTTTATGATGATATACCTGTTGTATATCGCGCCATAGAGAGAGATAGCATTTTTATTACGCTCCTGAGGTTTCGTTACAAGTTTTTTCTCTATACCTAGCGTTTTTTTCTACAGTTCTGTTATTCTGATCAAATCTGTAGATGCTTTCGGTACAGGTTTTGTTTCTGCTGGAATCGTTGCAGGGATTTTGTTACTAGTTTTGTTCCAAAGGAGTATCGTTTCTCACAGTTACACGTTTTGGTATATATACGTCGGGTCGTATGGACGAAAGTTAACCGATATCGAGCCATCGATTCTTCGATATGTTTTGGACTCATGAAAAAAAAGTTCCACTACGCATGCCCAAAAAAATAATTTTCGAGCATGCGAAATTTCATTTGTTTGACTTTTTTCGACTTTGATTTTGAAGGTTTTTTTATGGCCTACAAAAAAATTTTCGAAAGTGGCGAAAGGGTCAATTTTTTTAAGGGGGTTTTCAGCATACATGCAAAAATGTTTTCGATGAAAACGAATTTGTCTCATATTTCCTGTCCCACTTAAAATTATGCGCTAAAATCGTTGTCGATAACGGTTTTTTGGCGATAAAATTTTTTTCAAAAACCGTTATCGCGTTACAAGTCCCTGATCTTAAGTACAGTACTAGACAGCGCTGATGTGCTCGTTGCAGTAGCGCAGGCGATAAGCATCTCATCCACTACTCATGCGGTCGCAAGTTCCAACGTAGGTCTTTGGACAATTAATTTATATTTTTTTCTCACTTTTTTTTTCATAAAATAAAATAAAATTTTTTTTAAACATACTCGTACATATATAAATACTTCTAATCCAAATTTTTTTTATTTGCATTTTTCCAATTTTTTTGCTTAATATTCTTAAGTTTTTTTTTGTTAACAGCGATTGCTTAGCTCTTTTTGTGGATTTCCGTTTGCTATATTGTTGTCGAAAAGAATTTTCAAAAAAGCAAATCCAAAGCGAACAGAATGCAACTCGAACAACGAATGCTTTCTACGCGAAAATTTCTTAGAGAGTGTGAACCTTTCACCTGAGTTAATACCTATCCATCCACCAAACGCATAGCATGACTAACTTTCCTCCTGATACTGGAGCGTAGTGTAAAAGGGAAGAAACTGAAGTATATCAAATAGAACCTATTCATTAAATGATTGAAAGGTAAAATGAAAACTGGGAATAAAATGCGGAAAGCTCGATTCACGTGACAAACATTACAGAAATAAACGCTGCTAAATGACAGGTTGCAACAGCAATTAAATTGTTATTATATACCGTTGAAAAAGCAAAAATGCAAATAGGAAATGCAATCGAGCGTTGGATATGGCAAAAAATAAGCGAAACGCCTATTGGTTAGAGAAGAAAATTAGCGATTGGGGGTTAGTGTTCGCCACAAACAGAAGGCGCAAAATGTAAATGGATTAATTTATTCAATAAAATATGAGCATGTGTTGGTAGTATTACACTCATCAAGCAATAAAAACAAAGGTCACATATCGTCGGTGACACTGCAAAACCGCTTATACTACTTTTATGTCAAAAACTTCCACAACCCGCGCCATTAAGATCTATTCATTTAATCTCAAGATAACTGCATGTTGGTTTGGAAAATAATTAAAATAATCGATTTTGACGGAAACTTTTTCCATAACGTCAATATTCGTCCTTAAATTAAGCAATTATTAGTTGAAGAACAGCCAAACTGAGATATCACTTACTCGGTTTTACATTTATTCGTTCGCGGTTTTGCAGTATCACCGACGATATACTCAGTATAAATATTGGAAATAATGATGCAGTATCGAACTGCTTCGTGTGATGCTTCTTCTACTCTTTGCCAATGTCGATCAAGTTGTATAGGTAAAGGCCGAACATAAGCCGGTGAACTCCTATAGTACAAGCGCAGAGAACAACAACAACCAAATTAAAAGAATTTGTTACAAAAACAGAAACAAATTACAACGCCAGGGTAACAGATAGCCGAATAGTTGGTTGACTTAAGGAACTGTGTTGGTGCTACTTAAAAATATAGAAGCACAATAAACCAGCAACTCAAAAATATTTTGAAATGATACAAGCAGCAACAACAACAAAGATAATCACCAAAATTTTGAAAGCCGCCCAGCCCATGAAATCAGAGCTAGAGATACCTAGTAATAAAAACAATTTAACAAAAAAAAAAAAATTAAAACAAAATAAGTAATAGCGTGCAACAAAGTATCGTAGTAGAAAAGTTCAAAGTTGCACATTGCAGTTGAAGTTAAGTTGTAGTTAAATATTGAAGTTCTGTATCGTGAGCTGAAGTTCAAGTGGAGTTGTTAAGTACTCGCTTTATAAGGGTTTTACACTTTGAAACATTGAGGGGTAGAAACAAAACTTATAAACTTCTGTTGCAATGACAGCAAACTTCAAAGCTTAAAAACTGTCGACAAACTATTGTATAAAAGGACAAACTACTGAGAGAGGTGCATTTGAAATGTACACTTCATTTATCAAAGCAGGGTTTTCTGTTGAAGAGAAGGGAAGGTGAATTTGCTAATATTTTGATTGAGTGCAATTGAAAAGTATTTGGTTTGGCTTTAGAGTTTTGATATACACTTTTATTATTTATTTATTTCTTGCTCTATGCGAGAAAGTGTAGTTGTCGATGGACAGAGTATTTGTGGAAAGTGGTGCTTGCGTTTTAAATTGAAACAAAGAGGTTTTGAAAAATTCTTTTAAGTGCTCATGTCTACTTTTTTCTTCTCAGCGATAAGTGGCTTAAATTGAAGACATCAAAGGAGCTAATGTCATTCTATACCTGGGGTCCTGGGGTTTCTGTTTCATCGGATATCGACTGAGAAACCTTTTGGTTAGGATTTCCATTTTTCATACGCATAGCAAGACCTAGCCAGCGACGCTGCACTATACTATGACCTATTTAATGCCAGTTCAGGAAACTGTTACTAAAATCAAAAATACCATAAGGAAATTAATTAGGTTTTTTTATTGTAGCTGAAGAAATTGTCTATGATGTCGCGTTCCTCAAGCGAGCTTAATGGGAACTGCAAAGAGACTAAAGTGCTTTATGTGCGGTAGCAGCTATATAGCGGAAGGCTGTTGTTGTTGTTGTGGTAACGACAAAAACACTCCACGAAGGTCGAACTAACAGTTCTTGGCTAGATTTGAACCCGGAACTGCCCGACTGTCGTGGTAGCGATTTATGACCAGTGAAACCTTCTAGGCCATGTCACCCCTCCTTCCGTAAGGAAGGATAAGATGGGTAATGAAAGGTGAGAGGCATCATATCCGTAGATCAACCATCGAGTTGCACGTGATTACCTTTGTGCATATTAGTCGCTTCTTACGACCGGTATGCCTATCTCGGGCATATTCTAAGCCCCTAATCCGCAGGGGCGATAGGCTCAGTGAGACTAGTTAGATGGCTTGATTCAAACTGCAGAAGTAGATTCGACTTGTTTCTCAAAACAGTGGCCGAAGCAGCTGTTTCCAAAAACATCATCCTAACGAACACAAGATTGAAACCACCCCTGCCTCCCAGTTGCTTGAAAAAGCGTCTTTGTCCCAATGAGCCCTTAGCGAGGTTTCCCAAGCGGGATTTAATTCTTTTGTAATCTCCTATCCGTAGAATTCGGCACTTGGAGTCCAATAACCACATATCGAAGAGGAGGAACACTGTTTGATCTAAAGGTGCACCGACAGGCTCTCAATCTTATCCACACAGAGTCTATAAGCTCCTTTGTTAGCTAGGGCCCAGTGTATGCAGTCATTCAGGCACAAGCTTTACCTGTTACCGAAGAAGAACGCGAGTTGCCTAGGAAGACAAGAGTCATGCTGGCCCAACTGCCTTCTGGATATTGTAACAGATTCAACTCGTACATATCCAGACTGAACCCAGACATACCGAATGTCTGTCCGGAATGCGGTATGTCTCTCCATGACACTAACCATCTACTGATTTGCTCAACTGAGCCTACCCTTCTAACACCCATCTCACTCTGATCAAAACCCTATTAAAGCCGCAAGATTCCTGGGACTTCCGTTAGAAGATCTTGATGATAATGCTAGGTAAGGAAAGTGACGACTAGTGACGACACAAGTTTGCTCTATATATTCTTTCAGAATAAAATATATCTAGGGATACCTCCTCGAGATTAGTACTTAAAGCCGATTTTATAATCCGAGTTGAGAGACACCAGCACTTGCCAGACTTAGAATTATTATATCAGTTGATCTCCAGAACTTTAAAATTATTATGACGAAATGCACATGAACCATTAACACTCCCGTGCTCAAGTCAGCACTAAATAAGTAGCCTCTTGGAAGTTTCAGAATTTCATAGAAATTCACTCATTTTTCTGCTATTAAAATTACACAGCAAAATATCAAGGTGAAATTCTACAACACTTGAAAGCAAAGCGGATAGTTGTGGAGTTATCGCTTTGGAGACGTTTATCTTGGGAGCCTAGCAGCTTTGAACGCAGTAACCACCATGGAAGAAACTAAACGTAAATATCTTAACATCGGGGGCTTTTAGTTGCAAGTTAAGCCACTCTAAAGTGATGTAGATTGGAACGATTTTCCGTCATCCCTTGTGAAATTTGGTTTTGTAACAAACCATTTTCGGCGTTCTGCCATCCTCAGTGTTTAGTTTCGTTCTGATGTTTGTTTATCCGTTTGCCGTCTGCGAATGCAGCAGCAGGTAATGACAAATTGCTTTCAATTGCGGTTATCTTTACTTAATTTTAAATTAAATTAATATTTCTAAATCAATTAACTATATCAACTGCATGAAGTTATTTTTAAGTTGCGCAATTCTCTATGATCCAAGTTTACATTTAATTTAATTTGTAGAAACTATCACTACTTCAACAATGAAACTTTTTCGCTTTTTTTTATGTACCCGTAATTAATGGATTCATGCTGATCATCAGCATAGAATGACAAGAAAAAAAAATTAAGAATGAAAAGCCGTGATGAGACAGCAAAGCTGCGAAAAGCGTTGACAATTAATTGTGTTGATTGCAAAGCTACGGCTTGATAAACGCTGAGTCACAGTAAGCTCTTCAAACATAAAAAGTATTCAAAGACAAAAAAAAAAAAAGAAAGCAGAAAAATTCTTCAAAACACAACGCAGGAAGCATTGTTATCTTCAGCAAACAAAGCTGGCTAAAAGAAAGATTCTGTACAACCGAGTCAAACTTTTCAACTTTGACCGTACCTACTCTGAATCGAATATATGTATAACCACCTAACAGTATATATTTACCTGTCTGTCTACCGAGGAAAATTTTGTTTCAGCAAAGTGTTAACAGTTTTTTTTATCGTTGTATAGCTAGTTGTAAGCAGCTGTCGCGAAAAGAAAATATCGACACACCGATATATACTACACACGTACGTAATTGTATAGACATTTTGGCGTTGTGACAAGCAGAAAAAGGCGCGCACAATCATTATAAAAATTAAAAGTTTTGCGAAAGTTTTGTTGCGGTTAAAAAGGAGTTGGGATGGGCGATGAATAGCGAAAAAGTTTATTTAACTTTCCATTTGCAATGTCACTTTGGCGTTTTTTAATCTTTTTGTTTATTTTCTAATTCTTACAACAGATAATGAATGTGGAATAATCATCAATGATGTGTGAGTGGCACGTGACTTTCCGTAATTTTCAAGTTTGACGTATTCTTAGTTACCGTTCCATTTAATTGGAAAATGAGAAAAAATGTGTGGAATTTTGTTTTTACGGACTTCGGTGACATGGCTACGAAAAATTTGGCGGGAGAACAAGTTTTTCCATGCTATACATCAACGCGCTGGAATTAAAAAAAATAAAGCAATGTGCTTGTAGATCGCAAACCTTTAATCATTTATTAATCTCCAGATTCTTCTTCTTTAAATGGCCATCTAACCGCCTGGGCGATTTTGACCGTCCAACATAGCTCGCCAGTCGTTTCTTCGTTGCGCCAACTGGCGCCAATTGGAAACACCGCGGGATCGGAAATCGGTCTCCACTTGGTCCTTCCATCGGAGTGGTGGTCGGAGTGGTGGTCTCCCTCTTCCTCTGCTTCCACCGGCGGGTGCCGATAAGAATACCTTCTGGGCTGGAGCATCTTCGCTCATTCGCACTACGTGGCCTAGCCAGCGAAGCCGCTGTGTTTTAATTCGCTGAACTATGTCGGCGTCTGCGTAAAGTTCATACAGCTCATCATTAAATCTTCTTCGGTACTCGCCGTCGCCAACGCGTAGAGGTCCACAAATCTTTCGAAGAACCTTTCTCTCGAATACTCCCAGAGCCGCCTCATCAGATGTTGTTAGTGTCCAAGCTTCTGCACCATATAGCAGGACGGGTGCGATGAGTGACTTGTAGAGTGTTATTTTCGTTCGTCGAGAGAGGACTTTACTTTTCAATTGCCTACTCAGTCCGAAGAAGCATTTGTTTGCAAGAGTAATTCTTCGTCGGATTTCTAGGCTAACATTATTGTTGGTGTTAATGCTGGTTCCCAGGTAAACGAAGTCCTTTACTATTTCGAAATTATTGCTGCCAACAGTGGCTTGGTTGCCAAGGCGCGAATGCGCTGACTCTTTGCATGATGACAGAAGGTACTTCGTTTTGCCCTCGTTCACCACCAATCCCATTTTCTCCGCTTCTTTTTCTAATTTGGAGTAAGCAGAAGTTACGGCGCGGTTGTTAAGGCCAATGATATCAATATCGTCAGCATATGCCAACAGTTGGACGCTTTTATAAAATATTGTTCCAGCGCGGTTAAGTTCTGCAGCTTGTATTATTTTCTCCAGCATTAAATTAAAGAAATCGCACGATAGGGGGTCACCCTGTCTGAAACCTCGTTTAGTTTCGAACGACATAGCGGCATATAGGCAGCTCCTTTTCGTGCTATCGAAAGCGGCTTTAAAATCAACAAAGAGATGATGTATGTCGATTCTCTTTTCACGGGTTTTTTCCAAGATTTGGCGTATTGTAAAAATTTGGTCGATGGTAGATTTACCAGGTCTGAAGCCACACTGATAAGGTCCAATCAGTCTGTTCACATCAGGCTTCAGTCTTTCGCACAATACGCTTGATAGAACCTTATATGCGATATTCAAAAGGCTGATTCCGCGATAGTTGGCGCAGTTTGCAGGATCGCCCTTCTTGTGGATTGGGCAGAGAACACTTAGATTCCAATCTCAGGCATGCATTCATCCGACCATATTCTGCATAGAAGCTGATGCATGCGCCTTACCAGCTCCTCGCCTCCGTGTTTGAATAGCTCAGCAGGCAAACCATCAGCGCCAGCTGCTTTATTGTTTTTCAATCGGGAAATTGCTATTCGCACCTCATTATAGTCGGGTTGTGGAACGTCAATTCCATCATCTTCGATTGTGGGCTCGGGTTCGGCATCTTCTCTGGTTTCTTGCTCAGTTTCTCCATTTAAAAGGGAAGAGAAGTGATCCCTCCATATTCTGAGTGCTCTCTGAACATCGGCCACTATGTCGCCGTTCCCATTCTTACAGGAGTTTGCCCCGGGTTTAAAACCTTCTGTCATTCGCCGAATTTTTTGATAGAATTTTCGTGCATTATTCCCTTTGGCCAGCATCTCAAGCTCCTTTATTTCACGCTCCTTTATTTCACTCGCGGTAGTGTTCACACACACTCCTCGTTGCATTCGATCTCAGCGTTGCCTTGTAGGCTTCGTCCTTTCTTTTCGTTGCTGCAATCTCCAGATTAAATGTTAAAACAACAACAACAACAACGTAAAACAAAACAGAAAAGTGAGAATTGAGTGGCATAATTGTGCCATGAGGTGGTTATGTTTGGTCTGGACACGTGATAGAAGTTTACTTCTACTTTTTCGGAATTGTTTTCGGGGTTGCTTATGGAATAAGTTTTGGAATTTTTCAGTATCAATTGGATATTGTTTTTGAGGTATTGTCTTGGGAACATTTCGGAACTTCTTCAGGACCATCCCAAAATATTCCCACAATGATCTCGAAAATGGTCTCAAAAAAGTTCATTAAACAGTCAAGAAACTATTCTGAAATAGTCCCGAAATGTTTTCGCAAAGGTCCAGAAACCATTCCGAATGATCCCGAAAATATCACGATAACAATCTTGAAAAAGATCCAAGAAAGTCCCGAAATGATAATGAAATGATCTTAAAACAAATATGGAGTGCGCTGTCTTCGGCTGTGCATGCATAAGAATTAACTTTTCTATTGTCCGATTGTATGGAAGCTGCATGCAATGTTGCTCCGATCTGACTCATTTCCACCAACCACATAACGTATATAATAAGCAGAAAGGCTGCAAAATTTTACTTTCCTAGTTTTTTAATTGCAAGGGTTATGTTCCAAAACCTGTGTATCGGAACAATCGATGTGTGGGGACTATGCGTTGTATTGGTTCGATTTTGCTGTTTCCTACAACTGATTAATATATTACAAAATGGTGTCCCATACCAAGTTTAAGCGAGATATCTCTAAAACTGAGTTACTAGTTTGCGTTCTTACAAACAACGTACAGACAGACGAACATTGCTAAATCGATTTAGCTCATCGTCCTGATCATTTCGGTATACTTATTGGTGGGTCTATATCTTCTTCTTCTCATGCTTACAAACATCGGACCAAAGTTATAATACCGTTTCATGTTCATAAAAGGTATACAAATCCTAAAAAAGTGCCTAAATGGCCCCGAAGTCAATAAAATAACCCCGAAAAATTCTCGATATGATCTCCAAAACGACCCGAAATGGTCCAGAAAACAAGCGCGAAATCATGCTGACACTATCCCGAATTGATAACGAAAAAGTCCCGAAAACAATCCCGAATCGATCCCGAAAATAACCAAAAAATGGTCCCGAAAACGATCAAAAACACTGCGGAAATTATTCCAAAGAAATTTGAAATGATTCCGAAAGTAATCTCAAAATGATCCTGCCATAAATTTGAAACTGTGAAGAACTTTGCAGTGGAAATATGCATTTAGAGCAAAAATAATATCAACTCAGAACTCTTGCCAAAATGTGCTTACGGAATAAACAACTGATACATAAAGTCCCCTGTTGGAAGATCACGTTGCATAAGCTTCTTACCATATCGAAAGCAGATAGGATGGCTCTTCGAGTGCAGCAGATAAAACTCCTCAGTAAGATGAGATATTCGAAACTTAATGGTGAGATGTACGAGCATTGCACAGACGCAAACAAAGTGCATGAAATTAAAGCCCGACAGCCGATTATGGCAGCAGTGAAAGGTCTTAGTCTGCTTTGACTTTTAATATGGACTACAGTTATTTCAAAAACGTGGTGGCTGGCGTGCTTTGTTAAGCAACACTCAGTATCTTCTAGTTAGTTAAGAGCTAATGAATGAACAGCTTTTTGAGCCCGTCTCGGACATTCTTTTGTCAGCAGATTTTACTTCAAACCCAAGCTTTCAAGCTCAGGTCACATAATGGTGGTACTCCACAATCGCCTCGTGAATAACATTAGCGCACTCTTTGAAAATTTGTTATTCAGTCCAATCATTTTCAAGCGCTAATTTCATTTTGTCTAAATTTCTGACCAGGTCATACATGGTGCAACAAGTATAGTCCTAAATGCGGTATAGTTTTAGGCGCAACTGTTGTTATATTAAAAATAGCTTAGCGCTATATTTTGGTCTCCGTATGTTAGGAGTTGTAGTGCTGATGTATTCAATACAAAAATTTAGTGGTACTTCGAAAATGAGTTGCAGTTACCACCTTTCCATGGGCCACAGCTTTGCAAAATAAAGCTGCGAACACAATTGTCTCATTAGCACTTGGTTTAATTGAAATCGCGCTCATAAAAACATAATTTACATGCTTTGTTTAGTATTCATTGCATCGTAAATTAATGTTACATTATTCGTGCTACATTTTCAAATACATTATCACCAAACATACTAACTTTTTACAGCTGATGCTAGCAAATCACTGTAATGCGCCCACCCATGGCGAAGATCGTGTAACGTTTCTATGTTTTTATACTTTTGAATAATTTAAGTATTTCTACACCCACTCAGCTATTCCACCTAAAGCACTGTTTACGCTACACACATTCCACTATTCTACTCTCACTTTAATGCTCATAAATTACTTCCGCTATTTTCGCTTTGAAAAATCTCACCTCAACAAATAAATCTTTTTTATTGCTTCATATTCAACAGCGGAAAGTGTGCCGGTGGATGTCATGGAACGCCGTAAGGAGTCCTAGTAAATAGTATCTGTAAAAATGTAGTAAAGGCCATGTTGAGTGCACAGAAGAACCTCCTGTAGAGGCTGCTGCAACAACAATATCAATAAAAAAATACTTAAGCTATCTTTGCTCTGTGAATGTATCCGAACTTAGGTAGCTGCCGTGTTTAAGGCTGAGGACTTAAGGTACTTGCATTACACAGAAATTGAAAAAAACTCTCACAAAATGAATTCGTTTCACTCAACCATTATTGTCTTCTTTTTATTTATTCATCCATTCATTCTACTGCTATTTGGTATTTTCGTTTAAATGTTAACTTAAACGTATGTGCCCTGTAGGGAAAATTTGTTATTCTCTACTTGGCTTAAAACTCAATATTGAAGAACTAGTGGCTTTACCGGTGTTAAGTGGTTCGGTAATTTATATCATTGATTCGATCCATATTATACCCAAAAATATATCTTATAACTTTAAACGAGCTATTTTTGTATATTTCTATATCCCGACTATCTCGAAAACCGCTCAAACGATTTGGTATGTACATTAGACTGGGTCGATTTATTAACCGACATCGCGCCATCGATTTTTCGATAGGTTTTGTGCTCAGGAAAAAAAAGTTCCACTACGCATACCCAAAAAAATAATTTTCGACCCTGCGAAATTTCCTTTTTTTTGACTTTTTTCGACTTTGATTTTTAAGGTTTTTTTCATGACCTACTAAAAAAAATTTCATTTGATTTTAAAATTTTCATGTATACCCTGTCCGACCCAAAAATGTCCGCTAAAAACGTTAGCGATAACAGTTTAAAAAAAAAAATAATATTTTTTGGAAAAGTCGATTTTTCGACCAAAACAAGTCCCAAACCCGAAAATAAAATTGAGGAAATATGAGACAAATTCGTTTTGATCGAAAATATGTTTGCATGTATGCTGAAAAAACCCTTAAAAAAATGGCGAAAGGGTAAATTTTTTGACCAAAACACTCCCCAAAACCCGCAAAAATAATTTTTTCATTTCAAAAAAACTGTTATCGCCAACGTTTTTAGCGGACATTTTTGGGTCGGACAGGGTATATATGAAAATTTTAACATCAAACGAAAATTATTTTAGTAGGTCATGAAAAAAACCTAACAAATCAAAGTCAAAAAAACTCAAAAAAAAAGAAATTTCGCAGGCTCGAAAATAATTTTTTTCGGTATGCGTAGTAAAACTTTTTTCCTGAGTTTAAAACCTATCGAAAAATCGATGGCGCGATATCGTTTAACTTTCGTCCATACAAATCGACCCACCCTAATGTACATAGTGTACTACATTCTAAGAATTTGTACCTAGGTGTTGCCATATAGGATGTTTTTATGGGGTAGCCACCTATCTTTTTTTTTAAATGGAATGAAATATGCCAATATGGGTATCAAACGAAACGTATTAACAAAGCCCATTTCTTTTGTTCGACAACGAAAATCCGCAAAGAAGTATTTACATATGCCGAGAAGCACACTTATTCAAGGGGCCGCTAGGTTGTACCATACGACGCCATCAAATTCTTTTAAGGCCAACATATGCCATGACTGAGCATAAACCTCAGGAGAAAACTCAAGAGTGGAGCTAAATTCATCGCTGTTCGTGCAAGAGAAAGAAAATCAGAGACGTACTCGAAACATGGTATGGAAGGAAGTTTTGGCTTAGATTTCATATGTATTAAATGTAAACATTTTATGGATAGTTCTATCTTGAATAAGGAAGAAGAAACCAGCACTAACCGACAAATATACTAATGTGACCCTATTCTTTATCGACCATTTTCTAGCAATCAAGAGCTTCTAACCATACCTTTCTATTATCAAGATATGTTTCTAAAATCTATTTTTGAAAAGCGGTAAGTAAAACTATTCATACAAACAACCAGAATATCTTTACTGATGAGTATCTAAAGCAAACTAAATTCTATGGCAACTTAGGAAAATGTCGAGGAAACAAAGCAAGTTAGTAATCAATTAAATTATAAAAATTATCCTTTTAAATCTTGGGTATTAACTATGGAAGATATTGAGGAGATAGTCCGTCAGATAGTCAATTATAAACTAGGCAGTTAATCTCATAGGTATATATTGTATTTAACTAAAAACGTCTTGTACTGGTGATCTAATTGCCGGTTTTGAAACTACTCTCCATATGGCACTTTAGCTCTATTTCTGCATCAAATTACAGTCAAAGCTACTTACTTCTCTGCAGGGCATACTCGTACTCCTGCAATGGCAGTTGCAGTGCATGTGTATGTGTGTGCAAGTGTTGGCGGGCTGTTGACAAGCTTTTAAATAAATTGAATTTACTCAAGATCCTCTCTTAGTTACTCACTTTGTACGTGCAGTTGAACGTGGCAAGAGCGTTAGTGGGGCTCTGTGTATAAAGCGTTGTTGGTTCGTTGGCTGTCAGTCAAAATAAACAATCTCACCTAAGCAAACAAGCACTTACTTAGAACATACGAAGGTACATGCCTGCTTCCGATTGCAAATAACAACAATAAACACTTATCTGAAATTTACGATTCTTCTATGACAGGCGTTTTAGACGAATACATATGTTCGTGCATACCGGAAATAATCAACTGAAAGCAAGCCTAGTATTCAAACTTCCGCCGACAGTAAAATTTCATTTTATATTTGCATAACTCACTTTCATCACATTTCTTTTTCCTTTGGCACCACTTTGAGCGCAGTTTTACTGAAATATTGCTAACCGACACCTAATGTTTATTAATAAATAAATGTGTCAAACGTGTTCTCTAACGTTTTCTCTTTCTTAATTCGCTTCGGTATTACTGACCATTAGAGAACTTTTAATCAACCTTCTCTGTTCTGACAATATCAAAGGTGAAATAATAAGAGGAACCAAGTTAAGTAGTAAGTGTTAA
Organism: Merzomyia westermanni; assembly: GCA_949987695.1. Taxonomy (NCBI): domain Eukaryota; kingdom Metazoa; phylum Arthropoda; class Insecta; order Diptera; family Tephritidae; genus Merzomyia; species Merzomyia westermanni. Next base: position 183,157,235 of record OX465289.1, read on the forward strand.
AGCTTGCATTACAACCACAATCTCATCTGGAGAGGTCGCTTGGACCCACTCGCTACATGGCGCCACCCTCTGTGGGGCCTATAAAATCGGCGAAATACCTTAAACTCCTTAATATTAAACTAGGGACGATCGAGGTGACGGAACATCGTTCCAATATACATTAACATTCCACTCTCTCGGAAAATCAAAAAATAAATCATCAAGGTGAGTCTTATATTCACCAATCGTTATGTAAATATTAAACACAGTCCATATACTTCTTCGTATAAACTATTCATTTATTTGGAGGGCTTATTGTTGTTGGACATGTCGGTAAGATAATTCATATCTTCAATTGTTTTAGGGCCGGCTTTATTCCCCGTTTGCGGAATTCAAGGGGACTTCTGGCCATTTCACATTTTTAGTTATTTGACTATAATCAGATCATTTCATATGTACTCTAACGACATCTCCCTGCTTGTCTATTTTCAGTTCCGAGAGCGCTAAGCAGCACTAACCACAGCAGCAAAGCGTTGCATCATTCAAGAATGTCATTTGGAATTGCCAAATAAAGGTGGAAGCCAAATAATCAATTTGTGAGGGTTTCTGTCTTTTCGTAGCCTCACCGGATTTTCTCACAGAAGGGCGGGCCAACAGAACAGTGACGTCGAAAGTTCCATCCATCTATGCGATTGCCAGTATTCGCGGCTTCTGGTCGAGTTCTCTCATTTGATCTCCCTACAGGGTGCAAATCAACTCAGATGAGACTTTTGCGCTCAGAATATTGGGTCCTCAGAGTTACACGTTTTGCTAAAAGTGGCAGCACTTACGTCTGACCTAACGAAGGGAGGTCACCTACTTACCAAAACCGGGCTGGGTTTTACTGCTCATATCTCTGCGTCTTCGTTTGCTTTGCTATGAAAGCAATATGTACATCTGGAAGAAATGAGCGATCTATTGACCTACATGTTCCCAGCAGCATTTTTTCATCTTATATCCGGGCAAGGGCGTACTCGCAACTTGTATTCGAACAACGGGACGAACTTTGCAGGAGCCAATATGGCTTTGAGACAAGACTTTCGGAATTTCTTTATAGGGTCAACCCGGCATAAAGCGTCATCATATGCCCACCAGCAAGTCACATTGCCTTTCAGACCCCATATGGGTGAACTGTGGAAAGCAGGTGAAGGTTTTCAGGTCCCACTCCTGGATGATTTCTAACCAAATACGATTTACCAAGGAGGTTTTGTCAACATTGCTGGTGAAGAAATAATCAAGCCTAAACTTAAGACCAATTAGTACGGTGCCGCTATCAAAGGTTCTGCCAACGATGGAAGAGAGAATAATCAAATTACGAGTAGCTGCATAATAGAGTCAATTGAGAGTACCCCAAAGAGATAAAAAAGTCTACGACTTACTGGTTATCAAAGCGGATAACTTACCCCATAATTAATGGCGACTTGGCAGAGTTTTGAAGTATTTCTTCAGGAAAAAATAGCCAAATTTGCTTCATGGAAATACGCACTATTGGCGGTGTGATTACACGATTGCCCGATTATCTGAAGAAAAACCTAAGTAACCAATTTACCAATGCAACGCAATACCGATGCCCCTTGTGCCACCAAAACCACCGACTTCTGTTCTGTCACTTTTGAAAAGCGACCTAGGTCCTTCGATCATGCAACTGAACGAAATCGTCCAACTCTAGTTGGAAATTCATGCAACTCTGCTGCTAACAAAAAACTGAGAGTTTCCTCAATGCCATTCATACATATGTGGAATTAATGGTATTATACTTTTTATATGTTTTCCTTTAGCTGCCATTTGAAGCTATTGTTTTTGATTTTATTGCTTCTTTTACAAAGTAGATTTGCATTAAATTGCCATTTAATGTCACTCTCAGGTGCACTTGAAGTCATTGTGAATGTAATTTGTTTTTGGAGTTTGGCGTGCAGTCGAAACTTGCATTAAATAAATTAATATAAATAATTTATTACATAAAATGTTAAATGGAGTGTGAAACGATTTGCAAAGTGAATGAAACAAGATAATAAATTCATTTGTTTAAGACAAACCTGTTAAATAATGATTACTAATCGTAATAATTCCGGTTTGATTAATTATTTTTTTGAGAATACATTCAATGATTGAATAGCATTATTTTACATTTTTAATGATTATTTTCCAATTAGTAACAAAATCATGATTTTTTACGAATATTAAAAAAATCAAAAATGGTCAAAAATAATTCCAAAAAATTCGTTTTGATTACTAAGCACATCACCAATACTGGAAAAAAATCTAAAATAATAAAAAATAATCAAAACAACATTTTTTTGATCATTTTTAATAATCGTAAAAAATTATATTTTTAATTATTTGGAAAATAATCATTAAAAATTGAAAATAAGGTGCATATTTATGTGCTTCTACAAGAATACTGAAAAAAATCAAAAATAATAAAAAAAAATCAATAATAATCAAAACAACTTTTTTTTGATTATTTTTGATTTTTTTATAAAATTGAAAGTAATGTGCATATTTATGTGCTTTTACAACAATATGTACTGAAAAAAATCAAAAATAATAAGAAAAAATCAATAGTAATCAAAACCACTTTCTTTGATTACATTAAATATAATTTTTTTTTTTGATTTTTTTTTAATTATTATAATAGTAATAAATTTTATTAAAAAACAATTAAGATAATGATTACCAATTGGAAAAGTCGTCTAATTAATTGATTATTAATTACTAATCAAATTTAACAGGTCTGGTTTAAGATACATTCAAACAGGGAATACAGAGGATTTCACTTAATTTCGAATTTCTTATTGTTAATTGCAGCGCTTTTAATAACTAAACAAATGAAAATGGATTAAAAGAATCCAAGCAGATATAAATAACAATTTTTTTTTTGTAAACAAGAAATAAAACAAGCAAATATTTAAACGACATCACAAACTTGTGTAAGAAATTTAAGTTTTATGCTAATAATTGAATGAAATTATGCAGAAAATTGCGGAAATATTGTCAGAAACTGAATAGACAAGAAACAGTGCTAACCTGAAAAATGTATAACCGCATTTATTTTGTTTATTACTGTAATAAATTTAAAACTAAATAGAAATCATTTGTGTACCGAATTGGCAAAGACATTGACCGGGTTCGCTTAATAGATGGTAGACAAACGTTTTGATTGTCTGCTTGTTTTTATATATACCCTGCAGTCAAACCATCTACACATTTTCCAGATGTACTACAGAACTCATCAAATGTACTTCAGAATATTCGGATGTACTTAAGAAATTGTAAAATTAATTTCAGAATAGTCAATTGTACTTCAGAAATCGTAAAATGTATTTCAAAATAGTCAATTGTACTTCAGAAATGCAATAGTTTTCAGAATAATTAATTATAGTTCAGAATTAATGGTTTATATAGTAAAACTGATTATTCTGAATATATTTTACAGCTTCTGAAGTGTAATTGACTATTCCGAAATACATTTTACAATTTCTGAAGTAAAATTGACTATTTCCAAATACATTTTACGATTTCTGAAGTACAACTGACTATTCTTAAATACATTTTACGATTTATGAAGAACACTATGCTTTCTGAAGTAATTTTCGAAAAGGTGTATTCGTAGACTACCTCACACCTAGTATGAATTGAAGGTCAACAAGTCAGCCAACTGGCTTTTTTCACATAAAAGGAAGTTACTAGTATTCTGAACACGGGGATGTTTTATAAAATATCATCCCATTTCTGCGTTAATATCTTATCTACAATTCAGAAGAATGTCAGAAAATGAAGAAAACCAAAAAAAGTACTTACCCATGCATATTGAAAATGAAGATACGAATTAAATGATGAAGCGAAAAACCAGGAAGGATACTTTATTTTAACAAACTGAATATCACCTCGAGTTTCCGAATGTCTTATAAATATTTCCATATAAAGAACGAATTTCCTCAAAAAGTGTCGTTGCGAGATTAACTCAGAAATTGAACGACATGTCAACTGTCAGAATTTGTACAGAAGTATGCCCGTCCCACACACCAAAAAACTGTCAAATCAATCGCTACAAGTGAGAATATTTCCAATTCTGGGCGGAGTAAAAAAGTACTTGGTTTACATGATATATGTAATGGATTCGAGCCCGGGTACTAAAAGCAGCAAAATTGAAAAACAAAATTGTACTGTATTTATACCAACACTGGCTACTTCAATTTTTTTGTAAATTTTTGTTGCTTCAAATTTGGTATTTTTCTGTCTGCTTCGGAATCTGTCAAAAAATTCTAGTTGTAAACTAGTCGACTTTCTGACTAGTTTGGTGGGGTTCTGCGGGGTATAAATAAATAAATGAATATGTATGCCTGACAACTGCGTGTTTATGTGTCTGTTTCAGATGTCTTGTTTGTCTATCTTCCAGCCTAGACATTTAAGTGAGACTGCTTGTCTACATTTTCTCCCATCCAGACCATGAACTACTTTTAGCAGCTACTTCCAGCCACCATTTCCTTCCGCTACGCGCTGTCATACGTTTTATACCGTGTACATATGTATAGTTTCTCCGCCTGTCCGTTGTTTGTCTGGCTTATCACACTGTCTGCTTGGTTGGCTATTTGTCTACCAACTGTCTGTTTGCCTTAAGGATACACTCAATATGCCACAAACTAGCAGAGACAATATACGAATGAGCGATATCAATATGTATGGGTGTGTGTGTGTGATTTCTGTTACGTAATCGTTTATGTTTTTAAGTGAGCGTCTGTACGATTTTGCTTAACTTGATTTTGGACATAGCAGCTTACAAACGTAAAAGTGCTTGGAAAACCCAAATAAATCCTCTGACATAGTTGATGCGCAACTTAAAGCCAAATAAATTGGCTTAGAAATGTTCGAGTTCAAAGGATGACACAAGGAAATGAAAGGATTGTTTGTTAGTGAAATAAGTTCCAAAAAGGCCAAAATGTAATTTTCCACAAAATCCATGAAATTTTAGATTTAACTGTTTGTTGTTGCTTTTTGTGTGGCTAAAAAAGTTAATAGAAGGACTTAGGCTAATAAGATAACAATGGTTTGTGAAAAATTATAGTTACTTTTCTACTCGTTTTGAATAGACATAACAAAAAAGGGGAAAACATGAGTACAGACTTTAAATCATAAACACAAAAAAATTAGGACAAAATGGATTTATCGTGAATTGTTGAAAAAGCCACGATTTCATACAAGTTTGATGGAAAATAAATGGGACTCTTCTCTCACACGAAAGTGCTCAGTGAAAGGTTACCTCACAGAAATTAAATGCTCGTTATTCACAGCTGAAATAAATACCAAAAGGGGAGAGACATTTGCTAGAAAAAGCTACGGAGCTTCCGCTAGAGCCGTTATACAAATTAATGGAGATATATATATATATATATATATATATATATATATATATATATGGAAGAGAGAGAGTTTTTTCGCTAATAGAAATAATATATAAATAGCTTTTCTTTAAATTGTTTATCGCTTTGCTTATCATTCCTATTTTTACTAGTCTAGATTCTGAGATTAAAAAATAAAAAGAACGAATAGAGAATATAAAGTTGATAATACATAATCTATCTCTATGGCGCGATATACAACAGGTATATCATCATAAACCTCCTAAGAGATTTTTGCGCCAAGCTTCTCTTCCAATTTGTGGTGTGCCGATATGAATTTTCCCTACAAATTGGTGGGACCTACAGTTTTTTGCCGACTCCGAACGGCATCTACAAAGGAGACGAATTTTTGCTGAGAAGCCTGTCATGGCAGAAATACACTCGGAGAGTTTGCCAAACCACTGCCGAGGGGCGACCCCGTTTTGAAAAACTTTTTTCAAATCACTTTTGATGTTACCTGTACCAGGGCTCGAACCATGGACCTTCGGTGTGGTAGGCCGGCAACACTACCTTCACACCACGGCGGCCGAAAAAGAGAAGATCATTCGGTGGAACAAAATTAGAGAGAAGAAAACAGAAAATAGGTAAAACAGAGAAATTAAGAAGAAAATGGAAGAAAGATTATATTCTAAAAAAAAAAAAAACTCAGAGGAGTATAAGAAAGAGAATAAATAATTTAGAAAGAGTGAGAAGAAAATTTTATAGAGTAAAAGCGCACAAAGAAGTAAAGAACAAGGTTGAAAAAAAAAAAATTAAGAGGATTAAAGTCAACGAATCTACCTTATTCCACACCAAGTAAGCTATTGCTCGAGTCAATTCGGAAGACAGAGAACAATTCACAGAAGAGAGACAGAAAAGGTGATACAATAAAATGAAGTGGAAAAAGTAGAAATTAGTGGGATCAGAGTGTATAAAGCAGGAGGACGCCTGGAAAGAGGACGAAATAAGATGAACTAGAATTGAAGATAGATTTGAAAAGAAAATAATGCAGCTTAGAGCATAGGAGTATGAAGCAAGAGTGATAGGGTGGATGGGAAAGGCAAGAGAGTAAGCGGAGCTAAAGGCGAAAAAAGCACTTGATTCAAGCTGGAGAACTATAGACGATGTATCGACAATAACATTGATGTGTTCCTACCATCGATAGTATCGATGTATAGGATGTCCACACATGCTCTGAATAATAACAGTTCTCTCGAAATTTATTTATGAAGCAATTATAAATATTAAAAAAAAAAAAATTGCTTTGGCGATGGTATGGCAACCGTGCTACCACTCAAATTGTAGCTGTTGACCTAGATAACCTCGCGCTCTGTAAAAGGCCGACTTTGTAGTTAGTGCCGTTCTGTTTACTCTTACGAAACTATTTTGTAAAGTGAACAAATAAACCTGATTGAGGGAGCTGACAACCAAGAGGGCTGCCCTTTTTATAGAAAATAAAAGGCCATAATTTAATTTTACTAAAAACTAGTAAGCCCGGCCCGCTTCGCTGCGTTTCAGAACCAATAATACACTGAGCACGATTTAATCATTTTATCTTATACCAGATAAGATATGGAACTTAATAAGTGATGTACATATCAGCACTCATCAGCACCTTTCCTTTGATACCGGTGTTGTACTAACACATTTTTGGTCACCGTAGTCCACATATCGGTTGATATATGCGAAACTTTTCCAGCTATAGAAATAAATGATATCTTAAATTGCTTAAATGAAGCTGAGTGTCTAGTAATGCAGTGGTGAAAGTTCCATTCACTTCCATTAAGCAGTTTCTGAGTGGTGCATGAGCAAACATACAGACAGACTGACAAAAATTCTGAAACTGTTGATTTGGCTTCTATTGGTTTAATAATGATCCCTCCTATCGATTTTTCTTAAATATCTGCAATGTACAGACATAAAACTGTTATAATTTTATTATATGAAGAGATTTCATGAGTTTTTCTCTGCTAACATGCAAATGTTTGCTACTTAATGGATTGACAGATAGTATTGAAAATAGTAAAGGTGCTTTCAAAACCAGGCTCTCCTTTGTTCTAATTAATTTCTGCATGGAAAGTTTCTCGGCAAACATTTTTTATTAGGTCCTCTCAAGCTCACTACAAGTACCTCACTACAAGTTAGTGGCACTGCTCCTCTTATGGCTGTATCAAGTTTTATTCATGAACGAACTAGTAGGTCAGTTTAGCCAGAATCCTGGAAGTAATTTAAAGAAACATCACACAGTGTGAAAAAATGTTTTGTTACAGAAAAAAGTTGCTTTAAGTGGCTTTCCTACGAGAGCTCCTCCGCAATTTATGCTACATTTTACAGCCTCATTGCGGCTCATTTTCATAAACCAAAAATTTGAATAGATACTATCTCTTATAACTTTTTATCTTTTCTTGCAAATATTGTCGAATCTTTATACCAGAAGCCTTACCGTATTATAGGCGACAACTAGAACAAGACACTTAGATATTTCAAGCATTTTAAACTTATTCAAGCGTGAGAGTACAAATATTGTTGTTGATTTACAAAATATTTATGTAAGGAATAATTAGAAAGAAATGAATAATAACTGCAGAACTAAGTTGAAAAGTAAACAAGCAAATAAAAGTTGAGCTTAATTGACTCTCCAACAAAAACTGACTGCCCATAAATTTTCTTGTCCACAGCGCTAGCATTTTTATACGAAATCGTATTTACTTTTATTATTAAATTGCAATAAATTTAATTGTACAAATAGAGTTAAAGTTGTGCAAATTTGGAGACCCATACACACATAATTAAAACGGCAATGAGTTATTAACAAACTATTACACTTTGGCGAGTGAGAAGAATATTTATGAATGTGAGTACAGAAAATTTATCGATTTTCGTTTGTCGGTGGTCGATGGGGCACAGCAAAAATACAAAAACAAAATTAAATAGATAAAAATAAAATTTAAACAGCAGCACTTAGTGGCTACAAAAATAATTATATTGAGCGCTCTGCTCATATCGCCAGCTAGCGGAAGCGGACATGGAAGTGGAAATGCAGGGCAAGCGTCAAAAGTAGTTAACTTTGCTCTAGCATGGCTGCCGTGGGTTTTAGCTGTCGAGACCGGATAATATTTCCAAAGTATATATGTAAGTACATCTAGAAGCGGTTGAGGTCAGCGGTTTGGTGTAACGTGCGCTATTATTAAATTTAAAAGTTTGTTTACTACATTTCCTACGAACATATGCACTCACACACACACATACATGCGGTGCCACAAGCAGTCATATTTCGTTAAACATGTAAACAGCCTGCTTCCGCTTGACTTAGTGTAGTCGGTGGCTCCTTAGGGCTCGTGGGAGTAAATTATGTTGGCGTGTTTGGCTTCGTCATCTACACTCACACACACATATGAGCTCACACAAATGGCCGCCAGCAGTAATAAGCAATATTCCACATTGTTTCTTGGTACTAGTGCCAGCGCTTCTGCTCACTCTCTCCCTAAACTGCTCGAAGTTCCAGTTCAGTGTTGGGTAGCATGAAGTTTGCGTTGAAGTGTGCTTCAAGTTTATTGGATTGCATCTATTTATTTTGCAAGTATTTGTAGCCTTCCTGCATTTTATAGATGCACTTACATATATACTTACTTTTAGGGCCAGCAGAGGGTGCTTGTACCCAGCTGTATATTGGTTATTGTTGTTCTTACACTCTTTACTGTTATTTGTGCTTTTCGTTTTTGGTATTTATTACAAATTTATATATTGAAAGCGTTACTTATGTTTGCTCTAGGAAATACTTCATTTTGCGCTTTATAAATTGATTTTCGTTAAAAGGTCATGCTGAAATAGCATTACATAAATATTTTATGGCAAACAGCGCAAGATTTATTAGTGCTGACGTACATGGCTGCCGTTTAACAGATAAACATTGTTTTAGTAATATATTAAGAGTTTTTATATAGTCTTTAATTGTAAAAGACCATGTTTTAGTGGGTATGTGCTGACCTGCAATGTCGGAAGTCAAAGTTTTACGTGCCGGAGGAAGTAGCATCAAATATATTGTTGTTCGTTGACTACTTCACGAGTGTATGTTCGAATTAAAGAGCTTGTCAACAAAACTTCAGCTATATTGTTAAAAAGGACAAACAAGTGATTTTCCATGTTGAATTATTATATTATCAACAAAAGAGTTAATTTGTCCGACATTAAATAAAAAAAAAAAAATAAAAAATAATAAAATTAAAAAATAAAATAAAATAAAATAAAATAAAATAATATAAAATAAAATAAAATAAAATGAAATGAAATAAAATAAAATAAAATCTAATAAAATCTAATAAAATAAAATAAAATAAACTATACTACAAAACAATATTCATAATAAACAACAAGAAAAGAGTTAATTTGTCCGACATTAAATAAAAAAAAATAAAATAAAACAAAATAAAGTAAAATAACATTAAATAAATTAAAATAAAATAAAATAGAATAAAATAAAACAAAATAAAATAAAATAAAGTAAAGTAAAATAAAATAAAATAAAATATAGTAAATTAAAATAAAATAAAATAAAATAAAATAAAATAAAATAAAATAAAAAAAAATAAAATAAAATAAAGTAAAATAAATTAAAATAAAATAAAATAAAATAAAATAAAATAAAAAAAATAATATAAAATAAAATAAAATAAAATAAAATAAAATAAAATAAATAAAGAATAAAAATAAAATAAAATAGAATAATATAGAAGAAAATAAAATAAATAAAAAATAAAAATAAAATAAAAATAAAATAAATTTAAGGATAGAAACAAAATGAAATTAAATGAAATAAATTGGCATGAAGTAAAATAAAAATTTAAATCTCTATAGAATAACAGTTTTTGTTAACTTGGCAAAAATAGTTAAGTAAAAAGTGTAAAAGTAAATTTATTCTGGCCGCTTTTGGGGGAAAATGCTTTATATTTTAAAATTCACAGCAACAAACAAAAGCGAATCTTTTCAGTACGAAGTTGTTAAACTTTCTTAATTTTTTTTTACACAATAACATGACTTCACCCTTCTCCCTTCCCTTTTCATCAACAATATTCATAATAAACAACGGTATTGTTTCTCATAGCTCTGAGCTTCGCAAATTAACATTAAAAATTGCGCAAAAAAATAGAAAATAATAGAAACGGTAAATGAATAAATTGCAACGCCGGTTTCGGCGTTGTGCAGAACGAAAATCGACACTGATGATGGCACAACGCCGAAACCGGTTTGTCTCAAAACCAAATTTGACAAGGGATGACGAAAAATCGTTCCAATATACATCAATCATTCACCCTGTCGGAAAAACAACAAAACAAAATAAAATTGCACTTTCGTGAAATCTGATTACGTGAAAGTTAAATTTAAACAATTTTTCCTAGTTAAATATTTTTTTTTTAGCTCGTACACATATACATTTATTAGGGTGTTAAACAAAATTAGATTCCACGCCCAAAATAGGTCACTAATATTAATAAAAGCCATTAATATCAATATTAAGGTTGTCCACATTGCACTATTAAATTTTCCTTGCACTACAAATTTTTTGTATTCTCTTCTGATCTTCATTTCACCAGTTACTGTAGAAAATTCGACGCACTCTAATGTACATGTCATGTGCACTTGAAAAACTAGCTTCGCGTGGTCAACATATGCCCAGTGGCAAACAAGCGGCATACCGAATGTTGTTGTGCAAATGTTGAAACTTTAAATTATATTTGGGAGTTGGATGTGTGTAACATGTTGGAGAAATCAAGAAATGAATGTACAAATGATAAAGTTTGTATGACCCAGTAGGAAATGGAGGACTGCACGAATGACGGCGAAACAGTGATAGGCAAAAATAGATTGCTTCATATGCGAATGTATTCCTTAATTAAACGAAATATGAGTATGTGTTGGTCGTATTCCATTCATCAAGCAATAAAGACAAAGCTCGCTACATCAATCTGCCACGTAAAGAGTCGTATATGAGGCGAATCTTAGGGAAGTAAAATTTAGGTATTATATATAGAGTTTGTGACCAAGTTTCAGTGTATTCTTGCAACTGAATAATTTACTGGAAGTAGTAATTCCTATACTGGGGGTAGTTAGTTCTAAATCACAAATTAACGGTGAAACTTCGAAATATATTAATAAGTTGTCAGCATTAGAGAATCTGTGCATACAAATCTCACTTATAAATCAGTTCTAAGAAGAAGACACGTGTAGGGTTTGAAGGTGGTCAAAATTCTGACTGAAAGGCATTGACACTCGATCCAACTCACGCGTTACGTGCTAAGAGGTCCGGACTATTAGCCATAAGCACACTGAGGTGGGAGGTTTTCACCTATACTCTGTACGCGAGTAAGTAAGTAAGTAGGTAAGTAATAGTCTCTACAATCAAAAATATACTACTAGCCTTAGAAGTGACTTTCAAATCTGTTAGACAATCGTACAAGCAGATAAGTTTGTACATAAGCAAGAATAAGGATGAGAATGACTATGACGACTGGCAACTGGCACGTGTGCACTTGTCGGGCCAGTGGTATGACGTTGCTTTTGTAAAAGTTACAAACGAGTATACATATATGTTTGTATGGCGGCTGTAATGAGTGTAATGCTGATGATCGTATTCACTCAGATGTAGATGATAATGACAAAAAGTATGACGTGAAGTACTAAAGCCAACAAGTCTAGTGGATTCGGAGAAAGATAATGAAAAAGTTGACAAAAAAACCTAATGAAATAAGTAAAATGAACTGTTACTCGTACAAACAAAAAAAAACAATTTATAATATGCGGATATGAGCTTCTGAAACCTGTGATTATAGAAAGTGCGTTAGATGGCGCTTGTCTAAAGGCATGTACGACATCATAGGAAACGTGCTACCGTTACTTGCATATATTTGTTAGTGTGTGCAATGCTGAGTATAATGAAAAAATTCCACCACAGCCGCTTGCTGTTAAAATATTGTGACAGTGCTTTGGGTTTCGCAGGCGGAAAGTCGACAAAAATGAAATAAAATACTTCAACTAAAGTAGCAAGAAAAAAAACAAGAATTTAATTATAATTTTGATTTTAATGAAAATGTGGAGCATTTGTCACATTTCACTTGCACGCGAATGCCAACTAACCACTGTCGCACTGGGAGCAAACTTCATTTAATATCCATTTGGGGGATTTCATGGACTTCAAACTTCATTCAACATGTGTGCTGGCGAAAGCGAAATATATGACGCCCTCAATGACTTTATGTAACGGTTTTTTCTCGTTGTTGTGGGGGACAAAAACATTTAATTACATTTGTACGTTTGCAAAAATAACTGCGCTTACGCCATTTTTTGTTGTAACATAAAAATGCTCATAAATATCAAATTGCGTACTTCAGGACGATTAGATGAGTATTAACTTAAGCATTGTTGTTGTGCGTGTGCTTTATTTTCAAATGAAAATTTCTAAATTACATAAACGGCTTTTGAGAAAAAACAAACAAAAAAATCTACGAGCAAATGAATTTAAATGACCGCCTGATGGTTCTTAACGCGAAAAAAGCACTCGAAATGACTTTGTGCTATTTGTTTACTTTTTTTGGCGAGGATGTTTTCCTTCTATATGTGCATTAACGGCTTTTATGTACAGTTATGTTTAGTATAATAGTATTCAAATTAAATTGGATATCGTTGGACGAAATAAGAAGAAGCTGTGTTTTTAATAATTTTCATTAAAAATATAGCAAATTCTGTAACAAAAAAAGAAATTTCAAAGTTTACACAAAGTTCAGGAAAGTTAATTAAACTTAAAAAAGTGGCCATCAAAATCTGTAAATTTTTTGGAAAACATCTAGACAATTTTTGAGTACACAGTTTTGTAGACCAATCAATTTTAGTACAATAATGTGGAAGTCAGAACTCGCTAAATAATTTTTCTGAACTTTTTGCATTGCTATTTTACAGGCTGTTCAAAATTTTCTACCATACAAAATTAAATTTTGTTCATGCGTTGTATGGAAAAAATCACTCAACACCCAAGACGAAAAAACTTCTGAAAATTCAGGAAAATTTTTGAACAATTTCTAACTTCCACATTATTATACTTAAATTGATTGGGGTATAAAATTGCATACTCAAAAGTTTTCTAGAAATTTTGGCAAAAAGTCAATAGATTTTGATGCCTATTTTTTAAAGTGTAATTAGCTTTCCTGAACATTGCGTAAACTTTGAAACTTCTTTTTATGTGGATTCTGTTACAGAATTCGCTTTACTTTAAATGAAAATTACTAAAAACACAGCTTCTTTTTATTTCGTCGAACGATATCCAATTTAAATTCACTGCTATCATATTGAGCACAGCTGTAAGTTTATTATTTTGTTTACTTTAACACATTTATCAGCGTAACTTTAAAGTGACCATTAGATTTTTTAAGTTACAAAATGTGTTAAAATAACTAAATTGTTGTTTTTGCTGGGATGTTCATTTGTAGTATTTGCAATGTTCACTGCGCTCGAGGTCTCGCATAATTTATGAAATTTTATTGCTTTAACTAATTTCAATAATTTTTATAATTTAAATAGAAATGTCAAAATTAAAGACAAGCGACCTAGCAGTTCTGCTCGAAGAACGAAACTGAACACTGAGCATGGCGGAACGCCTAAACCGGTTTGTTACAAAACCAAATTTGACAAGGGATGACGGAAAATCTTTCCAATATATATCAACTTTCCTCCCTGGCGGAAAATTAACCAACTTAAATAAATAAACTTCCAGCAGATAGAATTTTTGGTTACGCCCTGCTTTTTTATTTGTAGTGGCTTTCCAAATAGATCTATCAGAATTACCTAGTGCTGTTCCTATTTTTCACATTTAAATTAAAATTTGAAGATTTTGAAATTTTTTTTCGCTTTTTTACAATTTAACGTGACTTCATTACTTTTACGTTAAAGTAAAGTATGAAGAACTATTTGGCCAGTATAACTTATAAGTAATAGCTACACCGCTGTCGCTAAATCAATAACAATAATCTTAGTTTAGTTACTAATTTCTTCTCTAATGCTTCGTTGAGTTAAGTTTCCTTCCTGTTGCTTGTTTTTTGTTGTTGTTTCAATCTGCATTAGATTCCATTATATATTTAGGTCACAAAACAAATTTTTTTTTTCGGCATTAAAAAATCCATCGTTGAGTCAAGCTTAAGGAAGTGTTCAACATCCCAACTCCACAAAATTTATGAAAGGGGGTTCAGGAGCTATACAGAAGTTCAATTTTATCATCATATCCAAACGTTGAACAGCTTGAGGGACAGTCCACAGTAGGGACGAATATATTAAAGGGGGAAGATCTACGACTACACTACAAAAAATGGTATATAAGAATTAATCAGGGATGTGTCGCAAAGGAGGATGAAAGGGTTGTACCTCAACGGGTCGTGTATGCCAGATCCCCTTTGTTCCCCTGCGGATACTACAGGACAGCTCCACTTTCAACACCTATAAGTAGTCTACATAAACAACTCTGCTAGAGATCAGTCGCTCAATTTTTTGCAGAATAAATATCGGATTTATATGCAAAATCGTTAGCCTAAAAATATGCTACTTTTGTAATTTTGCTTAGTAGATGTTTGAAAATTTTTTTACCATGGGTATAATCGTACAGTAATGTCAATGTGGGTGGCAAAAACTAGAAGACAAAGTTGGAAAGTGGAAATGAACGAGCATTTATACTGGTACGCATACAAAGCGCCAATTCATGCCTGAAATACTGCCAAGTGGAAAAATTGGGAATGCATTAGCTTTTTGATGCATAAAAAGATATACGAAAATCGTGTGAGAAAAGGTCAATCCAAAAGCAATCGAAGCAGTAATGTGTCGCTCTATTTTTATTTGTAGTACTACATTTTTAATTTTTTTCACTGTGTTTTATGTTTTGTTTACAGAGAAAAAATTTGGAACTTCAAAGAAATATTAAAATATAAATAAAATATGAAATACATGCAAGCAAAAACGTTAGTTTTATTTTAGTGGTCCAGTTACTTTATATCTCAGCTGTTTGACATGCCGATATGAGTGAACAAATGCTAGCACCTAACTCGTCCCCCGCAGCAGGGCTCAATGACGCGGTAAAGCCCAAACTGCAAAGGCGCGGTGTCGCCCCCTGGACTGAGAGGCATCTTATCCTAGTTTGTATTTTGAATATTCCCGTATAAAAAGTAACGCAGGTCATGCATATTTTCATTTATATAAAGTAATATAAGAAGTAATGTAAACTTTTTCGCTTCAGTTTGTTGCGAGCTACACATTACTTTTCCTATGATATCGCTGTAGAAAAATTCATGCATGTTTTCATGTATAGTCCATAGGGGATATAGTACATTACTTTATGCATTCCTAAACATTACCTTTATCCACTGGGTGATGACGCATGAATATATTTCCAACTAGGGAACATTAAGTAAACAATTTTAAATTAATTTTTGTGTTGTTTGGGGTTTTACAATTTCAAAAGTTTTTGGCGTTCAGCTCATTGGACAGGTGAGTTCTAGTCCATTGCTTCCATGACTTCATTTGATTCCATAAAAGGTTTGAGGCATGATTCTCCAAAAATCTGTCATTGGTCTTTTAAGAGGAATGTGAAATGTCTGCCTCATTTTCCAAAACTCCCCCATTAATCGATTGCGATTCATAACAAAGTAATAACAAAAACTCGATTATTGTTTTTTGGGAGGTGAAAGGGAGTTTCTCTATTACTCGCCCTCCTAGGACATGCAATGTTAAAAGAAAGTATACAAAATTATATGATAGTACACAGAAGCATAGCGAGTAATCCAATACTCTCAAGGGAGTACTCTGGGATGAATAAAACGATGATCCCTGGTTCTACTGTGTAAGTCTACTTTACACTCAAAACGACTTTTTGTTACTGATCGAAAATGGAGCTATTGCTGTAAAAGTTTGCTTGATAGAGTTAGCGGTTTTCCCGTGAAAGCGACTAAAGACGACTTTTAGCAAAAAATTTGCTTCTTTCAGCTGTATATATAGCTTATATTTCCTATAGTTTTTTTCCCATAAAATCGTATCTACAGCGCTTATGCTTTATGAGTCTTCAAATTACACTGCCACTATTTGCTCTCCCAGGTGAACCCGGTATGGTTATATGCGCCTTGAAATAGGTTATTTTTCCATTACGAGCTTTAAATAATTCAAATCTTAAATGTCAACGCATAAATATATTTTGTCGCACAGCTCGCTCATAATAAAATTTATGGTTTAGCATATCCAACGTGGCGGTGAGTGGTTAAGGTTTGCTGAGATTTTTTTGTTCCCCTCTTCCACGATTGAAAGCTTTTCTGTATGCGTGCATGTTCCTGTAAAAAGCATTCGTTGTGCACCTTAGCCAGGAAAGTTGTTGCTGCCATTGGAGGCATTCATATTTTGTGTATTTGCCTTTACGCTGTCGACAATTGGACTTAATTCCAGCTTATAGAGTGCAAAAACCTGAGGAAAGTATGAGCAGATCTCCACCATGCAAATCAAATAAGCGCTTTTAGTATATATTTTCACTTCCGACTTGTGCAACTTAATATTAAAATCTCGCACGGCAGGAAACGGTGATGTAGAGAAAAAACTTAAGAGCATACACAAACAAATTTAGGTGCCATTTTTATACCGGGTTGGCATGAGTATACAAAGTTATATAATTTTGTACGCATAAAACTAGGTAGGAAATATTTGAAAGGGCTGAAAACGATATAGGTTTACATATATGTATATATTAAAATTTACTGAGTAATGTCTGTTTATTCGTCTGCCCGATTACTTGGAAAAAATACAGTATCCGAATAAAACTTCATCCACACAAAACTTTATGTGCAATTGAAGTAGATTCCCTATTGTATGTGGGAGAAATTAAACTATTGCCATGCCCAGTTTTTCTATATGGAAAATTTTAGAAAATGGTCCAAATTATATGAGTAATAGTTCATTAACTAATAAAGCTAAACTGAAAAAAATAGTATTTTAATTGCTTTTACTGCATTGGCTGCAAACTTTCAAAAATGGGCGTGCCACCACCCACATCTCTACATAAATTAAAATTGTAAAAGGTCGATGTCTGTACATTGCAGATATTTAGGAAAAATTCGATAAGAGGGACCATTACTAAGGCAATAGAATCCAAATCAACAGTTTTTAGAATTTTTGTCTGTCTGTCTGTCTGTCTGTCTGTGAGTATGTTTGGTCGCGCATCACTCAAAAATTGTTAAATGGAACTGAATAAAACTTTGACTATTGCATTACTAGTTGTTTAACTTAAAATTTAAGATGTCATTTGTATCGATAGCTCGACCAGTTGCGGATATATAGACCGATATGTGAACCAAGGTGATCCAAAGTGTGTTAGTACAATATGGGTATCAAACGAAGCGTGACAATGAGTGTTTCAATAAGCAATAATTAAGTTCCATATCTTATCTGATATGGGATATAATGATGAAAATCGGACTCAGTGTTATATTCGTTCTGACACGCAGCGAAGCGGGCTGGGTTTACCAGTATAGAAATACAAATTTTAAAGATTCTACAAACATTAATAAGAGACACCGCTGAAGCTCTCATCCACAGGATGGTTACTATTACGTTTGCTGCCGTAATATCTCACAACTAGGTATATTAGTAATGTTCCAAACTTAGACATTCATTCTCCTTGTTTTTTTGTAGCAGTTTGTGTTTTGAATTTCAAAATAGTACATAGTCGGCGGCAGCACGTCTAAAACGATCAGTGAATGTGCGGCTGTAGCAGAAGTTAATTCGAAAGCGTATTTATTATTTATGCCCTTTTGCGCAGTTCCATTCTATCCTGCTTCTAAAGATTGTGGCCAAGCAGCTAACATTGTGGCATTTGCGAGCTGCTTTTACTCTGTTCTAATAAAGTGTCAAATTCATTTGCATACTTTTAGGTATAAATCTAATATTTTCGGTGACATTTTAAATATGCGACGGGGCGTGTTGAAAGAAATCTGAAGTTTTAAAATTTTTTCAATTACTTTTTGTGCGTGATTTATTACGAATGTGAAGAACGGGCAAGGAAATTATTATTTTTTGCATATACAAAATTAAGTTTTTAGACTCGAATCGCTTCATTTATGCCTGAAAGTGCTTAGAGCTCGCGTTGGAAGCGCTTGTGTATTGACTTACTTAATGTAAATTAAAATAAATCTTATGCATATTAGTTGACCAGATTTAAACATAGTTTGAAACAGACTTTTTAAATTTTAATATTAATATAATGCGTAATCGGTTGATTATATGATTCGTTTTATTGACAATGCTAATTGCATTTGCAAGTTTTCTGAAACCACTTAAAAAAAAAAAAATAAAATACCGATTGCTTAGTTATAAAAAAAAAGAGTTTAAAAAGAATTAATAGTAACTTCAGTTCGACTAATATGCAAATTAAAACGCCTAAATGTAGGCAATATACATTTATATTTAAAGTCAGTGGCGAGCTTATGAGTAAGACGTTTCCGGGCCTTGGCCCTCTCGGAGGCAATAGCGTTTTTCTGACGTATTTTAATGAACATATAAGGTATAAAATAGTACATCTGCCTTCTGAGCTTCACGCGAAAAAATTTGCTGACAAAAACAAATTTAAAATTGTTTGCTAAACATTTACGTACAGCGACACTTTATAAATTATCACCATCCGCTTGTCCGCTCCTTACTTTGAAGAAACTATTCATTGAGATTAATGTTTTCAATTGATGGTAGACAGAATATAATGCTATCATTGCTAGTGATCAGATTCGAAAACATTTGCATATTTGAAGTTAGTAAACATAATACCATTTAAGTCCCTGGTAAGAAGAAAAATCTAGGAAAAGCTATACTTAACCTAGGCTCTCGCTAGATTTTCCCTACAATAAACAACTCTGCCAATTTGCCGTATATTATGCAAGTGGCGTGCCTACTTTTTTCACGTTTGTTTAAATTGGGGCCAAAATGCCATACAACCTGTAAAGGTTCTGCTAGTTTTTCTAGCTTGGGCCTGCCTAGTTTTTCATCGATTATTAAATTTATGTGCGTTTCATTAAATGTTTGCAGTTGCGAAAAAGATTGCACTGATTGTAAAAGCTACGTAAATGGGTCAAACACCCGAGTCTATGATTTTACCTCTGGGTAAAATTTGAAAACCGCCACTGAACATACTTACAAAAGAAACATATTTTTAGCAGCATGGTTTTGCATTTAAATTCCAAACCTATTTATTATTTTTGATTTTTTAAATAGCCTGCAAGTATGCAACAGTACTTTAATACACAATTTTTTTATTCCTTCATTAGTACCCCGCAGTTACGTGAAACTATCCTTGAGACTTTGTCAATTTATAGTAACTCCTTTGAATAGTTCCAGTACGCACGTTGGTAACAAGCGCCTCTTATAATCGATTATATGCTAACAAATTTCAATTATCAACAACTAATTTTCATTAATTTGTGGCATTTACGAGTGATTTCCTCTCAAGCCTATTAAATCGCTTTCAAGTGCAAAGCTTTGTTGTTCGCTGTTCAAGTGTTGCTCGATGATCATGTTTGGGTATTGTGTGTGATTGTGGAATATTTTGAAGGATTTTCACTTATCGGTTATCTATAGAGTGGAACACAAATACGCATGCATGTATACATACTTACATCGTTTAGTTGTATTTGCACTCGAAACTTAAAGTTTGGAATAGTAATTTAAATCAAATATATGCATTGGAAGTATTAAAAATGTTGAAAGTTTTCTGTGAACTAGAACAGCTCAGATAAATTGTTCCAAAGTAATTTTTATTTATGGGCATGTAAGAGTATTCATGTATTTATGTACATGTGTCTGAATGTTCTAATTAAATATTTCTGACATCAAATGTCGTCATTTAAAATCATGATTTAACGATGCCCCATTTTTGCAAACAGGATTTTTGCATCGAAAATAGTTTGTTTCCTGGCTACTACTTTGAGGAAAGCTTAGTCTAAAGAGTAATTGTAGATAACACAAACATTTCTTTAGACTCTAATTTAGGTAAGTATCAGGAAAGAAAATTTAAAAAAAAACACAAATAAAACAAGTAAGGACGGCGCTGTCTTCGGCTGTGCCGAAGGCTTTATACCTTTCATGAATACATGCAAACTTAAATACGCATTGTTGTTGAGGGAGAATTGGCCATAATCATCTTATATTATTGTATGGGATATATACTATATATAGCTCTGATCTTAGCGATTTTTTTTATCACATTTTTTTTTATTATCTGTAAGCAAATATCTGACCAAGTTTCACGTTTTAATCTTCCAAAATGAGGGATAAATGGCCATAATCCTCTTATCTGAACTATCGGTTGTATGGGATATACATATACTAAATATAGCTCCGATCTTGGTGATTTTTTTACCAAATCTTTTCCTATCCATAAAAAAATATTTCACCAAGTTTCAAGTTTTAGTCTTTAAAAATGAGGGAGAAATGGTCATAATCCTCTTATTTGAACGATCGGTTGTGTGGGAGATATATGCTATAGTGACCCGATTATACCGGATCCGACAAATGTCTAATATAATACAAAAATACATCCGTGTGCCAAATTTCATCGGGATATCTCAAAAATTGAGGGACTAGTTTGCGCTCAAACAGACGGACGGACGGACAGACGGACATGGCTGTATCAACTCAGTTCATCGTCCTGATCAATTTGGTATACTTAATGGTGGGCTTATATTTCTAAACGTTACAAACATCGGACCAAAGTTAATATACCATTTCATGTTCATGAAAGGTATAACAAGTAAAGAAGTCTAAGTTCGGGTGGAACCTACCATTATATACCTAGTAGTGATCTATTATGGCATCCCAATTTACGCAGGTATATTTCAATACTTTCCTTTCTTATTAGCGGTCAAATAGACAGACGGACAGACAGACAGGCATATCGAGAGACGGACATGGCTACATCGACTGAGCTCATCGTGCTGATAATTTTTGTGAACTTTTCTCTTCCTCTTCTCATACTTACATACATTTAATGTTTATGAAAGATATTAAAATCGCAAAAGATATATAACTTCGCTATTGCAGTGGGCCATTAACTCCGTGCCCAAATGTTTTGTTTGTGTGCTTCCCGATTTGGCTAATTTTTGGCAGGAGTATAATACATACTACTAAGAAGCATATTCATAGATATATCAAGATAGAATTATAAGCGATTGCCTTTGAAAATAGCAGAAATTTTATGCTGAAAAGTGGGCGGCGCCACGCTTTTTCTTAAAAACCTCATTATCTCTGCAAAATCTGATTGATATAACTTGCTTAGTTGTAGAAATATCGCTTTTTAAATTTTACAAAAAAATTTTTCAGAGCTATGTTAAAAAACATTTTTACAGCAAACAGTTACCTTTATATATAGATTATTATCACCAAATTTCGTTTCGACAAATCAATTTTGGCGGAGTTATGGCATAAAAGGTTTGTGGAATAATCCACTATAAAAGGGGCGTGGCCACGCCCATTTTCGAAAACTTTTATTTTTTTATTTCTTAGTTTACGGAAACTTTAAAGTGAAATATAAATGATGTAAAGCTATTTTACGCAAAACTATTGCCTATTTAATATATCTACGATCCTCTTCAAAATCTTTCATATAAAAGTGGGCGTGGGGCTTAACCGATTTCACCCATTTTTTCCTCGAATATTCCTTGCATAC
Organism: Merzomyia westermanni; assembly: GCA_949987695.1. Classification (NCBI taxonomy): domain Eukaryota; kingdom Metazoa; phylum Arthropoda; class Insecta; order Diptera; family Tephritidae; genus Merzomyia; species Merzomyia westermanni. The sequence goes on from OX465289.1 coordinate 183,179,351, forward strand.
CTGGAAACCTGCGTGCTAAAGTTCGTTTCGATATCTTGAACGGTTTTTGATTTATGATTAATATTATTTCTAAATTTGACTTAATAAAAAGTAGGCAGTGCCACGCCCATTTTCAAAAATTTCTTTAAAAATTTATTTTATGCCTCAATCTTAATGTATACACCAAATTTTATCCTTATGGGTGTATTATGTACTGAGTACTCACTTTTTTTGTGTTTCGAAAATATTCTATATATAAAAAGTGGGCGTGGCCATCATCCGATTTCGCTCATTTTAAATAGCTCTCGGATATGAGTGCCAAGGAACCTGCATACCAAATTTCATTAAGATGACTCAAAATTTACTCAAGTTATCGTGTTCACAGACGGACGGACGGACGGACATGGCTTAATTAATTTCTCTTTTCATCCTGAACATTTTGATATACATAAGTCAATATCTATCTCGATCCGTTTATGCCGTTACATACTGCCGTTAGGCGACTAAATTTAATATACCTTGTGTGCGTAGAACTACTAGGTATAAAAAGAATAACAAATAACAAATAATTTTTTTTTTTTTAATTTTTTTTAATTTTATTGGATCTAATTAAATTTTTTTAAATATATAAATACTTCTAATCAAAATTTGTTTGTCGTGAATTTTTCCAATTTTTTACCTAACATTCTTTGATTATTTTTAACTCTTTCTGCGATAAAAATGATTTTTTGTTAAATTTTATTAGTGATTAGAAGTCAATTAATTAGACTAATTTTTTTTATTGGTAATTATTATTTTAATTGTTTTTGAAGAAAAGGCAATTATTAATTGAGTACGGTTAGAAAAAATCAAAAATTATTAAAAAAAAAAATATTGTGTATGTGTATATTTATGTCTTCTACAACAATACTGAAAAAAAATCAAAAAAAAAATCGAACCTAATCAAAAATAAACAAACGTAATTATAACAACTTTTTTTTTGATTATTTTTGATTTTTTTTTAATAATCGTTAAAAATTATGATTTCTTTTGATTATTTTTTTAATTAATTGGAAAATAATCATTAAAAATTAAAAGTAGTTAGTAATCAATCATTGAATGTATTCTCAAGAAAATAATTAATCAAATCGGTAATTATTACAATTTGTAATCATTATTTAACAGGTCTGATGCAAACAAAACAAAAAGACATTTTTTTGGATTTCCGTTTGCTAAATTGTTTTCGCGGCCGCCGTGGTGCGAAGGTAGTGTTGCCGGCCTACCACACCGAAGGTCCATGGTTCGAGCCCTGGTACAGGTAACATCAAAAGTGATTTGAAAAAAAAAAAAGTTTTTCAAAACGGGGTCGCCCCTCGGCAGTGGTTTGGCAAACTCTCCGAGTGTATTTCTGCCATGACAGGCTTCTCAGCAAAAATTCGTCTCCTTTGTAGATGCCGTTCGGAGTCGGCAAAAAACTGTAGGTCCCACCAATTTGTAGGGAAAAAATTCAAATCGGCACACCACAAATTGGAAGAGAAGCTTGGCGCAAAAATCTCTTAGGAGGTTTATGATGATATGCCTGTTGTATATCGCGCCATAGAGAGAGAAATTGTTTTCGAATATAATTTTCTAATTTTCGACCATTTTGGCATATGTTTTTGAAATAGTGAATACCACATTTTATACAATCGAACAGAATAGAACTCGAAAAAAAAATTTATTCTACTCGAAAATATCTTGTAGAGTACGAATCACTGGAAAGCGAACAAATTTTCTTTCGAATAGAACTACAGAGTAAAGGCCCAGATCATAGTTTTCGGTTGACATTTTTCGCCACCAAGTAAACAAAGAAACAGGAATTCAAAGTACAAATTATTTTTAAATTAAAGTAAATAAGTCATAAACCATATCTTTGTATCGAAGCCACGTAAATAACAATATTCTATACTAATTCATTAGGTTTGAAACCAAGGTGCCCTTTGGTGCTAAATGTACCTGTGATACATTTTGTTTGAGCATGTCCTATGAAAATACTAATTGGTCCCTTTCATGCCCAGCAGGGTAGTGTCAAAAAGATTTCCTTTGTTCCCCTACGGGTACATTCGGACAAGTTTACTTTCAACACCAATTGTAGCCCACTGTAGACGAAAGGTATTGATCCTAGATCACTCTCTTTAGAGTTCAGACCCACGATTTTTTGCAGGGTAACAAACTGACATACGATGTTAACACACACATGCATATAATGATTTGCCAATATTTATATATATATAAATGCATGTCAATCAAGTTTCAGTTAGCATGAGATTATTGAAGGAAGCATCTACAACCAAGCACTTACATCATTGTTCAGCTCTAAAAACCAAAAGATAGAATCCCAAAATCACAAAGCCGTAATGTTCGCAAAATAATAGATTTCATACTCTTTCTCTTTGTGCAGATGAGTGGAAAAGTTGTGTGGTGTTGAATACGTTTTGGAATATTTAAACGGCATAAATTAACACTGCAAATGCTGCCAATTTGGATGACACTTAAAAATAAGAGAGAGAACAAATATCTATTAAGGTAGCATATACATGAAATACACACTAGACTGGGACAAAATAATTATTTGCTTGAAAATATATTTATTTATTTTATTTTATAAAAGCTTCCGCAATAAAACAAATTATTATACAAACTAAATTACGTTTACAGAATACCGCAAATAATACTGTAAAAGCTTTTGGCATTACTTAATTATTAATTTTTGGTCTATAGTTACTAGTTTATAATTTTTATAACTTTATACAGTTTTGATTTAAAAATAAATAATAATAATTTCAAAAAAAAAAAAATAATAATAATAATATCGTTTTTTCGGGAATTGAATTTTTCTCAAAAAATTTTTCATAAAATTTGTCGTCAAGTGCGCCATTCCACAGTAATCAAGCTTTGAAGCAAGGCATGGAGCCGTTTAAAATAACATTCCGGTTTCAGTTTCGGTTCCATATATTCAAAGTAAAGGCAAAAAAAGAGTGAATGAGTTTCATAAGCCAAAATAGGTGTTTTTTCTGTAGATTGGAGCCAGAAGTGGTCAATACATGCTTTTAATAATATAATTGCCCTGTTTAACTGGTAGCTTTTAAGTAAGTTCACTCGCTAAGTCTTAATCTTGGTAACATTTTACAAAACATTGCTTAGTCGCGTTTTGACCTTAATATCAGTAATTCGAAAATGAAAGTAATTTTATTTCTGTGAATAGTTATTGGCAAAAAACCAAAAAATTACCTTAAATCGATCCAAAACAGACAACGGGATCCATAGTGGCTCTCATCAGAATATCATAAGAATGCGTGAAAACAAATCTACGAAGAATTAAATAATAAATTTCCTCTTTCAGTTTTTTCAGTTTCTTCGTTCAAAATTAGCCCGGGCATCTTGTAATAAAAATCATGTTATCACAACATGAAGTAAGAAATTAAAAAGAAAATGTGAAAACCGTTTAGAACCAGTTCCGGTTTCGTTCTTTTTCAAATCAAAATAACGGTTACGGTTTCTGTTTCGAAAAGTTAATCGTTCACGTTTTCGGTTTGATTCCTTAATTCAAACATTGTTATCAATTGCTGAAAAAAATAAGTACAAATTCTTAAACGAAATTTTATTGTGTAAGGAAAAAGATTTCTGGCTTGTTTAAACCTTACTTCAAAAAACGAAAACAAAGCATTACGTGTTTTTGGAGGTTAAGACCGAATTTCGGCTCTTCATTAAATTCTCTAATTTATTTTATCAAAAACAAAAAATTTATATTTAAAATAAAAAGTTCTCTTTTTTAACCCAGTCTAATGCCTTCATATCTCACTGCAGCGATTTCCTACGAAAATGAACGCAGCGGCGTATGCAGTACCGCACAGATACCTACACTCCTCCCATTGCCAAACTACATATTTTACTAATTCGTTTGAATGACTTCGAGTGCCAACAAGATACGAAACTTCAAATCGTATTAAGTACTGTGTATTGTAGTAGGCTTTGAAACTCGCTTACTAAAAGTCTGTCTGTTGACTTCATACATGCAAGCTAGTGATGCCAATCCCGGAATTTCGTGGATTTTATTGGACAATACCGGGATGCCAAAGTTTAGGTATTCGTTATTCTTCAACAATTTGGCTTAAAAACTGAAGAAATTGATTGAGAAGCAATCTATCTTCAAAATCTAAATGTAACAAAGGCGCTGTACCAAATGTATGAAAGAGATACATTTTGACAGAGCGAAAGAAAGCTCTGACATCTCTCGTAGTGAATATGAAAGTCGCAATTTTTGACAACTACACATACATTTACAACCAATTTCACAAAAAATAAGAAACAGGTTTTTAAAACATCATTTTCATGCAAAGTTTTAACCGTAAGAGCTTTATCAGCAAATTTTAATTTTTATAAATTTGAGTTATACTTGTTAATAACACATTACAAAGTCCCGAAATCTACAATGCCGAAAATCCCCCGAAGCCGAAATTGGCATCTCTAATCGAAGCATACTCACTGTAAAAAGTTTTGGCAATGTGATTCGTTTATGCCATTGGCTGCACATGGTGCACAGTTTTGTAATATTCGTTTACTACACTGACTGCCAAATGGCGTCTTGTCAGTAATTAGTGGAAAATTGTGTGTGAGAATACTTCAATTTGCTTTTAATTAGAAACTGCAAGCCTGTTAGCTGGTATAGCGTTTCAAAATGTATGTGTGAATGTGTGTAATTGCACTAGAATGCATGCTTCGTAGTGAATATTTGCTTGCTAGTTGTGTGAGTTGTGATTGTATCCCTACGAAAAATTTAGCGATTAATCTCTAAAGAGAGCTGTCCGCGATTATTAACTTTCGTACACAGTGTGCTATAATTTAATATACATAAGTAAATTTTTGTCTGTGTAGCATACTCATAGGGGTGTCAGTGAATTTTAGTTTTTGTAGCATACTTGTAGGAGTTAATAGTAACAGGTGGCGCAAAAGTAATCCTCCTATCAGAAAATGCTATAAATTTTGCGATTGGCTCCTAAAGTCAGTTCTGTTTTGACATTTGTGTAGTAAACACATGCGAAATACACGTTAATAAACAATGTTACGCTACACTGCTCCAGAACGCGGAATATTGGTGACTATTTATTTGACCAATAATCGGTCGGGGCCAAACGGTTACTGTGAATGGTGAGCGCTACAGAGCAATGATTAACGAGTTCTTTTTGCCGCAACTTGATGAATTGGGATTGGAAAACATGTGGTTCCAACAAGACGGTGCAACAGCACACACTGCACGTGCCACAACCGATATGCTGAACATCGGAAGCTTACTTTTGCGCCACCTTGTACTTCTTTGGATAGAAACTGAATTAGTCCTTTTGTACCCGTTCGGGTTTAAATGGGTGCAATTGGTTTCTCCGTAGAACATGCTCAAACAAATATGAACAGTTCAATCCATACAAAGTGATCAGAACTGGCATTAGTCGCATCCTCCTTTGCGACTCATCTCGGATGCATTCTGGACTAATCGCGTTTTTTGCATGGTAGCAATTACCATGTGGCTATGAGTGTTTGTTTGTTGAACACTGCATACTTTTTATGATCTGAGTTAACTAATTTTCTATTAGATTTTGTTCAGTGCTTCTTAAATTTTTATTTTTCCTTATTGATATTCTTCTATTTCCCTCAATACTTTTAGATTTTTGTCGATTCATATGATTTTCATCGGTATTGGTCTGCCTTTATTTTTTCGTTTTAACGAGTTTGCAATTTTTTCCAGATTTTCTCAAGTTTTATGAGTTTTTTTTGATTGCAATCCATTATTATCGATACATATTTATTCCGTTACTATCGTTCTTTTATTGAATCGATTAATTGAAGTTCATAAAACATTTAAATGTTTGAAACAATTTTGGTTTTTTCGAATTTAGTTCCAAATTTTATATTGATTTTAGCTATTATACAATTTTCCATTTATTAATTTATGGAGAAATTTTCAGTGTTTCGGTTTTTTTACACATTTAAATTACTCTTTTTCATTGACTTAATATTAGTTTGTGGTTAAATATCGTTTCTTGTTAACTAATTTGGTTGGGGAATTTTTTCTCCTCTTTGTTAGCCCTATTCAACCACAATAAACCCTTACAGATTTTGAGTTTAATTGATAATTCGTTTTTATATCGATTAGTTTGTATCGATTTTTATCCTCTTAGTTTGAAATATTCTGGCTTTAAATGTTATTGATATTTGATTCAACTTTCTTAATGAGCTTTAAGCCAAGCACATCATGTTTATGTTGGACTTTTATGTTTATGTTGGACTTTCGACAAAACAGGAATCCTGGATAAATGTAATTTGCTTTTCGGCGCTATTGACCGGTATGTACCTACAATAATTATCTTCTAAAAATAGAAAAAGAAGAATGTACAAAAACAAAGAGTCCAACATACATGAATTACATATAGAGAGAAGTCAAAAAAATGGTGTACCCTGTTGGCAGATAACAACAACAACAATCAAAAGAAAAATTGAGCTAAGGAGCTTGCAAACTACACGCAGCATAGCCCATAGGTTAGATAGCTGCGCTTGCAAAAATCAGAAGTGCGCAGTTCGATTCGCCGCAAGATCTTCTGAAATAGCAACACTGTACGAATTGGTCTGACGAGAAATCGTGGCTGTTTTCGAAATAGTACTATAACTATAGCCTGTATATGTTTGCTGCTTTCAATTTTTCTTGTAACCAAAAATTATAATAATAGACTAAGAATTATTACCAACTGGTCTCCAGCTTGTAAAACATACAAAAACATAAATAAAAAATATTATCCATGAATTCATCACCAATAAACGTTGTAATGATCGAACATAAATTCCATAATTTAAAATTGCCTCTCTGTAAACGCTAGCAACAAAGCAGCAAACAAGCTCTGAGGTATTTCAGTAATAGTAAATAGTTGCCTTTGCTGTAAATAGTGAATGCCACTATTTTAGAGAGATGTGAGCGTATGTATGTGTACTAGTAGAAGACAGCAGTGAAACCAACTAATTGTTACTTACTTTAAAACTAGTACAAATCACAAACCTATTTACTCAGCCTTTTGAACTTTTTTAAAATAAGCAAAAGGTATTTTTACGTGGCAATGACCTACGTGATGTCGTCCTGCAAAAAAGGGATTAGTCTAGGATGCATCCGGGATGAGTCGCAAAGGAGTATACGACTAATGCCAGTTTTGATCTTTTTGTATGGGTTGAAGTGATCCCTTTTGTTTGAGCATGTCCTATGAAGAGACTAATTGGCAGAGATGTAAAAGAATGCATTCTTTTGTGAATAATTATTCACTTGATTTATCGTAAAATGATTGCAGCCGTTTTTTGAATTCTTTGACTGGGACTTCAAAAATGACTTCAGACTTCATTTTGTGACTTCGAATTCTTTTTCATAAATTTTTTGGTTATTCGTGTATTGCATTCATTGAATAAAAAGTCTCACTGAGGGCAATTGAAGTCAGTTGGAGTCAATTTACCTGTGCCATACGAGACATGATCGCAAACTATTTTTACTCAAACAATACTTATTAAACTGTAAAATATATTATATAAATAATTAATTGAGGATCTTGTTAGTGCTCTTTGTGAAAAGTTAAAGGGTAATTTCCCACGATCTGGCACAACTGATTTGTATAAATTTTGTTGCAAATAGTTAGTGACTTCACTCAAAAAATGAAGTCAGTAAGTGACTTCTCTAAATGACTTCAAAGTCGTGACTTCAAAAAGATTTCAGACTTAAGTTTTTCATTCTTTAGTCAAAAAGTTAGTCAATGAGTGCATTCGAAATTGGAGTCATTAAATTCGACTTCAACTGATTGCATTCGCATATGAGTGTATTCTTTTACAACCCTGCTAATTGGTCCCTTTCATGCCCAAAAGGGTAGTGTCGGACAGATTCCCTTTGCTTCCCTACGGGTACGGTCGGAAAAATTTACTTTCAGCACATAAGAGTAGGCTACAGAAATTAAAATCGACTTATCCCAACTATGCCCATAACCGAATAGTTGGGATCAATTGTAACTGACTGTAGGCGAGAGGCATTGATAGCGGATCACTCTCTTTAGATATCAGTCGCACGATTTTTTGCAGTACAATTATTATATTTCAGAGATAAATTTACGAGCTGTAAACTAGTTCAACATAGCCCAAAACAATCATAACTGAATCTTGGTAATAAAAAATAATTCAAATGTATCTGTGCGTAGTGCATAGGTAGAAAGTTCGAGTTCTGTTGCAGGAAGCTTCCAAATTAAAAGCATATTTCTATTGGAATTTTTTCAACAATGCACATTTCAGTGTCTCGAAAATGCTGAATATTTGTTGGTACAGATTTTGCCCTGTTTTGGACTAGTAGAGGACCAGTAAGTAGTCTCTAGTTATCAACAATTATTTTCTCTTATTACTTTGTGGTTCCGCTGCAGGGGAAAGTACAGGAATTTGACAGAATGTTACAACAAATGCAAATAAGTAAGTGCTGCGACAATAGGGAATTAAGTAGAGGCTGGTGGCCCTAGCTGAGGCTCAAGCGACAGGAGTGTTTGATTAATACAATACATTCTCCATATACATACAAACATACTTATGTACCAACAAATCTTTCTGCTTATAAAATGCTTGCACACAAATACCTGCCAAACTACATTTACATGTTGCCTGACACATCGGCTTACTCCACCAGTGTGCCAGTTGCCTACAATGTTTACATCAGCTGCAATCTTTGGTGATAGAATTGCAAAACTATAGGAGAACGATTACATCTGTGTACTTTTTAAAAAGTGCAGAGTTACATATGCATATTCTAATACTATCAGACAGCAGATTTGAGAGTCAGCAGTATTGGGAGTGAGCCAACAGTTACTTCATCAATATTTACTAACTAAATTTTTATTTTGCTTTTTACTTCAACATTTTACTTTTTATTCTTTCTCAACTAGACCTGTTGAATAATGATTACCCATCGTAATGATTACCGGTTTGATTAAATATTTTCTTGAGAATTCATTTAACTATTTATTACCATTTGTTTAAATTAAAATTTAATTAATTAAATTAATTAAAAAAATAATCAGAAGATAATGATTTTTTACGATTAAAATAATAATCAAAAAAAATCAATTATAATTATAATAAAATTATAAAAAAAAATAAAGTAATCAAAACATATTTTATGATTACTTTTGATTTTTTTTTAAATTTGAAAAATTTGTTTGTTTTATAATTTTTGATTTTTTTCAGTATTGTTGCAGAAGCACATGAATATACACATCAACAATACTGAAAAAAATCGAAAATAATAAAAAAAAAAATCTATTTAAAAAAAATCAAAAATAATCAACAGTAATCAAACAATTTTTTCGATAATTTTTTTGGATTTTTTGTAATCGTAATCATGCCGGGGTCGCCCCTCGGCAGTGGTTTGGCAAACTCTCCGAGTGTATTTCTGCCATGACAGGCTTCTCAGCAAAAATTCGTCTACTTTGTAGATGCCGTTCGGAGTCGGCAAAAAACTGTAGGTCCCACCAATTTGTAGGGAAAATTCAAAATCGGCACACCACAAATTGGATGAGAAGCTTGGCGCAAAAATCTCTTAGGAGGTTTATGATGATATACCTGTTGTATATCGCGCCATAAAGAGAGAATCAATTAATAATTGCCTTTATTGGAAAATAATCACTACCAATTAAATAAACCATCTACTTAATTCATTACTAATAACTAATCAAGTTTAACACGTCTGGTTTGCAAAAGATTATGACTACTAAGTAACTCCATATGTGTGGGTGAATGCCTACTTGCAACTTCTACATGCAACACGTGCAGGAACATAAGCGCGTTGGACAAATGGCCAGCCTGTCGCGCATCTGCTTATGCGTTTTGCATACGAAATGACAAGCGTGTGACAACAAGTGAAGTGGTGTGGAAGTGAAATTTGCATGCATCGAACACTCAATCATACTAGTGTGGCGCCAAACATAACCTGTAGTTAAACCAACTGGTTGTAAACTTCCCCACAAAATTTTCCTATGAGTCAGAAATATAACCGGATAGAGATCTGTCTCGTTCTTATAAGTATTTTGAACATTAGGATGTCTTCCTAAATATAACAGTATCATGTACCCAAACCAATAAATTAGTTAAGAAAGCGATTTACAATTGATCACCATTCCCATGATACGATTCTAGTTTAGGTTAGGTTGAAACCAGACCTGTTAAATAATGATTACTAATCGTAATGGTTACTGGTTTGATTAAATATTTTCTTGAGAATCCATTTAATGATTGATAAGGATTACTTATAATTTTTAATGATTAATTTCTATTTAATTAAAAAAAATATAAAAAAAAACAAAAAAAATATAAAAAATAATCAAAAGTAATCAAAACAACTTTTTTTGATTATTTTTGATTAAATCTGTTTTTTTTCTATTCGTAATCAATTAATAATTGCATTTTCTTGAAAAACAATAAAAATAATGAGTACCAATTAAAAAAGCCGACGAATTAATTGATTACTAATCAAATTTAACAGGTCTGGTTGAGAGCGAGTAGAATAAACTTGTAGGCATTCGGTATCTTCTTCGAACCTATGCGGAAACACAGTGTTATTTGATGGCCTATTGCTGATTGCGTTACAATTTTTTGAATTTGAACTGCCCAGCGTAAAGCTACGTAATGTTAGGTGGCTCCTACCCCGCTAAGTAGTGCAGCTCACTCACATCAGGCATGGCATTACCAGCTGCTAATTATTAAGATCGTAGCGGCAATAAAACTGCAGACATTTCATACGCCGATCCTCGATATATCCATTGTGAAACCAGAAATGTCCATGTTGAGATATTTAAGCCTAATCTTTGCAAAAGCTAAATAGCCGATCATGAAGTTGAATGTTTCAGCCCGTCACCCTCCACACAGTTCTCAAAACTGAAATTATCCAAAATATTCAACAGCACCACGTGAACTCCTACTGGATAGTATCCAGTCAACACTACAAATGACACGGAGAGATGAGTCTCAGAGAACCCTAATAGTTCCACTGTCGATGCCAAAATTCCAGCTAAATAAAGGTTCTCAGCTTCGCTCTTTAGGGTATATGAATGGGGCTTAATTGCATCCTTTTTTTCCCAACAATAACAACTGGCTACATACTCAGCACAATATGCATTGCCAGATTTTAACAATGTCAAGCAGTTGTTGTTGCTGTTGTTATTAACAGTGCTTCGCACTGGCTTATCATCAAGATCTTCCAACGGAAGTCCAAGGAAACACTTAGTTTCAACAGGGTTGGACGAGAGTGATATTAGTGTTAGAACAGTGGGTTCAATTGAGCAGGTAAAGAGATGTTTAGCATCGCGAGGGGTCATACCACATGCAGGAAAGTATTTGGTACGGTGAAGTTCAGTCTGGATAACTAAGAGTTACAGTATCCAGAACGAAGTTCTGCTAGCATGAAGAGGTCTTCAGCTATTTAAGGTGATGGGATATCAATCACGGGGTTCACAGGCCGAGATCTGAGGGATCTGTCTACCTACCCGGTGTAGAGGTCGTCATCCCTTGTCAGTTGGCAGACTTGAAACTTCCTCCAGTTGGTGTTAGCAAGGTTGGACGACCATATGGGTGCGGCATACTCAATAACCGGTCGGCCAATAGCCTTACATGTAGCAAGCAATGCTTCTTTATCTTTCCACCAAGTACTGCCGGCCAGTGACTTGAGGACTTTACTGCGGCTCTGTACCTTTGAAGCTATTGCGGTGGCATGACTATAGAAGGTGAGGCCGTTGTCAAATGTCACACCCAAGATTTTAGTGTGCTTGAAAGTACGTGGACGTTTAACTCTTGCCCCATCTGCGAATTCCGTCGTATGGGTTGGAGGGTGTTGGTTCAGACCATGTTATGGTATGGATGTTATGCTGTGTGTCTTCCTGAAGCCACGTTGGTGTTTGGGCAAGTGCAGTTTTGCAGTGTAATACGGGAGCAAAGTGGTCTCCAATAACTTTGCAACCGGCGACTGGAGAGACATCGGACGATATGATTCTCCTTGGTGAACAGACTTCTTTGGTTCTAGTAGGAGGACCACACTCGCTTGTTTCCAAATCTCTGGAACAACGTAAGTGTTTAGGGAGAGGTTATAGAGAGCCGCGAAACAACGCTGTCCCTTGTGGTCTAGGTGTTTCAACATCTTCATTGCAATATCGGGGGTTCCATTGATCTTAACGGCTTGCCCTTCATTATGGCTTTCTTGAACTTGTCGACGGAAACGACAATGGACGCTGCGTTGTGTTTGTGTCCATGCGCCCGACAGATGGCTCGTCTCTTGGCCCTATCAGCATGTTAATGCATTATTTTGGTCGGATTTGATAGGGCCTTGACTGCTGAGATGTTGCATGTCCTTAGTTGTTGTTCCCACTTGATCAATTTGTAGTCATTGACAGTCCATCGTATTTTCGCGGTGAGATCTTAAATTCGAGGATCTGCTGGATTTATGAGTCTCGCTTGGTCACGTTCTCTTGCCGCTGCTTCCGCTGGGAACTTCGGGATAATTTTCGAAATTCTTTCAGCGGGAATGAATCGACCGGAGGTTGAATCAATAACCTTGCGAAACTCTACTTCAACTTAGCGTACGTCTGTCGGTGTGGGTAAGGCAGCGTAGGGGCGCTCTGTATAGTCCGTACAATGGTCCCATTCCGCTTTACTGAAATTTATAAATGTACGGCGTTCGGAAGTTATAAAGTCAGTCGGTCGCTCGATTGAGAGGATAATTCATATCGTGTTTAAGAAATGACCTCAGCTGGGCATCAGTGAGTATCTGTTGAAACCAGACTAGTTCGATTACGATCAGACAATTCTATTGTAAACTGGATGTATTAATGTGGAGTCCATTGTGTGTACTTAACCCTTCTATATACATATATATCTACATAGGTGTTCATGTATATACATATGTACGTGCTACTTAGGCAACTTTAAACTCCAATTCACTTCTTATCGCACTCAAGCGACAGCTAATCAATTTAAAGTGGCTTACAATTCAAGCAAACACAAATAAATCATTTGAGTGTGTATGGTCTGTGATAGGTGTTTGTGTGTGTGTGTGTCATAGGCAAATATTTACAAGGCATACTTAAGTGGTTTGCCATGAAATTTCTCTATACCCTTTCTAGCCAATTAATCATTAGTTAATTATAATCTTGTGTTATTCATTAATTTCTAATTTTCTTCTTAATTCATAAACAATACAAACAAACAAATACCGCATTAATTAAATATGCATTGATTTGATTTGTGTTTATTTAAATGAACATATATTTTGTTTTTGAGTCAACAATAAAGTCAATTGCGTTTTTGCTTGGAATTTAAACAGGGATCGCACTTAATAGTTAATTTAAAATTTTTAACTCAACAAATTATTCATTACAGAAAAGTGGCTCTTGTATGCTAAGAGTTTTTAGGCTTAGGATATTTATTTCAGATAACTACACTCGGCAGAATAAATATGCGTACAGGTATATTTTTGCAATTTTCTCCCATTTTTGCTTTGGTAAAATTATTTTTACTAATTTTCTATAAAATATTGGGCCAAAGTCTAATACAAAAACTGTAAATTTTGTTTTAAAAATGTATGCGAAATTCTCCGAGATTCGAAAAAATTTCTTAAGAATTTTCAGGTTTTTTCTCATATTTTTCAGAATTTTTTTGAGTATGTAGTTTTGTAGCCCATTCAATTTTGACTGGTGGTTTTTCTTCCATACAAATTTATGAACGTAATTTTTGTATATAAAAGAAAATACTTAAGCTAGGCAGGAAAAAAAAAAATAGCCAAAAATCGGCAAAATGTGTTACAAACTTAAGATTAACACTTTATTGAATTTAATTCTGAAAAATATGAGAAAAAACTTGAAAATTTTTCAGAAAATTTGTCGAATATCGGAGAATTTCGCATACATTTTTAAAACATAATTTACAGTTTCTGTATTAGATTTTGGCCCAATATTTTATAGAAAATTAGTAAAATTAATTTTACCAAAGCAACAAGTAAGGAAGTCTAAGTTCGGGTGGAACCGAACATTATATACCTAGTAGTGATCTATTATGTCATCCCAATTTACGCAGGTCTATTTTAATACTTTCAGTTCGTATTTGCATTCAAATAGACAAACGGACAGACAGATAGACGTATCGAGAGACGGACATGCCTACATCGACTCAGCTCATCCTCCTAATCATTTCAGTATACTTTTTGATGGAACTATCTCTTTTTCTTCTCATACCTACAAACATTTCATGTTCATGAAAGGTATGAATATCAAAAAAGATATACAACTTCGCTTTTGTAGTGGGGTATTAACTACTTGCACGGATATTTTACTTTTCATCCGGAACGTTTTGATATACATTAATAAATATATATCTCGATTCGTTTATGCCGAATGAAGTAATATACCTTGTGTGCGTAACAAAAATAGATATAAAAAAGGGTGTCTTTTGTAGGCGCCAAAGGACTCAACCGATCTTTATGAAATTTTCACAATATATACTTGGAAAAGGGGGCGGAGCCACGCCCCCAGGCTATATAAAGTTTGAATTCATCATAACTCCGAACTTTTTTGGTCAAAATTAATGAAATTTTGATATATGTATGTGTCACTTAGTCAATATCTACATAATTTTTCAAAAGTGGGCGGTGCCACGCCCACATATTTTTTGGGTTGTTTTGCTTCTGAACTTTCACGATATGTTCAGGAGTTCGCTGGGCACGACACTGTCTGCATATAGCTTTTGGAAAAGCCCCCAGGTTATATAAAGTTGCAGCTCGGTATAGCTAGGAGTTTATTTGGTTCAAGTTAATGACATTTTATATATAGATGTGTGAACTTCTACTGGCTTTGCTAGTATGTTATAAAATGGCGAAAGCAAACCACGAATTTCAGCATTCTTTTGTAAAACTGAGAGACTATTTTTCGTTCAAATAGACAGATGGACAGACAGACAGACGGACGGAGAGACGGGCATGGTTAAATCGACTCCGCTCATCGTGCTGATCATTTTAGTGAACTTTTCTCTTCTTGTTCTAATACTTACATACATTTAATGTTTATAAAAGCTAACAAAACCAAAAAAGATATATAACTTCGCAATTAACTACGTCCCAGAATATTTTGCTTGTGTGTTTTCCGATTTCGCTAATTTTTGGCAGGAGTATAATACATACTATTGAGAAGCAGTTGACCAATTTTCATTGAAATATCAGCATTGAATTATAAGCGATTGCCTTTGAAAGTAGCAGAAATTGTATGCTGAAAAGTGGGCGGCGCCACCCCTACTTCTTCAAAATTGACAAAATTTTTTTTGTAGAAATATCGCTTTTTAAATTTTAGAAAAAAATTTTTCAGAACTACGTTAAAAAACTGGGCGTGGACATTAACCGATTTCGCCCATTTTTACAGAAAACAGTTACCTTTATATGTAGAACATTATCACCAAATTTCGTTTTGACAAATCAATTTTTGGCGGAGTTATGGCATAAAAAGTTTTGTGGAATAGTCCACTATAAATATTCGAAAATTTTAAGTTTTTGGATTTCTTTTTTTACGGAAACTTTAAAAGTGAAATATAAATGATGTAAAGCTATTTTACGCAAAGTTATTGACTATTTAATATATCTACGATCCTCTTTAAAATCTTTCTTATAAAAGTGGGCGTGTACCTTAACCGATCCCGCCCATTTTTTCCTGGAACATTTGTTGCCTACCTGGAAACCTGCGTGCTGAATTTCGTTTCGATATCTTGAACGGTTTCTGATTTATGATTAATATTATTTCTAAATTTGACTTAATCAAAAGTAAGCGGTGCCACGCCCTTTTTCAAAAATTTTTTGAAAATTCTTTTATGCCTCAATCTCAATGTATTCACCAAATTTTATCCTTATGGGTGTATTATGTACTGAGTAATCAATTTTTGTGTTTTCGAAAATATTATATATATATAAAGTGGGCGTGGCTATCATCCGATTTCGCCCATTTTAAATAGCGCTCGGAGATGAGTGCCAGGCAACCCGCATACCAAATTTCATTAAGATATCTCAAATTTCATTAAGATATCTGAACATTTTGATATGTATAAGTCAATATCTATCTCGATCCGTTTATGCCGTTACGCACTGCCGTTATGCGACTAAAGTTAATATACCTTGTGTGCGTAGCACTACTAGGTATAAAAATTTGTGAAAATTGCAAAAATATACCTGTACGCAGACTTATTCTTTTATCTTATCTTTTTTTTACTTCTATGTTTTATGCGAGAAAGAGGGATGTGATTTAAATCCATTCATTTTACTGTTTATTAATTTCATTCGGTTTCTTCAAATGCCGTGTAATGACTTTACTCCAAAATAATATAATTAAGATTACCCAGACTCCGGGTAGTATTCTTAGCAAATAAATCATTTAATCAGAGTTGGTTCTGTCGGCTTCAGGTCAAAATTTTCATGTTTTAAAATAAAAACAACAAAAGTTTTCCGATATATTAATATAAAAAAAATATATATTAATATAAAACTGGAACCTTCGATTAATCGCTAATAATCATTCTCTGATTTATTAGTTAATCAAGTTACGGTAAATTGGCGAATTCCATTAATTAATCGCTTATCTTTAGCAACAAATAATATTTGAGT
Organism: Merzomyia westermanni; assembly: GCA_949987695.1. NCBI lineage: Eukaryota > Metazoa > Arthropoda > Insecta > Diptera > Tephritidae > Merzomyia > Merzomyia westermanni. The sequence continues at coordinate 183,196,026 of OX465289.1, forward strand.
TTTGAATTTCTTGATAAAAATCAGTACTGCTACGGTCTCTGTATTTAAAAATATCTTTCAAGTACATTTGCACGTCCTTTCACTCCTTCAAGTTTTTGTTGCAATATACTCCGTTACTCTTTTAATATCCACAATGCGTTTATTGTTGTTTTATGTTTGCTTTGCTTTCAGCTTTTGACATTGTCATTGCTTTTTTTTTGCAAATATCAATTTTCATTTCCCTGCTTGCCATTTTACTTTCAGTTCTTGTTTTAGTTTGCATAATATTATCGTTTGTACTCATTTTCATTACTTTGCAACACCTTTCTTAACTCCATGCACACTTTCCGTTTGGTTCTTATCAGTTCAAACAGCACTTTAGAATCGGCAATTAATTACTTGGTATTTATCTTCATTCTCCGTTGTCTCTAATTTATTTGAATTTTCATTCTCATTGGCATTTTGCACCTTTACTTCGGACAGTTTTTTAGCGCTGGCGTTCCGTTATCTGCATTTTGGCGATTAAGCGCTGTCCTGCAGGAATTTTCTTGGAGGTCCATCTGTTCGCTATCATTTTAGCTGTGATAGAAGCTATGTCAGTGTCAAGTTGCAACAACATAGAGCGCTTGTGCTCTCGTGTGAGGTTGGGTCGCAAATGTCTAATGCTTGTTAAAAACATGTCGCCATGAATCAATAAAATTAGGATACTTTCGTGATAAGAGAAGATCAGATTTATATATAAACTCATGCGCCTAAAAATATGTAACTTTTTTAAATTTGATCAGTGGTGGTTTTAAAATTTTGCCATGGGGTGCCATCCTATTGTAGTGTTTGGTAAATTTAAGAAAAATGTATTCTTGTGAAAAGTGTTTGCAGAATTTTACTGTACTAATTTTAGAATCAGGCTAACCATTCCTTGATTATTCATTATTACTAGTTGCAGTATTAAATTTCAACTGAAAGCGAATTGCATTGGGTTCTATCCATTTAAAATCACTCAGGCAATTTATGTCGACATTTTATTTTTGGACGAAACTTTGAGAAATTGTTTTTGAAACTATTTAAAATTACATGTATTTTTTGTTTTTTCCCTTAAAGACGCCGTTTCCGAGCAATACATTTTTCATCCGGATTGGGTAAATAGGTTCTTTCATATTCTCACGAACAACTTTTACGTGAATGCTCACAACTTCCTTAAAAATGTATGGACTTAGGTGATCAGTCTGTCGAACCCATTAAAGAAAACAAAAATTTCGTTTATAGTTCTTTAAAAATTGTTAATTAAGTAAAAAATAATTTTTTTTTCAACATTATTTTTTTATAAATTGCAACATTTTTGTTTTTTATGGAACTTTTTTTATATGATATGTGATGTATGAAGAACAATATAGAACCATGGCAATATGCTAAAACTCGTTTTTCTCGAGTTATACACTTTTGAATTTTTTTCGGGAATACTTTTGTTTTTTATAACACTACCCGACAAAAAAAATATACTCGAAATTCGATACATGATTCCTATGTAGAATTTTCTGCTGATTCCAAATATTTAATCAGATAGTTTAGACATAGAATTGTTTACGAGATATTTTGAAATTTCAGTTTTTGAGTTAAAAAAAAAAAAGTGGAATTACTAATCTGTCAATATCTCCGCCATTACCGTCTCGATTTTTATGTTTTTTAATTTAATTTTGTGAGGATGAAATACTATTTCCAGCAAAGCCGAAATAGTTAAAATCGACTTTAAAATGCCGGAGTTATGGCGAACAAAATTTTTTTCTATGCAAATTTTCACAATCTGCGGAAAGGACCGCTTGAGAACATAATTTTATAATTTATTTAGAAAAACTTTAATTGTATTATGTTAACTAACTGCTAATATGCAAATGCATACAATCTGGTTCCTACAAATGTTAACATTATATTCCATAAACCGTCTATTGAAAACAGGAGTCTTATTAAATCGTTCCAACAAAGTAAGTAAGTTTAGCCTGTAGCTCATGAGGCAGATGTACTATTATATTTATTATCTGTTCATTGAAATACGTCAGAAAAATACTATCGCCTCCGAGGGGGCCAAGGCCCGGAAGGCTCCTACTCATAAACTCGCCTCTGATTTTACTTATAAATATTTTAGTGCCTACATTTAGGCGTTTTATGTTGTATATAATCCGAACTTTTGTGATCAGTAGGCTGAAACGTGCGTTCAAAGACTGCTAAAATCCATTGTCATTTAAGTTGAAATGACGAAATAAATCCATATTAGAAACTTAAGCTTTCATGAAAGAATTGTTAGTTACTCTAAATGTTTGGCTTTAGATTTTATATATATGTAGTTGAAAAGTATGAACGTAAATAAGTACCTAACTTTAACTGAGGCAAGTTAGTTTCTTCTGAATGCAAACAAATAATGATGATCCGCAAAAATATTTCTTATGCAAAATTACACCAGTGACATATGCTGCGAATATGTTAAGGCAATGGAAGCATATGTGCTATAACATCCTAGTTGATATACTTTTAGTTCATTTGGAGCTGTCTCAAAGAATGCCATGACGCTGCAAAGAAAACAATCTCTTTGAGATAGTAGTCAGTTGGATTTGAAAGCCAAAAAAATACCAGCAATAAAAATAGAAGATAAGCTGGACGTGGGATTAACTGGCCAGTTCTAGGAAGAGCATGGAAAAAAAATATAAGCGCTGGCTATGTGGGTGCAGAAAAAACAATGTGAAAAACTACAAAAGCACACAGCAAAGCGAATACAAAAGCAAACGTAAATGCAATGCAGTGACAGCAATATAAAATGCAAATATTACTCATACGCCGTGGCGCACAATGCATAAAGCTACGTTGCAAAGCAAATAACAAAAATGCAAAATATTTGACTGAAAAAATAATGATAAGCAATGAGTGCGATGAGTATGAAGAATGTGGGATCAACAAAAATAAATTTAGCATAAATGGATACACAAAGCAGCAAGATTTCAAAAGCAGAATGGCAGTTGAAGTGGCTCACCAAGCTATCCAACTACATTATTGGCTTTTGGTAATAAATATTGAAGACGAAATTGACTAAACGTACTGCAAGTGTCCTTACTGTTTGTTTTATAACAAAAGCGCAATTGTTTGTAAGTGAAGTAAAATAGTTATGCATGTCCTTTATGCTGAAACGCCCATAAGTATGCTATGTTTTTAGCATGCTTTGGATATTTTCTATGCAACGACTAAAATATGCGACAAGCAGCTATCTATCTATTACTACGCGCGCCTTTTTTATGGTTGCCAACAAACACTTATAAATCATATTTTTTATATTCTCAGTAGTCCTGCAGCCACATATCAAAATCCAAGCAAAGGAATGTATGCGTTTCAACTTTGTTACTTTTCCAATATATGAGACCATAATTCTAAGGACTAGGGTGGGTTGAGATTTTATTTTTTTTGGTTAACGTGAAGTAGAATGTTAACTTCAGTAGAAAAGAAAATAAAGAAAAAGAAAAAAAAAATATATAAATTTGACAAAAAAAAAAATTTTAATAAAAATTGAAAAAAAAACAAAAAAATTATATAAAAAAAAAAATTTTCAAGGTTTTTTATTGTTTGAGTAAAGAAATAATAGTTCCTTCATGCATTTCGTTTTTTGATCCTGAACCAAAAATACAAAAAGAATACCAATTTTGTTTCTACAACTTCTGATTTATAAGTGGCTTTCGAGAAAACCTTAGAAAAAATTGTTTCCATTGGAAATATATCATTTGGAGGCTGAGAAGAAATTCAGCATATTTAAAAATTATTACCAACCTGTCTCAGAATTTTTTTCAACAAAGTAACAGAACTATCTGAGCAAAATATGTATTGGTTGTCGTTCGAGTGGGGCGTTTTTCAAACTCATTCTGACATAGAGCGTTCCAGAAATAAATTTTGAAACAGGGCTATATTGAAAAAAAGAAAAGAAAAAAATATGAGGTAGATCCTTCTTCAACCCCTGCGGGCTAAGGGCTTAGAATATGCCCGAGGTAGGCGTACCGGTCGTAAGAGGCGACTAAGACATACAAAGGTAATGACGTACAACTCGATAGTTGATCTACGGATATGATGCCTCTCACCTCTCATTACCCATCTTATTACGGAAGGAAGGGTGACATGACCTAGAAGGTTTCACTGGTCATAAATCGCTACCACGGCAGCCGGGCAGTACCACAAGGGAGTACCGGAGCATACCGGGCTCAAATCCGGCCAAGGACTGTTAATTCGACAACACTCCCCAAAATCTTCGGGGAGTGTTTTTGTCCTTACCACAACAACAACAACATGGTTTGTGTTTTAGATATATTTTAAAATTCGCTTATCTTCCCTTTAGCCGTAGAAATGAACAATTATTTATTTAAAACGTGTTTGGGTCACCTCAAAATCATATAATATAATTTAAAAAATTGAAAACAAAAATATTTTTTTTTTGTAAGTACAAGTTCTAAACTCAACGAAATATATAATTTTTTTTTAGTCCACCCTAATATGCGCTCACACCAATTTTAATTTTAAATATATGCAAGCATACTTTATAGTACATCTATGTATGCATGAAATTGCTTGCGCAAACATATTTGTGTCCGCATTAAATTGAAAGCTTTGCATTTATTTGCTTGCCTGCAGCGAGTTAGCATTTAAAGCCTCTTAAAGTGCTGCCACTTCATGACCCCTAAGTCGAGTAAAGGCTAAACTAATATATATTTTCGCAGGAGCTAACACAAGATCTACTACACTCATACCAACAGTACGTGTTGTTGTATTGCCCTACACACATTGGAAAATATTTTTGCACTTTTCATTTTTCTTGTCGCCGCCACAGTCGGTTGTCCTTGACAGTGGTAAATGATGAAATTATTGTTGCTTAGCGACGCGTTTGATTTACCTTTTTCGCTTATCTTAGCATTGCCGTTTGCAATCTCCTGCACAAAGTCTACATTGAAGGCAGCTCAGAGTGTGCGCGTGTAGGTATTTGCTTGCCATATTCTGCTGTCGTGTGCATTAATTTTGCATTTTTCTGGTGCGACTTTTTCTTAGTCTAGTTTTAGTTTTTTTTTTTCTTCTACATTTTAATGTATTTTTTATTTTTTTTTTTGTGTCACTTCGTTTTGGTTAGTTTGAACTCCTTGTCATGATGGAATGTTGCAATGAAAGTGGAATTTCTGGCACTTTGACTGGAATGTCAAATAGGTATGACACTTTAAGTAAAGCACGAGCAAATAGTAAAGAAATTATAGAAAAGAAATATGTGTTATGCGTCCCAAATGTCTAGACAGTGACTAGAATTATTTTATTAGGGGACGAATTATATAAATACAAACATACATATAATATTTTATTGCTATTTTATAGTAGAAATCATTGTAAGGTTAGTGGTAAAGGCAAGGTTAATGGATTTGACTTTGATTTGGATGTGAACTGATATCGGTTAAAAGTATTCAGATTTTGTTTAGGTATATTGTCTTCAGAGCAATTGGTACCTCTGGAGAATTTAGGTACATCTTTGAAAAACTGCAACAAGTTTGAGCAAACAATATCACAACGGTTTAAAGTATCAGCCACGTATTAAAGCACGTCATCAAGAGGCACCACCAAGGGAGGATAATCCATGCTCTTCTGGGTTTTTCCTCACATGCTGATCATTAAATATTTTTCAATATTAGCCATTAGCAAAACATAAATATCCATAAATCTTCGGGAGAAAGTTTCTTTACACCAAGGCGCAACTGTTCTGTAATTGACAGCGTCCATAGTTTCGAGCCATATATCATGAAGGGCTTGTTGGCAGACTTACACAGCATACTTTTCAATAGTCTTTCCTAGTTCAATAGCCTTTCCTAGTCTTTAGAGCTATTCTCAATTGGGTATATAACTGCTGTGATATTGCTGTTTAAACTTACTACCAAAAAGACAGAGTCTTTCACAGTTTAAAATTGATATTTGTGAACAGTGGAGGCGCTACCAAAGCGCAATTGCGCCTAATCTTCTTTCGATGACATACAATACTTCGCCTTCGCTTACTGCCAGAGGCATCTTTTACCACAGAGGGAGAAGCGTAATTTGCGGAGATGGAGCTCGAAGGCCGCGTATCATTTGAAAACTTCCACTTATTTGAAGTTTGCTTGGCTCTAAATAGCAGTGAATCCTAAAAAAATTTCTGACTGAAGAGTCTTAGATATTTTATACCGGAAGAAAACCATTTGCAGCTATCCTTAACAGCTTAAAAAGTTCGACTTCAGTCAACCCTCAGTCAGGTCATGAGCAGCGGAGCCCTTATCCATCGTTTATTAGGCCACAACATTTTACATGAGCTAGCCTTTCCAATAGCTGACAAACTAAAAGGCGCTTAGACTCGCTCACTCCCTCCCTTTTTATCTCTACATATAAAAAAATTGTAACAGGTCGATGTCTGTACATTGCAGATATTTAAGAAAAATCGATAGGAGGGATCATTATCGAGCCAGTAGAAGCCAAATCAATTTTTAGAATTTTTGTCTGTCTGTCTGTGTGTATGTTTGTTCGCGCATCACTCAAAAACCGCTCAATGGAATTGAATAGAACTTTTACCGTTATATTACTTGACGTTTAACTTAAAATTTAAGATATCATGTGTTCCTATATATTGACCAATTTCGGAGATATCGACCTATATGTGGACCAAGGTGGACCGAAATGTGTTTAGTACAATATGGGTATCAAAAGAAAGGTGATAACAAGTGCTTCAATAAGCGATGTAATTAAGTTCCATATCTTATCTGGTATGTGTGGGAGATATAATGATTAAAATTGGAATCAGTCTATTATAAGTTCTGAGAGGCAGCGAAGCGGGGGCATGTCTACTAGTAATAAATAAATACATAAACTAATAAATAACTGCTATTTAATTAGCTACTATAAAATATTTAATTGTTTTTCTATGTACACTTAGTTCTCTTAGAGGGCATAGTAACAAAGGTGATTAAATAGTTAGAAAGACTCTGGAAAATTTCGAGATCTGCTGTGCTACGGGAAAGCGGTTTAAGTAATAAATAGTTAGAAAGCCTCTGGAAAAGTTCGAGAGCCACTGTACTACGGGAAAGCGTTTAAACCATTGGGAGAGTCTGTAAAACTGATTTGTGTCTGTGGAGAGTTTGGTGGGCGCTGGATTCGAAGTAGACAAACAGCTGTTCCCAAATTTGGCGAAAAAAGGGAAGAGAGAGAGCAACAAGAGGATTAGCAAATGCACTAACAAAGCAAATTGAGCAAAAGTATGGAAATATTGCAAACAAGAAATACACTTACTTATATGACTGCCGAGGCAGCGATTTACATTGACGTGGTCAAACTTTCGTGTACTGAATTTTATTCGCCCTTTTCAAACATACATCGCCAAGGTTTATTCTCAACTACCTAGCCTGGCCAAGGACGGCGCAATGGATGCGGCTTAGCTTTGCTTCGCAAATTAGCTTCCCTTGCATCGAGATAAAGAAATCTGATGATAGGGAGTCACCTTCTCTGAGCCTCGTTTTGTTTCGAATGGCTCAGAAATGTATTTTCCAATCCAGAGAGAAGTATTGGTGTTACCTAACGTTACTTGTCGTACAAGTATTGACTAATTTTCCCAAAGTCTGAGGCTGCTTTGCAAGCGACATAGAGGCCGTGCTTGTCGATTATCTTACCATTCCCCCTTTTCAGGATTCGACCTATCGTGAAGATCTGTTCGATAATAGCTTTCCAAATCTGAAGTCATCAGTTTGTAGCAGAATGCCTGCACTTATTCAAACATTATATTAGATAAAACCTTGTGAGCGATATTAGTTTAATTGAGATCCATGTACAAGGTGGCGCAAAAGTAAGCTTCCGATGTTCAGCATATCGGTTGTGGCACGTGCAGTGTGTGCTGTTGCACCGTCTTGTTGGAACCACATGTTTTCCAATCCCAATTCATCAAGTTGCGGCAAAACGAACTCGTTGATCATTGCTCTGTAGCGCTCACCATTCACAGTAACCGTTTGGCCCCGACCGATTATTGGTCAAATAAATAGTCAGCAATATTCCGCGTTCTGGAGCAGTGTAGCGAAACTTTGTTTATTAACGTGTATTTCGCATGAATTTACTACACAAATGTCAAAACAGAACTGACTTTAGGGGCCAATCGCAAAATTTATAGCATTTTCTGATAGGAGGATTACTTTTGCGCCACCTGTTATATATTGCAGTTGAGATCTTCCGACATTATTCAGTGCGTTAAATAACTATCATACTACCTTGAGGGGGCGCGGCTGTTCTGACAATATGGCAGCCATCTAAATAAATGTATCATGATTTCAGGGGCTCCTGACATTAAATTAAACTTTTTTAGTTTGGAGACTCAGCATAGTTATAGTAAAAGTATTCAAAAGTAAACTCAAAGCAAATGGCATACACGAAGCTGTGTGAAAAATTTCTGGTAACTTCCGTTGCTACTTTTATGTTGTATTCGATGGCGATGTGGACATTTTTCAATTATTTTGGTTCACTGATGCTGAAAAAGCAGAGCAATTCATAGGCAAACAAACACAAATGTAAACACTATAATATGGCATATGTGGCCTAAGGGTCAAACATAAGCCTAAATGTATGCAACACAATTGCATATAAATGAAATTTTTATACAAAACAAATTTGAAGCGACGCAAGCTGATCAACCCCAATAGACGCGGCGCATACATTTGAGTGAAAGTCGAAAGACTGATACTGTTTTCAAGCGATGTTTCACAGCAAAAACAAAAGCAACAAAAAATTAGTGGCGTTAGTGTAGCATTGTTATTTGATTTATGTTGCTACAGCTATTTCTAGTAGGCAAATCGAAATTATGTTGCATAGTTTATGGCGTATGCGAAAATATTTAAGTTATGTGGATGCTGGCTGTCTTTGAAACAAGAAAACAGGGGGAGCACAAACTAACAGCGCTGCCATAAAAATGAAATATGATGTAATGGTGTCGCACTGCTTTGAATAGAAAGGGATTAGACGAGCAAAAAGAGTGTTGAGCAATGCAACCGTAAAACAAACAAAATTTTTTATTTTGAGGTTTTTAAATTTCCGGTGTGGTGGCAGTGGAGATCGAGCAGATGGTAGTAAGACGTTAAGGAATTTTGTGATTACATTTGATTGAAGCTTTACTTGCACTCAAGCGTATATAAGAATTCAACCCCTAAAGTATGCTACAAATAAATGTATATGCCTGTAAAAGTTGGCATGTTTTTTGATACAAAAGCAAGTGTATGAATCAACTGTGTAAGCGCCAAAAATAGAAAAAGACCGCCTTTATGTGCGACTCCATTTTTTTTAATAATACAATTTCCAAGTCCCCCCATTTGGAGCCAGTGAGTCATACTGTGTACAGCTGAAGTACTAAAAGCCCCATGTGTACCGCCTGCGGATATGTTAAAAACTTCAAAGCCTTAGCTACAGCTCCATTATTTTTACGTTTTTTCCCATTCTACGTTTTGAGGCTTTTTCATGGCTAAATGCACTTTTAGCCGCAATTCAATTGTCATTGTTAGCTAATAATATAAATAAGTGCAGATTTCATAGCATACTTTTTGGCGCTTACTTTGATACTTTAAGGGTGAATAATGTCGTTTTATTTACGCACTCAAAAGCGCATGTAATTGTATTTTGACACAAAAGTAAGGCAGTAACCAACGTACTTGGATTTATTTATACAAAATATGTGGCTTGGAAAGTAGTAGAGTAGTGGAGTTGAAGCGAAAGGTGGGTTTAGGCAGTAATGAAATCTTTTAATTTTTTAAGAGCTGGAAAATATCAAATATAGAACTTAGTGGAAACATATAAAAGGTTGCTGCTGCTGAGTTTTTTGCTAGCAACTAAAAAATAAAAAAGGAATGCACTGACTTTACAAGTCCACTTTTCTGTTACAAAAATTAATTTACTCATTACTCAACCATCCACTAATTACTTGCTTGTTTTGATGTCGAAGAATTAAGTTTGGACAAAGTTAATTTTCGACAACATTTACAGAGTTCGCGACAAAAACTAAACACATAAAAAAAAGCTACAAAATCTCTAAAAAATATGCAACGAAAATTTGTGACATTCCATTAAAAGTTTGTCCGCCAAACATATTACGAAAACATATAGTAAAAACAAAAAACATTGATAATGGATGTGAGCAAGCGTTAGCTATAGAGATTTTGTGCCTTTGTGTACTTCATGATCAACTTCCAACTAAAGCACCAACGACTGAGTGTGTGTAAAAGTGTCGCAAGCAAAAAGTGCAACTGAAATATATGAGCAGTGAAATCAAGCAAAAAATGATTCAGCCAACAGCCAAGTAAGCAGCTTGCTCTGCACAGTGTGTTGTTTTGAAATATCGTAGAATAGACGAAATACGAAAAAAATTCAAAATTAAAGCAATTAAATCTGATACAATACCGGTACTGATAGATGGTGCAGTAATCGATGTATTGAGAAACAACTTCGGTGAAGACCGATAGGGTTGATAAGAGAAATTTATATATATTTTTTATTTAAATAAACAAGAAATGAAGAAATACGCTAGGGTAACGGTTTCTTTGGTACAGCGGCGTATGCATATCTTCATTGCCACAATACGATGGTTAGAAACTCGCAAAAATCGCAAGTCCACGATGTTATGGCTTCCATCCATCATAATATTTTGGTGAATTTATTTATGCTGGAACCAAATACAACTGTAAGACCATATTTTGTGCCGCGCCGAAGTCTTTCAACCTAGTCTTAATAGCAGATGTTATATCGTGGGACTAAATTTCACTCTTGTAGAACTCATTTCTTTCCTAACTTTTTTTTTTTTTCAGAGGAGAAAGCATCGACAGCCTTACAGTCAGTGTGAGACTTGAGCCAGCATTAAAACTCCTACCGTCTTGTGCCAATCCTCTTGGTACTATCGTTAAGTATTCCGTCGGGAGGTGGTCTGAGCACGAGTCTCTACGTCAACAACAAAAATACGCGTATAAATGTAACTACATACGTGTGTAATCAACCAACTACTTGTCTGCTAAGGTCATTGGAAGGTAAGCGGTTGGATTGGCCATTTTTCCAATCCGCATCTATGATACTCCTTTCCTAACTTGTAAGGCAGCGATTGTAAGTCTGTTTTATTCTACCATAGAAGGAGTCTGTATGCACGTCGTCGAGCTCCTCTCTTACTTCCAAAAATCTCACTTTGAGGTCTGAACGACAATACTTGGCGCGCAGTCTTTTTGGCATCACATTACCATAAGTTCCAATGCCATGAGTTCTCTTTTATTTCTCCCTTATCTGGCGCCTCTATTTGACCACGCAAGGCCCGACTGATTTTATGCCAAACCCCGTCTATCGAATCTGTGATGTAAGCCTTTCATCAACGAAAGAATCAATCAGCCTTGCACTTTACCTTAAAAGAACTCAAACATTTCACCTATATGTCTTCTTCCATAAAACGTTTGCGATGGTCATCATAAGAGCATCACATACGTGGCTTTTTTACTCTATTTTTCCCAACTTAGTGCCCGAAATCTGATTTTAAAATGGTTCTGTACCTGAGTATACCCTAGAAAGATGTTCTTGTTAGTCGTCCTGCTATTCTTTTCTTTAAATGTCAGACGAATATAACTATAATTTCCGCCCAACAAAACTCGCCTGTCGTTTCTTCTTTCCGCCAAATGGAAGCACTGCGGGATCGGAAATCGGTCTCCACTTTGTCTTACCATCATAATGGTGGTCTCCCTCTTCCTTGTGGGGAGAGGACTTTATTTCTAAATCGCCAACTTGGTGCTAAGTATAATTTGTTCGCAAGTCTGATTTTTCTTTGGATCTGTACTCTGTATTAGTGGTTATTTTTGTTGTTCCGCAACCCAAAATTGCACACTGTACACCACCGTCAGCGCTAGCCTAGAGTAAATAGTGACTCATACGTCATGGCTTAGCATATTCTATAGCAGTAGGGATATCATTTTGAATGAGAAAAATCGGTTACCCAATAATCGATTTTTTTGCTAAAGATAATTGTTTTTTAAATAAAATAATCGATTTTTGTGCACACTTCAATTTTTTATGTGATTAAAGGTAATAAATAAGAAACAAAACAATTAACGAAGGAACCATTTTCAAATTTTATTCATTCAGATTCGAATAAATCACAAACAAATTTTCAAAGTTCTTAAAATTTTATTCCAAAAAAAAATAATAAAAACAATAAAAAAAAACGTTGATCCTAAAGCGGAATTACTAATACATTTTTGGGAACAAATTTAGACAGTGAAAATAAAACTAATATGCAATTAACTGATGACTAGAAAATATAATCAATATTTCCTTTTTTTCTGATCGGTCCAGCAGTGGCACGATTTACGAAACTCGATTTAAAATGTTCTTATTTATTAAAAATCGATGTTATCATTAATAAATCGATTTAAAAAAATCGACGGAGAAAAATCAATTGATTAGAATTGAAATCGATTATTCATTCTCTTCCCTCTATAGCAGGAGTGGAGTGGCATAATGAGCGTCACTATCACCATTATTTATATTTATACATATGCGAGTGTATATGTGTTGGTGTCTACCTTTACCGGGCATACAGTCACTTGGCAAGCCATTTTGCATATTTTTACAATTTTATGTGTCATTCCTTATGTCGCTTTTACCGATAATTACCAGCACATATGGAGTAATTTTTTTGGGCTTGGCACACGAGTGCTGCAGCAACAGCTGTTTCGCACAACAAAAACTACTAAAACAAATAACAACAAGCGCTATTTTAGCATGAAATGGCCAAATAAATTTCACTCAAAACAAGTCATACAAAAATGCATTGCTAACAACTTTTCATGGACGCTTGATGAGGCTGGTGCTTATGCTCAACATTCACAATTTCACAGTCAAAGCTGACACACACACACACACACACTAATGGCTTGACTACTACCAACTACCGGTTAATGGTGAATTAAATGACGTTGGTTGATAGTCAATGGGGTATCCGTTGTTGATGATAGCTGGGATATTTGGTTTCCTGGTTGGTTGCTTTTGTGGCGCTGGCAGCTCAATTGCTGCCTGCAGCGACGGACGTAGCACCACAAACTGTTATGTTATGACCTGGCTTCATGTAAAATAGGTGACAGCAAAACATTGGCATACCAAATTGCTGGCGTATCGTTTGTTGTTATTACTAGGGACTGTATATTGTTGTTGGTTTCATATTAAATGTGTATTTGTTGTTGTTTGTTGTCAATATTGTTGGTTTACAATTGTTGGTATTAGAGAAATTGATGCAAGTGGTGTTGTTGTTATTGTGTTTGCTCTCAACCGGCTGAGCACGCTGCCAAACAAGCGGAAAAGTGCTTGTCGGCCATTTGTATGCAAAACAACCGTTCGAAAATGTTTTGAGGTTAAGTGCAGGAAAATATGCAATGATTTTTCTGTGCTGTTGTTCCTTATTTTTCATTTGAACTTCCAGTAGCAAAATAGGTTGATATCAGCGTAGGTAAATGCGCTCATACCCAAGCACAGAGTTGAGCATTCGGGTTGTACATATTTGATACAGAGATAGACAATTTTTTTTTAAATCCATATCGATGTCAAGACCGGTTTTTTTTTTTATCGAAAAGTTTTACTTTTACAATTTTGTTTAATTTTAGATTATATATAGAAAATTTCTCACTCTGAAAAAACATAATTATAAGTTTCACATAAAAAGACCGCGTGGGGCACTGTACCGCGTGGGGCAAGTCCCGACATGATAAAAAATAAAACAAAGAAATGATCTCGAAAAGAGTCCGAAATGATCCTGTAAGGAGCCAAAATCATGCCGAAAAAGTACCGAAGTTGATCCCGAATCGGTCCCGAAAAATACCCAAATCTGGCCACGAAAAAAATTCGAAAAAGTCCCGAAATGATTCTGAAATTAAGGGGATTGAAAATGTCCCAAAACCAATTCTAAACGAGACGCAAAAGTCCCGAAAAAATTCCGTAATGACTCTGAAATAGTCCAGAAATAATCCTGTAAGAGTCAAGAAAATAATTCTAAAATGAACTCGAAAACAGCTTTGTAATTATTTCGAATTGATACCGAAAGAGTCCCGAAATGATCCCAAAAATTCCCGAAACAATTCCGAAATTATTCTGAAAAAGTCCAGAAATGGTCGTAAAAAAGTCATAAAAAGAATTCTGAAATGAACCCGAAAACAGTTTTGTGATTATTCCAAATTGATACCGAAATAATCCCGGCAGAAAAGAATCCCCCAAAAGTCCTGAAAACCATTCCTAAATGATCCGAACTCTGCTAATTCTGCTACAATTAGCTATTTCCGGAATTCTATATTACCACAATTCTTCTACAATACTCTGGTACAATTTTTTATTTCTGTGGCATCAATAAAAAGTGCCGATCTACTCCAAAAAAACTTCAAATTTCAATCTTTGTCAAAACTTTGCATCGCCGTCTAAGAAGTTAGCCTCAAAAATAAATTTTTTGACCCAGTCTAATACCTATATAAATACCAAATCATGTTGCCTATTTGAACGCTTTTCCGGAAACTAACAATTTTTATTTTACTTTACATTCACTGATTCCGACTATCTTTGGTGGTATGCGTTTTGCAAGCCAGCTCTTCCATCGCCAATACCTGTCCATATTCCCATTCCAATTCTATATTTCATTTGTTGGCAGCTATTTTGTTGTTTTTTTTGGCTTTTTGCCTGTTTTCTCAGCTGTTTCCTGTATATTTGGTCATTTTAGGCCAATCGTTGTTGTATGTTGTTTTGTTGTTGTTGGCGCATACGCTAATTTACGGCTAACCAAAGCCAAAGTATGTGGCGTACATTAATTGGTGGGCGGTTTTTATGTTGTTGAATATCGCTAAAGTATTGTTTGGTTGCACATATGTATGTGTGATCGCCATTTACTTAAATTTTAAATGCAATTAAGTCTAATTTGTTTGTTGAAATTGTTGGCTTTTATTGGTCTATTAAATAAATGTATGTACTTGAATTTTAATTAATATTAGATAGGCGAATCGTATCCGCGAATAAGTTTATGGGTGTGCATGAGATAGTAAAATTTTGCAATTTACAGAAGGAATATATATTTTTTTTAATTGACGTAGAATAACAAGGGACTGAACTTGAAAATTTATAGACTACATTTCGACGGCTGAGCTATTTTAAAATATTAAAAAAAACGACCTTTTTTTCAATAACGTTCAATCTCATCTGAAAATGTTTTGAACTTTCAGATAAGGTGTTTTTGAAAAAAATTCTGAAGCAGGCCTTTTTTCAAACAAATTCTGAGAAAGGGAGTTTTTAAAAATATTTTGAAACAGGCTAATCTTCTACTCAGCAGTCTGTAGATGATCCAACTTTTAGTGAAATTTCAAACTATTTATAGTTTCCATGAAAATGAGTGTATGAATAGGGATTTAATTTGAAACCAGAAGTTCACTAGCAATTAAAAAAAAATCGTGTTATGGGACAGGTTTCGAGCCGATGTGAGCCATATTAGAGACCAGTGCTCCACACAGAGCTACAACTAGCACAAAAATATTTGGAAATACAAATTTTTAGCTCAATAACAAAAAGTCAACAAGACTAAACAAGTTCTTGAACCATTTAGAGATTTTAGGCTTCTATAACCCACTTGTACACCACAATTTATATATTTAACTCAAAGTTAGCGTCAAATTAGGGCTTAAACTCAATACATTTTCAAATTAAATCTGAGTTAAAAAGTTAACATGCTATCGGGCAAGTGAGCCTAATTTTTTTTAATTTTGCATGTACTCTAAAAGGTTGGGAATTTATTACAAAATACTTCTAAAAATTTGTAAAAACCATTTAGAATTTCATCAAATCATGTAAATTTATTAAACGACTTCGGGTGGGATTGTCTTCTTTTTATTATATGTATTTTCCAGGAGTTTTTGCATAAGCTTGGAAACGCTGGTTCCAAAGATTTCAAAGCAACTTTTATATAAAATCATCAAATGGGTTTTAATTTTGTTTGCGAAATGTCCTAGTAATTAATAAAAAGAGCATAGTACTCTACTATGCTTGGATTTGGAGTTTTGCCAAATAAAATCCATCGAAAGTTTAAACTTTTTTGTGTTATTTTAAAATTAAAATCCGAGTAGTAAATTGAAAGGTTTGAAATTTACTACTGTTAGGTTATATCACTTACAGGTACACCCGCACTTCGGTTGAACAGTAAAGACACACGAGTTGATACTACGAGAGATTTATTCAGACTAATTGATAAACAGGAAATAGTTTAAAGAATAGAAATGCTAAGGTGAATACAAGTGGGTTGCCAGATTTCTTACAATTCTCCCTCTCAACCCAATTGTTTCTTTTTGACCTGTTAATGTTACAAATCATTGAATTTTAATTACATTTTTAGACCTAGCAATTTACAACCAATTTCATGTTTCGTTTTCTTCAAACATTTAGTCATTACATCAGCTGCATTTGCTTCAGTGCTTACAAAATTCACTTGGATTTCTCCCTTTTCATATACATCTCGAACATAATGGAATCTCAAATCAATATGTTTACTGCGTTTGTGTACCATAGGGTTCTTCAACAAGAACTGTGCGCTTTGATTATCACAAAACATCTCCGTAGGTTCGTTTACACAATCGACGTACCCCATTTCACGCAGCAATGCACGAATAAAAATTACATCTTTTGCCCCTTGGCATAGAGCTACATACTCTGCCTCCATTGTACTGAGGGCAACAATGGACTGCTTTTTCGATTCCCAAGAGATTAAACCGTTGGACATAAAAACTACGTAACCGGTGTGAGATTTTCGATCAGCTACGTCGCCTGCCCAATCAGAGTTAGTAAAACAAATCAAGCTGTTGTCTGTAGGACCATAGGTGATTTTCGTCGCCACCGTCCGCTTTAAATAGCGTAAAACATGTTTGGCTGCCGTAAAATGTTCTTCGTGTGGATGGTTATTGAACTGAGACAACTTTGACACAACGTGAGCGATGTCTGGTCTAGAAATTACGGCTAAATACATTAACCCTCCTATCAAACTTTGATACCGCTTAGAATCGATGTCGTCACACTGTTTACTGCATTTGGCTAACACGGTACCATCCACCCACGGTGTAGCTGCAGGTTTGCAGAACTCCATGCCCCAGGTCTTTAATAGTTGTGTCACATAACGCTCTTGATGTATTGATATAACACCAGTTGATTCATCTCGTTCTATTTGCATACCCAAATAGAAGGATGCCGGCCCACGATCCACAACCTCGACATATTTGCTTAACTCTTGTAAAACTTGTTCTGTTTCTTTAATGTCAGAACTAGCTATAAGTATGTCATCCACATACAAACCAATAAGACACATACTGTCACACTCCCTCTTAAAATATACACAACTATCCGCTTGGCACCGCTTGAAGCCCATAGTTGTCAAAATATCGGAGACCTTTTTGTTCCACTCACGTCCTGCTTGCTTTAGGCCATAGAGGAGTTTACGTAGCTTACACACCTTATTTGGGTGCTTTGCATTCTTAAACGTATGTGGTTGCACCATATAAATTTCATCAGCCAAATCACCATTTAAATACGCCGCTACTACATCTACGTGGTTTACTGTAAGCTTGTATTTTGCTGCTAGGGCCAACAAAAGCCGAATTGTTGCATGCCGTACAACTGGAGCATATGTTTCGCTATAATCGACGTTTGGCTTTTGCGAGCACCCCTGAGCTACCAATCGGGCCTTATATTTTTCAATTTCACCACTTGAGTTGCGTTTTATGGTGTACACCCATCTGCACCCGATAACGTTTTTATGCTTCGGCCTATCAACTAATACCCACGTACCATTTTTGGAAAGAGAATTTAACTCAGCTTGCATAGCGTTTTTCCAATGCTCGCTCTCTTCTGATGACAACGCCTCATCTACCGTTTCTGGATTCTCTCCAATAAAATTTAATACCTCTGTTTGCTTATATTGTTTTTTCGGTCGACCGGTGCTACCATCTCGCACCAATTTTGGTCTGCCTCGACCTCTTTTTCGCGTAACCACTGGATCGTTCTCCTCATCTAACGAATACACTTCACCATCGTCGACTTCAAGCTGAGGCTCAGCAGCAACTTCAGCTTCATCGGCATTTACATTATGCACTTCATCACCTGATTCTGATGTCTCATTTGGATCATAATAAAAATGCACCTCTTCACTTGAGTCTTTTTCTATTATTCGCTCAAATGAGTTTTCAAAAAATATACAGTCACGAGCAATAACAATGTTTCGCTTGGTTGGATCGTAAAGTCTGTAGCCCTTAGAATTTTCGGCATAACCAACAAATTTTAACTTTACACCCTTTGCATCGAACTTGCCACCTTTATGTGGACCCTTCTTTAACGCCACCACATCACAACCAAACACTTTTAAATGTGCCACTGAAGGTGTTTTACCATACCATACTTTATATGGAGTTAAGTCACTTAACACTTTTGTTATTGTTCTATTTCGCAGGTAAACAGCAGTATTTATAGCTTCTCCCCATAAGCACTGTGACATTCCGGAACCCTGTATCAAACAACGCGCCATTTCTACGAGAGTTCTATTCGCTCTCTCAGCCACGCCATTCTGCTGTGGGGAGTAGCCCACCGACGTTTGGTGAACAATACCCTTCTCACTAAAAAATTGTTTAAACGCCACATTGGTAAACTCTTTACCATTGTCACTTCTCATACACTTTATTTTTCGGCCTATCTGTGTCTCCGCGGTCACAGCAAAATGTTTAAACGCATCGAACGCTTCCGATTTATTTTTAAGGAAATATACAGTCATATACCGCGAAAAATCATCGACAAAAGTCATGAAATAAAACGCACCACCTAAGGATTTTACTCTCATCGGACCACAAAGGTCAGTATGAATCAGATCCAATACTTGTTTGGAAATCACTTTTTTATAAGAACTATATGGCAAGCTGTGTATCTTACATATGGCACAAGTCATGCACTCAAAATTTTGCATTTCACTCCCGTTTATTCCACGCACTAAATTTTTGTTGGACAAAGTACGTAAATCGTTCATGTTGACGTGCCCGAATCTCTTATGCCATTTTTCCGAGTTTTTTGTTTCCACTATCGCGTTTATATTCTCCGTTGTTGTTCTCAGTCTCATTTCAACAACAAATACACCGCCGACAAGCTTCGCTCTCAACATGTCGTCACCTTTACCGGTTTTCATTATCGCACCATATTTTGAGAATTTCACCGTATGCCCATATTCAAGGGCTTTTCCAATAGAAAATAAATTTGAGGTTAATTCCGGAACATACCACACGTTATGCAATTTGAGATTCATAAAGTCACTTTTTAAACTTATAGAGCCTATTCCTTCTGCAAAAATCGTTTTACCCGACGCAAGCACTATTTCCTGCCTTCTTGGCTCAATTTCGTTGAAATAACTTTTATGCATACACATGTGCGAACTAGCACCACTGTCCAAAATCCACATTTCGCTGCTATGCGTTTCTTCAAATAAGCAACACGCTTTTTCATTAACGTTCTCTTTGAACACGGAAACTTTGCACTGCGACCGTATATGGCCCTTTTTGCCACATTTATAACACATTATATTCGATCGAGTATTTTCATTTTGCTTTCCACTGGACTTTTTATATTTATTTTTTGCTAGAAAAACTTTTTCGTCACCACCCGCCACGGATTTATCATTATGACGAATTTCGGTCTCTAAAATTTTTGATACTAGCTCATCGATTTTTGGTAAACTGTCACGGCTTTCAATAGCTACCACAAAGCTCTCCATCTCCTCGGGGAGACTACAAAGCAATAGTATGGATGCAAAATCGGCTGGTACTATGACACCGACTTCTTTTAGTTCATCAACGATAGTACAAAACTCATTCATACGCAAAGCAAATTTGTCCTGCACTGTAACCTTAAAATGTACCAACTTTTTAAACAAAGCAACTTTACGCCCGGCACTGTCTTTACGATAAATCGAACTAAGGACCCGCCAAGCTTCCTTTGAGGTTACACAACCTTTTATATGAATAATTTCACTAGGTTTTATACATAATGTTATTGTTGCCAGCGCTTTCTGGTCAACCTTTATCCAAAGGGCCTTTGCCCTTTCCTCATCAGGACAATCACTGATGACCACATCCCACAAATCGAGTGTAATTAAAAGGCTTTTAACCTGTACCGACCACGTCGCGAAATTATCCGCCGTAAGCTTTTCAATATTAGCAATAGCACTCATTTTGTCTGATTCTTTACTGAATTTACCGAAAATAAATTTGACATGCCCACGTGTACTGGGCCCATAACCAATGTTAGGTTATATCACTTACAGGTACACCCGCACTTCGGTTGAATAGTAAAGACACACGAGTTGATACTACGAGAGATTTATTCAGACTAATTGATAAACAGGAAATAGTTTAAAGAATAGAAATGCTAAGGTGAATACAAGTGGGTTGCCAGATTTCTTACAACTACGAACAACTTCCAAAAATTGCTAATACCGATGAAATGTTTGAAATTAAAAAAAAAATTTTTTAACCGCGTATCGGCAACCGGTTTTAGCAGAAAATTAAGATTCTGTTGGGTGGAATTACTTAGTGCCCCTTAATTTTGATTACACGCCAATTAACGATAATAAAAATAAGTAATTAAAAAATCCGAAAATTCCTTAAAACTCCGAATATCATATATATTATTTCTGTAAGGTCTTTTTGTGTTAGTTCCTAATTTTCTGCTCTCATTTGGAACCAATATTAATAAATGAGGTATCGTTTTAAGGGTAAGGGTTAGCTCTACATGAAAAACCATGTTTTAATTAGCGGAGTGCTTTTGTTTAAGCGTATTTTATAAAAATGAATTCTTTAAAATAAACGATTTTGAATGCACAAAAAAATCAATTTGTACTGCAACGCTATTGTGACTGTGACATTCACATGCCTCGCGACATCTATATTTGAATACGAAGACTGAACAGTGCTAGAATAATTAAAGGAATTGCGAATATCACAGCGCTCAACCCACTGCGAGCGCGGCATCTACACTTGAACATTGCTAAAATAAGTGAATAAGACTGCGTTCATATTAGGTCATAAACTCGAGTTAAAGGGACATTTTTTTAGTTAATTCATATTGATGTTGTCAATCAACTCAAGTTTATGGCTCAATGTGAATGTAATATAAGTGGTGGAATTTCAAATAGCTGTTTGCGCATATTTGTATAATTTTTTGTGGTCTCACAACAAGTGTAGCTGAAAATCTTTTTTTATAATTTGAGAAAAAGGTTTGAAAAATCCTGGACCTGGACTAATAAAAGGTTTCAAACCATTTTTGTTTTGTTTTTTTTTTTTTGCGCAAGGCGCGTAAGGGTCCACCTAGTAGGTATTAAAGATTTTCAATGGGGTTCAAATATGACAGGCAAGTGATGTTCGCCAAGAAATTTTTAAGTGAAACTATTTAATAAAATCATGTGAATATATCTTACACCCTTGAGTCTAATTATCTTCAAAAACATGTATTTACAAGAATACATTTTCTTGTTCTGATCTCTCTGCTTTAAAAAACGTCTCAAAAAGCATTTTCAAACCATATGAACAATTTTTACTCATTTCCATATAATTCTGAACCGTCTAATGAAGAAATTAATCATACTCGCATCCAGCCATCAACCGTCATTAAAGGCATCACCAGTGTTGCTTAAGCTGTAGTTGGCATTACTTGGCACCCTCGTCTGCGTTGGCTTTGTTTTTTATATCATTCCCATACATATAAACGTTTCTATGTGTACCAATATGCGTAGCTACGTGCGCCTTTTTATGTAAAATTACTTGTTAGCCGGTGATAAATGACTACTTACAGCAAAATATTTCAAAATTTCCCGCCCAATATGTCAGTATGACAAATAATCGTCAAAATTTTGTGGTCACATGTGAAGAAAGAAAAGTTAAAGAATTATTTATATATAGTGGTACAAGCTTACATACATACGTATTTGTTATATATACAAGGTGGCGCAAAAGTAATCCTCCTATCAGAAAATGCTATAAATTTTGCGATTGGCCCCTAAAGTCAGTTCTGTTTTGACATTTGTGTAGTAAACACATGCGAAATACACGTTAATAAACAATGTTACGTTACACTGCTCCAGAACGCGGAATATTGCTGACTATTTATTTGACCAATAATCGGTCGGGGCCAAACGGTTACTGTGAATGGTGAGCGCTACAGAGCAATGATCAACGAGTTCTTTTTGACGCAACTTGATGAATTGGGATTGGAAAACATGTGGTTCCAACAAGACGGTGCAACAGCACACACTGCACGTGCCACAACCGATATGCTGAACATCGGAAGCTTACTTTTGCGCCACCTTGTACATACATATTTGTATCTTCAAGTAACTCTTAAATAGTAAATATGGAAAGGCAAATGTTGGATGGCCTGCTTTTCTTGGCTATTCACGTCCAAGAAAGTGTTATCAGTAATTCTTCATATGAAGCCATTGCCATTCTCTGCTGGTGGTAAATATTAGCTTGTAAACGTTTTAGATGGCCTTGTTCGAACTCGGAATTGCCGCGCCATGACTCTACTCGATAAATCGTATGAGATATGCTTCTCTGTTTCTGGTACTTCAGTTCGCGTTACCGAATAAACCATCTGACAGCAGGCAACTGCCATCCATGGTTGAACAAGCCTACTGCCTTCTTGTGGGCGAAGGAGTATGTCAATGGTTGTTGTTACTCCTTTTCAAAGAGCAAGCGCGCAGGTTGCTAGTGTCCCAAACTAACGAATCGAGGTACAAATGCATTAGTTAGCACTTGCAAAAAAAAACTTTAAATACGGGTTTAATACCTTTGTATTACTTTCAAAACCTAAAACAAAAATTAAAAATAAATTAATTGATATTAATAGGCGTTTTTAACGCAGAGACAAAGCTTTTCATGTTCTTGCAATGCGATTTTAAGCTTTATTTTCATGGTTCATTTGGTGAGAACACTCGTTGTCACACCGTTGAAATAAGTATTTTAATGAATAAATAGATTGAGACATTAAGGATATTTTCTTACACCTATAAACAAAAAAAAAACCTTCGGAAATAGCTTACCGTCAGAAAAAGCGTCAAATAATAACAATAAGGTACATTTTTTTGAAATTATGTTGCCATTTTTTTAATTATTTAGAATACATTTTAATTTTAGTTTTGATTATATTTTCTGTTCAAATACCGCATTCTAAAATACGTCCTACCCAAAAGAAATCTTTTCAAAACTTTTATCTTCTAAACTTACAAATTTTTTAGCATGAAAAATTAAATTTTCCATATAAATAGGAGAATCGTTCATCGGTACCGCTGGGAGTCGCAAAAACTTTACCTTGCTTGTTTTGCGCGCAAATGTAATGTTTGTGTAATTTCTAAATATACAGCTCATGTTGCCAACAATAGATTAAAGTAAATAAACACTTTATTTATGTCCATGCAAAAAGTAGACCAATACTTTACTTAGCTTTCGATTTATTTCACGAACATATAAAAAAACTTAATTCAGAGATATCAATTATTTTATTCAATTTCAAAATTGTTTCCGTTTGAAGTAAAAATCAGTTCGTTTTTGGTAAAACAATACTGTTGCTCATTTTTAGTTAAATATTTCGTTAAAACATATTTTACCACTCTGTTGAGTTATTTTAAATTAACATATATATGTATATTTTTAAGATAAGCACATTGTTATGTGTTTATTCCTTTGAAAAACAATCGCGTGTTAGTTTAGCATACAATTTTCGAGGAGTGATGTGCGACCCCACCTGCTTCCCAGCTAATAAGCGCCACCTGAGTTTCTCCAACCATTCAGAAAAATATGCATATATGCTAATTTATTCATGTGTGTACAGTACAATCGACTTTCCTTTGCTCACCATGAAACTTCCCACTGTTGAATATTGAGGAGTTCACCTCAATCATCCCCAAGTATTTCTTAAGAGCACAAAATGACGTGTAAATTAATGAATATGTTGAAAACATCTGCTTTCTGGTGTGAAAGAAAAGAAGTTAAAAACAAGTTTGCTTTAAAGAAAGTTTTACTAGTTTAAAAAAAAAAATATACAAAAATTAAATTAATTCTATCATACTTCCCATACCACTCTTCATTCAGCTTTAAGTACCCTCAGTACGTCAAAAAGTTAGAAACATCTGACTTTAACTTTCTATGCTTACTTTAATTAATTAGTTAGACTTCATAGGCCTATACGAGTATAGCAGCTAAAAAGTTTTTCACGCCCCTTCTTTCAACTGCGTGTGGCTTAAAAAATTGGATTGGTGGTGAAAAATATGTATGTAACGGTATGCGAGTTACGTCTTATTTAGCACACGCACCAGTTGTCAAATGAAATGACATTTTACTTATGTCAAATGTACTGTGGTGAGTGTTTATGTGACTGCACTCAGGTGTGTTGCTACTTTGTAAGCGACATGGGGTCACTTCAAAGGCGGATTAAATAGCACTTAGTTAAAGTATAAAGCGGTTTGTTGGCTTTTTATGACTTTTACGTATTGTTTAAGGATAAGGGCGCTTGACATGTTTTTGAAGCTTTGAAAATTTAAAATTTGACAAAAAAATAATCTTACTTCTACCCATTGTGGGCACAATGGACGGATTTTTGAAGGAAATCGGCTTTTTACGAACAAATAGAGAAGTATAAGTGAAAACAAAATATAAATACTAAAAATAAAATAAAATATAAATATTAGACTGGGTCGATTTATTAACCGATATCGCGCCACCGATTTTTCGATAGGTTTTGGGCTCAGAAAAAAAACATTCCACTACGTATACCCAATTGCGAAATTTCTTTTTTTTTTGACTTTTTTCGATTTTGATTTTTAAGGTTTTTTTCATCACCTACTAAAAAAATTAACGTTTGATTTTAAAATTTTCATGTATACCCTGCCCGACCCAAAAATGTCCGCTAAAAACGCTGGCTATAACAGTTTTTTGAAAAAAAATTTTATTTTCGGATTTTGGAAAAGTCGATTTTTCGACCAAACCAAGTCCCAAAACCCGAAAGTACAATTTTTTCAAAAAACCGTTATCGCCAGCGTTTTTAGCGCATAACTTTAAGTGGGACAGGAAATATGAGACAAACTCGTTTTCATCGAAAACATTTTTGCATGCATGCTGAAAAAACCCTTAAAAAAATGGCGAAAGGGTAAATTTTTTGACCAAAATACTCCCCAAAACCCAAAAATTTTTTTTTTTTTTAAAAACTGTTATCGCCAACGTTTTTAACGGATATTTTTGTGTCGGACAAGGTATACATGAAAATTTCAAAATCAAATGAAATTTTTTTTAGTAGGTCATGAAAAAACCCTTGAAAATCAAAGTCGAAAAAAGTCAAAAAAATTATTTTTTTCGTTTAACTTTCGTCCATACAAATCGACCCACCGTAATAAATATACTTGGAAAAAATTAGGGATTCTATATTTAAGTTTCTTAGATTTCTCTTATTTGTTGAAGTGTGAAGTAGAGGTCGTTTGAAGATTGCAATTCTAGTTTTACTATCTAAGACAAATAGGAAAAAAAAATTTAATAAAATTAAATTTCCTAAAAGCCATGAAGAACAAATCCTTTCAAATCGAAATCGGAAGTTTGCTGGAACCCAAGTTAGATCGAAAGTGATCAAAGAAAGAAATACGAAGTTCCTTCCACCAGTTCCTTCTCCGTTTTCTAGTTTATAATTCTATTTTGGACGACTTAAAAATATATTTGTATGAACTTCTAGATATCCGAAAACTCTTTGTTTAGGCCAAGAGCCCAAAAACCTAAATTTAACCGAACACTCTCGCATTTTTCCATTTACTTATGTTAACATCATATGTCAAATATCTTTGGAAGGAATAAACCATTTGATCGCTTTTTTCCATTTATTGTGTTACTCAATACTTCACCGAGAATTGCGTTCGGCCCAGATAATTTGTTTTAATATTTTCTAAATTTGAAATGAAAAGAATAGAAAATTCTGATGTGTTTTAGTTTTAACTTCCCACGGACTTCAACATATTATCTTCACTATACTAACCAATATCAGAACCGCTTTAGTGGGGTTATGCCCTATGATGAGGTAATTCTACATAGTCAAAGCAGTTTGGGACGCTTTAACAAAGAAGTGTTTTTAAAAGTTTATTTTATCAGTGTTTTATTATTGACAGTGGTGGGAAAATAATTGCAGTATATGTTTCCCATCTGCTGTGAGGATTTCACTAGTTCCGAATTTACCAAGAACTAAACCAGTTGAAGACAGTACTACTTCTAGCTCCATACTCAACCAACTGCCCACTTTTACATAGCGATGTCATTGGCGTTGGCAAGTACGAGTACCACCCAGAGCATTATCACTTGATAACTCGTTTTATCTGATTATCTTGAGCATAGTGTCAAGATACCTTCGGTATTTGCAAAGAGTATTATAAATATCGGCTTTCTAAAAAGTATACGTAGCTCTATTCTTTACCTTTTTCGAGAGTGATTCTCAATTTTGTTACTGGGTATCTGACATAATGGGCGTGTGGCTGTCGGTACCTCACATTTAGCTTATGATTTCTCAACTTTTATTTGTTCAACATTCTTCTTTGTTGTTGCAGTCATAGTCGTAAGTTTTCTATGGCTTTTATTCTTTAATGTAATTCTACATTTTGCAACCATTTAAACGGCAATCGCAGTTTAGCTCAACTCACTCCCATCCATGTTATTATTTTTGATGCTCATACCTAAAGTTTTATCTGATTTTTGTACTGTTTATTTTTCTTGGCTGCATGTGGCATATAATTTTGGCAGAAGCAAAATACGGCACGAAATTTTCAGTGCTCCTTTAATAAGAACACATATCCCGACAAAGTAGTCATACATACATACCCAAACATTTGTGTGCCTTTCTACTTGTAGGTGCTTACACTCATCAGATGTCACACAGTGCAGTTAGAGCCATACGTTATGAATTTTTAATATGCTTTCATGTTACTCTCTGTGTTGACTTGATTGAGAAAAACGTTGGGATAAGATTTTTTTCTCGATTGAGCGTTGAATTGGGGTATTTATTTAAAGAAAATTTGGTGTTATCGTGCAGGGAATTGTCAGTCAGAAGTTTCTTGCGTTTATATGCGGTTTTTACAAATTCTAAATAATCGTATGTGCTTAAAGGCAATAATCTATTTGTTGTCTATGCCCAGAGCAGGTTGTTAACTATTCAAAATGTTGAGTTATTTTATTGCGCTACAACCCAAACAACTAAATATGCTATACAATTAAATATATAGTTTACTCCTGACCTGTTAAATAATGATTACTAATTGTGATGATTACCGGTTTGATTAATTATTTTCTTGGGAATCCTTTTAATGATTGATTACTATTACTTCAAATTTTTAATGATCCTTTTCCAATTAATTAAAAAAAAAAATTATGACTTTTTACAATAATTAAAATTCAAAAATAATCAAGAAAAAGTTGTTTTGGTTACTTTAGATTATTTAAAATTTTTTTTGTGATTATTTTTGATTTTTATTTGAAAAATTTTGATTATTTTGGATTTTTTTCAGTATTGTTGTAGAAGCACATAAATGTACACATCAACAATACTGGAAAAAACATCAAAAAAAAAAAAATTAAAGTAATTAAAACAAAATTTTCTGATTACTTTTTTTTTGATTTTTTTCTAATCGTAATAAATTAATAATTGCATTTTCTTGAAAGACAATTAAAATAATCATTACCAATTAAAAAAACAGTCTAATTTAATGACTTCTAATTACTAATCAAATTTAATAGGTCTTTGCAAACAAATTTTTTGATGTGTAAAATGCTTTGTTTTTTTGAACTGTGTACGGTTTCTCAGCTGCAGTTTTTTACTTGCGGCTTTACTTCAATGGTGTAACTTTTCACTCAGTTGCTGCTAACAATCAGGGCTCCCGAATAAACAAAGCTTTTTAGCAAATTTTAGTGTGTTTAACAGAAATAAGGTTTTACAGTAAGTTAGGTTAGGCTAGTTGACAGCTGCCCGCTTGAGAAGGCAGCTCACTTGGACCAGTATACTGTAAATTGTGATACCAGAAATTCAATCACTTACAATTATTTGGTAAATAGCTGCGTAGCGACAATAAACTTTCGATATACATCGATGTATTCTTCGCCTCCGAAGAAGCATCCGAACCGAGATATATACGCCTAGTCCTAGCAAAAGCTGAAGTGATTTGATGATTTCACCTCGACATCCCACATGCAGCTCACACAGCTAAAATAAAATAATATTCAACGGCACCGCATGAAACATGAACGATCCCAAACATTCGCTGACTGTCTTCGATCGTACGTTGGTTACACTTCTCGTGTTCGAGTAAATGCTAAACTCTCTGAAAGTTACTGCGCTAGACAGCATCCCATAAACCGCAGCATTAACGGCGGCAATCTCCGCTTGGAAAAACTACACTCGGGTAGGGTAGCCCTAATTTCTGCTAACTCCGAGCTCCCCCCAGCTCTCTCATGCTCTGTGACCTAATCGTAAACAGGTTCGCCAGATCTCTTTCACAGATGAGTTCTCCGACCCCACTCACCCCTTGCGGGTATATAAATCGTAAAATTTTTAACTGGAGCAGAGACCGGTACACAGTAGTCTGTCTTGCTAGGGATAGTTTCCAAGCTGACAAGAATGCTGGAGTCGCCATGCTGCGCGAGTTTATATTCAGCTTCTCGGAGCCCATTTGCGGCACGAGCTGCGACAATTTTTTTTTTACAATGTCAACTGGGTACATATTTAGCATAACATACAATGCCAGGGTAGGAGTAGTGCGCATGTACCCACTGATCTCAACCCGGTTGGGTCTTGAAACTTATCAAAAAAGTCTGAATCTGGGAGCAGGTTAGACTTTTTCAAAATTTCTATACGCTGCTCGTATTCAGATTCAGTTTTTCGGCAATAAGTTGAAGATTTCAAAATATTTTGGTTACCATACACAGTTGCATCATATATTTGAGATGTGTAAATAATAATCGTTTATCGAAAGATAACTTATCGATAACTCTGTGGTTTAGGTACACTGAATTTACTGCTATTGTTCTTAAAATGTTCCTACATTCACTAAATTTCTTGTCTTGAATAATTTAATTTCCAGAATATATTTTTGCATTACAATATTCTATGTAATATTTTAAATATTTTGACAGTTTGATATGTCACATGCCAACGAAATTTATTGTCAACATATTAGCTGCTTTAAAAATTTTTCAGTCACGCTTCACACCTGATATGCTCTTCCTGCATTCTTTACTTTGCTTTTGTACTGTTTATACCTTCCAAAATTTCAATTGATTTGATTATAAAATATTTGATAAAATTTGCACGAAATTGTCAAATTTCAATTTTACTCAATTGCATGCCATACGCGTTCGCTCCCCCGCTCATGTCACACATTAATACTCGTATTTACATGGAAGTGAAGCATATATGCTAATACAGTAACTTCCCTGGTTGTGTACGTGCCGGTGTGCCTGATCACTATTTACAAATGTGCAATTCACCTTAGTTTCTTAATAGCATCGTTGTGTTTAAATTTGCTTTTGTTCTCGAATCGTGTTTTCATGCTGTAAATGTGTGCGTTTGCGCTTTTGCTAGTTTTCAATTCGTTGACGTGCGTTTGCACGGTGTGCTATAATTTTTCTACTTTTGTCATCAAATGTCATCTTAAGGTTTTACAGTCGACACGTGTTTGGTTCGTATTGTTGCTGAGCATTTCGCTCTTATTGTGAGTATAAATGCTGCGTTTATGGTGCTGCCAAGTTGTTAAATTGACGGCATACATAGTATGGCTTTAACAATAACCTCAAAATGTCGGATTTATTATTATAATAGCGAAAAGTTGTCAAAGCAACATATTTCGAATATTTGGAAGTGGCTTTACAAAAAATAAAATTGGTTTATAAAAATATACCCCCATATTCATAAAAAATAAAAAAAAGTTTTAAAACTCCTTTTATTTAAAATATGTATGAAAATGTAATTTTAAAAAGCTTTATAAACCAATTTTATTTTTTATGAATATGGGGTTAAGTTTTTATAAATTTTAAAATAATTTTTTTCATGAATACATTTTTCTAAAACAATTTTTTTTGAGAAGAAGTGGAAGAAATATTTTTGAAAAACGATTTTGTTCAATAACGCTCTATTTCAAAAATTTGTTGAAGAACACCTAGTCTCAG
Source organism: Merzomyia westermanni (assembly GCA_949987695.1). NCBI lineage: Eukaryota > Metazoa > Arthropoda > Insecta > Diptera > Tephritidae > Merzomyia > Merzomyia westermanni. Next base: position 183,226,301 of record OX465289.1, read on the forward strand.
AATGAGTTTCAAAAACGGACTAGCGCCTTGTTAAGGATTTCTTCAACCAAATTCTCAAATAAATCGTTATAGAAAAAATTATGAACGACTTAGGGCCTCATTCTCTATTGCGAAACGAACGTTCGTTTCGCCTTAGAGACGAATCGTTCGCTTGTTTGTAATATGTAAGACGATTATAGCCACAGCAGAAAATTCTCTCAGCAAAACAAAAGTCATATAAAATAAATTAGTTGTCATCAAATCAAATACTGTTCCCAGATTTTTAAAATTTAATAGAATAACTTGAAACACATTATGAAACTTAACAGATTCATATAAATTTCTCTATAAATTACAAACGGCAATATCCATTACAGATATGCTCTGCCATTAATTTTTGATATGACGTAAGAAACAAAGGAGGGAACGAAAATGATAGAGAATACGGTTGCTAGACGAAATCGTCAAGAGACGATTCGTTCGCCTTAGCTTTCACTCGCAATACATAATGATACCCTTAATTTTTCAAAAATAAATTTTTTTTAATCTTCCAATCAGCTCTCGCTTTCGACCTTAAGTATCTGTTATACAACTTGTTATTCAACTGTCTTACCTAACGTACCCCTTTAACCTTAAGACTAAGAAGGTATAGGTTTATGCTCCCAGATATGCCCAAAGATGCCCTAGACTTAATTCACTGTTGGCCAAAAAATACCTGATATAACCATGTCCAGCTTTCTATGTCATTTCGGCATCGCAATGGGTGCTTAAGTAGGGAACATAAAGCTGTTGGCGCCAAAACCTCGTAGGCGTGTAAGCCCCTCGTAGGCGTGTTAGCCCCTCGTAGATGGGACTTGGACCGTAAAAGCTTTCTACTGCACTTATCAGCCACTTGAATCCTGAAAAAATAATGCCTTTTAGCAGTATCAGCGCGGACTAAAATTCCCAAAACCTCGGTTGGCTTCCCATATTATCTGCTCATTGAAAAAAGCTTTTGTACCTGATTTTTTGAAACACTTTTTTAGCTTTCAATATCTCTTTTGTTTCCAACTGAAGTAGAGCGAAGAAGATTGCTCCGCTTATGCTTTCCTTTTCTTACAGGAGGTAGATAAGATAATGTCCAATAAATGATGATATTGCCTTTCTGCGGAACTTGCGATGTACCTGTTGATGTTGGCTATCAACCTACTTAGTTTCCTTCTCTACCGAAAAACGAATTATAAACTTTAATTTAGTCCGCGGTCTGCTCTTAGGTAAACCTTATTCGAGGCAATTTTTTCAGGGAACTCGATTGATAACAACTCTGTCTTTAGTAGCAGTGTTAGTTCTTAAGGTCTAGTGTCGTCGGAAGTCTTTTCATTAGCTTGTGCGTATTATTGCTCCTCATGTGACTGTGTTATTGCTAAATAATTTTACATACAATAGGTACGAATGTAGTCCACTGTGCCACAACTGAGTTATTTCGCTTCAGTGCACTTAAGTCACTATAAGCACTTACATACTTACAAGTTTATAAATATAGCAAACACAGAAGTACTACTCATACACTCAAACAAAAGCAGAAGCTAAATCACACAAAAGAAGCACACAAATATATGAGAAAGAGCTAACTATTAGCAAAGTGTGTTGACGTTGACGTTGACGCTAACGAGTCAATAAGTAAGTAAACTACACCCCACTTAGCACGATGGCTGAAACTATGCTAAACTATGCGCCGTTTATATATATATCACGCTAGAGTTAACAAATTTCCACAGCTATTATTATACAAAGTAGAAAAAGACGTCGAAGAAGCAGCAGCAGAGAAGGTTCGGCTTTTGGCTCGTCATGCGAAATTATTATTATTAGAAGTATAAAAAGGTAGCAAATGCAGTTGAGCGTGCTGGAGTTGACAATTTTTCAAGCCTAATTTTAGGCGTTTACTCAAAATTTTATTTTCTAAAGAACGTTGGTTTTCGTTTGCACTTTTTTTCAATCGTATGCTTTTTTACCTTTCTGGCTTTTCACATCCGCCATTCGCATAAATCTTTACTAACGAACCTAACAAAAGCGTCAAGAAGTAACAATTGGCGTTGACATGACATGTTGACAATTGACACGTAACACTTAGCATGCAAATCGGTGAAGTAATGGAAATGTAGTAAAGACAGGTACGGAAGCAATAATATTTTTAAAGAAGCTAATTTGGGAAACAGTTTTTTGTGTGTGGAATGGCAATAAGACTTATGTCAAAAGTCTTTTAGCATACTTTTAGGTGCACAAATTTTGCTAAACCACTTTGAATTACAAAGTATTTGATTCCTTGGGTGTTTCGTACATGTCTATGCACTCCTATTAGGTAAGTAATCACATTCTAGTGAACATTTCATTACATTCTTACATTTAGAATGCGTTTGACTCCTAAAAGTATGCAAGAAGCCGGCAGTTTTCTTAAGCTCATCACAAAGCCAAATAGCAAAATTTCTCTTCCCAAAATCCCTAAAATAGTTAAAACAACAATACTCTGTTGTTCTTTAGTAAAGATTAATACTTTCCTTTCTTCTCATAACTACAAAGCATTTCCATTTAGTATGCGTTTATGAGTTTTAGAGAATATTTCAAGTTTTTAGTGTTTGGTTAGTTTTGCCATTTGGCGTTGTTGTTAACAGCTGCCAGAAGGTTAATTGCTTTGCATTTTATGGTCAGCAGCAATTATAAAATGCTGCAGTTAAATAAGCTTCCTAAGGCACATATGCAAATATATATGTATATATCTTTCAGAGAACGACGTGAGATTTTGTTTTTGGCTTCAGAACGATTGCAGATAAAGAGGTGGCGCAAGCTAGTTAGTAGGCGCTTCATGGATTTTTTGTTTTTCACCGTTCACTATAGTTTCTCTATAGTTTTGAACTTTTAGTTTTGCTGTAAGTTTTTGCAGAGTGTTTTAGCGATTCTGTAAATATCCTCGATATTTATCTTGTACTGTTTGCATATATTTTCGATAGAGAAGAGATCTTAAGTAGTTGGAGTCGGCTACTGATTTTCATCGCAAAATTTTGTTCAGTGATGAGGCTCATTTTTGGTTGAATGGCTACGTCAACAAGCAAAATTGCCGCATTTGGAGTGAAGAGAATCCACATGAGACCCTTGAAACGCCATTACATCCACAAAAACTGACTGTTTGGTGTGCTCTATGGGCTGGTGGAGTCATTGGGCCATACTTCTTCCGCAATAATGCTGGAGAGGCAGCTACCGTTAATGGAGACCGGTATAGAGCCATGATAACCGACTATTTTGTTCCCCAAATTGGATGGCATGAATGTGGATGAGTTGTGGTTCCAACAAGACGGCGCTACATGCCACACAGCGCACGTCACAATCGATTTATTGAAGGAAACATTCGATGAGCGCATAATTTCGCGGAATGGACCTGTCAATTGGCCACCAAGGTCGTGTGATTTGACACCATTGGATTATTTTCTTTGGGGATATGTGAAGTCGCTCGTCTACACCAACAAACCAGAAACGTTAGGGGAATTGGAAGCCAACATTCGTGGCGTTATTGCCGACATACGGCCCCATATGCTCGAAAAAGTGGTTGAAAATTGGACCTGTAGAATTGGCTTTATTTGAGCCAGCCGCGGCGGCCGCATGCCCGAAATCATATTCAAACATTAATGGCATAAAATTATCCTTCCAATAAAGCCAAATTGATGGACCTTAAAACGATTTTCTTGTGTTTTATTTCAATTCGAAGTTCTATACCCCTAAAAAAAACACCCTGTACATCAGGTATCGAATGAATAAACTTTCATCGAATTTTGTCTGTCATAGTTCTGCTATCGGTTTTTATAAATACCCTATTCATTTGTGAATAATTTTGTAGGTTACGCTAAAGATTGCAAACTTGGTAATATTTATTTCTTATTTTACAATAACAAATTAGCCGATTTCTGCGCTAAAATAAAAGTTTTTTTCTTCAAAGTAATCCTAAAAAGTGAAAATTTGAAATATCGAAAAAACTTCCGAGCGCTAACTGGCAAAAACGAATATCTAACGAAATAAGTTAAATTTTTTTTTTTTGATTTCAGATGATCCAGCATCGAGTTAAGTGAAGCATCACAATTTTATTTTTTTCTGGATTACTTTCTAGCATTGCTGTATTTCTTGATATTTCTTCATAAAAATATTGAACAGTATTTTTCGAATTTTATACCTTAATGTACCGTGTATTTTCATTGCGGGATTTTAGCTGTGTAATCAAAGAAAACAATTTTAAAAAAGTGCCTTTTTATCCACCTCATTAAGGCAGCATTTACTTGCACTAGCGGTGCACTTCTGCACTTCTCTGATACATGTGCTGCATTCCGCTGCAGATAAAATGTGTTCTTTGGCAAATTTGAGGTAAACTTGTGAAACATTTTTTTTGGGCGTCTGTTATGTAACGCCCCCAAGGGGTGTTAATTTAGATGTCTTCCTAAATTCATAAGCTTCCTTATAAATAATTTCATAACACACACATTGTATGCATGAGCATGTATGTGTGCACAAGGAATTGTATTTGCCTCTCCGTTCATGTGCTGTTACGTTTTAACCTCAAGTTTGATTAACAATGTCTGCTAAATGGAGCTGTCAACAAGCAACAGCAACCGAGCGGAAAACGAAGGTAGTAAATTCAAAGCAGCGTGAATGCATAGAAGTCGTGTAGGGATGTGTGCATGTGGGTTGATTTTAGTCGTAATGGGCGAGCTGTTAGCTGACAATATGTTGTTCGATGTGAAAGATGCTCAGTGGAAGAGAGTGACATAACAAATTAGGCAGATTTGAAAAATTGCCGCATTTTGTATTCTTACAGAGAGCGTATTTTGTAGGGCAAGGCTTTTGCATTTGATCTGCAACCAAGCAGTGTAACAGTGAGTTGAGGACATATTGTAGTGCATATAAAAGAAGTGTACAAAATTAAAAAAACACGAAAATTGGAAGAGTTCGAGAAATCGAAAGAAAGAAATCAAAGTTCGAAAAATCGTCATCGACGCAACTAGCAATGCCCACCTTAAACCATCATAAAATAGTTGTACGAGGTATAAGTGATAAGGGTAGATGGAGTAAGAACCTTTCCGGATTATAGAGCTTTGGTTACTTTTAGATCAGAAATATTTGGAGCTATTAAACCCCGCCATGCTTCGTTGCACCTCAGAACTAATAACATACTGCGCTCGATTTTAATCATTATATCTCCAAAACTAGCTGAGATATGGATTTAAATTACATCGCCGCACTCATTAACACCTTTCGATTGATACTCATATTGTACTAACACATTTTGAGTAACCCCGGTTCACATTTTGGTGGATAACTCCGAACCTAGACAAGCTATTGAATTAAGGTATATCTCAAATTGTTAGTTAGATGTATAGTAATGTAATGTTGGAAGTGCCATTGAATTCCATTTATCAATTTTAGAGTGATGCGCCAGCAAACATACAGACAGACAGACAAAAATTATAAAAGAGAGGGTTGTACTGCTGTTATTATGAAACAATTGAAAAACGCTTCTCGAATGACCTAACTATGATCATGTTAAATGCTTCTTATAGCTCAAAAGGGTAGAAGAACTATGTATGCGATCGCTTTTGTAGAATGGCCCGTAAGCATGGTCACGAGACATGAACTATATTTTTTAAAAAATGTTCACCTAGTTAAAAGTACTGTTATATCAAAAATAAAATCAACTAAATGGGGTACAAAAATTAAGCAAGACCGGGTTCGAGCTGGGTGTGTTATCTCTGGAAGTGGCTGCTTTCAATCAACTATTTTTCAGACATCCTGATTTTACGTGCTCACCACACCATAACAAAACGGAATAACTCATCGTCTCTCGTTAGTTATTAAATATTTTTGCAAGGAAATAAACTTGAATATCTTGAAATAATGTCAGACCTACTTAGAACGTTGCTTCTAACCCCTTCATATAAGGAACTTATTATTTATCAAACTGAACCCTACTCTCATCTGGAACTACAAACGATACTGAATTTGCTTATCGACGTGTGTCTTAAAGATCATCCTTATCAACTTTATTCTTTACCCCAGAGGAATTATGAGCGTACTATTACAAATTTATTTTCAAGAATGCCGCAACCCTTGCCATTACAGTTTTCCAAACGAGTGTTGAGGTAGAGTTTCCTTCAAAGAACCGAGTTCTTTCACTCATTCGGCGAACAAATGATTTTTTAATAATTAATTTTAGATAGATTTGCTTTCCAATGCTCAATGTGTGGTAGTTCCTTAACCAGTTTGGTGTTGTAAAACAGATGTTCATAGCTTTCTGGTTGTATCAGCTGACTTTTCATATCCAAATGTTGTATATGTTTGTTATTACTTTTAACTTGCAGTTGCTGCATAATTCCGGCTGATTGTGGTAACTTTTCCGGTATATTTTTACTATTTCGATATTTTTGCAAAACAAATGTGGGCAAATCTACGAGCAGAAAGTAAGCCAATTCCATTGTGCTGATTAATGAGCAACCAAGAAATAGTCCAGCGATGCCGCCAAAAGCAACTGGAATAGTAGAAGTTTCGCAATAATTAAATTACATGCAAATAGCTCAAGACACACGAACTTACCCATGAAATCCACCCAACCAAATATCAAACTTGTACGATAAACCATCATTGTCTCAAAACGGAAATGTACATCTAAATCCACAAATGATTGATTGTCGAGCCCTTCCGCCGATAGAAATTGTGGCCTAACATCCGCCAAGTAATTGAGTGAGTAACAATTGCGAAAACAATCACAAATCATGCCCTTATTATAGTTGCGTACATACAGCTCCTCTTCCTCTGTGTGCGAATATAGGAAATGCTCTGTTCGCAGAAAATGTAGTTAAGGTGAGAAGTAGTGTTGAGTGAAAAAAAAGTTTTTATAAAAATGCTTACCATTATTCTGCGCCAAGCAAAATAAGTCCTTTGCTGTGCAAATACGGTAAGGACCTAAAACGATAAAACGTAAAATAAGCACTTAAAACCGAATGAGCAGCCGAGTAATGGCGAAATGAAATTATGTGCGTGATTTGAGGTGCTTTTGTATTTATTTGAGAGAGAAAGAGAGTGTGTTGCGTGTGAGGTGTGATTTTGATGGCTTGTACGTGCTTACCAGGTGGAAATAGCAAATCCAATGTGCAATTGCAGTAGCTTATCAAGTACAGTTGATGGCACTCTGATTGACAATTTTCAATCATATAATCGTAGCCATGAAGCGTTCGAAATTTTTGGTTATACTTCTCATCCTTTTTATTGGTATGCATGTGGCGTTGGGTAAAACAACGAAAATTAATCAAGATAAGCTTTAGCTTAATGCGGTGAGGTTTATAGAACATCTCAAAAAACGGTATTCCTAAACATTTTGCACGGCGCAAAATCATCGAGGTGAAGAATTTGGCTTTAAGAAAAAAAAAAAAAAAAAAAATATCTTTATTCATAAAATGAATTTTCAATGTCTTGGGAGGCTTCCATACCAAAGGCAAGGTAGAAGTCTGGGAGTTTCTTCAAAATTGGAAAATCATACCATTAGGTCTATAGAATAGTGTGATTAATATATTTTTTTTTAATTTTAGTTTTTTTTTGGACAATATTAGCATTTGAAAAATTTTGGGGCCTTGGTTTTTACATTGAAATAACTAGCAAATTATCAGGATAAGCAAAAAAATATCATTTAACAAAAAATGTTCTAAAATTACTGAATTTCGTAATAAAAGTAAAATTTATAAAATATTATCAAAGGTTGTACTATTTGTTTATTACGTAAATTTTTGGTTTAGTTAAAAACCATCAATTTTATTGAAAAAAAAAAAATAAATAAAAAAATACATACAGTTTTGGACTCTACTCCAGTTAAGCTACTCTCAAAATTTAACATGTTATTTTTAGTTTTCGAAATACAATTTTTAAAAATTTTTGGACATTACACACAATGAATTTTACCATAGTACGTTTGTCGTACAACAACTAATAGGCTGTATAACAAAATGAAATCACATATGAGCTAATTATTCAGAAACTGCTAAATGGCATTTAATAGAACTTTCACCGTTTGCATTTGCATTACTCGACGTCTAACTTAAATTAAGACATCGATAGCTTTAATAGTTTCGGAGATATCAACGAATATGTAGACCAAAGTGACCCAAAATATGTGAGTACAATATCGGTATCAAGCGAAAAGTGATGATGAGTGCTGAAATTAGGGAGATAATTTTCTGGTATGGGAGATATAATGATTAAATCGGACTCAGTATATTATAAGTTCTGAGGGGCAGCGAGGCGTGGGCGGATTTACTAGTTACGAATGAAAGAGTATTAAAAAAAATTATATCCGGCGGTTTAATATCTAAAAAATTAAGTTTGAACTATCCCAACAAACATTACTGAAATTTTTTTTTACAATAGTTTAAAGTAAATTTGCTACAATAACCGATATGTAAGCTTTTTCAGTTTTAATTTATTTGAAAGTTTAAAGCAGACCTGTTAAATAATGATAACTAGTCGTAGTGATTGCCGAGTACATTAATTATTTTCTTGAGAATCCATCTGATGATTGATTGCCATTACCTTAAATTTTTAATGATTAAATCCAATCAATTAAAAAAATAATAAAATAAGTTATGATTTTTGTTTGATTTTTTCTTATCAATTTTAATTTTAATTCTAATTTTAATTTTAATTTTAATTTTAATTTTAATTTTAATTTTAATTTTAATTTTAATTTTAATTTTAATTTTAATTTTAATTTTAATTTTAATTTTAATTTTAATTTTATTTTAATTTCAATTTTAATTTTAATTTTAATTTTAATTTTATTTTTAATTTAAATTTAAATTTTAGTTTTAATTTTAATTTAGATTTTAATTTAAATTTTAATATTAATTTTGAATTAATTTTAATTCTAATTTTAATTTTAATTCTAATTTTGATTTTAATTTTAGTTTAAATTTAAATTTAAATTTAAATTTTAATTTTAATTTTAATTTTAAAATAATTTTAATTTTAATTTTAATTTTAATTTTAATTTAAATTTAAATTGTAATTTTAATTTTAATTTAAATTTAAATTGTAACTTTAATTTTAATTTTAATTTTAAATTAATTTTAATTTTAATTTTGTTTGATTATTCTTAATTACAAAAAATAAAAAAAATAAAAAAAATTAAAAATAATTAAATATAATCAAGAAAAAAAAATGGTTTCTATTATTCTTGTTTTTTTTTTTTTGGTTTTTTATAGATAAATAAAAAAAACCAAAATAATCAAAAGTAATCAAAACAACTTTTTGTTGATGATTTTTTATTTTTTTTGACTTTTTCTAATCGTTACCAATTAATAATTGCGTTTTCTTGAAAAAATTAAAATAATCATTACCAATAAAAAAAAGCAGTATTTTTAATATATTACTAATTACTAATCAAATTTAATAGGTCTGGTTTAAAGTAAACTTTTTATAAACTTCAAGAACACACTGTTATAAACCATTTCGCTTTAAAAGTAAAATGCAAATGTGTACAAAAATTTAGAAACAAATATTTCTCAGTTTTTTTTTTTGTTTTCAACTTAAAATATTTTTAATTATTTCAGCAAATAATTTACATGGGAATGACGACGAAACGCAAAAATTATGACTGCATCTTACCCACCACTTCTGCAATCTGCTAATAATTGGTTCAACTTGCAGCATTCAAATTATGATTAGAACTTGTTTATTTATTTTATTGCAATAGCTAAATAGTATAAAAAATATGTTTTGAATTAAATTTCAGAAAAAACATTTATAAAAAACTTTCTTCGAGCATTTTGTAAGCGCTTACATTAATTTGTAATGATTATTTTAAATGGTTTTCAAGAAACGTCAATTATTAATTGATTACGATTAAAAAAAATCAAAAAAAAACGAAAATAATTAAAAAAAAGTTATTTTTGATAATTTTTTATTTTTTCAGTATTGTTGATGTGTATATTTATGTGCTTCTGCAACAATACTGAAAAAAATAAAAAAAATACAATTAAAAAAAAATAAAAACTAAAAGTAATCATAAAAAGTTGTGTTTGATTTTTTTTTGACTTTTTTTTAATTAATTGGAAAATAATCATCAAGAAAAGTAATCATTATTTAACAGGTATGGTTGTGATATGTTTCAATAAAATATAATTTTGAGTAAAAATGAAGTTCCAAAAATTTCTTATAGTTTTTCAAAAGTTCTGCTTTTTTTATTTCGGGAGCTGTTTTGTTCTTCGTTATAGCAGGTACACCCATTGTAGTATAGCATCAATACAACGATCTATACCACATATGTATCACCTTCATACCACGAGTAGTTGTAGACTTTTTGTAGTATACTCTAAACTACATTATCGATACTATAGTATCTATACCACATGTGTATTATGGGTATTATGTAGTTTCTATAGCTATATACCAAATGCATGCGTAGTAATAATATGAAAGTTGCCTACTACTTGATTCCACTAAAATGGTATTTTTATCAAAAATCTATGGTAATTTTCCAAAAACTAACCTTAAAAATGCATTCTCGCGTATTGATATCCAGGCCACGTGTGTTGTTGTCATAATAGTACACCACAGGTTCTATCTCCACCATTGTTTGTGTATTTTCTGGTACAGGCATTGCATCCTTGTGCCATACCAATGGCTCTGCTACCATAATCTAGTCAGATATAAGATAAATACGTTGAAATTAGTTAAGAATAAATTTAAAAGCTACACCGAACGTTACTCACACTTAAACCCTTCTCATTTTTGCTTTTCGGATAATGTTTTTTGGCATTTGGAAACACGCGCACTGTGAGCCCACTCCCTGGACCTGCTGAACCTAAATGCCATGGCCATAGTGGATCGTTCTTTAGCATTTCACGTCCTTGGTCCGTTTCCAAACTATTGAAAGACCAACAAAAACCATTCTTACTGCGCCGTAAAGAAAATATTTCACAGCAATCTTTATAAAAATGATTCCATACGCACTGACTTAGAAACTCCTCACAACGCCAAGTCATAAATTGTACAACTTCAGTGAAGTTTATTTTATTCATTGCACCCATGGACATGTTTTGTAAACTCATAAAACCTAGAAAACCAGCAAATTTCACATTATCATAACTGGCGACGATCTGTTCGAACTTTTCTTGCTCGTCTGCTGGCGAATTGGGTGGTAGAAATCTACTTTTAGCTTCTGCAATACGTTCCCAATTTAATTGATTGTTGTTGCATATGGCTACAGTTGGAAATACAATATGGTAAACGGGACGTCGTGTGCTATCAACAACAGTTTCTAGTTTGCCTTCAGTGAAGCGCTTCGATAGTAAGTGGCTGACATAGATTGCGCCAAGTAGTGCGAACATTACTGTGAGAAACCAAACGAATCTGTGTCATAGAGTGAAGATGAAGAAAGTAATTAATAATTATTTTGTGTATCTCTCTCTCTATCTCTCACACACAAACCTACCGTTCACATTTCCCAGCGCGTCTGCTAAACAATCGATTTACACCATGTATGGTAGTACTCTGTCCGAAACGAAAAGCCAACTCCCAAGCGGCGGCACTAAACTCACTGGCAACACGTCGTATAGTTTTCCATGAAGGCAGCCGAAATATTTTGTGTGTCGTTTCTTGCGGTGTAGTCTCGCGTAGTTGTAGCGCATTGGTTTGTGACGCTGGAAAACGTATTGGATTAAAAATTTTTTTCTTGTTCAATGTTGGTCCTATGCTGACTGAGAACACCTAAAATGCATTGCCAATTAAGTAGGGCGGAAAGCGTTCAAGAAATGCTTCGGTCTATAGTTTCTTTTATAGTAAACTCAAAAAGGAATCAGTTATTAACTCAAGTCAACACATTTGTCGGTTGTTATTTGTGTTTACTCTGAAAATATTATTATGTTTTTGCAAAAATGTCTGATCAAAAACAACATGTCAGCATTGGGGTCATGAAAGCATGCATTGGGGTCATGGTCGCAGTACAACTGTAGTATTTCAGTCCTTTGAACAGGCAACATTTTTCTGATTTATTGTTTGCATATTTGTACAGTAATATATGTGATCTGTAAGCCATTATCTACACTTATACACCCCATTTGTGTTGTGAGGAGGTATTGCACGCAGGCAACTTTTATTCTAAATATAGATTTTTAAATGTGTATGTAAATTGGACCGCTGCAAAAAAAATTGTTTTTATTTTCAAGGAAAACTGTACGTTGAACCGACTGTTTTACGGCAACTTTGAACTTGAATATCGTGTCATCGAAAGCTATTGAAGCGCATTAAACTATTCACAAATTGTGTTTTGCATAATGAATCTTTGTTTTTAGTGTTATCATCCGTTGAAATGGGCTGGGACTGAAGCGGTCGATTCTTTATTCGTGGAAAATTGAAATCAAATTTTCATGGGTTTCAATTAGAGATCTAGATACCCAGGTATCGAACAGTTCGAGTAGCTCGATACTCTTTCAAAACTTTCGAACATTTGAACAATTCGAGCTCACAAATAAAAATTGTAAAAATTGTAAAATTTATTTGTCAGAAACTGAACATTTTTTGTACATATAAAAGAAACAAAAAGGGGTCTATCAGCTTTTCCGGCGGAGCTGCCGGCGGGTAGCAACTGTAATAGAGTTTTGTGATCTCTATCGACTTCATCGAAATTCACAGGCAAATTTCGTTTAAATCGATTAGTTTCTCTCATGATCTATTACATTTCTCCCGTTGGCAGCTCCATCGGAATAGCTGATAGACCCAAAAATAAAATACCGCAGTTCAATGTGTCGCCAAAAAAGTTGGGTGTGGCGTTATGTTACGGCCGTCTTAAATTAAGTAGGGCCATGTAATTGTTCAACGAATGCATATATTTTGATTTTCTATAATAATATTTCCCAACGGATTACCCACCATATCCCGCCCGACCGGCGCGAGGGGCGCATCCGCATAACGTGCGGATTATTCGTTCGTGCCGAGTCGTTGAAAGGCTTTGGTTTGTTAATCGTCGAGATCTAAAACTGCTCAGCTACAGAGAAAACCTCATCAGCTAAGTAAAGTAGATATAGGATAGATTATATATTAAGAAATAACTAGTTAACAGAATAAAATTATTGTTAAAAGTTAAAATAGAAGTCAAAGAATAAGAAACAATTAGTAGCTATGAATTTAGGATAGAAAGAATTGATTGTTTTATGCTGAAAAGCGAGTCTGAAATATCAAATCTACCAGAAAGAGAGTTATAATCTTGACACAAACAGCGAAAAGGCTCATTTAACTGAAAATTGGTTCGGCACTTTTTTAAGACTAGAGGTTTAAAATGCCTTGACACTGTGTATAAAAAAATGTTGAAACTCGAAAGCAAAGTGCTGACATATTAATCAAAAGAAGTAAAAATAACAAATCCAAAAATTGCTCGAATTACTCAAAAAAGCTCGATATGCTCGAGTTCAAGCTCGAAATTTTTCGAGTATTGAGCAATGAGCAGGTGTGCGAGCACTCGTTGCTCATATACCCGGGCTGCTCGAAAATGTGCGAACAAAATCGAGAGCTCTATTTTCAATAATGCAGCTGGCATTACGGTGACAGATAACAAGGTCAATGGAAACAAAGTCAATTGACTTAATTTCCGTTTGGAAGAAAGAAATAACGTCAATTTTCAAATATTTCATTATCACATTTTCAAGGCGGTACATTTCAAATTTTAACTTTATAATAAGATGTTATCTTTAAAATTATTTAAAAAAGCCCCACACGAGTAAATTTGGAATAAAAAATCGAGCCATTTTTAATTCCAAATTTTCGCAGCAGATTCATTCTCTAGTCATCTTTTCAGATTTTGAAAAAACTATCATTGTGCCAGACGATATCAGCTGATTCTTACGTGGCGATAACGTATAAAATGAAAATAATCTATAACGAAAATGTGTCAAAACAAAGAATAAACACGTGAAACTTGGACGATAACCAATGTTTTTATCTTTTCTATAAAAAATATAAAAATTTTAGAAAATATTTTCACATGCATATAGAGGATGGCAAACGCTTTGAAAGGTAAATGTGAAATTTTATTCGAGAATAAAATGTAAATATGAGTCCTTCAGTGCAATAACGGACTAACCCGGGAAATTAACAATTTTCAACTAATGACATTAATAGCAAGTATAAAACATAAAGTTTTATGCAAATATGGTCTAAGCCACCTTTTTTCAATATTCACTAGATAGCGGCACTTAACCCATTATTGCCTTTTAGAGTTTTAAATATTTATAGGAACAAGAATGGACTAAAATTTGAAAAATATAATATAACCACTCTGTAACATCAAATCTGAAAATAATGTACTAAAAATAAAAATTCTTCTGGATTTGGCTTTTGTAAAATCTTTCTCATAAAAAGACGCATTTTTAATTTTCCATTTATCTCAATTTAAAATATTTCCGCTTAGTCCATTATTGCTTTAAAGGCCTCATTTGTCGCTTGAGGGATAGCAACCAAAATTGCGGTATCCATGACTATAAATGAGCTCAAGGCCAAGAATAATAATTTTCTACGAAAATTTTTATAGTTTTATTTAATTAATTATTAAAAGTTTTTAATTGAATAGAAAAGAAAAATTTGAGTGGTAACCGCCATAGCTTTTCTTGCCTGCTGTAAACAAAAACAACAGCTTTTAGATATTTGGTCTGTGTGTCTGTATGTTTGTTCGTGCATCACTCAAAGCCTGATTTATAGAATTGAATGCAAATTTCAATGATGTATAGTTAAGATGTCTAATTTAAGTTTAGGACTCATTTTACAGCAGGTAAATTTTTGTTTGGCTTAAAATAATCTAAAACATTTAGTAAAAATGGAACACGCCTGTGTGCTCCTTCTTATTTGTTCCTATTTACGGACTCTACTGTTATTTCCGACGTTTACGCGTTTTATGTCGACTATTGAAAAACACCAGAACATTTATGATGACAAATTTTTGCATGGCGGAAATGCTCTCCATTTTGGAAAAAAAAAATTGTTATTATTTTTAAATTTATTTGGCCAAACTGAGTATTTGGAAGGATAATTTATTCATTGTTAAAAATTTGTATGCGAAACTGAGGAAGAAATAGCCGTGGCCAAACATCGTGCATTATAGAAATGCGTATGCATGCATGAATATTGAAGATTTAATACCTTTTTATCGGTAATTCATTAGGCCTAGTTATTAAAAGCTATCATTATTTGTTATGAAACTTATGTTATTATAAAGAAATGTGAGAATGTTAACGTTTTTGTGGTGAGCCAATATTTCCGGCTATTGAAAAAGTTCTCTAGGACTCAGCCGATTACTTAGCTAGCCTGAATAGTTCGGGATAAACTTCACACCTGATTTTTCCACCGTATCAAGGGATGTATATTAGTAAATGTGAAAAGTGTTTCACAACCAATGCAAAGATCGAACCTTAAAAATATTACAAGTATTCGAATAATCGTACTCTATTGAATATTGGAAATTTCTCGAATAACAGTAGCTCATAGAATATTCGAATAGCAACATTCGATTTTCAGTAGCAAACAAAATCGACAATAGAAGCTTCGAATATTCGAACTATTCGAGTAATTTTAAGAGCTCTACAAGATATACTAAATGTATATATTTTGTTCCAAACTTTTATTCCAAGACTACCAACATTTTTGTTATCAGCCCGAATTATACATTTTTGAAATATTTGGATATTTACTCTTTCTGCTTCCTTTCGCCATAACTGTTTAATATATTTCTCAAAAAAAAAAAATTCACTTTAAACTTCACACTTCGCCTTGATCCCAATTACTTGCGCGTTACGAAATTACTGTTAAGCGGAAACGCTTTGCAACCGTTAATATAACTACAAAAATATGTAATATGTAAACTAAAAGACATACATAATGCTTATTTACACGTGTCAGCCATTATAATGCGCTTTTTGAATCGCTATCCATACATTGTTGTGTTGAAAAGATTCATAATGAATGCGACTTTTTATCATAAAAATTCTAAACTAAATCAAGTGTCAATTAAATGTGCATAAATGTAAAGAACTCATAAGTAGACAAATAGCAAAAATGTAAACAAGACTAAATATACAAGTATATATAAATGTTTATAGAGCAAATACACAAACATCATATACATATGTATTTGTGCATTAAACCGTTTTAGGAAAACAAATTTCCTTCTTTTTTTGTTCGTATTAGTTGCAAATTAGGGATAAAAATTTTTTCAGTTATTACAGTCCACGCGATTTGAATATTCGCGATTATACAACAAATTAGGTTAGAAAAAGTGAAGAAATTGTTTGACAAACCAACTAACCAAAAATATAAAATAAATAATTCTAATTTTAATATGTTTTTATATTTGAAATGAAATTTATTTAATTAATATCAAAGAAAAATTAAATTGATGTTTACAAAATTTTATTAGAACCCATTTTTGGAATTTGCGGTGAAATTTGTATGCTTTTTCGAAAATCTGTCATCTTGATAAACAAAATTATTGTGAAAGAAAATGAAACAAATTTTGTTTATCAGTACCATGATCCAACTACAACAGGTCGTAGCAGATCGACAAACATACAAACACGCAATAATTTTCCATGTAATTTGTTTTTGTAATTTGTGAGTTTAACGTCAAAATCGTACTGAGAAATGAGTGTAATGTCAAAATTCGAGCCAAAAGTAAAAATCAGCTGGTCTATTAACACGACCTGTATTATTGGATCATGATCAGTACGATAAATTTAAAATGAATATGAGAAAATAAAATTCCCTTGTACAATGGTGAAATTCCTGTTTACTCAGTTTTGCTTACAGAAGATGATACACTGAAAATTTTAATATTATATGCATAGATCGAAAATGCTTACCTTACTTTAAGTATCAACCAGACCTGTTAAATAATGAATACTAATCGTAATGATTACCAGTTTGATTAATTACTTTATTGAGACTCCATTTAAAGAATTATTGCTTTTAATTTTTAATGATTATTTTCCAATTAATTAAAAAAATAATCCAAAAAAAAAAATCATGATTTTCAACGATTATTAAAAAAATTAAAAAATAATCAAAACTTAGTCAAAAAAAAGTTGATTACTTTTGATTATTTTTGGTTTTTTTTTTGACTATTTCTGATTTTTCAATATTGTTGTAGAAGCACACAAATATATACATCAACAATACTGAAAAAAAATAAAAAATAGTTAAGAGAAATCAAAACAACGTTTTTTGATTATTTCTGATTTTTTTTTAATCGTAAGCAATTAATAATTGCCTTTTCTTGAAAAACAATTAAAATAATTATTACCAATTAAAAAGCCGTATAATTAATTTATTACTAATTACTAATCGAATTTAACAGCCCTGATATTAACAAAGAAAATTAAAATGTTCAAAAATATTGTACATCAACAAAAAATAATTTTCATAAAAAAGTCACACATATATTATTTTTAGTGCCATATTTTTGCTCCCGAAAATACCGTCATTTTAAGAAAGAAATCCCATTTACTTGAATTTTCCTTCTCATGCAAGCTACATATTCTTCTGCCTAACCATCTTTCTTTTCTTCCTCTCCTTCTCCTCTTTCATATCGTTTATCTCTTATTCATCTTACCTTATCACTATTACTATTACTATCACTATCCGTATCCGCTATCCCCATTCCTATCCCTGTCCCTAACCTAAAAAAAAATGCTTGCTATCATAGAAACATCTTCTAGGGTCACACCTGATCCACACTATGGTTATTAATTTGGACTAATATTTGGAGTAAATTTTTTGGTAGAAACGTTTCCCAAAGCAAAAACACATGTTCCAAATATGAACCAAATCGGTTAAGCGGTGTAGTAGTTTAGTGGCATAAAATGTACTGAAAACTTAATAAAATTGCGAAATCGTGACGTCAAAGCTGTCTTAATTTTTCGGCAGCAAACAACTAAAAGTTTTAGTTATTTTGTTATCGAAAAAATTTCCACGGAGAGGGTCCAAGAGAGCACTTTTCATATAATAGCAATCGTTTTAGGCTTTTAGACATCCATCACGGTCATACACGAAAGACATTTTATTTTTATATATATGTATGGATGTATAGATATGGATAGATATCCTTTAAGTTGGTGTATGTTTAGTAGGCAATTCTATTCAAAAATATTTTGCCATTAAAAAAGCATGTAAAAAGCTTTCAATTTGAATGCCCTATTGTAAAATTAGATTTATTCCTTAAAGCATTTCTAAGATGTGGCAACCTTGTAGAACCATCCTGAGTGGCAGCACCTAGGTTAAATAGCTAATGACTATATTTTCCAGCAACAGTTTAATGTTCACACACATATACATAAATAACTGTAGGTGGTACATATTTGCACAAGGTCACCTAAGCGTGTGCCACGAGTATAAAAATAATGCAAAACTTAATTATCCGACAAAAGTTCAGTCAACAGCCTACAAAAGCCATTGACACATTCGGAATTTAACGAACACGTACTCCAGTTACAAGTTACTACGAATTTCCAAATCATATAAAACATGCAAGTGTGACTCGTGACAAAGGACTTTCACTTTTAAAGCCTTAAATCTCGATTGCGGAAAATGTTGTATTCAAAAATTGTGAAAACCCGTCGGCAGTCGCTTGTGTTTCCAAAAGCAAATTCGCTATCTGCTGTGAAAAAGAGTTGCGGTCAGCTGACGAAACCTTGTGAAAAAGATTGCAAAGTTTTGGTGAATTTAGTGCAAGAGTTTGGGCAAGAGACTACTTTTCATGGTGTGAGCTTAATGCTTGCACCTGGCATAGGACGGTTTGAGAGGTAAGTTTTGCTCGTGAATGAAACTAGATAAATCAATAATTTTAAGTTTCCATTTTAGAGCACTGAGCACTATTGCCTTTTTCGTCGCGCTCATTCTACTCATTTGTGTTTGCTTTTTACTTGCTTCACGTTTTTCGAAAAGACAATTTAAGACAGTCGTCGAAGATACCCACTATCCTTTGGTAGAAGTAAATTTTCCCGAAGTGACCATTTGCAATAAAAATCGCTTGAACTGGTCACGCCTACAGCAAGCGAAGGACCAATTTTTACTACCAAAGCACCACAATAACTCATATGAAGAACTTTTTACGAAAATAGTTGCACTCTACGACACCTTCGCTTATGGCACATTTGATCGTTTTGCACAACTAGAACCAGATCCATTATATGAATTGAATTATATAAATTTTACTGCGGTTGCGCGTTTGATGGCTTGGCGTTGCTGGGAGATACTGACAAAGTGTGTGTGGCGTAATCGCATACAAGATTGTTGTGATATTTTCGTAGAGCGACGTTCCCAATTGGGCATTTGTTTGGCATTCAATTCGATTTATCCGCCGCCAAAAGCGCGCATCAACGATTCAAGTTGGCCTTGGCGCACTAATAAGGGCGGCATCGATTCGGGGCTCAAAGTGAAGGTTATGTTGAACAAGCAGCAAAGTTTGACAAGGACTATGAATGGAATAATGGTAATATGTATCAGTTTTCAGTTTGTTAATGTTTTTCGCAATCTTCTTTTTAAAGATATTTGTGGTAAGCTCTAGAACGCTTGGGATCCCAAAAAATGTATTTATGTTATATATGTTGCAAATGCAAGAATCAGGTTTTTTTTTTAAAAACTCTATATCTCAGCTGAAAATGTATTACATAGGCCTTTTGGAAACTCATGCTTTCACAAAATTTTTGAATATGTTGCTTGTGAAAAATATTTTTAAAAAGAGTGGTCTTTCAGCCTGATATCATAAGTACTATAATCTGGTCTATGATCTGTGCATCAAACTTCAGTCGGTCAAGATATTTGTATCCTCTAAATTGCAGACAATGACTTTGGAGCCTAATTCTTGGTACTACTTGCCTACGGATATTTTTGAACAAACGCAATCGCACATCCTTTTGGATGCCTTCTTTAATCGTTATGATGATGAGACAAGACGCGTGCCTTCCAATATAAGGGGATGTGTTTTCAAGGTGATTTTTAAAACGCATGACATCAAGGTTCTATGTCTAAAAGAAACTCCCATTTATTTTGCAGGATGAGGAAAACAGTGATGATTTCAAAACTCTCTTTGGCCACAGCTATCGCTTTGAGAACTGTCAAGCTGAATGTCAACAAGAATATCTCATAAGATATTGCAATTGTACCTTGGATATATTTTATCCACCAAGCCCCTATCACACATGTCAATTGGTGGATATGCCATGTCTGGCAAAGTATAACAGTTAAGCCAATGAGGGTATTCACAGAATTGAGTAAAAAGTGTGGCAGACTTATGAAAGTGATCTCGAATTTTTTGAGAGCTTTTTGATATTTTATCTTTGAGGTTTATAGAAAACCGGGAGTAGTAATAGATTTAAGAAATGTTGATGGATAAAAAGGAGTTGGTGAAAAAGAAAACCTCAGCACGAAATCTGTGCCCAAATCTTCAGCTATGTACAGCTGTGTTCAATATAATAGTAGTTAAATTAAAATGAATATCGTTCGACGAAATAAGCAGAAGCTGCGATTTTAATAATTTTCATTTAAAATATTGTAAATTCCATAGCGGAAATTACATAAGAAGAAAGTTCAAAGTTTACATTACATTCAGAAAAGTTAGTTAAACTTTAAATAATGGCCATCAAAATCTTCAAATTTTTTGGCAGAATTTCTAGAAAATTTTTCAGTACGCAGTTTTGTAGCCCAATCAATTTAATGTGCAAGTTAGAACGCGCTCACAAACTTCCCTGAATTTTCAGAATGTTTTTCCTTAAGTGTTTTGAATAATTTGTTCCCTGCAACGCATGAAGAAAAATGAATTTTGTATAGAAAAAATACCTAGCATCCTTGCAAAAAAAAAAAATTCAAAAATTAGGCAAAAATTTTGAGGTACTTCCAACTTGCACATTATTAATAAGTGAGCTAAAAACCTGCGTATTCAAAAATTCTCTAAAAATTCTTTCCAAAAATATTGAAATTTTGATGCAAATTTTTAAAAGTTTAATTAACACTCCTGAGCTTTGTGTAAACTTTGAAATTTCGTTTTATGTGGTTTCTTTTATAAAATTTGCTATGTTTTGAATAAAAATTATTGAGAACGCAGTTTAAGCTTACTTCGTCGAAGGATATCTAATTTAATTTCACTACTATGATATTGAGCACAACTGTATATAGATTACTGAAATCTGTCACCTAGACGTCGCCAACAGCTTTCTTCCTTGTGGACGCACAAGGCAGTATTTTGTTAGTACTAAACCTCTCTAGGGTGTTGTAGATGCGGTTTTAGGCTACCCACTTTAAAACCCCCATTTATCTGGATTATCTAGAAAAAAGTTTAGCGTAGCAGTTTGTACTACGAAGAACAGGTTTCGTCTTATCTAGCCTTGATGGTTCCTCAATTAAGCGATTACTCTTAAATTTCCCTTGTTCCTGTGCACATAGGGGTGAGTCAAGTAAACCCTACCATAGAAGCTCTTCCGGCTCTTGCTTGTGTCCTAAGAACTATGACTATCTTTCCCTGGTTTGCTGCTGAAATTTACTCGGAGCAGGGCAAATCTGCATTACTGTTAACTCAAACTAACTGTTTGTTAATTTGAACAGGTCTGCTTACTACCCGAGTGCTTACGAGTTTACTCAATTTAGTGAAAACCCTTAATATACTCATTTTACGAAGTAATGGTTTAAAATCTGCATTAATTCCAAAATATAGATTACCTCGTAAATTTTGAAATACCTGGACAAGAAAAGTACTTGTCAAGCCAATATCCTGGGGTTGTCTATAACTGTCATATGAGCTGCGATTCTCTGCGTTACTTTTTAAAGATTATATCACGGCCACTAACACCAGCTGAATCAATGGCAAACATATCAATCATCGATTTGAGCGTATATTTCAAACGAGGTTTTATAACAAAGTACAAAACAATATTGGTTTTCACTTGGGTGGATTTGATAGGTAAGACAGCCAGCAAAATAAATTATTAAAATTTTAACTCGTAATAATCCTTGCAAATGACCATTAAATGTTTTCAAATGTCAAGTCTCTTTTGGTGGCACAACTGGACTATTTTTAGGCTGTTCGCTAATTAGTCTTGTGGAACTAGTATATTTCTTCTTCATTGTTGTGCCGAGTCGCATAAAAAAGGAACATGACAAACAACAACCATTAAAACGCCGACCTTCACGACTTGCACAGAGCAAAATCAAATTAAGAGAATATCGTGAGGTCTACAAATGGCAACAAAAGTTTTGAATTTATCACAAAATTTTAAACTCAATCAAATGTCAATTAAATGTGCATAAATATAAAGAATTTAAAAATAGATAAATAGCAACAAAGTTACACAAAAGTTAATACAAATAACCATAGCGCACATATATACAAATATAGATGTATATCAATACGCAAATTGCACATGCTTGCACAAGGTCATAGGGGAGTGTGGCACGAGTATAAAAGTCATGCAAAACTCATTTTTGCCGCCAACAGTTGGAAGCCTGCAGAAATCCTTCACACACTCGTAATTGGAGCGCGTAGTCAATCGTGAAAATTTAAAACTAATCGGTATTTAATTTTTGGTGAATTATGTTTTCTTTTTATAATAAGTCGTTTTTTGTTTTTTAAGGAAATGATGGCTTCCAAAGTTGTGAAGGCTCGTCATCAATCTCGCGTGTTTCCTAGAGCAAAAGCTTTGTCGGCTGTCAAAAAAAGCAGCGGTCAGTTGTCGAAACCTTGTGAAAAGGATTGTAAACTTTTAATGAATTTAGTGCAGGAATTCAGGCAAGAGACTACATTGCATGGCGTAAACTTAATGCTGGCGCCTGGTGTGAGCAGAGTTGAGCGGTAAGCTATTGGCTAGAGATGCAAGATATTGAAAATAAAAATAGTTCGGGATACAAAAAGTTATATTTTTCGCCCCATTTTTCCACACGCATTTATCTTTCGAACTTGACAAGTACAATTCAATTCAAGAATTATAAAAATGTTGTATGTATATATTTAAAACAATTTAAATTGTGCTCAAAAATCCATTCATCCCATACTTTATCGTTTTCGGGGCTTTTGGAAAAATTCTCCCAGGATTTAGTCTTCAGTCAAATCAATCCGGTTATGGATATTCAAAGAAGCTAGACCATTGAGACGCCCTTGTCCCCTCGCATTTCTTAAATAATTCTTGATTCTTCTCAAGGTTGAAAGTGAACGTTCTAAAGTCGCTGTAGTAACTGGCAATACTGTCAAAACTAGTAATAACGTATTTAGATTTCTGAATGCTTTCACATTTATAATCAAAAAAAAGCGAAATCTTCAATTAAATTTAATCTACTTAATAGTACAAAATGTATAGAATTTGTGGTTAAATAAAAATTGCATATGTATACATAATTATAAACAACTACTCAATAGCAGAAACCGCATAGGGTTTTGTTACAGTTTCGGTACCCAAGAAACGCTACTAGTATTGTTTCTACACCTTAAGTTTCTATACAGTTTCGATTTCGAGAAACATTTCCTAGTTGTGTTTCTATATAGATATGTTTTGTTACAGAGGTAGCGTTTCAGGTTTCGTTTCTGTGCCCAGAGTTTCGGGACAGCTTAGGGTTCCAACAGTTTTGTTACGTAAAGTTTCGTTAGACTTCTGTTATTCATTGGGACGGTTCCAGTCACTCGGTTTCTAATTATGTTTCTATATTTATGTGTTTTTGGGAACCATAACATCAAGTTCCGTTTATACACAAGGTTTTGTACAAGTCTCTGGCAGCAACTAATACTTAGCGTTTGTTTATGATTTTTGTATATAAACTCAAGATAAGACGGTATAGGGTATACGTAATACACATTCATTCATACATACATTATACCTTGAATTTCACATTGCCAATGCCAGCAAATATTTTATTTTATAAGCAGGAAAAAAGGCCACCCCTAGCCTTATTTAAAAAATAAGAAGTCTTAAGGAACTGTGTATATAATATGTCCTCGAAATTAAAAAAAAAAAAATTTTGACCCCTTCCGAAAATCCTGGATCCGCCACTGAAAGCTAGTATTCATCATATTATATATAGTACCGGGTGACCGAGCCTTGCTCGGTGGCAACCCTAGGTGGCAATCCTACTTAAAAATACTCTTGTTGGTATACGGCCTCAAATACCTTCCGTTTGATACCCATATTGCCATATATTGCTTAATAATTAAAAAAAAAAATCCGAAAAGTGGCACCCCTCTAAGCTTCCTTTAGTGGCAACATCGAAGTAGAAAATCTAAGAAGGAAGCATACTATCCATCTACCAAATTTCATCGAAATCGGTTTAGCCGTTCCCGAGATAGTGGTCGATATCTGAAGGAATAAAGCAAATGCGGTCAGGTGGCAACCCTACTCGGAAATATTTTGGTTGGTGTACGGCCTAAAATACCTTTCATTTGATACCCATATTCCCATATATTGCTTAATATTAAAAAAAAAATTTATATAGGTGGCAACCCTGTGAACCACCCCAAGCGGCAACACCAAAGTAGATAATCTTAAAACAAAGGATACTACTACTAAACCAAATTTCATCCAAATCGGTTAAGTCGTTCCTGAGATAGTAGTGGATATACATATATACAACTATACAAATATACAAGAATAACTCGTTTAAAGTTATAAGATATTGTGACGAATTCAATAATTCGTTGATTATTTCCTCCTGAGCTCGATCGCTATAAAGTCAAATACATAAATGAACGAGAAAATACTATTTACAAATAGTTACTTTTATTTACTAGTAATAACTGTAAAGATTTTCTCACCTAGAAGTTTGGTAGCGAAGGATCGTTTTTTATATATCGCCATCACCTCATTGTGTGATATTCATTGACACTAGAGCTATTTCTCTTCCACCTGCATACCTGCGTTAGAAAATATTAATGGAAATCAAGTCGGAATCCAATATTTTTTCAAGTGCTGCCAATTAAAAAAAAGCCATCTGAATTTTTTATTTTCAATGTTTTTTATGTAGAAAAAATGTACGCAGGAAGCTACAATAGGTACGGTTGAATCACTTTTTTTCGCTAAGCATGTGGGTCGAATATTCTCTTATAAAAAAAATGTATTTTAGTGCTCACCATGTTGGGGTGGCCCAATCGATTTTTAATTAAACAGGATCACATCAAAATATTGAACTTAAAATAATTTTGTCAGTTTTAACTGCGTATGCAACGATATCGAAAATAATATATAACAACAACAAAACTAAACTTTTCATTCCAGCGCACTTAGCACCATTGCTTTCGTCGTCGCTGTTATACTACTCATCTGCTTTTGTTTGTTTCTTGCTTCACGTTTTTCGAAAGGACAATTCAAGACCGTGGTGGACGATACACACTTCCCTTTGCAGAGAGTCAAGTTTCCCGAAGTGACCATTTGCAATAAAAATCGCTTGAACTGGTCACGCCTACAGCAAGCGAAGGACCAATTTTTACTACCAAAGCACCACAATAACTCATATGAAGAACTTTTTACGAAAATAGTTGCACTCTACGACACCTTCGCTTATGGCACATTTGATCGTTTTGCACAACTAGAACCAGATCCATTATATGAATTGAATTATATAAATTTTACTGCGGTTGCGCGTTTGATGGCTTGGCGTTGCTGGGAGATACTGACAAAGTGTGTGTGGCGTAATGTTGAAGAAGATTGTTGTGAGATTTTCGTCGAAAGGCGTTCACAAATGGGAATTTGTTTGGCATTCAATTCGCTTGATGCGCCAAAAGTGCGTAATGATTCAACTTGGCCTTGGCGCACTGATAAAGGAGGTATCACATCGGGGCTCAAAGTAAATGTTGTGTTGAACAAGCAAAAGCGTTTAACGCGCACTGTCAACGGCATTTATGTAATATCGATATGAGCAACCCCGCTTGATCTCTTTGTAACGAATTTGGTTGTGGTTACTTATAGGTAATGATTGTGGAGCCCAATGTTTGGTATTATCTACCCATGGACGTATTTGAACAAACGAAGACGCGTTTAACATTGGATGCATTTCTTAATAGATATGATGACGAGACTAGGCGTGTGCCATCTAATATCCGAGGCTGTGTTTTTAAGGTGAGTTAGAGAGAAATTGTTTTTATTCAAATCAGACCTGTTAAATAATGGTTACTAATCGTAATGAATACTGGTTTGATTAATTACTTTTTTGAGAATCCATTTAATGATTAATTACCAATTACTTTTAATCTTTAATGATTATTTTCTAATTAATTGAAAAAAATCAAAAATAATCAAAAAAAAGTGGGTTTGATTACTTTTGATTTTTTTTTAATATTTAACATTTTTTGCAGTATTGTTGTAGAAGCACATGTATATAAACATCAACAGTATTGGAAAAAATCAAATATATTAAAAAAAAAATCAAACAATATCAATAATAATCAAAAGTAATCAAAACCACTTTTTTTTTGATTATTTTTGATTTTTTTTTTAATTTTTCTAATCGTAATCAAATAGTAATTGCTTTTTCTTGAAAACAATTTAAATAACCATTACGAATCAAAAAAGCTGTCTAATTAATTGGTTACTAATTGCTAATAGAATTAAATAGGTCTGATTCAAATAAATTTCCAAATTTATTTTGTAGGACGAACAAAACAGTGATGATTTTAAAACGCTCTTTGGTCATAATTATCGTTTCGAGAACTGTCAAGCTGAATGTCAGCAAGAATATCTTATGAAATATTGCAATTGTACCTTGGATATATTTTATCCACCCAGCCCTTACCCCACATGTAAACTGGTAGATATGCCATGTTTGGCGAAGTATAACAGTTAAGCCAATATATACATACGAAAAAATAATTTAAAAAAGCGAAATTTATTAATTTTTACAGACTATTTAGTCAACTTTGAGGTACCGGGACAAGAGGAGTTCATGTCAAGCCAAGCTGTCAAACAAGTTGCGACTCTTTGCGGTATTCCATAAAAATTGTTTCGCGCCAACTCACACCCGCGGAATTTTTGAAGAACCGTTCACTTATCGATATGAGCGTATATTTTCAAAGAGATTTTATTACGAAATACAAAACAATATTGGTCTTTACATGGGTGGATTTGATAGGTGAGACTGAGAAGATAGTTAAAGTTTGAGATTTGGCGACATTCGTTTTAAGCCAACCGGCAGTTTATTTGACAGAAATTGTTTGGTGATCTGTCAACTAAGTGCCGGTTAGCTCTAACCGCGAAAAGCACTGGTTAACTACTTTTCTTTTATTTCAGTCTCGTTTGGTGGCACGACTGGTTTATTCTTAGGCTGTTCGCTAATAAGTCTCGTGGAGTTGGTATACTTCTTCCTTATTGTAGTTCCAAGGCGCATAAAAAAGGAACATGAGCGTCCCGTTCAACTGAAACGTAGGCCTTCTCGGCTGGAGCAGAGTAAAATCAAGCTTAGAGAATACCGTGACGTATATAAATGGCAACAGAAATTTTGAAATATTTATGTTATGTAAACTTTTTAAGAAAAAAATCGATGTGAATTAATGTGATTTTTATGAATAAATGTATGCAAGGTTAGACAGAAGGATTTTTTTGATGCGATTAAAAGTTTTGGAAGTTAACGTCGTAGGGTCGATGCAAAGTGAACCCTGAAGCTTTGTAGTTTTTTTTAAAGAAGATCGACACCTTTTATTGATGCAACGGAAATAAAAACTTATAGCAAAGTTTATGCAATATGAAATTTAGGAAATGGCTAATTGTAGCAAAATTAATCAGAGTTCAGATCATTTCGGAATAGTTTTCGGGACTTTTTGGGTATCAATTGGGGTCTTTTTCAGAATGAATTCGGGATTACTTTGATGACCATATTCGGAGTTTTTCGGCATAACTTGGGGACCATTTCAGGAGTTTTTGGAGATTATTTCAAGACATTTTCAGTATGTTTAGAATACCAGAAGAAAAGGGTGAAAAAAATGTTCAATTCTTTGCAGTGCCTAATTCGTGCGCTTATACAGACTGAAATAATATGCATTTTTGTTTGCTTCCTTTGTTCAAATAGCGATCCCGTGACGATCACTAAATAAAGCTACTAAACAAAGAAAACAGACGAAATTAAAATAAATGCGTGTCTGTGTGTCCTTTATAGGCGTTCAAAGTACTCAACCGATCTTTACAAAACTTTCACAGAATATTCTTGGGTTTAGGCTATATATAGTTTTAGAAAATTGTACGGTGTCACGCCCCCAGACTATATAAAATTTCAATTCGTCATAAATCTGAACGTATTTGGTCTAAATTAATGATATTTGGATATATATGGCACTTAGTCATGAATTACATAATTTTGGAAAGTGGGTGGTGCCACGCCCCCTTATTTTATGCTTAGTTTCTGCTTCATTAACATCCACAGTTTATTGTTGATCTCTATGAAATTTTCACGATAGGTTCAGTAGTTCGCTGGGTACGACACAGAATATATATAGTTTTGGTGAAGTGTGCGGTGCCACGCCCCCAGGCTATATAAAATTTCAATTCGTCATAACTCTGAATTTATTTGGTATAAATTCATGATATTTGGATATATGTGGCACTAAATCAAGATTTACATAGTTTTTGAAAAGTAGGCGGTACCACGCCTACATATTTTTTGTTCTTTGTGCTTGCCTAATATCCACAGCTTATGGTCGATGTCTCTGAAACTCTCACGGTAGGTTAAGGAGCTCGTTGGGCACGGCACAGGTTGTACATAATTTTTTAGAAAATCCCCCAGGTTATATAAAGTTGCGATTCGGTATAGCTAGGAATTTATTTGGTTCAAGTCAATGATATTTTATATATATACGTGTTCTATACATCAAAAAAACCTTGGAAAGAGTAAGCGGTATCAACACCAAAAAAGTTGAACCACTATATCTTCGCAGAGGAGAAGTGGAGTAGGAGTAGAAAATTTAGGAAGTAGAGGAGGTGTTAGAGGAAACTAAAGAGGTTCAAATATGTGGGTGGGGGAAAAGTAAAAGTAGAAAATAAATTACGATATAGGAGGAGACTTAAGAGGAAGCGCCAAGTGATAAGGAACCTAATTTTCAGGCAAAATGAAGAAGAAAATGTGTGTAGCTTTCGAATTTAGAAAAACTAAAAAAATAATTTATTCGGTACAGTTTTTATAAATAAAGTTTGTTACGAATTCTGCATTCTTAAAATAAGAGAAGCGCGTGTTTAACAAAATGGCAAATTAACACGCACTCAAATTAGTAGTAAATAGTAACTACCTAAATTACTATGGTCAATATGCACACACATACATAGATATAAATTCCATGCTAGCGCTCAACAACAATCAACTGTCCAATCAACTCATATTTGCTCTATCCGTGTTTTCATTAAATTAAATATTACCAACAGGTCGCAAGTAATTCAAGTAAACTCCAACTTTCATTTACTGTCGTTCATTGTATGCTGGGCCATAAAATTTTCATAGTTCACACTTACAAATAAATATTTACACAAGAGTAAATCACAAATTGGCCCATAAAACAAAATAGGTCTTTTCAGTATGTAAACGAAAGGTGACTGCTAGGGGAGGTTTAGAGGGAAAATGAAGTACAAAATATTGAATGTTCAGCTAGTTTTTCGCTGGCAATATAAAATGGCCTGCCATGTCAAAGGTTGAGTCAAAGTGTAAGTTGTCCTTAAAATGCTTACGTCGTGTGTTGTGAAAAAAATTATAAGCCTTATTGGAGCTTATTAAGTGTTTTAGTATTTAAGGATACATTCAAATTTATTTCAAATCAAAAAAAAAAAGGGTGTTCATATCAAATCCTTTTAAATGATGTTAACAGAGGAGCTTGTACCCAATCGTCGTTTAACCAAAATCTATCCACGTTCTAATTTAATAACTTTTGAAACAAATCGCCAACGTAGCGTTTCAAGTGAGGGTGAGAATAAAGATTTGAAAGTTGTGAGAGAATTACTTGATGAGCTCGGACAACAAACAAGCATTCAGTCTTTGAGTAAAACGCTTGCGGCAAATATGCAATTGTTCCAGCGGTAAGTGTGTGTATTGAACATGGGGGCATTCCATCGAACTCTGTTGAGAATGGATGATTTGCTTTCTAAGCTCTACTTTATTAATAACGATGTAAGCGACAAAACTACAAGTTTTTTGTCGCAAGAAATCTTAGAAAGAGTCTCTACACTTAAAAATAAGCATTTCTGTGAATTTTTTTAAAAAACTTTAAGCAAGCTTTCGTTCAATAAATTATATTTATTTAAAAGAATTTTGTAGCCTTTTTAAATGAGTTGTTGACCTTTTTTATTCCTCCTTCCGATGCCATATAAACATTTTTCTGATTGCCTAAACCATTTTTGGAATTCAAAGTAACACAAAAAGCAAGCAAGCAAAGAAAATTATAAGCGCTCATAATTTTGGTTGCTATATTGCAAGCGACTAGCTTGCATTTAGTTTTCAAAGGAAATTTTAAAATTTTTGTAATAAATTTCATTTCGTTATTTTATTTATAAGTCGGTTGTTGCTGGCGAAAAAATAGGCTTCAAAAGTGAAATGTTTATAAAAAATAAAATAACACTGTTGGTAAATTTTCTTATGTATTTCAGTAAGCTTTTTAATGTTTACTTAGCTTGTTGCGTATGTATTCCATAACATTTTTTATTTCAAGATTATATATATCTATCTCTGTTTAGCCAATAGTTTTACACTGTTATTTTAGTTTGGTTTATTTTTTTTTATTCCATTTAATTTCATTTTATTTTATTTTATTTTCCTTTTTGTTATTTTATTTTACTTTATTTTATTTAATTTAATTAAATTTTATTTTGTTAAATTTTTATTTTGTTTTATTTTATTTGATTTTATTATTATTTTTTTATTTTCTTTTATTCTATTTTGTTTTATTTAATTTAATTTTGTTTTATTTTATTTCATTTCATGTTATTTTTTTAATGTTATTTTATTTACTTATTTTTATGTTTGTTTGTTAATTGATTATTATTATTTATTTTAATTTAATTTTGTTTTATTTAATTTAATTTAATTTTATTTATTTTATTATGTTATTGTTATTATTTTATTTCCTTTTGTTTTATTATTTTTTATATATTCTCTTTTAATTTTTTTAATTAAATTTAATTGGATTTAATTTTATTTTACTTTTTCTTATTTAATTTTATTTTATTATTATTATTTTTTTTATTTCATTTTACTTAATTTTATTTTATTTCATTTTATTTAATTAAATTTTATTTTATGATATTTTATTTTACTTTATTTAATTTAATTTAATTAAATTTAATTTAACTTAACTTAATTTAATTCAATTTAATTTAACTTAATTTAATTTAATTTTATTTTATTGATGTAAGTGTCTAGCACATTAAATATAATTTTTCATAAATGCCGTGCTGGGATGGAAGAAATAAACGAAATTGAAATAGAAAAAGCAAATTGAGTTCTTTTTAAACCCTAACCTTTTTTTCAGCTTTTTCTGGATTATGTCCTTTCTCTGCGCACTTGTCATGATGATCTTCGTTATTCACATACTTTCGGTGCGTTACAACAAACGACAATTCAAAACTGTAATTAATGCAACGGATTATCCAATTTATCGTATCGATTTCCCCGAAGTACTTTTATGCA
This sequence comes from Merzomyia westermanni, assembly GCA_949987695.1. Lineage (NCBI taxonomy): Eukaryota > Metazoa > Arthropoda > Insecta > Diptera > Tephritidae > Merzomyia > Merzomyia westermanni. The sequence goes on from OX465289.1 coordinate 183,257,945, forward strand.
ATCAAAATCGCCTGAATTGGGCGCGTTTCGCTGCCGCAAAAGAAAATTTCTTACGTCCCGAGCATCACAACACCGAATTGGAACAATTATTCACTAAAGTCTTGACACTCTATGATACATTTAAATTCGGCACTTTCGATAGGTTTCAAAATTTAAGTAGCCGCATTTTACCCGATTTGAATTATATTAATTTTACGAACGTCGCACAATTTATGTCTTGGCGTTGTGATGAATTTCTTGTGGACTGCGTATGGCGTCACAGACCAATGAATTGTTGTGATATATTTATTGCGCGTCGTTCAAGTTTTGGATTCTGTCAGTCGTTCAATACACTCGAAACGCCTGAGGGACAGTTAAGAAAAAAATTAGACAATAAATGGCCATGGCGTGCAACTAGAAATGGGCCGGGTAATGGATTAAAAGTGCGGGTGCTGATAAACGAAGGATTGCATTCGGCTGACGCAGTGAATATGAAAGGTTTAATGGTATGCCTACCACGGTACAATGACATTGTTGTTGTGTTTTTTATTGTGAAGTTATGCAAATGTTATATCTTTCTAAATTTTTGTTTTTAGCTGTTGGTGATGGAACCAGGTGTTTGGGATTCTTTTACAAATCAGTTGCCCTTAAGCGATCAAATCTCTGTACGGCTGAATGCTCAATTGAGCTTTTATGATACAACTACACAAAGACTTTCTTCAAGTGAGCGTGAATGTGTTTTTGATGTGAGTAAAGCAAGCTATAGTTAAAGATTACCTTTTAAAAATTATAACCTAAAAATGGTTGTGAAGGTGATTCTTGCGGTCACTTTATAACTTATTAGATTAGGTTTCATAAAATATGTACACTTGTTATCAAAAATATCGTGCTCTCACATAGTTAACTTGCAACATTTTAGGGGATAAAGGGGAATTTGCATTTGCAGGGCTGATAAATATTGCAATTTGCTTTCTGATATTTTTATTCTTTTACTAAGAGCCGTTCCAGCAGATCACAACCTTGAACCTTGTGTTCAATATAATAGTAGTGAAATTAAATTAGGTATCGTTAGACGAAATAGGCAGAAGCTCTGTTTTTGATAGTTTTCATTTAAAATATAGCGAATTTCATAACAGAAACCACATAAAAAGAAATTTCAAGGTTTACACAAAGTTCAGGAATGTGAATTAAACTTTTAAAATGTATATCAAAATATCAATATTTTTGGGAAGAATTTTTAGAAAATTGTTTAGTACGCAGTCTTATAGCTCATTGAATTTATTACAATAACGTTCAAGTTGGAAGTACTTCAAAATTTCCTCCGAATTTTTAGAATTTTTTTTGTTAAGGATGTTGGTTATTTTTTTACATACAAAATAAATTGTCGCTTCATGCTATTTATGGAAGAAGTCACTTAAGCCCTTCACGAAATTTTTTAGCGAGTTCTAAGTTGCACAATTTTATGCCAAAATTGATTGGTCTACATAACTGGGTGTTAAAAATTTTCTAGTAATTCTACCAAAAAATTTGAAGTTTTAGAAGGCCATTTTTTAAAGTTCAATTAACTTTCTTGAACTCTATGTATACTTAGAAATTCCTTTTTATGTGTTTTCAGTTATGGAATTCGCTTTATTTTAATATTATTAAAGTCACAGCTTTCTCTTACATCGTCGAACGATATCCATTTTTATTTCACTACTATCTTATTGAGCACAGCTGTGCTTTGTGTTCTTGTACCTATTTCAATAAATTACTGATTTTATGCAGCGATACTTGACAGAAATGGTGTCCTTCTGGTCTGTAGGTTGCATCACTAAGCCAGTATATTCTTTTAGGGTAAATGCCTCAACCTTTGGCAATAGTTCCATGCGTTTCGTGGCTAGAATGTTAGGCTAACTATTAATACCATATATTTTTTTGCTGGGGTTCAAACAATCTGCACAGCGCCTGATTATTTTTCCTTGGGGATTAGTGTACAATGAGCGTCCTTCTCCATCACCTGCTGAGCGTAGAGTGAGCACTTTTCTACCCAGTTAGGACAAATGTAAAATTCTTCAATCAGCAGATTATTCTATCTGCTTGACAATTGTTTAAAAGTACTCCACATAGATAAAAAATTTTTTTTTGATGCACAGAAGTTTCTTTTTACACTAACTTACAGCATGAACGAAACAGCTTGGACTTTAAAACATTACTAAATCACAAATATATGTTTGAAAACTGTCTATCCGAATGCCAGCAGGAGTACACAATGAAATATTGCAATTGCTCAATGGATTTATTCTTTCCACCAAGTCAATACTCACCATGCAAATTGATGGACCTACCTTGCTTGGCAAAGAATAACAGTAAGTTGCTCATAAATGTCAGGGTTGTAACTAATTTTTCCAAATTTCTTTCACTATTTAATAAAAATTGTGTCTGTTTTCAAGAATACCTAATACATTTCGAACAAAGCGGTGAACGTGAGGTATTGCCGTATGACGAGCAAAATATGGGCATGGTATGTGAGTGTTTCCTTAATTGCTTGTCGCTTTCATATCTGGTAGATTTACGCTCAACAAAGCTGCCAAATAGTGTACAGAATCCGAATAACACACACATTGATATGGATTTTTATTTCAAACGCGATTCAATTGTGGTATATCGCACGACTGTAATTTATACTTGGGTGGATTTGCTGGGTAAGAAACAATTGTTATATATCTACTTACTGAAACACAAATAAGATTCAAAACGATACTCAAGAAAATGAAAAAAAAAAAAAATATTGATATTGCAGTTGGGCCAAGTTTTTTATATTATTGTTTGCTGGGTTGTAAAAAATATAGTTTACTCACTCTATCTCTTTCCTTCTCAGTTAACTTCGGCAATGCAACTGCTCTTTTTCTCGGCTGCTCCCTGATAAGCGCCGCAGAGCTGATCTATTATTTTTGTATTTATATACCGCAACGTTTGCGGAGAACACATAATGAAAAGCAGAATCTGACCAGTTACGACAGCTAACTATTTTATAGATGGATAGCACAAATGTACAGCAGCAACGAGACGCATATTGATGGACGTACCGAGAATACAATGAAGTTCGAACCAATGAAAACCGAAATATGAAAATGAATCTGAAATCTGAATTTTTAGGGAAAGTAATTTAAAGTCGCGTACAGCATGAGAATCTTCTGAAGTTGTATGGAAAACTAGTTAAGTAAATGAAATTTCTGCAAATAAAGAGGATATCAAATATTTATTGTTTTAGGGCTAACTTCGAATTCCAATATTAATATCCAAAATTATTGGAAACTGGGTTACTCAATAAACGATTTTTTTTTTGTTTAAAGATAAATCGCTTTGTGAGAAGATAATCGATTGTTGTCCATAATAGATTTTTAAATACAAAATCTGAATGTAGATATCAATAAAAGCATCTTATTGTGGCGAATATTTCCTAGTATGTACCATCCCTAACTCTATTACACTCCCACCACTACTTTCACACAACAGAGATAGCGATGACTACACTCATGCATGTAACCTGGAGAAAGAGAAATAGCACGAGTGTTTACGAATACGAGACAAAGAGGAGATGTCAATGCATAACACCTACCCTTCGAGAACACGAAGAGTGAACAACCTAGAAACTAGACTATAAAAGGCAGTGACCAAGCAAAGCAGGTTGATCAGTTTATTTTCAGGTGTTGAACAGTGCAGTTTACTAAGTGAACTTGCTGTGGAGTTATCTAACCCGTGAATTTGTATTGTGGTTATTACTAGTGAATAAAACTAGTTATTTGTTACAGTATTTTTGCGTGTGTTAATTTGACTTTATGATGGTCGAACCCAGGATTCACAATTGAGGAATCATCGTATTCGTCACATTATGAATAATTAATTCAAGTGAAAATCATTTTAGATTCAAGGGCTTTGAAATCGCCAAATCATGGATGCGGGTCGAATTTCTTATTACAGATTCTCTTTAGGATAGTCAAATGGGGAAGATCTCGAAGAGCATACATTGATTTCATCAGAACATATTTTAAGGCGCAGCTTTTAGATATAACCCGGAATGTATTAGCAATATTTTTATACGCATACTTTCAGGCGTATAAGCCATTTGTGCGTACCCTTTAGCAGTTTATTTTGCTACCATTTACTTGAAGACATTATAGTATAAAAAAATGCTCACAACTGCTCTGTATTTCTCATTGCTTTCTGTTACAGCAGATCTCTTGCCTTGCCTCAACCGTTCCTCATCATCTGCCACTACCAACAAGGTTTGTTCACGGTTGCCGCCACTTACTGCAGTTGTCATTTTCACGGTCGGCTACAACATGAAAGTGGGTGGATAGCAATTGGACGAACAAGGCAACACCGTGGTCACTGTCATTGTCACTAGCAGTGGCGAGCAGCAAGTTTTAGATTTCACGCTGATGTCGCACTTAATGGTGGGCATAGCGAAGTGGACAACTCTTCCACTAACATTTCACAATTAGTTGCTCTCTTCAACAACAAACATTTGCTGCCGTCTCGAGTGTTATTAGTGACAGTTTCCTTTCCTTTCATATTCGCTCATAAATGAGTAGCAGAACTTTCTCATTTTGGTTGAGGTTCGAACCATCTTTACTTTCCTCGCAACAACAAAGGAATTTTTCTTGAACAAGTTAACCGGCGATTGTTAAGTCTTGTTTCACCTCAAAAAGTTTTTGGGAGCGAAATTTTTTGTGTTGTTGCAGAAGGAGTCATGGATGGAAAACAACAACAATGCGTAGCACTTATCAAGAGAGGTTCATTCTAATGTTAATTACAAAAAAATTTCTCAAAACCATGGTAAAAAACTGGGCGTGGCCCTCAACCGTTTACAATAAACAGTAACTTTATATATTCAACATTTTCGCCAAATTTCGTTTCGAGAAATCAATTTTTGCCTGAGTTATGGCATAAAAAGTTTTGTGGAATAAGCCGCGCCCATTTTGGAAAATACATTTTTGAAAGTGAAATAGAAATTATATAAAGCTAGTGTACGCAAAGTTATTGCCTAATAAATATATCATGATAAAAGTGGGCGTGGGCCTTAACCCATTTAGGCCATTTTTTCCCGGAACATTCCTTGTATTCATGAAAATCTGTGTGCTGTGTGTGAAATAAAATTCGGTATCTTGCACGATTTTTGATTTATGATTACTAATATTTCTAAATTTGACTTAATCAAAAGTGGGCGTTGCCACTCCTATTTTCAAAAATGTATTTTCTGACTTAATGGCAATGTAGATAACAAAATTGAGTCCTTATAGGTGTATTATGTACTGAATAATCACTTTTTTTGCATTTTCGAAAATATTATATATATGAAAAGTGGGCATGGCTATCATCCGATTTCGTCCGTTTTAAGTAGCGCTCGGAGATGAGTGTCAAGCGACCTGCATATAAAATTTCGTTAAGATGTCTCCAAATTTACTCAAGTTATCGTGTTCACAGACGGACGGACGGACGGATATGGCTTAATCAACCCTGAGTGCTTGTTTAGATATGCAATAAAAACTGTAATTGCGTTTACATGTTTCACATTTTGCTTGTAAAAAATAAATCAAAGGTTGAGCGGATTAAGTTACTTCAAACTATTTTTGAGGAACTCACTACCTGCCTCCATTTTTTTTTTTCTTTAAAAACGACCCTTTTCAGAATTTGGTTCAGGATGCGCCCTGACAGAATTTTTTTCACCCACACCATACTGTAGCATTTGCCTCAAAAATGCCGCATCTCAGCTGAAAATTTTCAAATGTATTGAATTTTCGTAGAGAGAGGTCGTTCTTCAGAAATCTTATAAAATAGAGTGTGTATCACATAGAGGAGGACTTTTTTTAAAAAAGGCGTGAGTACCAAGTACTCGCGTAGTTTGATATGTAAACATGTGTCTCCTGTACATAAATTTAATAAAACTATTTCAACCACAAAACTTTATTTAATTTTAATTATTAGCTGCTGCTTTCTTGGCCTTCTTTGTTTTCTCGTCTATGCTGTTCCTTTACGGTGATATATTTTTATTTTATTTTCTCTTCTTTTAACAGTCTCTCCTTTTAATTAATTTTTTTGTTTATTTTTCTTGCTTGCTTTAATTTCCTTTCTTCCCTTTCCTTTACTTTCCTTTCCTTTCCCTTACTTTCCTTTCCTTTACTTTCCTTCCCTTTCCTTTCATTTCCCTTCATTTCCTTTCCCCCCGTTATCATAGTTCCTTTTAATTTGGTTTATTTAATTTCATTTCATTTTATTTTATTTTATTTTCATTTATTTTATGTTATATTAGTTATTTTTATGCATTTTATTCCATAAGTATAACCACAAGGATTACCCAAACAAAATAAAATAACTCCCGTCTTAAGTATTCTGAGCTTAAATAAATTTAATCACTTATTTTGTTTTTGTAAGCATTGTGTACATTTATTATAAACGCCGATTGATAGCAATCATCGAGTTTAGGCACGATTGCCGAATACGCGCATCCACATGACCAGAGCGTCACATACATATGAGTAAGGCAGTCAAATAAGATTCTATACACGCATACTAAGCCAAATTTCACCTACCACTCAGGTATGCACAGAAACCACCCTCCAAAAAATTTGAGTCTTATATGATGCATATTTCATATGATCATAAGGCTTATAATTTAATGCCTGAAATCTGTAAGGAATGTCAGTTGTATGAAGCATTCCTTATATTATGCCTGATTTTGCTGTGTTAATGTCATCAGTTTATAAGGAATGCTCTCTCTCTCTGAGAGGCACCCTTATTCATAAGCCGTATAAGCCGAGGAAAATAAGGCTTACATCATTCCTTATAAAAAGGACTTATATGGAGATTAACTGCCTTATAATAAGCCTTATAAACGTAGTAAAATAAGACTTACTCTATTCCTTATAATCAGGTGTTGCTTGAAGTAAAATTTTATTTTCATAAGGCTTATAAATCATAAAAAATCAGGCTTATATAAGGGGCTATAAAAAGGCAATTTATAGGATATTATCCACGGAAAATAGGATCGAAGCATGTTGACGACGTTTTGAAAATTAACTTCTTCGTTGGATACAATTTGTGGAAACCTTGAATTTTGTAATTTTATAATTCGTTCTCGTGTTATAGATAAAAAAAATATTACATCGAAATAATTAAATTTCAAAACTCGGCAATTCATATCTCTCAAAGTATTGTTGACGACTACTAGGGCAGTTTAGTTAAACATAGTTAATACTTAATAAGAATTACATTCATACTACCTGTTAAATTATTAAACCCTCTGTTACAAAATTGCTCGACAATAGATACATATGTATTTCGTTTAAATCAAAATAAAGCAATTTCATTTTATTAATTTGATTAACATGTGTATATGAACGGTTAAGGTTTTTACAAATGCTTAAGTGCACAAGGCTATAAGAAATTCAGTCTTCAATAAACAAAACGTTTTTAAAACTATTTGTACATTAAGGTGTATATTCCTCTTATATGAGTTAGATATTTAAATTCATGTGTATTACATATATTATTTTATGTAAATTCTTAGACTACTATAGTTATGAAACGACCAGGGACAGCAAATAACATTTATAACATAAAAATCAAACACATTCTTTTTCACACTCAGTATCGATTAGTGAAATTTTTTTTGTTTTGCATTTTTCCCGTGAAAATTAAAAATAAAAAAAAAATAAAAACAATATTATATTATAAAAGTAACTGTTATTTGAGATCCCTGAAAAGGACATATCTTGAATCTCGCCCTGATTTTTAGACTATATTTTTGTCCATATAACTTCAGTTTTTTCATACAAAAAAGTGCTTTCCATGTGAATATGGAAAATAACGAAAATTTAAAAAAAAAAATCGGCGATTTCGAAACAGGTTAAAACTTATACATAACTATGCTAGAACTTGATGGGCTACAAAACTCCTAATTCGGTTTTATGATTTAAAATAGGTACATATGTAATTATGTCGTTTCCTAACGTCAAAGGACGGTTTCTTCAAATATTATTTAATTTTAAATTTAATTGGATATTTCCAAGCTGTCATTAAGTTTCCGCTTTTCATTGTGTCGCTTTTGGTCCATTCTATTTTTCCCTCTGCCAATTGCATTTTTAAAGTCCGCTTCGTAGTCTTCAAAGGTAGTGTACATATGTTCAAGGGCACCTGTTGGAAAAGGTTATCTTTTATTATTTTTTGAGCTGTGCAATTTCGAATAAACTTACCGTATAATGTTTTGGAAAATAAATTGTAATTTGCCAATGCAATTAGATTTTTACGACCGTTCCAATTTACTAGTTTTAAAAATTCGTCCGACATTAGGTTTGATAAGTGTTTTGAAACCCTTCCTGGTATAGACGTTTTTAGGAATATTTTCTATAAACAAAAATATAATATGTTTTCTTCAAAAGCCCATACAGCTATCTTCTCTTTTATGGGAATATTTTGTTCAGAGGATGCACTTATATGATTATCAGCTATCTCCTCCAAGTTCTCCGCACCGTCGTCAATGAAGGCGTAAGAATTCAAGCGCACAGAGTCAATTTCTTGGTCGCCCATGCTAACAGGTTGTGCTTTCCTCGTTAGCCGCTTGAAATGTCTCTTCGAGTACCCTACGTAATTTGCCATTTTTTTAATGGAAACTAAAAACTATTAACAAATGAAAGTAAACAAATTGCACAAAACTTAGCAAAATCTGTCACCAGCAACGCAATGCACGGAATTTCTAAACACGACTAATAATTGAGAGTGAACTGACTTCAATAGATATTTTTCACAGTCTTTAACTTATTAAATTAATGTAGTTCTACTTTTTTTTGCACAATTATTAAATATTTTACTTATTTTCTTCACTTTTTTACAAATGTACACAATTTATTGCGAAATCATACTACGATGGCGCGTCGGTATAGTGCTGCCACCTTGACCCTTTTTACAATGTTTTTAAAAGTTTTTATTGGGTCACTTTTTCTGGTATCTGTGCGCGGAGTTAAGAGAAATATTTATGATTAATACCCTGCTAACCATCTTCGGATAATTTCTGGGAAATTGCTGAATAGCAAATGTTCTGCAGACTTTATTTGTAATTTAAAAAATATTTGATATAAAAAAGTACGCGCTAATTTTATGTATGGACAATTTGTTTTTTATTTCTGATTTTATTATTTTTTTCAAGCAAAAAATCTGTTATTCAAAAAAAGTATTTAATAATACATTTACACTGCACCAAATTTGGCGAATTCAAATGAGGCATTTCGACCCCTTTTACATTGAAAAAGTTGCTTCCCTGCAAGAATCTTCTGCCAGGACGCAGAACCATCGAAAGAAAATGCACTACTGTGATGTTTTAAACACCTGTAGTGTAAAAAAAATAGAAGAGTCAAGAAGGCTTCTGTCTTTTTCTGGTAGAATTGGCCAATTTTCTTTACAATACTAGTTGAAATTGTTATTTTCATTAAGGCAATCTTGAAGGGTATTTCTAAATGTGAAACACCCCATTGTTGATATTTAGAGGAATGCAGGATGAATTTGTTTGGCAAATTTGATCGAATGTGATGAAATTTCAAATTTGGGAAATCAAATTTGTATGGGGAAAATCGCCAAATTTGGTGCAGTGTAAATGTATTATAACGTTAAATATTTGCTTTTCGTCGTATGTACCTATTTGCTTCGTTACTGCAAAAAAAAAAAATTGGTCCTATTTTCGGTCCTTTTGCTCAAACACATAGGTCCAACATTTTTTTAGGTGTGGCAGCCGTGCTTTACACGCGGTTGCCATGGAAATCATCTGTCACCTCTTTGAGAGATACTCTTATTCCTAAGGCTGATATGCCATATAAAATAAGGAATAAATAACCGATTATTCTAAGGCTGGTAACCCATGTCAAAAAACAACGTAAGCAGCGGCGCTGGCGTATTCCTTATTTCAGAAAACTCCTTATACTACTTTTTGAAGGGCACATCCACAACACGGCACAGACAGAGACGCAGGCAGATTTTACGCGTAATTTCGCTGCCCTACCGAGCCCAAAGGTTCTTACACTTACGCTTACAAGCAGTGACGCGTAACTTTTCTAGACAACCCCTACCGAGTCCAAAGATGTTTACACATAAAAAACCGACTGTAGCGCATCCTAGCGGTTGGGTGCCAAACAGCCAAAGCTTTGTCTAATGTATCTATCCGTATTTAATAGAATTTTTTTGCTAACTTGCATAAGGTTATGTGCTTTTATTTAGTTGAGGAAGCTTACTAAAAGCTTCACTAAGCGCGATGGTTGCTGACAGTGGATGCCCGTACATAGTTCATGCTCAATAAGTTAACACAACCAATGAAAGTTATACTTTTTACTTGTCTAGCATAAAGCTTCTTATCTTGGATGAAGTGAAATATAATTTCAAAAGGTCCTATAAAAAGTTTGTAAGACATGTAAGACTGCCTTAGTTAATTATATCAGCGATTGCCAAAGCAACTCTGGCTAGTAAGAGCTTTATGGAGCTTTCTCACAGATGACCTCTCACAGGAAGAACAAAAGTTCGGTGTACCGTAAATAATTTTGTTTGTTTGAAAGATTTTTAAGCAGACGTTAAGCGTTTGAGGCGAAAGCTTTTGTGTCGCTGAATCAATCGCTGAACAGTTTGATATGTGTGGGTGGGTTTCTCTCTCCCTTTTATCAACTGGCGATTGTAAAAGAAAAAGTTTTCAAGTATAGCGCTTTCAAACATTTTTTGGGTATAGCGAAGCTTCCCAATAAGCATTTATGTAAATGGTTTTGAATATAAAGTAAAGTAAATTTGCTACTATAAGCGATATGTAACCTTTTTCAGCTTCCATTTATTTAAAAGTTTAAAGTAAACTTTTTATTAATTCCAAAAACAAACTCTTATAAATCACTTTACTTTAAAAGTGAAATACAAGTGTTTACAAAAAATCTAGAGAAAACGATTTGTCAGTTTTTTTCATTCCAACTTAAAAAACTTTCAAATTCTTTTCATGAAAGATTATACATGAGAATGTGCCAAAATCATGGCTGGATCTTAACCACATCTGCAATCAGCTAATAATTGGTTAAAGTTGCAGCATTTAATGCACGATTAAAACTTTTTTATATTATTGCAATAGTTAAATAATTCATAAAATATGGTTTGAATGAAGTTTTAGAAAAAACACTTATAAAAAGCTTTCTTTATAGACTTAAGCTTTTTAGCAAAGTGTCGTTTTAATTATAAAACATTTATTTTCAAATGTTTTATAAACGAAAAATCAGCATTTTGTAAGCTTAATATTTATTTCGGAAAGCTTTTTAAACATTTATTTTAAGTTTACTTTGCTTGTTGGGAGTATACCATATCCACATCTTGTAAATGTGTGTGTGTGGCAACTGTTTTACAAACATAAAAATTGGTAGACTGCAGAAATTTTACAAGCTCGTCACAAAGCTTGATGCAGTTAGCGAAAAATTGAATGTTAGTATGCAACTTGGCTATTTTGATATGGGATAGACATGAGACTTAACAATTCACCGCCAAAGCTTTAAAACAGAAAAAGGACTTCGTTAAAACTGGAACTAGCTTTAAAATTAAAAGCTAGAACTCAACCAAAGACTTACTCTTGAAACGTATGTTACTTTGGCCTTCGTCTTAGGCAATTGAGCAGTATAATTTTATCTCAGCTAACCTAAATCATACTCTATAAGTCTATATAAGATTGGACCCGCACAACAATTGGCAAGAGCGCTCTGGGAGGGCTCGAGAGAAAAGTTCTCTTAAATATTTATGGACCTTTACACTTTAGTGAGACCAAGTAAAATAGAAGATTTAATGATGCCTTTGTTTATTGTTATTGTTTGTAACGAAAAAAGCACTCCGCGAAGATTTTTAGGAGTGTGGGCGAAAGTGACAGTCCTTTACCGGATAAGAACCCGGTACGCTCCGGTACTCCCTTGTGCATTTTAGTTGCCTCTTTCGACCGGTATGCATATTCTCGGGCATATTCTAAAGCCCTAACCCTCAGCCGTCTTAATAATGAAGCCCTCTATGAACGTGCCCCAACACCGCCATAGTTCAAACTGCAAGGTTAAGTATAGGAAAAGGTAGATGCCCACTCCTTTTAAGGACCAAGTAGCGTTTATTTGGGCACCTGTTAACAAAGAAAATAAGCGAATGACTCGCTTTGTTGAACAGCCGCTTTATCGATTGTATTTACTGGAAACACTTCCTTATCAACGCTTTTATACTCCAAATATAAGCTACACAGGATTAAAGATTTTGGGCAAATAAAAGGTTGCTAATAATGTCGTGCTATAAAAATGTGTCTTTGGAGAGTGGAATGCACTGCACACTACTTGCCACCCACCCATATTTGCGCTCTGAACTTTCCTTTACGAACTGTTTTGCCTACTTTAAATTACTGCTCGTTGGTAGCTTACTTCATCAGGCGACACACTTCGGAAACACACATCAAGAAGGTGGTTTTGAAAACACCACTTAATAGTGAAAGCAGTTCAGTGTAGACTTAAAGCGAAATATGCACAGGATGGCTTTTCTTTTACAGCACAACGAATGATTACTTTGGGTAAAGCAGTTTACCAAGGAAATGTTTTACATTTGAAATGTTATTGAGTTTCTACAGAGGGCGGCATAGCAAAGAGAACAAGTGTTCCTTCACCTGGTTTTTTTCATCCCAATATAACGGTTCGTCTTACTCTGAGTCGAATTCGGGTGTAGATAGAAAAATCCTCTGATAATGATAATGATTTAGACAGCAGAACCTTTTGGTTAACATTCGCAGCACTATGTTCATATAGGCGCAAGGGTCGTACAGCTCATGGTTCAATTTGCTCCGACAAGTCCAATATAGCACTTGAAACCTTTCATCGTTCGCCGGATTTTTTATTAAAAACTTTTCCTGTCTCCTCATAAAAATGTATCTTACCACAATTTGTTGGAAAAATTTGAAGGAGGATGTATGTAGCGCCGAATATTTATGGTAATATGATCTGGGTGGTAAAGTAAGAAGATATTCCGGCTCAGAAGGTATTCTCAGCTACCCCCATCGGTGAAAATAAGGGAGGAGAGATACCACGAAGGAACTAATTAGGTGTTTACAATTGGGCACAAGTTGGCAACGCGAAGAAATTACTGTCGCTATGTTGGCCCAATAAAACCCCTTAAATGCTTAGTGCCAGTTTAGTAGGTGAAAGCTGAACTTCATCAACAGTCTCTTGGTTGTTCTTGTTATTAGCAGTGCTTCGGCCTGCCTAATGGGCACAATCACTCTGCGAATCGTCATAAAGCTCATAAAGAGATGTTTCCCTATGTCTATAAGAGGCGGAGCTTCATCCGATAGATGACCGTTTGGATGAATAGGTTTGTGGCAGTTCAGTAAAAACTGTATGTTCAACAGTTCAGCGTGCTTTAAGACATAGCCCATTCTAGCCTCTTGATGGAGGTGAGACGCAAATGACATAAGAAGACATTCCTTGGCAGTTCTGATGGCGTTTCTTTGGTAGACTTTCAACTTCGTCCAATTATCAATTATCAATAAGCGGTCGGCCAATAGCCTTATATGTAGCAAGCAACGTTTCGTTATCTTTTCCCCAAGTACTACCGGCAAGTGACTTGAGTATCTTGTTGCGACTCTGTACCTTTGAGGCTATTGCGGTGGCATGACTAGTGATTGACCGTAGGTAGAGTTACCCCATCTACTTGCACGTTTAACTCCAGCTCAATCTGCACATTCCACGCCATCGCTATAGTCGGAGATAGGGTCAGATTTCGCTCGGTTATCCTAGTACAGAGTTCGTCAATGAAACACGAAGCCATAGTCGTAGAGTCGTCAGAGTAGGAAACAATCCAGACACCCTCTGGTGGTGGAGGAAGCGTCGAAATATAAAACTAAACAAAAGGATGGATAGTACACCACCCTGTGGCACCACTAGTTTGAATCTGCGAGGTCTACTTTTATTTTTCCTAAACTTGACTGGCGCCTGCGAACCGTTGAGGTATTTAGCGTTCCATCTTTTTAGGCCAGCCGGGAGAGGTGTCTCTTCCAGGTCTTATAGAAGCTTTGGATAGGTCAAGTGCCACGAGTACCGTCCTATGGTCCTCGAGCAAATTGATTCGATTGATTTTAAGGGCTTGGTCTTCACTACGGTTTCCGTGACCTCGGCGACGGTGACGGAAATGGGCGCTGTGTTGTGCTTGTGTTAATGCGCCCCATGGATCGCTCGTCTCTTGGTCTTTTCAGGCTTCTCAGACTTCAACTCGTTTTTTAAAAAAATACCATTTTTACAGCTAAAACACGAGCTGAAGTCTAGAACGCTTGCAATGATTAAGAGGCTGGTCATGGAGTTCTATCCTCAGTAAGGTGTTTTGTAGTTTATTAACTTAAGCCAGACCTGTTAAATAATGATTACTAATAGTGATGATTGCCGGTTTGATTAATCATTATCTTGTGAATCCATTTAATGATTGATTACCATTACTTTAAATTTTTCATTATTATTTTCCAATTATTTCAAAAAATATTTAAAAAAAAAATGTAATTTTTTGCGATTAATGAAAAAAAAACAAAAATAATCAACAATTTTTGAGAAAAATTTTGTTTTATCACTTTTGATTTTTGTCAGTATTGTTGTACACATCAACAATACTGAAAAAAATAAAAAATATTAAAAAAGTAACAAGTAATCAAAACAACTTTTCTTGATTATTTTTGATTTTATTTTTTTAATAATTGCATTTTCTTGAAAAACAATTAAAATAATCATTACCAATTAAAAAATTAGTCTAATTAATTGAGTAATAATTACTAATCAAATTAAACAAGTCTGATTTCAACACAACTAATCCTGTGGTAAGTTGGTCTGTTTTTGTTTTACAAAAAAACCAAAGAGATTACGAGTTGTGAAATATAGCCCACTCAGTGGTTGTACCATCTCCGTCTTATTCAAAAAGCGAGGCGGCCTAAAAAGTCGATACTAACACTACTACGTACACTAACAATATTTTCTAATGAGTTTAAGTACATATTTATGTAGATCCTGTCAATATTTATGCCCAATTGATTGTTCAAAGTGCAATTACAAAATACAAAGATTTAATTAGATAACGCTTAATTTCATTGCAATTTAGTGTGGTTTGGTAGAGCAAATGTGTTAAGCCGACGGCTCGCTTCTTTGTAAATATAACCTACATTTATGTATTTAAGATAATCTATTTTCAATACATATATTCAAATATTTGTACATACATATCAAATATATAATTTTACAACCAAATGAACTTCCGTGCTGTTTACTATTGCGGCTTTGAGTCTATGAATTTTCATTGGAATTAATCTAAAAGCAAGGAAACATTGACCTACATTTAAATATAGACTATTTGTTTGTTTACAATACCAACCACCACATATGTACAACAAGGAGATTTAACAAAAACAAACACATTTACTGCTGCAAAAAGCCACAACAAAAATAATCACAGGCACTCTAATACAAAATGCATATTAAATCGACAAACAGCATGCCATAATCAGCTTGCATTTGAATTTAGTTCATTGTGTGCATTGTTTGGTGAATATATATAAACAAATATATGTATATGTTTATGAGTATGACTTTATTCAAAACCGTTTATATACTTTTGCGTATGGCAAATTATGCAAAAACCAATTAGATACAATTTAATTTAGTTATCTCTGAGTGCTTATATGAACGCACAAAAGTATGCAACGAAAATGAAATTGTCTACAAATAAACAATTGTATTGTTTGAATGGAAATAAAGGCAAATCAAGCAATACACTGGTAAATAAGGAGTTAATTGAAATGTCAATGAAACCGAACATAATCATTAAATGCATATAATGAATGTTGCAATAAAAATTCTGCGTGATATGAACTCATTTCGAATTTTAACTGCTACTCTCTTCAACTTCATTCCTAGCAGGATAGAAGATTGTGGACCGGTGACTGGCGCTTGCTAGCATCTAAAATAATGTACCCTAAATGGAGAATTGGAGGGCGAACTCGCTTTGGATTCAAGTTTAATGGGAGAGTTGAGTGGCGTGGATGGGTTTTCTGACAGGAGGCCGGAGTTAGCAGATTTTTGGGCTTGTCAAAAGCCAGAAATACGCTAGCAAAATTATCTGACTACTGCTGAGAGACAACTCCGTTTTGAATTTTGATATGTACATATGTGTATCCTGCATATTAATTTAATTAAGTTATTGTTCTTATTACATTTATATATTTTTTATTTTATTTATTTCATTCCACACGTTTTCGTTCCTTCCTGTCTCTTTCTTTTTTACGTCTGTTCTACCCTTTTGGAAGGGATAAAAGTTCGTTTTCAATAATGTAATAATGTATTTTCCATTTTCTTTTATTTAACTATTAATTTTTATTTCATTTCATTTCATTGTATTTTCTTCATTTTATTATATTTTATTTTATATTAGTTTTATGTTATTTTTTTTTATTATCTTTTATTTTATTTTTTTCACTTTGTCTATTATTTTATTTCATTTTATTTAATTTATTTTACTTTATTTTAATTTATTTTATTTCATTTTATTTTGTTTTATTTTTTTTTAATTTCTTTTACTTTATTGTATGTTTCTGTTTTTTTTATTTCTTTATTTCGTTTTATTTTATTGCATTTGGTTTAATTTTATTTAACTTTATTTTATTTTATTTTATTTTATTTTAATTTATTTTACTTTATTTTATTTTTTCTATTTTTTTTTTATACCTAGTAATTATTGAAGTTTAATTTAATTTATTTTATTTTGTTTTATTTTATTTTATCTTATTTAATTTAATTTTATTTAATTATTATTTTTTTATTTTTATTTTTATTTATTTCACTTTATTTTTTAATTTTATTTTATATTATTTTATTTTATTTAAGTATATTTGATTTTATTTTGTTTTAGTCTGTTTTATTTTCTTTTCTTTTATTTTATTTTACATTATTTTATTTTATTATATTTTAGTTTACTTTGTTTTATTTTGTATTGTTTCTCTTTTTTATTTATTTTTATTTTTATGTCGTATAAGGCTTTTTTTATTATATTTTATTTTATATTATTTTATTTTATATTATTATTATTTTTTATTTTTATTTTTAATTTGATTTCGTTTAATGTTTTTTTTTCCATTTTATTTATTTTATTTTATTTAATATAATTTTATTTTATGTTACTTTATTTTATTTTTATTTTATTTTATTTTATTTTATTTTATCTTTTCTTATTTTATTTTTTTTTATTTCATTTTATTTTATCTTATTTTGTTTTACTTTATTTTATTTTATTTAATTTTGCGCGATTTGCCAACGATTACCGAATAATAAAATGCAAAGGACAGCAGTCCAAACAATGTAAGAAAAATTAGTGCCAGCAGAGCACTTGTATATACACACATATAAGCAGTGCTTCATATATCAGTAAGCAGTCAAGCAAGAATATCAATACCCGCATATTAAGCCAAATCTCAGTTACAGATCAGATATGCATAGAACCAACATCAATAATAAGGCAGAGGTACTATACCGTGATAGTTCAAACCGAGCCCAAAAAAGCTTACACATCAAAACTGATGTTACCTGGCTTGATACTTTAACCTGAAATCTTCTCCAGGTTATACCAGCCGACTACCTGATCCGTCACGCCAGCCCTAATATTTGTAAGTGATTTCACTAAACTCACTCAATCTCACTCCTTAAATTAAAACACAAAAGGGAGTACCTTTAAGCGCACTAAAATAATGACAATATTTTTTGTTGTAAAATATAAGTGGAACAGAGAAATGAGCTCGCATTGAATGTCATCCGAAAAATCTACCAAAGATAATAAAACGACAATAAATATATAAGTTGTACCATAACAATAGCAAAACTACAACGTACAGAGATTGACTTGCACGGCAGTTGTTGTTGTTGCTTGGTGTTGTTATTGTTATGGTTGTTGTTGTTGTAGAGTGGAAGGCGCAATACGAATAATAATGCTAACTTTCCCATACAAACATTAGCAAATGAATAACAACAATGCACAATTTTACACAAATACTCAACAATGGGCAAGCAATTATTTAGTATCATAGTTGTCGATCCATTTTGTTATTGTTGTTCGTATGTTTTTGTTGTGATGAATCCGATAACAATAGCAATTGACACTTGACGTGCACCATTTCACCGTAAATAGTGCACAGTACATACCACTACATACACCATTAAATCATCAACCAAACATTGACAATAAAGCGTACAACAAAAACTAAAAGAACAACAACAACTATAATAAAAACCAAAACAATCAAATTGGAAGTTGTTCATAGCAATTGTGGCAGACAACATAAGTAAAACAGCAAAAACAACACTGCAAAAAATGCGATTCGTCTAGGATGAATCTGGGATGAGTCGTATGCAACTATTCTGAGCTCTTTATATGGGTTATACTATTCACTTCTTTTGAGCATGCTCTATGAAGGGCCGTATTCTACTTTTTTATAACCAAATCATTAAGATAGGACGGATTACTTTAGTGCCTATAAGGGTACGGTCGGACATGTCCTTTTACCCCTATAAGTATGCTACACAAATAACAGTTTTCCTATCCATTATAAGCACAGTTGGGATCAACTGCAGGAGAAAGAGACTAATCGCAAGGTACTCTCTTTAGAGATTAGTCTCACGATTTTATACATGGAATGAATTGTGTACTTCATTTGTATGGGTGTCTATGCGTTTGTTTTGTGAGGAGGGTGCCTCTGTTGTCAGCAATATAATTGAACAAGAAGATAATTATGATAAGCGATAATTGGTAGTGAGAGTGTAGTATAGAGGTGACAACGATTGTGTTTGAATATCAGTTAGGAAAGTTCATATGAATGTATGTCTGTATATCTATGAATATATTTTTGTCTGTATGAGATGAATGTGAAAACACAGCAACACAACTAATTGCAGTACTTACCTAGTACGACTGTAAGTGCGCTAAAGCTAGTTCAAAACCTCGCTACGGAAAATATGTTTGATGTGTAAACATCTTTGGGCTCGGTGGGGCTGTCCACCAAAGTTACGCACCGCTACCTGTAACCGTGAGCCTGCGGCTGCTTGTAACCGTGCTTCTGTCCGTGCCTACTGTATAGAAATCTTGTTTGACTGCTTTGCTTATATATATGTGACGCTCTGCTTATGTGGGTGTATGTAAATGCTTTCCTGATCCTTATTATTCGGTAATCGCGCCTAAACACGATGAATGCTACAAATCGAATGGTATATCATAAATACACACAGTGTTTAGAAAAACAAAATAAGTGATTATTCATGTTAAATTTATTTTAGATCATAATATTCAACACCTTAGTTAATTTGTTTTGTTTGTGTAATCTTTATGGTTATAATTATAAAATGAAATGTAAAAAAAAAAAACTTATGTAACATAAAATAAAATAAAATAAAATAAAATAAAATAAAATAAAATAAAATAAAATAAAGTAAAATTAAAAGAAAGCAGATAAATAAAAAGGAGTTTATGTACAGGAACCCATGTTTACACATCAAACTCCACGAGTACTTTAGAGCAAGTGAAAATTTATCTGAAAATTCCTTTAAAATCTTTTAGTTACGCATAGGTGTGTGCGACTTAGCTAGTCGATAGTGAGAGAGTGGTGCAATATAAAGGAATAAGATAAATGTCTCACAATTAAAATAGCTTTTGCATGCGTAAGTTATTTATATATAATAAAAGTCAATTGACTGACAAATGATAAATAGTTCACTAAATGCATATCAAAGAAGATTGATGGGCTGACAATCAGAAGAAATAATGGAAAGGAATTTTACTATAAATTTTAATGTGGAATTTCGTAGTTCGTTGCACACTTAATTTATTCATAATCATTAGGTGTGTTCTTTTGTTAATCGAGTTGCAAAAGAGCAACTACACTCGAATAGAATTTACTCTATTATTTACCACGGTCGTAGAACAGAGTGCGTATATTTAAAATGCGTGGTTGCAACACAGTGTATTTAAATTGCCATGCTTGATTATAATTCAAACAAAGAACGCCGGATTTATAAACTTATTATTCTTGGCCTTGAGCTCGTTTCATGAATACTTGAAAATGTACAGGCCGTAAATCAACAAAAATGTTGGTATAAAAACCAATAACAAAACCGAGAGCACACAGTAAGGCAGTTCTGCTGATAAAACAGATCTGTCAAAAAATCCATCATGATCACACTACTAACTCTCAAATCGCGGAAGTGGTACATGCATATTGTAAAGAAGAATAGAACTAGGAGTTTAGATGACATCAAAACCAGCGTATTGTTAGCTTAATGGTTAGCAATGCGTGCCAAAATTTCTCTGATGAGTGAAGTCTAGCAGCTTCCGAAATGGATCTATAAGGAAAGCTATGGCGGTTGTCCCTAAACCTTTTTCCTACTCTA
Source organism: Merzomyia westermanni (assembly GCA_949987695.1). Classification (NCBI taxonomy): domain Eukaryota; kingdom Metazoa; phylum Arthropoda; class Insecta; order Diptera; family Tephritidae; genus Merzomyia; species Merzomyia westermanni. The sequence continues at coordinate 183,278,392 of OX465289.1, forward strand.
TTCAATAAAAAAACTTTTAATAATTAATTAAAAATGATTATTAAAAAATAAAAACAACAATAATTTTCATAAAAACTCAAAAAGTGAAAAATTATTATTCTTGGCCTTGAGCTCTTTTCATGAATACTTAAACTCATTTTAGTTGGAGGGCGCTTATAGTTGTCTTCACTAGGTTCTACAATATTTCATTTCCACTCCTCATTCGCCATGGAGCAGTTCATAAACTCGATATAAAAAATCATTTTTAAATCTTCGGTACAGGTTTAAGTTTTTAATTTTTTTAAGTTTTTACTAACAAAGTCTTCAAAAGAGAAAAACACATACAACCACGAAGTGCTTTGACCACAAATTACAGACAACTTCACTTACTCTGCGGTTGTTTTTTCAAAAATATTTTGAAATTTGGCTATACCATACAAGCGATTGTTCCTTTAAGAGATATATCATCAAAACGGTTACCGATTTGTCCATAAGCTATACTTTGTCGTTGGCAATTATTTCAACATGACTAAGATAGAAAGGTCAAGGGAAAGCCAAACCAGCTGCTGTTGTTGATGCTGTGTTAAACTTTGACTTCTTCTCTTATTAGCTGCCAAGCAATAAAAATTGTTATCACTTCGAGACTATATAAATGACACTGCTTCTAGTTAGTGCTTATGAGGACAATTCAAGGTCCATTTGTAACTACGATTTGTACCATAAGCATTTCATAGATTATGCTATGAAATTGGCTTGCTACACACACATACAAGTATACCTGCTTACAGCAACTACAAGTCATGCGACCTTAAGTCATATATCTTTCGTTTATATTGCTATGTAAGAGGTAAATTTTATAAGCACTTTTTGCATGGCTATGTTAAGAGAAATTGCATATTAAAATGCTCTGCGGATATACAGCTGTGTTCAATATAACAGTAGCGAAATTAAAATTTATATCGTTCGACGAAATAAGAAGAAGCGGTGATTTTAATAAATGTTCATTTCAAATAAAGCGAATTCCATAACATGAACACCATAAAAAGAAATTTCAAATTTTACACAAAGCTCAGGAGAGTTAATTAAACTTTAAAAAATTGATATCAAAATCTTTAAATTTTTTGGCAGAATTTTGAAAAAAATTTAAGTACGCAGTTTTGTAGAACAATGAGTTTTGGTATGACATTGCGTAAGTCAGAACTCGCTCAAAAATGTCCCTGAATTTCAGTGTTATTTTTGTCAAGGATGTTGAGTGATTTCCTCCATAAAACGCTTAATTTTGTAGGGGAAAAAATTACCCAACATTTTTGACGCAAAAATATTCAAAAAATGTAGAGGAAATTTTTAGATACTTCAAACTTGCACTGTTAAAATTAAATGAGCTATAAATTTTCTCAAAAATTTTCTAAAAGTTCTTTCCGAAAATATTGATATTTTGATGTAAATTTTTAAAGTTTCATTAATTTTCCGGAGCATCGAAATTTATTTTATGGTGTTTTTGTTATGGAATTCGCTATGTTTTAAATGAAAATGATTGAAATCACAGCTTCTTATTTCGGCAAACGATATCCATTTTAATTTCGCTACTATTATATTGAACACAACTGTACATAGAAGCAATAACTGCAAGTGAAGAGCAAACATGAAGTGACCCACCGATACTGTTCGCAAATTAGTAAGAATTTTAGAAACAATTGGCAAAGTGGAATTGGGAAATCGAAATATAAGTGTGTGAATTATGCGATACAGACGTTAACATGAAAATTAGATGAACGAAGAATGGAGGAGTTGTTAGAAATGGTATGGTTGGAAGCTCAAATGAATTTGCAGGCTGCCTAAAGAATTGTAAAAAAGCAAACGAACAAACTCGTTGACTGATTGACGGACAAACGTACCGATAGAGGTACCTATGTATGTAAATTTTTGTGTATTTATGTACTTCTACATTTGGACAGCTGACAGCATATAGTATGCAAGTGTTGTGGCATACGTCTACCAATGGCTATTCAGACGCAGGCGTACAGACGTCGGTTGTGTTGCATTTCACGAAATTCCGAAAATGTGCAAGAAAAACCGCTGAACTCATTTCGTACATTTCAAGTTGCCACAGATACCAAAGGCGCCGGTGAATTGAAATACTTCGAAGTATGTTAGTCATACAGACAGGGAGGGGTAGAAATAAAATGGAAATGCATGCAGGCACAATAACAAACAAACTTTAGCTTATACATATACGTAATATAGCAGTTATGGGCAAGCACTAGATCGATCAGAGCCCAATGCAGAGCCTTAGTGCTAGAAAAGGGTGCAAAAGTGCGATAAATTTAAATAGAAACAGTTTCTTTTAAGGTAAGAATGCGTTTACCTGTCGCAGAGACCCATAGCGGCTCGTAGCCATTGTAGCTGTTATTGCAGTGATGCTTTGAGATTGCCCACTAACGCCTTATGCGCACTTTTTAATCGCAGGAAGCATCAATAAAAATATAGACGGTACTGCTCTGCTGTTGCTAGAATATTTCTCGGTGGATGGAATTAATTTCCAAACAGAGGTTGTATGTTTGATTGCTCTTTTGTAGGACTTAAGCTGGAGTTAAAGCCAGAAAACTGGGCGGCCGCCGTGGTGTGGAGGTAGTGTTGCCGGCCTACCACACCGAAGGTCCATGGTTCGAGCCCTGGTACAGGTAACATCAAAAGTGATTTGAAAAAAAAGTTTTTCAAAACGGGGTCGTCCCTCGGCAGTGGTTTGGCAAACTCTCCGAGTGTATTTCTGCCATGACAGGCTTCTCAGCAAAAATTCGTCTCCTTGGTAGATGCCGTTCGGAGTCGGCAAAAAACTGTAGGTCCCACCAATTTGTAGGGAAAATTCAAATCGGCACACCACAAATTGGAAGAGAAGCTTGGCGCAAAAATCTCTTAGGAGGTTTATGATGATATACCTGTTGTACATCGCGCCATAAAGAAGAAAGAAAGCCAGAAAACTATCCAACCCAAAATTTTTCAGAAGGCATGGCAGTGCGAGAGTCCTTAAATTAAATGGAATCTAGTATGTAACGCTCGAAATTACAAGAAAACCAGGGATTGATAGAGAAAGACGATAGACATCATAGTCGTAGACGAGATTCTTAAGGGCCACTGATTAATAAGGAAGTACTGAAACAATCCGCGATGAGAATAAATTATTAACGATTCGTTTTTTGTATATGACCAGTGTGCAAGGCTCCGGCTAGAGGAACAAAGCGAAAACAAAGTTGGTGGGCCCAACGTGATCTGCAGGTTTTATCGGAATTCACTGAGCAAAGCGGAAAACGTAAAAGAATATCACATCACCATCCTGAAAGCTCGTCTCATACTCTTTAACATATTCAACGTTTTTGTTTAAGCTTATGAAATATTCCAAAGATATAGTTTATGCTTGCAATCCCAAGTTGGGGGTTTTCACAGCGAAAATGAGGAGGCCAATAATATTCAAAAGTTAAGTTAAATAAGCTACACGCCCTTCATAACATCAAAACTTAGAAAGTTATGCTAAACAGACCGGTTAAATAATGATTACTAATCGTAATGATTACCGAGTTTGTTTAGTTACTTTCTCGAATTACCTTCAATTTTTAAGGATTATTTATCAATTAATTAAAAAAATAATCAAAAAAATTATGATTTCTTACGATTATTCAAAAAATCCAAAATAATAAACAAAAAAGTTTGATTACTTTAGATTATTTAAAATTTTTTTTTATTTTTTATTTTTATTTTTTTTAATGTTTTTCAATATTGTTGTAGAAGCACATAAATATTCACATCAACAATATTAAAAAAATCAAAGAAAGAAAAAACAAACAAAAAGCTAAAAAATCAAAATAAATAAAAAAATAATCAAAAGTAATGAAAATCACTTTGTTTTGATTATTTTTGATTTTTTTGATTACTTAAATTTTCTTTTTGATTTTTATTCAATCGGAATCAATTAATAATTTGCTCTTTTTTTGAAAAAAAATTCAAATAATCATTACGATTTAAAAAAAAAAACGTCTAATTAATTGATTACTAATTACTAATCAAATTTAGCAGGTTTGATGCTAAACGAATAGTTTTTGTTCTTCGGTAAAAGCAGAAGAACCCTTCTTGAAGGGGCAGCTTCAACCCCGTCCGATAGACGCCTTTTGAAATTAGCTTGGCTATCAACACTTTAATCTTCTCCGAGCTCGGGGTGACTTTATGCATCAATACTTTTACTGTGCAGGATGAAATGGTGTTAAAAACCTGAAGTGTAATCAAAGATCCACATCTGCCCACCTCTGTACTATATACCAAACATATGCTTCTTATGCCACTCTTATGTCAGCTGGCATTTACTACTTGTGGCCTGGAGCGGTGCAGTGAAGTGTGACTCCCATGTGTGAGTGGTAGCATATTGTTGTTTGCTTCAAACGCTGAAGTACTCCGCTTTCTAATCGAAACTTACCTACATATACATATGTGTATGTGTGCGTATAGAGCCCTCAGCAATGTACATGAAACATTTGTGTTTACGTTGTTCTGGTACGGATTTTTTGACTTTTTACTATTTACCCGATACTGCACTCCAATCGTTCTAAACTTGCTATTGCTGCTACAACAACTGTAATATCAATTTGATCAACATTGGAAGATACACTCATGGGTTCGTATGCATATATGAAAAAGTGCAAACCAACAAGCTGACAAACAAATACTATCTATACAAGCACAAATATTACTCAAGTTCAAGTCGCTTGTTGTGGAGCTAGCTGCATGCGTAGTACATAACCCTGCCTGGAATTTACTAACTAGTGCGAGGGATTTATGGTTCGGAACTAGAGCTAAAGTTCTAAATAAGAAGTAATTCGGTAAAGACTAGATTTTCTTACAGATTTATTTCAGAAGCTGCTACACTTTTTACCAGAAAATGTTTTGTATGTTTTGTTACCCATTAGGCAATTGTTTTCTCCTAAAGGGAAATGTAATCAAATAAAAATTATTAATAATTAATAAAAATTATTAGAAAAATATGATTGGACCAATTTCTTTCTTATTGTTTGCTGGGTTGGACAATAATATTTTTTTTGGAAATTATTATTCTTGGTCCTGAGCTCACTTTTAACCATGAATATTTTAAAAATATACCATCCGTAAAAACAACAAAATGGACATATTTAAAACAAATCTTTCATTGGCAAGGATAATGAGATGTTGTCGGCTCTTTCGCAATGAGTATTAGAAATGAATAGAGATATTAGTCTAGCAAAATAACCATCGTTCTGACAGCCTAATGGTTTGAAAAAAAAGGAGTATTATTTCAGATTATTTTATTAAAGTTGCAATGGTACTTTGAAGATATCAAAAAAAAAAAAAACTTAATACTAACTTCTGATTATTTTTGATTAGTTTGATTCGATTTAATGTAAAAAGTGATCATTTTTTTAATTCTTGTGTATAACTAGCAAAATACCGGGCGTAGATCGGGTTGTGAATATTTCATATATTCCTGTTACCCTAAAGTAGGCTATAGATACATATATATAGATTTCCCTTGCCCATAATCCCTTGCCATATAATCGTCTCCATCTCTAGAGCTTTTCCGAAATACTTCCCCTATCCATCTCCTTGCCGTCGATAAATCGATAAATCTATCCCCATCTCCGCCTTGATACCTATCCCCATAGATAATAGTTCAGATGGTCCGACAGCTTATTTTATTATTAACTCGACTGTAAATGATTCAATCGATGAAATTAGAGAGTGGATTGGGGTCACGACCTCCCCAACCATCCAGATAGTTTCACTTAGCTTAAAGCTACGACTCGCTCCTTACAAAATCCTTGCAAAAATGCGCCCGGGATGAGTCGCAAAAGAGGATTCGGCTAATACCAGTTCTGATCACTTTGTATATGCTGGACTGTTCAAATTTGTTTGAGCATGTGCTACGGAGAGACCAATTGTACCCATTTAAACCCGAACGGGTACGAAAGGACTAATCCACTTTCTACCCAAAAGGGTACTTTTAACTGCTATAAATATGATACAAAAACTAAAATTGACTTTCATCCATATGAGAATGCTACACAAATAAAAATTTACTTATGGATATTGAATTATAGCCAACTGTAGACTAAGGGATGGAAGAATGGCGGATCCCTCTGCTTAGAGATTAGTCCCACGATTTTTTGCAGGGATTGTATGCATGTTAATCACCCTAAAATGTTCATTACATTTTTTTATACTGTCATATCTAGTCTGTGAGATTTGTTCAATCTGTAGACTTAATAAATAAATAGAAATACTTTTGAAATTTCTTTTTAAAAAGTTTACAAAGGTTAATTCAACCGGGACGATTCTCATGCAGGGTGAACTCGTCATGCTAAATCTAGTTGATTGCATGTGAATGAGATTGAGAATGAACTAGAATTAGCTCTGAATTCACTACAAGCACACCAGTTTCGAACTAGAAATTTTCCCTTCATTAATTTCTTATTACTTTAAATGAGCTATTCTTGTATATTTGTATATCCAGACTATCTCGAAAACGGCTCAACCGATAAAATTTGGTATGCAGATAGTGTACCACATTCTAAGAATTTTTACCTAGGTGTTGCCATATAGGTTATTTTTTGGGGTTGCCACCTATCTGCATTTTTTTTATATGAAATAAAATATGCCAATATGGGTATCAAACGAAAGGTATTTTCCTGCGTATTGAAAAAAATATATTTCAAAGTGGGGTTGCCACTTTTGTTGGAAAAGAAAAATCCGGCAAAGAAGTTCATACTCGTATACCGAGAATCGCACTCATCCAAGCATTCGCTAAGGTGCAACTTCCCGTAAGGCCAACATTCAGGGAGAATCTTTTGAGTTTGTCGGAGTGGAGCTAAATTCATCGATGTTCATGCATGGTAAGTTATATGTGGCGTTACAAGAGTTAAGTGACCAAATATATTTAAAGTAATGTTTCGGGAAAAAAGAAACGTACTCGGAACATGGTATGGAAGGAAGTGTTGCAATAGATTTCATATGTATTGAATAAAAAAAGTTTTGCATAGTTCTATCTTTAAAAATAAACAAGAAATCAGAGAATGTTGACCGATATATGGTGCTCTAACTGACAAATTAATAATTATGTGTATTCAAACTTCGTTACTAATAAAAAATTTTAAACATATTTTTATTATCAAGATATGTCTTTAAAACACTCCACTGCTGATCAGGTAACGCCACAATTCAAATGCTGTTGGTAGGTAATACAAGTCGAGTGAAGTTTTCAAATATTTTCAAAACTCTCTCTCAAGAGATACCAAGCAGGAATGGAGTTCATTTGAAACTTATAAAAATTTTGCCACATCTGACTTCCATCGCTCGGCCTACAGTAGGAGGTAATGTGAAAGCTCTAAATGTGCCTTTAAGAATTACTCAGTATTAACAGTAAGAGCCCAGAGAATATCTTCGGTCCACTTGTACCGAAGTAATAATAGTCCTTGGGCGGGTAAAACGAAGTTAGTCCGGTACATATACGCGACTGTCATGGTATGGCCTGGCGGGTAGGTTTTTTACTAAACGCGCTGAAACAGCTGTGAGAGTATTAAAAGTAACAAATAAATAAACAATTTTTGAATCGCTAAATGTTTGGTACTATGTATTTTTCCGACAGGGTACATATGCTGCCACCTACATATCTACATATTTGTTTGTGTAAGCTTTCCAGCGTTGAGTCACACAAATGAATTTCAACGAAAATGCGTACTCGTTAGAAATTTGACTTTACAAGTAGTCCCATATGAAAGAGTTCTTTCCAGCTGCTTCCACGGGTATCACCAACATTGATGCAATTTCGCGTTTCAAAATTGAATTGGATAGTATGTTGTATATTGGATACAATAGTGATAGACTGGTATCAAGGTGAAATATTGCAAATATTGCCAATACGAATAAAGGTTAGAATACTTGAAAATCTACAAAGCTGAATAACCAGGTTGGAATGTGATTTTAATTAGGTGCCTGAAAGTGAAATCAAACTAGGTTAGTCATGCAATATGATCCAATCTGATAAATTTATAGGGCAAAGCTCAAAAATGTCATTCCTTTTACCGTAATGGAATAGCTACACATAGGAGAAAGGACGAACATGCCTCTATATAGGAGATAAACGAAAGTGGACACAGGACAGCATTTGACGAATTTAACTGTTAAAATATTTTTCGCTTTGTTGTCTTTATCCGACTTTGTTCATTAAACTGAAAGAGAGATTCGAGCTCCTCAAGAGCATTTTCCTATTTTAAAGCACCGGTGCCTTAAATATACTTGGTATTTAGAATATTTGAAAGCGATATTTTATCATGAGCGCGTAAATAACATCCCGGCAATGAAGTGTAAGAGTCTAACTTTCTTCAAATTGTATTTACAAAGGTTAGCTCAATCTTCAAGTGCGTAGATTGGCCTTGTCCGGTGAAGGAGCAAAAACAATTTGTGTGTCTATTAAGGTGGAAAATCGGAGTACCGCATAATAGTCGGGGAATTCGCAAGCTGTTCTTCTTTGTTCTTGTTGTTGGAGAAGATTAATTCATGTTGCTATAAAATACGACAGAAGATGTTATAAAACATAGCGGATGTGACAACTTTGTTCTGTATAAGAACCCCGTTGTTGTTGTTGTTGTGGTAACGACAAAAACACTCCCCCAAGGTTTTAGGAAGTGTTGTCGAATTAACAGTCCTTAACCGGATTTGAACCCGGTACGCTCCGGTACTCCCTTGCGGTACTGCCCGACTGCCGTGGTAGCGATTTATGACCAGTGAAACCTTCTAGGTCATGTCACCCCTTCCGTAAGGAAGGATAAGATGAGTAATGAGAGGTGAGAGGCATCATATCCGTAGATCAATCATCGAGTTGCACGTGCATATTAGTCGCCTTTTACGACCGGTATGCCTACCTCGGGCATATTCCAAACCCCTAACCCGTAATCTCTGATACACTCACATTTAGACAATGGCTGATGTGGTTTCTTAAGTTGCATTTCACTAAATTCTACAGCCTTTGTAGTATGTTGGAATCTTCGTAAGGCCCCTCTCCTATGAGGAAAAGTTTGTAGATTCATTGCAGCTACCCCCCTACCTTAACGGAAATGTCTTTCACCGCGGTTTCCTAGCTGAAATGGCAGCTTCAGTACTGAGATCTTCGATGATTGGGCTTAAAAATGCGTTGTCTTCTCTGATCTCTAGATAGGGCAGCGAAAATTAGGTCTTAAGGTGGACGAGAACAAGACGTAAGAACTTGTTGTCATCAAGTAAAGATCGGCGCACCGGTAACAGCAACAGGTAAAAGACATTTAGGTAACGACTAGACCTTCCTTGGTGTCTAAAATTGGTTTCAAATAACGCTTAAAAGCATGACTGGCGTGCTTTGGTACACAACAGCCCGAATCGTTAAGGTGGTTAAGCGCCAAAAAATTAATGAATGACTGAATGAAGGCTGTATTTTCAGGAACTTTATATTTTCCACTATAAGCAATTGGACTCTGCTTTCTTTATACTATTGAAAAGACGTCGTGTGTATTATATGCAATCTGGGCCTGAATCGTTACAGTCGTGAACGAGCAACTCGGCACGTAACAATGTTGATATTGGATTATGACAACCGTGAGCGTACAAATTTATCGAAAATCGGGATGATAACAAACTTGAACGAGTAGATGATCGTTCTCGTTCGTTCGAATTGTCACTCGTCCACAAACTGTCAATCGAAGTCGCAACAAATGGAAGAAAATATTTAAAAACAGTTCCGTTTGTAACGTTGGCGAAAAAGGACGTAAAAGGTTGAAAGGTCCAACCAATCTTTATAAATAGACTTGGTGTTGGTTGGACCTCAGAAACGGACTTGGTCAGCTCTTGCACGCTTTTTGCGTCAACTTTGGGAAGTCCAATGCTTGCTTGAGCTAGTATCAAGCACAGCTTTTGTGCTTCCTACAAAGGAACCACGAGAATAGAAAAAAATTACCATTAATTTGAAAGCAAAAAATTTGAGTTTGTGAAAAAAAAAAAACCGAATATTGAAAATATGTGAAAATAACGGAACTATGAAGATAACGGAACGATAAATGTGATCGAAAAACTTGAGCTTGTGGAAAAAAAGGAATATTAAAAAAATATGTGAAAATAACGGAACTGTGAAGATAACGGAACATATCGAATAACGGAACGATAAATGTGATGTGAATTGACTGAGAGATAGACCATATGTTTTTGTGCCTGGCAATGTGGTCTGTGACCAAAGCCATAAGCAGCTGAATTATAATTCAGCTGTGAATTAAATACCAAAAAAATAATATTTAAAAATGTAAACAAATTAAAATTATATCTGTATATATATATTATTTTAACTATCTCTTTGATAAAGGGAAAGGAAAGGAATCAGTTCAACGCAAAAAGACATAAGGACGAAATCTCGATTTTGCCAAACATTTGATACCAAACTGTGAGCAGGGAAAACTACTGCAAAACAACTTTGGGAGGAGCTAACCAGGCGATTGAACGCTGCAGGACTCCCAACAAAAAACGCAAAGGCATTGAAAAAGGCATGTTTATGTTGTATAAATGTGTTACCGTGAAAAATGTGTTACCATGTTATTACTATAGGCGTATGCTGATCAAAAATATTAAGCCAAAAAAGCTTTGTGTCAATAAATGCTCTAAGCGGCAAACGCTAAGCTCAGCGAAAGACCTTCTGGTCCAGGCAACTGGGTTGGAGGCAAGCGTTAAAGAGAATAAGTCGTTTCAGGTATTTGGGAACGTGGCCTTACCTTTGCCACCTTTGTCGCCCTCAAGTTTCAGCGGTAACGAGACAAACTCCACCAAAGTAGATGACAATTTTCCTACTACCTCTGCACCTGTATTCACTCCTGTCCGTAGAACATCAAGCGGTCGGACGCGTAAAAAAAATTCAGGTGACCCCAAAACTGTGCAGTTGTCAGGCACAGCATCATGAAAGCATAGGCGCCAAGTTGGATAATATGATTCATTTGCAAAAAAAAAAAAAAGCTGGAAATAGCTCGGAAGACGTTTACGCTTAGTAATAATTTCTACTTAAATTTCTTTCACTCTGACTTTTAAAGAAATTGTTTGAAAAGGTCTCAGGAACGCCGCCTCGCGATATTGGCGATGGATTCTCAAACGCTGCGAAAACACCAGTTTCAGCCAAATGGGTGGCAAGAAAAATCAGCGTAAAAGCGTAAGTAATGGTGCTGATTTTTAAAACCGTTTGTTTGCTGACCTGATTAAATTTCTTAAAAATGAAAATTTACCACCCTGAAAGTACTGATGCGCTGCGGTTAAAAAGAGGCTTTGCTTTGCGTCTTTAAAATTGGCAAATTCAAAAAAAAAAAAAAAACAAATATTAAAATGCTAAACGAAAGAGAAAGAACCAACAAATAATTTAAACAAAAACGACGGAAGGAACTGGAAAAGGAAAATGTTTAAAAATTATCTTGGAAAGTCGTTTGGTTTTAAATAGAACAAGTTTGTAGATTCAAGGTACGCAAACCACCCCACACACATACACACACACATTTGTGCAAATAAAGCCAGCAGACAAAGTCTATTTTGGAGAACAAAAAATCAACATAAATACACCGTCGATAGCGCAAATGTGTAGGGTAGCGCCTCACAGCATGCCTCCATACTCCACCACATAATCAAGCGCAATTCCGGATTGTTATGTCAAGTCACGTTTGAAGCGCAATTTTTATGTCACATCACATGCACAACCACACACACATACACACTCAGGAGTATTGGCATGCACAGAGACACAAATACAATTACGTGCTTCACTAGAAACAAGAGACGTTTGCGGATGGTACAAAATGCTATTAAAGCTAACCACGCTAGCTGTTTACTTAACATCTTGACTAACTGCCTTTTGTGCTATGCTCCCCTCCAACATGCTACTGCCCCAGTCACAGCCCAACCAATGTGACTAGTCACTATAGTGGCATACCACAACAAGCCGCTAAGATGATGCCTGCGGCCAACCAATAACCCACAAGCTCGTACACAGACTCAAATATCAAGTGGAATGAGTGCGGTTGGGCAGGCGTAGGAAATCGCAATGGAATTCCATGGTAAGTAGCTGGTATGAGATTACAAAGAAGTGTAGTATTAAAACGTCGATTAGCCGCAAGGTGAAACTCATGGACAATTGTGTGGTAACAAAGTGTGCGCTGAGAGGCGGATAATCATTGGATGGCGTGAAAACTAAGAGGATAGCTAGTGACAGACGTTAAGGCTCAGCAACTACTGAAAGCGAAGCGTTTGTGTAAAGCGGTAGGTCGTTTATTTAAATAGTTGCTCCTCTTAGTTGCTTGCTTTCTGCCGCGCGCAGCATATTTTTGCTAAACTAACGGGGAGGTGGCAAGCGCTCGAGGTAATGAATTTCGTGGTGTCTGTGCAGCTATGACAATATTATGTAACAGCAATTATCATGATCTAGCTTTTGTTCAATTATTTAGCCAAGATTCATATAAGGCATATTTTTATTAACTTCAATAATAAACGGAAATCAACCAGAATCCACAGTATGCGTTCCCACCACAGCCGGGAATACGTATTAGGATGACCAAGGACTGTTTTACCAGTGCAGCACTCTTGTATCGACCTCAGTAAGGGCACTTGCCGACTGAGTGAAGTACTACTACAACAACCGGAACACGAAAAACTCTCTTTTTTCTATAAGCAAAAAAACGTAACAATTAAAAATGCCTATTGAACCATAAAAAAAAAAGAATACATAAAAATGTTGTCTCCACGAACTTGCTTTAGGTCTTCAATGTGTCTGTGATTTTGCAGCTATTTATTGCTTACAAAGCTGCTAAAATTTACTGATTTCAGGGTTCAAGTTTTTAGGAGCTCTAACAATTTTTTGCTCACAGATTTCGCAAATCACAAATAACGCCACCGAAATGAAGCACAACTTAGCGAGAACCAACGTAAAGTACACAAAAAGCACAATTTAGGCGCGTTCGTGCAAACTCTGAAGAGTAAAAGAACACCAACATTGATTGCCAACTCTATGCTACGCATTTCAAGCTACAGTAATTATCAAAACTAAGTACGAGTAGATAAGAACTTTAAGAACGGCGATAGCTTTTTTTCTTAAATATTAAGTGGAGAAAATATTATCTGTTGGAATGAAGTTGGCAAATCTCATTAGATGCAAATTAAAGAGGAGGTTGAAAGCATAGAGGCAATATGAATATTATTTGATATTAATACACGTAGGCAAATATAGAAGAAACTAAAACAAATTTGGGTTAAAGTAAAGGATGAAAGGTGGACGAGTGCAGTCTAATGAATGGAAAAGGGAAAAGCGAATTGTGTTACATAAATTTTATAAAGCCTCAGGTAAGGCCATAACTGACGACCGTGGAAAAAGTTTACAGTAAATAATTTAAGGAAGAGGTTGCGGTTGAACTAGGTTAAACGAAAATTAAGTGCTAGCTGTAAGGGAGGGGATACATTTTGCCCCAAGAAATATTTGTTTTTCTTCGTCATTTCTGCTTACCCTAACCAAAAAAGGTGAAGGGAATAGGCAACGCCATTCAAAATACAATAGCAAGCTTTAAAATTTTATTGGAAACTGAGGAAACCGTATTGAAGGCAGAAGTTCGCTTGCTCACATGGGATTCAAGTGGGATGAAAAATAATGCTTTTGTTTTTAGAAACTAAAGCCTGAAGTCTCTTGGGCATTTCAGGCAGTCCATTCTACACATCGGTTTTTAGCTACATCATATACACAGCTAAAAAACGGGGTGAAGTCTGAATAGCCCGGGTGGGATATGCATGGAGCTTTACCTTAATGGATTGCTTAAATGATAGCCCTCTTTTGATCCCGCTCTTTCTTACTGATTGTTTGACTGTCTATTCTTGCGTGTCTTGTATTCTTCACTTGTAATTGCTAATTGGAATGTGTTTCTTTCCCTCATTCGGTTGCGTTGGATATCACTGATGGTCCGATATTGTTTGTTGATACAAATACGCTTAAAAATGTTTTCTTCTCACCAGAGTTGTAACGAAATCCTCTTCAACTTAATGAAAAAAAAAAAAAAACTAAATATTCTGCTTGTGTACAGCGATAGTAAAATGACTAGCAATAGTAGAAAAAATTAGTAGAAAATATGGTTGATTTTATTTAAAGTGGCATACTCGTGCCCTAAGACATTTATATTGCAAACTTACGATATGTAAAGAACTACTGATATGCGTACTGTTTAACTAAGAATACATATTTATACGTAGATTTAATATGGCCGCCGTGGTGTGAAGGTAGTGTTGCCGGCTTACCACACCGAAGGTCCATGGTTCGAGCCCTGGTACAGGTAACATCAAAAGTGATTTGAAAAAAGTTTTTCAAAACGGGGTCGCCCCTCGGCAGTGGTTTGGCAAACTCTCCGAGTGTATTTCTGCGATGACAGGCTCTCAGCAAATATTCGTCTCCTTTGTAGATGCCGTTCGGAGTCGGCAAAAAACTGTAGGTCCCACCAATTTGTAGGGAAAATTCAAATCGGCACACCACAAATTGGAAGAGAAGCTTGGCGCAAAAATCTCTTAGGAGGTTTATGATAATATACCTGTTGTATATCGCGCCATAGAGATAGAGAAGAAGAGAAAAAGTTTTTTGTAAGCTTTACTTTGCATTGCAATATTTTGAGTTCACTTTTTTTCCTCCACTGTATACAGCGCTAATAAAATATTTTATTGCGGCAAATTGTATTCTAGACTATTAACTAAACATTTAGCAATACATCGCTGAAAATTACATTCCTTACTCTAAACTGGTTTTTGAGTGATGCGCGAACAAACAGAGTTACAAACGAACAGAAAATCAAATAACTGTTGTTTTGGTTTTATTAAATCGTCCCAATTACACTCTTACTTAATACACTGCTTATTTTTTTGTATAGCTGAGTATTTACAATCGAGTTATGGTATTACTGAATAGCAAGAAACCTTACGTTATGAAATAATTAACACGTTTAGGTTGTTTTAAATTTAGAATACTTAATTCACATATATTTTAAAATGAAACTTGTTGAAATATTGATACAGTTACGTAGTACTAAAGTTATAGAAAAAATATCTGAGTTAATTCATTTGTTTTGCGAACTACTGTCGTGCACTCACTCGCCTTTGGTTAATGCCATTTTTTCCTCTTGCCACACCACAGGATGATTCGTAAACCGTCAAATAAATACAGGGTGGCTAATGAAAGCCGCTACCAAAAAAAAATTAAATAACTTTTTTTCTATTTAATGAATCTGGTTAATTTTTTTTTTATTTTGCAGATTGACTTTTACGTTTAACAAAAATGGATAACTGGGACACTGAAACAAGAATTTGGATTGTCCGCCGCTATCACGCACTGGAGTCCGTAGTTTCGGTTCAAAGAGAGTATAGGCGCACGTTTGGCGGCAATCCTCCGAGCAGATGGACCATAATAAGACTTGTAAACAATTTTGCCGAGCATGGGACAGTCAACAGAAGACCTTACCATCGAAACCCTTCAGTTCGAACGGAGGAAACAATCGCTGCTGTAGCTGCTGCCATACAAAACAATCCACGTGTTTCGACAAGAAGCTTATCTGCTCAAATGGGTGTAAGCAGACAGTCATTACAGTCAATTATGCACAAAGATTTGGACTTATTCCCATATAAAATTCAAATGGCCAACAAACTGAATGCTGCAGACTTGCCGTTTCGCTTGGAATTTTGCCAGGAGATGCTTCAAATGGTGGAAGAGGATGGAAACATGTTGAACTGTCTTTTCATGTCTGACGAGGCCCATTTCGAGTTAAACGGCAACATAAACAAACAAAATTGTCGAATATGGAGTGCTTCCAACCCACAGATACTCCATGAGACGGAATTGCATCCACTTCGTGTCACAGTGTGGTGTGCAGTTTCACCACGCTGCATTGTCGGGCCCTACTTCTTCGAATAAAACGGTCACACCGTTACGGTTACTGGAGACCGTTACTTGAGCATGTTGAGAGAGTTTTTCTATCCAGAATTACGCCGAATGAGAATTTCTTTCAACTCTGTGTGGTTTCAGCAAGATGGTGCAGCTCCTCATATAGCCCAACCTGTTATGACAGAATTGCGACGAAAATTTCCCAATAAGCTGATATCCAGAAACTCCACATTCCGTTGGCCACCCAGGTCGCCTGACCTTACTGCACCTGACTTTTTCTTGTGGGGTTATTGCAAACAGGAAGTCTTCAAAGCAAAACCAACAAATTTGAATGAACTAAGGCAATTCATTCGAGAAACAATTGCGGCTATTCCTGTCTCAACTCTCCAAGCAGTAATGAACAACTTTTTGGTAAGATGCCGCACATGCATCGACGAGCAGGGGGGGCATTTAAATTCCATTATTTTTAAAACTAATTAAGCAATATTTAATAAAATTTAATGAGCTTTAACATGAATAAAAGAAAAATGAATTCCATACACTGAAAAAAAAATTATTTGAGTTTCTTAATGTAGCAAAATTCATCAGCCACCCTGTATATAAGGATAGGTTGATTCATTATTATTGTTATGACTCATCTCATGAGGACGACTCATATGAACTCATTTGTTACACTTGTGGTATTATTTTGAGTGTAAAAAAGGGAGATTGACTTCTACAACTAATGACTGTTCTTTAGCTTCATTGATGTTTATGAAGGTGTTAGAGATCATTCTAAAATAACATTCACAACTACATATTTTCCATATTCTAGTAATTGTTGTAAAATTATATAGAATCCGTAACTTAAGTTAAAAAATTCTCGTTTAATTTTTTGTATGCAAAATACTTTCTTTTTTAAAGTTTTTTTGCCCTCCACAAGGCATATTTAATTAGTTCGTTAAATTATTTTATTTGTAGAACAAAAGTAAATGGCAACTGTGACAAAGTAGTATGAAATATACAAATATTTATTTTATGATACATTTTTTTATTTTCATATGATTTGAGTAATATGAGCGAAGTAAGTTTTTTAACAGTCAAAAGCACTGTTTATCAACACACGTAAAGTCATGAAAATCCGTCCAACTTTTGACTCACAACTTTAAAGTGAAAATTTGCCACACAGGGAACAACAAAAGTGTAAATTTTTTGTTGCATTTCAAGCCAACTTTACCCGCACTCATCGCGCTTGTGAGATGTCATATTAGACATTTTCGACAAATATGCACTGCACAAAATTATTGATGTAAATTCTACGCTAATGTCAATGAAAGCGTCAAGGGCGTTAAGCGGGAGCGTGAAGCGTGTCGCATGTTTTGCAGTAAAAACAGCTAGTTTCCAACTACACGGCAACTAGTACAAATCCCAAGGGAACTAATCAGCACAATTTCTGTTTCCTTTATAATCAACTGGTATTCTTAACATGGAGATGTTCTACGAGATGTTAGTTGTCAGTTTTTGCATAGTCATATATAGGCATATATATATATATACTACAGGGTGGCTGATGAATTTTGCTACATTAAGAAACTCAAATAATTTTTTTTTCAGTGTATGGAATTCATTTTTCTTTTATTCATGTTAAAGCTCATTAAATTTTATTAAATATAGCTTAATTAGTTTTAAAAATAATGGAATTTAAATGCCCCCCCTGCTCGTCGATGCATGTGCGGCATCTTACCAAAAAGTTGTTCATTACTGCTTGGAGAGTTGAGACAGGAATAGCCGCAGTTGTTTCTCGAATGGATTGCCTTAGTTCATTAAAATTTGTTGGTTTTGCTTTGAAGACTTCCTGTGTGCAATAACCCCACAAGAAAAAGTCTGGTGCAGTAAGGTCAGGCGACGTAGGTGGCCAACGGAATGTGGAATTTCTGGATATCAGCTTATTGGGAAATTTTCGTCGCAATTCTGTCATAACAGGTTGGGCTATATGAGGAGCTGCACCATCTTGCTGAAACCACACAGAGTTGAAAGAAATTCTCATTCGGCGTAATTCTGGATAGAAAAACTCTCTCAACATGCTCAAGTAACGGTCTCCAGTAACCGTAACGGTGTGACCGTTTTCTTCGAAGAAGTAGGGCCCGACAATGCAGCGTGATGAAACTGCACACCACACTGTGACACGAAGTGGATGCAATTCCGTCTCATGGAGTATCTGTGGGTTGGAAGCACTCCATATTCGACAATTTTGTTTGTTTATGTTGCCGTTTAAATCGAAATGGGCCTCGTCAGACATGAAAAGACAGTTCAACATGTTTCCATCCTCTTCCACCATTTGAAGCATCTTCTGGCAAAATTCCAAGCGAATCGGCAAGCGTTCAGTTTGTTGGCCATTTGAATTTTATATGGGAATAAGTCCAAATCTTTGTGCATAATTGACTGTAATGACTGTCTGCTTACACCCATTTGAGCAGATAAGCTTCTTGTCGAAACACGTGGATTGTTTTGTATGGCAGCAGCTACAGCAGCGATTGTTTCCTCAGTTCGAACTGAAGGGTTTCGATGGTAAGGTCTTCTGTTGACTGTCCCATGCTCGGCAAAATTGTTTACAAGTCTTATTATGGTCCATCTGCTCGGAGGATTGCCGCCAAACGTGCGCCTATACTCTCTTTGAACCGAAACAACGGACTCCAGTGCGTGATAGCGGCGGACAATCCAAATTATTGTTTCAGTGTCCCAGTTATCCATTTTTGTTAAATGTAAAAGTCAATCTGCAAAATAAAAAAAATTAACCAGATTCATTAAATAGAAAAAAAGTTATTTAATTTTTTTTTGGTAGCGGCTTTCATTAGCCACCCTGTATATAGTGGCAAACTGGTTTAGTTATTTAAAAAGTTTATATTACTCTCAGACCACGTAGATAAATAAAAATGCAGACCTAGGATGTTCCTTATAGTAAACTTACATCATTTAAAAAAGATTAGAACATACTAACAAATCTTATGGATAAGTGCTCAGCTTACCAGGGAAAGCTCATGGGCTCAAACTCTCTACCAGGGAACAAAAAAATTAGAATAAAAACCTAGAAAAGGATTTTCGGAACTCTGGACATTTAAGCAGTCTGCTTAAATCCTTTTTTTATTGTAAAAAGTTTAGTCTTTTTCGGACTAATATCGTTCAAAAAGTTTGAGTTGCATGTAAGTTTGTTTCTTGACTAGTTTACTGTTTCATTGCAGTGTGGCTACAAACTATAAAAACTTCAAACTGCTATAAAATTTGCGAGTATGTCCGTAATCTTGATGCTATGACAACGCCAACAAAAATGTATGCGAATAGTATGCGCGTAATTAAAAATTTTCCGAGGCTGTGGCATGCAACGTAAAACGAAAATAAACAAAAAGTTTTAAATACGAAAAACGAAATTAAATACCGCAAAATTAATTCATGGCCAATTGATGGCAGATGACAATGTGTGCAGCAGGCAGTATAATGTATTTTTTTAAATTCTAGACTATATGGACAGTGTTGGGCGGCAGTATTGGGAATCTCGGTATTTTGTAATGATTTCGTTTTTAAACAAGGAAGGTTAATTTTTTTTTGGATTTGTTTTTTCGTGAAACATTTTTTTTTAAAGAAACTGTTGAAGCTTCTTCTGACTCCATAAACACAGAATTTCAATAAATCGGTGTCTATAAATTCAAAACCATATGGTAGAAATGCTTTCGACTTCCACCATGATTGATAAGAAACAAAAAAATTCAATGATACAATGTTTATTAATACAACCATTTAAGTCGTTATAAAAAACTTATCGACTTTTCAGTTCTCCTGGAAGTAAAAAGAAAAACATCGTACATCGACGAAAACCACATCCCAGATTTTGATGAAATTTTGCATACAGCTACATTTTACCTATACAAACAGAACCTCATTTTTAGATATCACACTTTTGAAAAATTATGGGCATGGCAATGTATTTGTTGTTGTTGTTGTTGTGGTAACGACAGAAATACTCGCCGAAGGTTTTGGGGAGTCTTATCGAATTAACAGTCCTTGACTGGATTTTAACCTGGTACGCTCGGGTACTCCCTTGTGGTACTGCCCGACTGTCGTGGTAGCGATTTATGACCAGTGAAACCTTCTAGGTCATGTCACCCCTCCTTCCGTGAGGAAGGATAAGATGGATAATGAGAAGTTAAAGGCATCATATCCCTAGATCAACCATCGAGTTGCACGTCATTACCTTTGTGCATATTAGTCGCCTTTTACGACCGGTATGCCTACCTCGGGCATATTCTAAACCCCTAACCCGGAGGGGTCACTGTACCATTAGAAAGGTATTTAAATCAGCTTTCTAAAATTTACACTGTGAAAATGGCGTTTATCCTTTTTTTAATTTTTCAAATATACATTTACTTAAAAACTTAAAAAAAAAAGAAAAAAACCCATTTTGTTTTTAGATATGTTATATATATGAAATATACTTTTCTAAAAAAGTTTTTTTTACTATACAGTTGTCCTTGAAGAATTTTTCCAGTTTAAAATTTTATTTTTAACAAAAAAAAATGTCTTTGTAGGGTAAATCTTTTACAGTGTATATTTTCGCTGATTAAAATATCTTTCTAATGGTACAAATACCTTTGAAATCGGTTTAGCCGTTCCGTAGTAATCACAGTTTAAAAGCAATTATTACCGTCAAATTTCAGATATTTCACAACATTGCCGCGCCCACAATTTTTCAAATATGCTATTTCTAAAAATTAGGTTCTGTTTGTATAAGCAAAATGTGGCTGTACGAAAAATTTAATCAAAATCTAAGAGGGTCAGGTTCAATGGATATCGGTTCTGATATGAAATTCATCATATGTTTGAGAGTGGGTGGCTATATATTTTGGCCCGTACTGTGCATAAGTAAATATTATAAGTGTAGGATTAATATATATAGTATTCATATAATAATAGAAAAATTATTTTATGAATAACTAATATGCTGGAAATTTTCAATATAAAACAAGTAAGGAAGTCTAAGTTCGGGTGAAACCGCACATTATATACCTAGTGGTGATCTATTATAGCATCCCAATTTACGCAGGTCTATTTTATTACTTTTCAATTCGTATTATAAAGTCAGCTGATTGTTTTCAATAAAAACACTTCTGTTATGAGTTTGGAGGGGTAAATTAATTTTAAAACAAGTGAGGAAAGGGCTGTCTTCGACTGTGCCGACGACTTTATAGCTTTCATGAATACGCATCTTAAGTCTCCCATCTTTACACACAATTAGTAAAAACTCTGCAAAACTGATAATTTAAAGATACATAGCCCAAACCTCATTTATCGGAACAATCGATTGTATGGGAGCTATCGCTCGCACATTTTCAAAAAATTATATTTATCGTCGTCCTTCGTTCACAGACACTCTGAAAGTGAAATAGAAGTGATAAAAGCTAGTTTACGCAAACTTATTGCTATTAAACATATTTATGATCCTTTTCAAAATCTTTCATATAAAAGCGGGCGTGGACCTTAACCGATTTCGGAATATACCTTGTATTAAAATAAATATGTGTCATAAGCTTTGTTTCGATATCTTAAACGATTTTTGATTTATGATTAATATTATTTCGAAATTTGACTTATTAAAAAGTGGGCGGTGCCAAGCCCAGTTTCAAAAATTTGTTGAAAAATTTATGTTCTGCCTTAGCGTTTCTGGACACACTAAATTGTATCCTTATGAGTGTATTATGTACTGAATAATCACTTTTTTGTATTTTCGAAAATATTCTATGTATAATAAATGGGCGTGGCTATCTTCCGATTTCGCCCATTTTAAATAGCGCTCGGAGATGAGTGCAAAGGAAGCTGCATACCAAATTTCATAGAGATATCTCAAAACTTACTTAAGTTATCGTGCTAACAGACGGACGGACGAACGGACATGGCTTAATCAATTTCTTTTTTCCTCCTGAACATTTTGATATGTATAATTCAATATCTATCTCGATACGTTTATGCCGTTACATACCACCGTTCCGTGACTAAAGTTAATTTACCTCTGGTGCGTAGCACTACTCGGTATAAAAATTGCTTTGGCTAAAGCCGTCAGAACTTGTTACCATTTCACAACATTCATAACAAATATTTACCACAATACTATTTGCGCTATGAGTTGCCAACGAGTATTAAAAATATTATCTGTGTGTTTTTGAGCTAAAAGTTGCACATTAATATCAGTACAAAAATTAGAAACTTTTATGGTTTTTTGTCACCGCAGGCGCGCTAATAAATTACATAAAAGCACGTTTGCCTCGTGATGCACTAAATTGGCGATGGTTGACACTCATCTACACACACACACATACTTACAATTTGTCACACATACGTACAAAAAAATGTTTGGTTGCTAGTGGTTATCAGTTACAATGCGAATACAACAATAGCGTGAAGTTAGTCAGTAGTTTGAGTGTTTTTGTTGTTCTATGTTTTCAGGTATTGTTTGGTACTTGGGCAAATTACCTTAACAGCTGCCACACCGCCCGAACACCGCAACGGATCCGGTGGCGCCAGTTTGTCTACCCCGAAATCGCATGTATCAACAATGTAGCGCTTCTATATACTGGGAGTGTGTGTGTGTTAGTATAGGAGTGAGTGTGCCTGTGTGCCAGCATGGTAAGTGCCTTCGATTGCTATCGGCGTCACAATCGATGAATGTAATATTAAACGTTGTTGATATAGCATTACCCACTTCACAGCGGTGGTTAAATGCTATTTAAGACCACCCGGCAGGGTTGCGTATACTAGGGATGTCACGAAGTTTCGGTTACGATTATGAAAGGGCGGAACTTGCTCTTGATTTAGACTTTTGGTTCCGATTTCTGTAATGTCTGTGCGGAACCGCAATCATAAATGACTGTGAACAGTAGAAGAGCCTGTGTAGAAGCGTAGAAAAGTAGCTTGGAATGGAAGTTTATAAGTTCAGTTTTGTTATTAGGGTTATTTATTATTTTATACGCTTTGTCCTAAACTTTATCTAGACATGTGCATTTTGTATGTTGCTCTGTCTACGATTCTGCTTCCGTTTACGGTGCCGATAAATCAAATATGTCAAATCCGGTTCCTATTTCGGATCTGGCAAACTTATTTTTGCAACATCACTAACTTATGCATATATACTAGGGTGTGTGGGTTTTAATGGGTTGTACTGCAAACACAAGTTTTGTACCACACTTTTAGGGGCTCACATAGAAGAATACCCTGCAAAAAATCGTGGGACTGATCTTTAAAGAGGGTGATCCGGGATCAATACCTTTTGTCTACAGTGGGCTACAATAGATTCCAACTATTCCGTTATAGGTATAGTTGGGATATGTCGATTTTAATTTTTGTAGCCTACTTTTAGGTGTTGAAAGTAAACTTGTCCGACCATACTCATAGGGGAACAAAAGGAATCTTTCCGACACTACCCGTTTGTACATGAAAGGGACCAATTAGTCTCAACATAGCACATGCTCAAACACACGAGATCACTTCAACCCATACAAAGAGATCAAAACTGGCATTGGTCACATGCTCCTTTGCGACTCATCCCGGATTCATCCTACACCAATCTCTTTTTTTTTGCAGGGTATTGAAATTTGCGCACCAATATATCCATTGACGGTTTGAAATGAAGCCCGAGAAATTCTTGATGGACACACGAGCTGAGTATTTGCCACGCAAATGTATCAAAATTTAGCTGAAGTAAAGGGTGTTTTTTTTAGGGGTATAGAACTTCGAATTGAAATAAAACACAAGAAAATCGTTTTAAGGTCCATCAATTTGGCTTTATTGGAAGGATAATTTTATGCCATTAATGTTTAAATATGATTTCGGGCATGTGGCCGCCGCGGCTGGCTCGAATAAAGCCAATTCTACAGGTCCAATTTTCAACCACTTTTTCGAGCATATGGGGCCGTATGTCGGCAATAACGCCACGAATGTTGGCTTCCAATTCCCCTAACGTTTCTGGTTTGTTGGTGTAGACGAGCGACTTCACATATCCCCAAAGAAAATAATCCTATGGTGTCAAATCACACGACCTTGGTGGCCAATTGACAGGTCCATTCCGCGAAATTATGCGCTCATCGAATGTTTCCTTCAATAAATCGATTGTGACGTGCGCTGTGTGGCATGTAGCGCCGTCTTGTTGGAACCACAACTCATCCACATTCATGCCATCCAATTCGGGAACAAAATAGTCGGTTATCATGGCTCTATACCGGTCTCCATTAACGGTAGCTGCCTCTCCAGCATTATTGCGGAAGAAGTATGGCCCAATGACTCCACCAGCCCATAGAGCACACCAAACAGTCAGTTTTTGTGGATGTAATGGCGTTTCAAGGGTCTCATGTGGATTCTCTTCACTCCAAATGCGGCAATTTTGCTTGTTGACGTAGCCATTCAACCAAAAATGAGCCTCATCACTGAACAAAATTTTGCGATGAAAATCAGCATCGAAATCAATCTCATTTTCGGCCCATACACCAAAATCACGACGCATTGCATGGTCTCGCGGCTTTAATTCTTGCACAAGCTGGATCTTGTAAGGTCGCAAGCCAAGATCTTTGCGCAAAATCTTCCATAAAGTTGATGGACAAAGCTCCAATTGCTGTGCACGGTGGCGAATCGATTCATTCGGGTCCTCTTCAACACTTTGCTCTACAGCGGCAATTGTTTCTTCGGTGCGCACTGTTCGACGTCTCTGCGGATGCGTATTATCACATAGAGTAAACGTAGTGCGAAAACGATCCATGGTTAACCGAATTAATTGCTCTGATGGACGATTATGTCGACCATAAAATGGACGGAGCTCACGGTAAACTTCGCGAACTGAACCATTATTTTCGAAATAAATTTGCACGATTTGCAAGCGTTGTTCTTTTGTCAACCTGTTCATGATGAAATGGCAAACCAAACTGAACATAAATGACATTAGAGTTGCCAGATTTGACCACAAAATACCAGTTTTATCTCTATTCGAAAAACAAACCCGTAAAAAAAACACCCTGTATGATGGTTTGCAAACAAATTATGAAATAGGTCGTGTTCGGACAGGTAGCTCGGAGGTGTCATCCTGCTATCAGCCGTCGATATACAGTTATACTTCGAAATAAGGAACTTCAAAGTATAACATTTTTTATCTTATAAAAATCATTTATAAAAGCGGCTGATACTTGAAGGCCGAGAATGAATGTGTCTGTGCTTTATAGACTTCCGAAGTCCTCAATTGTTATATATAAGTATATAAGAAGTCAATTCGTCATGAATCGTGTATTTTTTAGATAAGATTAATGTTATTGAGATATATCAACCAGTGTGCAATTTTCGAAAGGTAGATGGTGTCATGCTTCCTACTAGAAAAGCTGAACTGGTTTCTAAAGTTATATTTTGTAGCTGTTTAATTTTGGTTACAAAAATGCCTTAAAGACTGGGCAACAATATGAAAAGGAGGGCGAGGAGCACAGAGAGAATTAGAGTGAGAGGTACTGCGCAAAGGAGATGGAGTGGAAAAGGAAAGACAGGGCAAAACAGGAAAAAAGGAAGTAGTAACAGGAAGAAGCATTATTGCAGGAAGAGAAAATTAAGAGAGATACAAAGAAGTATGTTTATTAGTGAGAAAGTTAAGAAATATAATTCGGGTTAAACTTTTCCTTGGATCTCTCCTCCAGGGTGGAGCAAGAGGGACAAAAAGAGTAATGTGGATATGGGAGTGAGAAATAGGTAGGACAGGTACAGACGTGTAAGCAATTTAATTCTCGGGTAGGACAATATAAGCCCGGCCGGCTAGTAGTTTTTTGAAAAAAAAAAAAATAATAATAATAATCATCGCTCATCATAGCTGTTACAATAAATAGTCGTTACCGCAGTAAAAGTTGCTATGTCCACTTTTCACTCAAAAAGGATTTTTTATACTGCTTCAGTTGGTGGTGAAAGAGAATGGATATGTAAAATATTGAAATTCACTCAAACTTGCTTGCCGCAGTGATGATGATTAAAAAGAACTCTAGAATCTGTTTAGCCAAATATTTGAATTGTTTTTAAAGTTGATGTTCCATACTTTTTGCAAATGCATTTCGTACTTAAACGGGGCCATATTTCAACCAATTTCTTGGAATCACTTTAGGAAATCGGAATAAAGTCGATCGATGTCCTGAAAGCGACCCATCCTAATGTAGATACTTATACTAGTACCTTTTCCTATGTACTCAAATATATTTGTGAAAGCATGAGGTAAGTGGAAATACAAAATGACTTTTATAAACCGATTTTTTCTACATAAACACTGTGGGGAAAATCTCTAGTTCTGAACTGGTGCACTTCGAGTGCGTTCCGAACCCCTACTAGTTCGCCTTCACTCTCTTTTAGATGTAATCAACTGGCGAATTTAACATGGCGATGTCCTAGGTGGTGGAAATTGTCCCGCGTTGCTTTTCCTTTTCTACAATTCCGAACTAGTTAAAATTTGGACCGTTTGGATGTAGTTCGTTTATTGCTACTATTGCCACATCATGCTGTTTACTTCACGCACTACTAATAATTTGAGCCAAAATTTTAAACCATTAATTCATAATGTATATAAATGTATACTTTTCTAAAAATACTGATGAGTGCGCCGTAGCTTAGTGGGTAGAGCACTCGACTATGTTGCGTGACGGGTCGGTTCGAGTCCTACCAACTGACACACTTTTTTATTTATGTTTTTAAATTTAGTCATTTCTTTAAAGAACATTATAAGAATAAAACATTTTTCCAAATGCGAATCCAAATGCCTTTTAGTGATTACACAACTCCCAGTTTCGAACTAGTGAGAATCTAGTTTCTATTGCACTAGTTCTTATCAGCATCTTTATCTCTAGTTCTGAACCAGAAATTGTTCTCAATAGTTACTGACTTCCCCACAGGAATATACTGCCTAACATATATACAAACCATTTATTCTGTCGTAGCTAAATCTCACAAAAATACATGTACAGTTGAATATTTTATATAAAACCTTCGTTATGCAACCTTTGAACATGGTTTGTAATTGAAGTATTTGTTCGTAGCGTCGAAGTTCAAACTCAAATTTGATTTGATTTGTTGCGGTGATAAGTGGCGGATTTTCTGTGTTTAAACATGCTCATGAAAAGTATATGAAAGTTGGCTCGTAAAATGTTTAAAATTTATATTGAATAAATAAAATTTGAGTGCCAACGTACTACAGAGAAATATGCAAAAATTCGTGACTGAACATTGGTTTAGGTTGCGTAGGTAAAAGGCATAAAAAGTTTCTTCTGAAAAAAAAAAAAAAAATTTAATTTTTTTTAAAATCAAAGTTCAATAAAAATAAAAATACGACATGGATTAAGAGCGCTGATTCAGACTCACCTTTAAAATATCTTAAATAGTTTTTAATTGTTCAAATCATAATTTTTTAGTGGGGGGTAGTTAAGTAGTAAACATTTTTCTTCTATTTCAGTTTTCAGCATTTAGTATAAATTATTTACTGTGCAATAAATAAACCGACAACACATCGGTGTGTCAAAAATAGGCAACAAAAAATTAATAGAAGTAATGATAACACCAACGATGTTTGACGCTTGCGCATAGGGTGGTGAAAATGAATAGAAATAGGAGTATAGCTGACAAACAAACCATGGTTCTGATAGCCTAATGGTTAACAGAACGTGCCAAAATTTCACTTATAGACAAGTCGAGCATCTTTCGAAATGGATCTATAAGAAAAGCTATGACAGTTATCTCTAAATTATCCTTTTATATTCAAATAAAAACGTTTACAAATAAATAAAAGTTATTAAAAAAAAAAACAATAATAAATTTCATTCAAATTATTATTTTTTGCTAAGAGCTCATGTATTTATAGTCATGCAATTTTAACACTTAAGATGATTTGTCAAAAGTATAGTGGGTTAGGAGAAGCCTCAAAGAAGAGTATCGAAGTTTACTTTCAACATTTTTTTTGGGCTCATTATGTAAGCCCCATCAAGTCACATTTTCTCGTTTGAAGCAAAGTTCGTATAGTATAAGGGGGTTCGCTCACTTCAGTAACTGGAAATAGATTAGAGTGCTGAATATGAGCCACGGCGATGCATAGTGTCACCGTGACTCACATAATCAACCCCCTAACCACGCTATTAACGGCTATTACGTTAAAATAACGGTTACATTCAGTGGGAATTCGCTTATTTGCCTCTATGTATCGCGCCTGTATAAAGAATATTAAGAATTTATTACTGCTGCAACCTTCCAGAGGGATAGAAAATGGTTGATCATCGATTTTTAATTTGCTCGCGAAGTAAACTGGTGTAAGAAAGAAAGAAATTATCTCCACTGAAAGTGCTAGGTAATGGAATGGGATAACCACATCGAACTCTCTGGAATAAAACCATACTTGTCCACGTATCACTCAGAGGCAAAATATCTACAAACATTTTCGAAAAAGTCAAACACGCTACGAGTGCGATGACAAATTAATTAGAAAAATAAACCATTGTCCTTGCTTTTTGCCAATTTGATTTGCTTAAAGGAAGAATCTTTATTCAGCGATGTATTTATTAATTGAGGTAGGCATAAATCAGTAATTTAAATCTTTGGCCAATTTCGTGCGTTTATAACAGACGTGTTAAATAATGATTACTAACCACAATGAATACTTTATTATTATTTTCCCGAGAATCCATTTAATAATTGGTTGCCATTACTTTCAATTTTTAATGATTATTTTTCAACTTATTAAAAAAATTATCAAAAAAATCACGATTTTTTACGAGTATTAAAGAAATCAAAATAAATCAAAAATAATCCAAAAAAGTTGTTTACATGATTTTAGATTATTTTTAATATTTTTTTGATTTTTTTATTGTTTTTGATTTTACCAGTATTGTTTTA
Source organism: Merzomyia westermanni (assembly GCA_949987695.1). Lineage (NCBI taxonomy): Eukaryota > Metazoa > Arthropoda > Insecta > Diptera > Tephritidae > Merzomyia > Merzomyia westermanni. Next base: position 183,307,247 of record OX465289.1, read on the forward strand.
AAAGCCTATAAATGTAAACATCAATAATACTGAAAAAATCAAAGAAAAAAAAAATTATAAAAAGTAATCAAAACAATTTTTTTTTGATAATTTTTGATTACTTTTTGATTTTTTGTAATCGTAATCAATTAATAATTGCGTTTTCTTGAAAATTCATTAAAATAATCATTACCAATTAAACAAACCCGCCTAATTAATTAATTACTAATTCAATTTAACAGGTCTGGCTTATAACTCCAATGCCTAAAAGCTATAAAAGCAAAGTAACAGAGAGCAAGAAAATTTGAGAAAAGATGACGAAAAATCGTAAAAGTAATTGTATACTCCATTGAAAACCGTAATTAAATTATTTTGCAATTGACCAACAACAAATTTTAAAAGAAATACAATTTCTTTATTCCCAATAGCTCTCTATTATCCGCTGCCCACACAGATTACGACTATCTTACTTTGATAATTTAACACTTACAACAAAATGAGTTAACTTAATTTCAAATTGACAGTTGTCCTTTATTACCGTAACTTTTCCTTTTTCCGTTTTTGTCTAAGTGACCCATAAAGTCGTTAAGATACCTGCATACACTTCGAGTGTCGCCAGATTGCGCCAACAAAGTTAATAAAATGAAATAGAGTTTAGAGTGTCGAACAATTGAATGCCTCCGGTTGTAAACTTAATTAGCTTGATTACCGCAGTAAAAGTCAGTTGGCCACTGGCGTTGGTCACCCAAGCAATACGTTGTTCATATTTTCATTATATTATTTATTTTCACTTTCTTCTTTTGAACTTGCCTCCTTCACCGGTGTTGGCTTTTTTGCGGTAATTATTAACAAGCCAAGGTGCTAAGGGACAACACAGGGCCGTACGCGTGTACACGCCTTTGGCATGCATTTCACATTCAGTCTTTGTCACAAATCTGCCATTGTTCCTTTTGAATGCTCTTGACAAATGGTGAGACGGATGGTTGGAAGACTGGTCGGATGATTGAAGAGAGTAAACAGCAGGTGAATAAAATTCAAAAGCTCACTGAATGAAAAGGAAACTTGCAATAAACATTTACAAGCTATTATGGTTGTAGGTACACTGCGAAAAATCTTGTGACTAATCTCTAAAGAGAGTGCTCCGCGGGTAATCCCTTTAGTCTCCAGTTGCTTATAATTCAATATACACAAGTAAATTTTAATTTTGTAGCATACTCATAGGGCTTTCAGTCCATTTAGTTGATGTAGTATACTTATAATAGTTACAAGTACCCGTCTGGGTAGAAAGTGGATTAGTCCCTTCGTACCCGTTCGGGTGTAAATGGGTACAATTATTCTCTTCATAGGATATGCTCAAACAAAAGGGATCACTTCAACCCATACAAAGATATCAAAACTGACATTAATCGCATGATCTTTTGCGACCCATCTCGGATTCACCCCAGACTCATCGCATTTTTTTCAGGGTAGTAACAGCTGCTTTATAAGTACACAAGACTATGCATATACATTCATATAAATGGAAAACGCAAATAAACATAGTCAAGATTGTGTTCGTGGTCCACCCTTTCGCATTACGTTCAACCACCACTTGACACCTGGAATTATGTCGGTTGGCTGATGGCGCGGATGTCAACATTATTTGTACACTTACACTCCGTCAGAAATTACACTAAAACTTGGTAGTGTGTTAAGTTTGTTTTGTAAGACATGGGGAACTAAGGAAAGTTCAATTAGTTGTTTCAAACAAGATAATTTTGCTTTATAGAATAAACCACGAACTGTGCAAAGGTGGTCACGCTGAAAAATATTTAAAAAATTATTATTATTCTTGGCCTTAAGCTCATTTATAGATATAAATATCTTAAAAAAATTGTAAAATGTATATAAATTGGAGTTAAGCTGACAGAAACACTGCTGTTATGATAGCCTAATAGTTAACAGAACATGCCAAAATTTCCCTGATGAAGAAGTCTAGCAACTATTGTAATAAAAAGGTCATTCCCATACAAAGTCATCAAACGGGTAAACGGTGTTGTCTATCGCTTAAAAACTATTGGAAGGAAAAGCAATAAGATGAAGGTAGTCCATCTGCATGTGTCTGATCGGGACTGCGGGTTTCCCTGGACTTCCGTTAGAAGAGCCTGATGACAATTTAGAGTGATCGAGCCCACTGTTAACAACAACAACCACAAGGAAACGATTGAAAGTGTCCTGTCTCAGAATTTATCTAACAACGCCCTATGTCAACTAAAAATGTGTTGTTGTCAACTAAAAATGTGTCGTCCCGATCAGACTTAGGTGGAAGGCAGCGTGGCAAATATTCTTAAGCATGTATCATCCCTAACTAAATAACACTCGCACCACTCGTTTAACACAAAAGAGATACATTTATGCATGCAATCAAGAGAAAGAGAGATGGCGAAAGTGTTTGCCAATGCGAAGCAAAGAGGAAATGTCGATAGATAACGCCGACCCTTAGAGAACACGAATAGGGAACAACCAAGAATCTTATAGGTGCCTAGGTTATCACCCTGTGATCAGTTGATATTCAAGTGTTATACAGTGAACTTACTGTGGAGTTACCAAACTCGTGAAATTGTATTGTGCTTATTGCTAGTAAATAAAACTAGCTGTTTGTTACATTATTTGTGCGTGTGTTTATTTGACTTTATAGTAATCGAAATCCGGATTATTAATCAACGAATCATCAATTTCGTCACAATACCTGATCTGGTATGGGATATAATGATGAAAATCGGACTTAGTCTATTACTAGTTCTGAGACGCAGCGAAATGGGTCGGGTTTACTATTTCTTAAGTATTTGAGTATTTTATCTTAGTCAACGTACAAGGTGGCGCAAAAGTAAGCTTCCGATGGCACGTGCAGAGTGTGCTGTTGCACCGTCTTGTTGGAACCACATGTTTTCCAATCCCAATTCATCAAGTTGCGGCAAAAAGAACTCGTTGATCATTGCTCTGTAGCGCTCACCATTCACAGTAACCGTTTGGCCCCGACCGATTATTGGTCAAATAAATAGTCAGAAATATTCCGCGTTCTGGACATTGTTTATTAACGTGTATTTCGCATGTGTCTACTACACAAATGTCAAAACAGAACTGACTTTAGGGGCCAATCGCAAAATTTATAGCATTTTCTGATAGGAGGATTACTTTTGCGCCACCCTGTATATGTTTAAGGAATTTGTGGAAAGTAGATATTGCTTTACCAAAACTAAAATTTCTTTGTTCCGTCCATAGCAACTCTTGAATGGATTTGATATTGTCTTTGTCTTTATTTGGACACCAAGCACGGAGCAGAAGTATCTTCTTCATAGATTCTTACTGGTACATGCCCACGGTTTCTTAAAATTTCGAATAAACAATGGGTCTGAACTAAACTCTTATTCTTAAACTATAATCGGTTCTTAAATATATATGTTTTTCAACTGCTTAAGGTAGATTTCTTGGGCAGATTTTTTAAACCACTTGATTTTGCTCTAATTTTTGCAGGCAACTACAATTCTTAAGAAAAGTTAAATGTTTTTGCTACAGAAGCATTAGCAAACAACTTGGGTAAAAATAGTAAGCAAAAAAAAAAAACAAAGAAAACAAGCCAACAAACTGTAGCAATGGGCAAAGTTTTTAAAGGACTAACGTATCAAGTCTAGCAACTAACCTTTAGCTAATAAAATGTGACAGCTAATGAATTGTTACAGTTGTCAAAGCATCAAGCGTTCCCAGTCTAAGAATGAAAACGGAACAAATTCTAAGTTGACAGCAATAAAACAAAAAGAATTTAATACAAATAACACGAAATATGTTTCGACTACATTTTATGTGATAAATCGATGGTAGTGGGAGAAGAAAAGGTTCAAGCGAGTAAAGCGATTACATGGAAAAATGTATATTAGACAAATAGACTGACAGTTTTATCTTTCGACACACAGGAAATATTTGTAGTTGTGTATGTGGCAGTGCTGTTCACATATTTACCCATGTGTTTACAGGCATGCTTTAGAACATTCCCTACAAAAAATGCGA